>OY726518.1:111084671-112284671 GCA_963383655.1 Bathymodiolus septemdierum | reverse complement strand
CAGAATGTGTTTTGGATTTTAACATGGGTTGGCTGATATTAGAAAATTTTATCCCTCGCTTCTGGGTCGGGATAAAATACTAATATCCGCCAATCCATGTTAAAACTCCCAACACATTCTGGCTTCCATGATTTATTTCTTAAACATAAAGTATTGTTAAGTGTAAAGTCTCCAATAACTTCGATAACGTGCCCAATTTAGTCGAGCTAATCTGTGGCGATCTGTTAGAATTGGTCCCTTCAGAGGACGTCGATGTCGTAATCCGACTTCATGCAACCGACGACTGACCGTCTATTTTCGTTTTGCTATTAGATTTTTGTTCATGAATTAAGTTTTCTCTGTTATACTGATGTATTCTTGTATGGTTTACATCGTTTAATATAATTGAAAATGAATTTAAAAATCTTGTTACATGTATAATGCTTAAGAGACTGGGCAAGCTCTCAGAAAATATTATAAGTGGGGTATGTATGTAAAATATAAATAAACGGAAATAAACGCTCAAATGATACAACAAATTGTAAAAATGTGAATAACAGGAAAAGGTGGTATATCAATATAAACAATTTTAATATAAATTGTAGGAGTTATATAATTTAAGATATAGACACTTCCTTACACATTACAGATCAAACCAATTAAAATTGTAACATTTTGTCTTTTCAATAGTTTTTTTTTTAAATGTGTTTAGAAGGGTCTCGTCTATCAATTAAATTTTCGAGAAAACATTCATTTTTTCTTTTATTTATTTATTTTGTCTGAATAGAAATATATATTGTTCAATCGAAAGCTCCAGTGGTTTGTAAAGGAGGCGGTTTATTGTACTTGTTCCAAAAATATAGCAATTGATGTCCAATGCCATTTGGCGTAAATATATATGTAGATTTTTGGCTTATAAAAATGTAGGCCCCCAGTGTCAATAGGGCCCAAGATCGAGCAATATGAGGTAGTAAATTTATCATAGGAATCAATGGTACTGGTCGAAACGCTAACTGATATGTATGAGTAAATGTGCTACCAATCTACGGGACAGCAAACCTCATGGCTCCTTATATCCACACAGCCAAAAATGGCGTGAAATCTACCATATCCCAAAACACTGTTGTAAATATATGTAGATTTTAAGCTTGTACAAATGTTGGCCCAGTGTCAATGTGGTCCGAGCCCGAGCTATATGAGGTATTAAATTTATCATAGGCCCCATTGGAAGAAAATTATTAACGTTGTTTAATAAGAATGGCTCCATCTAGAGTAAAAATGTCACTTGGCAATGCTACTTTTTACACATTTATTTTGACTATTAAAATTAAGGCTTAAGATCTATTAATAACCCATATCATTCTGTCGCCTGTACAATAATGCATGATATTATAAAACATGTTAAAATAAGAAAGTGAGCAATATTAAAAGTACAACGTTATATAATGTGGGAGTAAGAGTGACACATCACATCACATCATCATCATCATCATCATCATGTTAAAACATGTGTATGTAAATTAATATATATATATATATGATTAAAGTAATATGAAAGGCAAATATCGTGGAATTTTTGGATTAAATATTTTCACTTAATATGTCGCTTAATTTTAACTAAAATCAACTGCATAACATTAAAAATCCGCTCAAAAGCAGATTTTAAAAGCAAATCGCAAAATATTTGACAGCAGATAATTCTGTTTTCCCGAGCAGTAATGCAACTGATATACGCGTGAACCAAGATTTGAACTCTTTCGGGGAGATTATCGCTCATGCGCACTGTTCAGTTGATGAAAAAAATGTCGGATGCTAGTAAAAATATATTCCGTGTGTACCACATAAGAATAATTGAACAAAACAAAAATGGTTCACACGACATGAAACAGACAGATTCCTCAATAATCATTGTCAGGAATGTGTGCGTGCTTACCTCAGCATCCATGATTGTTTATCTTTTCGTCACGAGGTCATGATCGGCAATCATCGGAACAAAACAACAATGGCGAGGACGATAAACATTAACACGGATTTGCATATTTTTAATTGTTGGGAACATATTTCGACTTGAAACATGCATGAATAGCTTAGTAAAGGTACCGCCGTATTCCAAATTGAATTTTCAGAGAAAACATTTCTTCACCCAAAACTGGTGTAATATTACTTTAAGCTATGACAGAAATAAACTATAAACTATATAAAGTTTAATTCATAAAATAGAAATATAATTTTCCATTAACAGTAGCTTGTATTAAATATGAATGACTGTATTCATGTTTGTTTGTTTGTTTGTTTGTTTGATGGTGTTTAACACCACTTTCAACAATATTTCAGTTATATCGTGGCGGTCAGTTTTGTTGGTGGAGGAAATCGGAAGACCCGGAGAAAACCACTGACAAACTTTATCACATAATATTGTACACCTTGCCCTGATCGAGATTCGAACTCACAACATCAGTGGTGATATGCACTAATTGAATAGGTGGTTGCAAATCCAACTACCATACGATCAAGCCACGACGGCCCCTAATGACTATATTCAATATCTAATCTGAAAACTTCATTTTTTCCAACAATCGTCATAAACAATATTAACCATATGGCAATATATTTATTTAATGATATGCATGTCACTGATTAAAGTCAAATAAAACTTTTAAAAAGCATTAACAATGTCAAAATATTATTGTTACAATGGACCTTTGTCATAACCAGTCTCTGGAAATTGGTCTTGCACGTACATAAGTCTCCAATAGGTTTTAAATTACCGAAATTTTAAAGATAAACTAGAATTTGAAATTTATTTTGATTTATTATACTGATATAATACCGGTATACATTTAGATCTATATATAACTTTATATCATAAATTGTCTATAGAATGTCAACGGACGAACAATACAGATCGAGAATATAGATTATTCCGTTAAACTTTAACTAAAATTTAGCTAATTTACTTTTATACAGCTTTGGAAATTATTTTTGAAAGATTTATATGAAGGTTTATACCCCTAACTTTTTTATTTACATACTGTATATTTTGAAAAATATGACATGTATCTAAGTTATATCCCCCGTGGGAAGGCCAGTAATAGAACGCTAGTTTGTCCCTGTGGTGTACAGCCCCTCCACAAGAGGTGTTAATCTTTTCAAATAAACACCTCGCCCGCCTTATTAAGGGACGCCAGCCAACGAGAGATCCGTGTTTTGAGAGAATGACACACTGACATTCCTTACACATAAATGACAACTTGCAACAGCTTTTATGAACGATAGTTTGATATCATTGTGCACATTGCAAGGCAGACTTTTACGATTATATCCCAATTTAATTAAAATTAGATCTCAGCACTTGCTCCCTTTTTTCTATCGATTATTGACTTCTCGCGCTCCCACGCGGCGACTAATAGAAAACTGATAGAAAATAGGGAGCAAGTGCGAATGTCTAAATTTTATTAGATTGGATTCTATCCATTCAGACAGGGCCGGCCTTAAGCCAATTGGACCAATTGCTTCTAATTGTTCCCTGCCATGGAGTTGTCTACTCTCAGCTGTTCAAGTACACACAACAAAACACTCTAGGTTTTAAAGAGAACAGCACTGAGCCTCGCACCTCCTATAACTGACCCTGCATTCTGACCTCCACTTTTTTGTGGAAATTTAAATCGTAATCCACTAGCATTTCAATCTCATGCACTGCTAAATTTGTCGCCATGAATATAGCAAAAAATACTGGTCACCGTCAAATTGACGGTAAGCAACAATCAATCAAAATAAATGTTTGTCCTTTTTCTTCTATCAATTCCTTATTTAAAGAGGTATGAATCCAAACCCTTCAATAGAAATGGATGCTTTCCAGTTTGAACAAACGTAATCGCTGGTCATACTAGAGTCGATAAAGTCAAGTATTATTTTTGGAAATATACACATAACAATGTGTACCACTTTTTATGCCAAAAAGTAAAGAGTGGGTGAGTGATTGTTGTTCAACGCAAACTCAGCAAGTTTTCAGCTATATCATGACGATCGGTGTTTTATAAATTAAGCAAGTATCGGATGGCTTGTGTTGATGTAAAGATGTCGTGATGTAAGATAAACCTTCATATTATAATATGATATACATATAGACTACATAACTAAATAGTTCAAATTACCGCTGTAAAATAGAAAAAAACTACGAATTAACAGCTCATTAACTTTTA
This sequence comes from Bathymodiolus septemdierum, assembly GCA_963383655.1. Classification (NCBI taxonomy): domain Eukaryota; kingdom Metazoa; phylum Mollusca; class Bivalvia; order Mytilida; family Modiolidae; genus Bathymodiolus; species Bathymodiolus septemdierum. The sequence continues at coordinate 112,280,490 of OY726518.1, read as the reverse complement.
CTAATATATTCATCATCAATCATTAATTATCCAATCAGTAATGTAATGGTTAGGGTGGTCTCATCGAACGTTGTAAATCTTGGTTCGGGTCAAACCAAAAAAACATTAAATGGATATTTGTCCATTCTCCGCTAAGTACACAGCATTAATGAGTATGAACAAAGACTAGTTTGATCAGAATCAAGATAACGTGTCCGAGTGGAGCGACATGTCTACCCTCGGACTGTTGTTTAGGTGAGCTAGCACTATAAAAATCGAACTAAACGTGTTGGTCGAGAGTAAACCAGACATTATCACCATCTCATTGAAATGTAACTTGTTCTCGCCAAGTTATAGCTGAAAAATTGCTAACTTGGCGTTAAACAATTCTTCACTTTCTCATTCAAACATTACAAGGTATACAATGTAGGTATTTAACAATACATTTCAATCTTGATATATCAATATAACCTGATTAATATCCATGTCAATTTAGACACGTTATTATTTATCTAACTTCACTGTATTTTAAGTTGGTGTGAGGATAGTATAATTTGAATTGAACGGACTTGATTTGGTTCCTCAAAACAATAGCTTAATCTATATAAATATCCGCGAATATAAAATTTATTTGTACGCACTTTATAATGAGCCTCTGGCGAGCTTTTCTCTCCTTTTTTGAAGCGAGTTCAAATAAAATTATATTCGCGGACAATGCAAGTATATTGTGTTTAATATCCTGCAACGCGAGCAAGTCGCAACTTTGTTTTATTAATGGGTAAAATAAAGACACAAAGCGGACGTCTAAGAGGCCACCATGTAAACCACTTGTCTTTTAGCCTTCGCTCTACATAAGATAAAAATGTATACACATGCCTTGATACAGTAAATGAAGCGCTCATTGCAAGATAAATCTATACATGGTCGGTCTTAGGAGGTGCAGGGCTCAATCGTTCTCTGCAAAACCTGAGTGTGTTGTTCTGTATACTTGAACAGCTGAGTGTGTTGTTCTGTGTACTTGAACAGCCCAGAGTAGATAACTCCAGCTCACAATCTTAAACGTGTTTACAATTTGACCTGTAAATTTGTTTAAATTCTGTAATTTTAAGACCTACATTAGAATTCAAGTTTTAAATACTTTTCAAAGAGCGCATTTTACTCGTGAAGACAAGCAGACGACAGTTGCAACTGCATTCGTTGATCTCCAAGGTCATATCTGTATTTAGTGGTGTGATATCTAATGGTTGTAATACATAGGTAAATATATTGAACTTCATTAAAATTCTTTGTCCACATTGGTAACTGTGGTCTTTGTCAAGTTTGATCCCTTCATCAATGGAAGGATAAGATAATTGTCATTCAAAAGACCATCAAGATCAAATCTATATCAGAACTAAGTCCAAGATAACACACTAACACATAAAATCGTAGTCAGGTACTTACATGAATTCCAGACAGAGTAGCCAGATTTATCTTTGTTAAATGACCAAGAAACTTTCATTTAATGTCTTCGGTCAAAAATTCATAACGACAATTAAAAAAGAAAATCAACATAATTTTATAATTATTTGGCTTTCTAATATTTTGGCTTTGAGCGTACCTGATGAAGGTTATTCCAGTAACGTTTCTTGTGCACTAAATTTGAAATCTACGTTTTCATAAACCGAGCTACGCGACTGAGTTTTCAGAGTAAAGAATAAAACAGTCTAGGACCACCGAGGGATGAACTTTATTGGAAGAAGAAGAAGAATACTGGAGAGATTGAATATTTTTCTTGCTCAAATAACCCATGATTTTTATTTTCCTCCAATCATTCAACCCGGGAATGAAAATTTAATTATATTTAAAATCCACCTGTGATGTAAATCTATTGTCTAAACTCTCCATTATTTTCAAGGAATGGAGAGTTATGAACAATGCGGACAGGGGCGGAGTTATTGTTCTCTTTGTACGTTAGATGCTATACACAGACTTTTTTTTGTTACAAGATTAATAATTAATAAGATTAATAAAGTACAATTGGTGGATTTTAAGTTGGAGAATGTCCTCGTATCTCTCCATTCCTTAAAAACAATGGGCCTCGGCTCCATTATTTTTAAGGAATGGAGAGTTACTTGGACATTCTCCTATACTTCTTTGTTACATATTACAGAAATATTTGTTCTTCCTCTTTTGCACTAGGCTCGCAGAAGGACAGCAATCGTGTTCTGGTCCATCGTCCCTTATAGCTGCGAGACCATATTCCTTTTTATGACATAAAGACCATAAGAGCTTATAGCTACCGTCTCTCAGTGTATTGATGATGTTGATGATGTTGATGATAAAGAAAAAGAAATTGTTGTTGCACTCTTGTTCATTTTAATAGAGATTTCATGTATGCATTTACGTGTAAATGAACATGTATACAAAACGTGTACACCTTCGCCTTCCGCTGTTTTCCTTTTTCCTTATTGGTCCAAATTGCAAAAATAGGTGCCGTTTCCGAACCATGAACACTGACTTGCTAAATGGTATCGGTTAAAATTACATTTTTACTGGTATTTAAATACATTTACTAGAACCACTTTATCAGGCCTTTTATGAGTAAGTGTAAACACTGCTTTATCGAAAGTAAATTTTTTCGTTCGATTGACGTCATCTCTCACCTGATCTGTCTCGTCGCTGATCATCTTTAAAGGTATTTCTTGATAAATGATTTAGGTCAAAGGTTAAAATTGGGGGAGGTAAACATTGTGGTAAAACTAATATTTACAGGATAAAAGTTGAATTTAAATGCGTAGCGTCCAATGAATTCCAATTATATTTGTAAAGAAAGATCAAGATTTTGTTTGTATGGAAACATCAACAACAAAACGGTCACGATTTAGTACAAGTTACAAGAATAGAGAAATGGGGAAAGGGGGAGGGGTAAAACAGTATTTGAACAGAAGATCATTTGTCATTCTTAATATCAAGACCATAATATATGTTTTATTAAAACATGTTTTCGTGTATAAGAATAAGAATAAGAATTTTTATTGTCCAATAGAAGGCCCACAAGGGGCAAAGTCATTACAGTGATTCATTAAAAAATAAAAATATAAATATTGTACGTTACAATGAACAAAACTGCCTATAAAATATACTAAATACTTATACTAATAATAACTATAATGTATAAATGACACAATACTAGTTGCAAGCACATTAGTATAATAACATAACCAAGAACAGAAATGTTTTAATAATTTTATTCAAGTCATTTTATTTCTATAACATATAGACTTGTTTACTATCGACGTATATATGTTTACTACCCATGCATAAACACAAACATGGATAGTATAAAAAAAAACAAACAAAAAAAACGTAGATATCAAATTTAGTGCACACGACTGGTTTCTGGAATGACCTTTATCGGGTCAGGATACTCAACAAACCCTTGCGTCCAAAAATGACATGTCCAAGACTGCAACAGTGCATTGCTCAATGATGAACTTAGATGGAAATAAACAAAATTCCCATGATCGTAATTTCTCCAGATATAAATAAGTTAATATATATTCAACATGCCAATACATTATAATATATTTATTACATCTAATAAAAGTTGCCGGAAATTTTAAATACCGGAGTGGGAGGATTTTCAATTCTTATTTTACGGTTTAATACATTTTTGAAGTATTAAATTATTTTATGGTTGACTCATCTTGCAAGAATATGATGTTTACATACAAGTGCTAGGTAGCGAGACACAATCATCTGATCATGAATGTCACTGAACGTTCCCCACTACCAATATTTACGTTCGTTGTCTTGTAAACAATCAGAAAAATATATTGATGCAAATAAAAAACATGATTCGCGAAAAATACCATTATTGACATTAGATTATATTGTTAATTATGAATATGTATAACTTTGGTATCTTCTTTATGCTTTTTTTCATTTTGAAATGAAAAATATCCCCCCAGCTTTTCACAATATAGGTTTGATATACAATATAATTCTTACAAAATACAGATCTATCTGAAGACTTTGTTATCTTAATCATGATGCATGCCACTAATACCGCACAATGTATGAATGGATATGATTTTCGTACTGCGAATATATGATGTGTGTATTTATGAGAGGGGGGGGGGGGGGGGGGTACTCGTGTTGAGGGAATATGGAGGAGGTTGTTTTTTAAACCCCAGCTGCTGCACTCGGTACCTTCTTCCCGTCTGTGATCCTGGGACGAGGACATTGCATGTTTTTCAACGTTGACAATGTCAAGTCTCGGTATAAGCTAGAACTACTAAACTTTTCCCCAAAATATACCCCGGTACTAGTACACCCTCATCATCCCCTCAATTTGACAGGAATTATTTTTTTCAAAATAAAAACAGTTTGCCAATGGTGTACAACCCTCTCCTGTTAACTCTCACAAGAACTCTTTTGTTTTTATTTACTTATCCGTTAACACACAAAGAGATAATTCTTGTTTTGGTTTCGTTTCCAATTTAGAACATCATTAAAGCAACTACATAAAATGCCGTATTAAAGTTACCGTATATTTATATAATTGTAGGGCAGTTTAAAATTGATATCTTTGGTCTATATTTAAATACCTAATAGTAAATTACTGTTCCATGGACATCAGGAATGTGTTCTAAATTTAAATTTACCGGCTAAAATATGTCACGACCTTATATTATTTGTTGACATTATTCTCAAACTGGATGTGTAAAAGTATGTCATGTTTACAAAACTTGATATGTGGAAGTATGTCGCTTTTGTTGTTAGCAATTATCAAAATTAAACAATATAATTTTACACCAGTTAAATATCATAGTGGGTAGTTTTATTTGTTGTATCGAGTGCACCTTGCAACGGACGAAAATCGAACTCACAAATCGTAGACGAGTTCAGATGGAACTAGATTACTGATTATAGAGTTCCATTTGATCGACAAACTTTGTCGAAGAGTTCGACATCAGAAACTTAAAAAGCACAACTTTGATTGGTTTGGTGTAACTCGGGCGTTACTCGAGTCCAACCCTGGTATGATATTAACTACAAAACCCCACTAAACTCTAGTGATACTCTCCCGTAGTAATCATAGGTAGGCACTGATTGCATAGCTAGATGAAAACCCCGCTAACATACTATCGTGCTTACGGTCCCCACTTTACTATAGAACATGATAACTTTTTATCGAGGAAATTTAAATGTTAAACCAGGAGTGATGCCATTGTCTGGTACCAATAGCAAACAATTAAACAAGATGACAGTATACTAGATCGTATATCAGTTGACTTTAAACCAGGTTTATAGTATACTAAACTACGGGATGGTCAACTTCGTGGTACCAGCATATACCTGTCGTGATATTGATGGGTTTTTTTTTAAATTGTATCACAGTGTGTTCTATGTACATGTAAGTGTAAAACCAGAATCTCTCGATAGTAATACAATTAAAATAGCATTCACAAATTATTATTATTTTATTTCATAAAAGTGTATGCTCAGATGAGTTGATTTTCCTCTAAATATTTGGGGGCCCGGGTGGCTCTATGAGTTAAGTCGCTGGATCTAACAACTCAAACAAGCCTATCACCAATACGGCGTGGGTTCGCGCCCGGCTTTGTAAATTACAAAAAGGGTGCACTCGACTCGCAGCCGCAAGTGATAAAGTTCACCAGTTGCTTGCCCATGGTCGGTGGTTCTCTCCGGGTACTCCAGCTTCCTCCACCACTAAAACTGGTCGCCATGATATAGCTGAAATATTGTTGAAAGTGGCGTTAAAACACCAAAAATCAATAAATCCTCTAAATATTCTGTTTCAAAATACAAAATACTCTGTCGGACACTCGTGTACTTTCTTATAGTTTTTGATAGAACATTCTCAAATCTTTGACAAGCGGAGAAACAACCGTTTTGAGGGGGTGCGATTTTGAAAATGTTAGGGAATGCTGATTGTACAACCATTATTTAGTATATAAAAAAAACCTCTTGGCAAGTAGATATCGTACTTGTAATCAGAGGCTATGAAAAACATGAAATGGTTATTGGTCCATGTTAACAATAGCTAATAAATGACTTGTAAAAGACGACAAGAGATTTGACATTGTATGTTATACATTGTATATAATATGTCAAGGTCACGTTTGGTGCACTATATCACCAGTTTAAATTGTTTCTAATATTAATATAAATTGTCTTGTACATATTGAACTATATTCTATAAGGGGAATAGTAGTACTCTTTGTGCAAACTTCATTGTTTGAAAACCATTTAAATTTGAGAAAAAAAAAGGGGGGGGGGGGGGGGTAGATTATTGCTGTCCTCAAAAATAGAAAGAATATTTTGTATTTTGACCAAAAAGATGTAAAAATAAATATTCTGATCCTTCAGTTTCCAGTTAGAAATTTTGGTAAAATTTCAAGAAAAATTACCCATTTAATTCTTTTCCAAAAAATATTCTGTTTTTTATTTCGTGTGAAAAAACACTGTACTGGATCGGGGGGAACATACTTCCCTAAAAGTTAATTGGTCGATCCTTAGTAACAAAACAATTTTAACAACAACAACAAAAAACTAGATAAAAACAACTTATCAATTGTAAATCGATGTATTGTTTTATGTGAAATGTTTTCTATAAGTGAGGGTAGCGAGTGGATAAGAGGAGGTAAGCAGTAGTATTTCCTTTGGTCATTTCCCAGACCAGAAAATATATTTACAAATTATTAAGCTGCAATATCTAACGGGAGGAGTGATTATTTAATAAGAGAATGAACATTTAACTTCTTCATTCTTTTTCCTTTCATGTTTTTTTTTGGGGGGGGGGGGCTATGTTTTTATACAGTGTTTTTATACAGTTTTAAAATTACCTAATTTTCACGTTCAAAAAGTAAATAAACCGATTTTGTTCCATGTGGAAAAAAATCTGGTTCGAGTGGGGAATATGGACTCCCCCCCCCCCCCCCCCTCAATAAAATCAAGCAGAATACCTTCCCTTTAGTCACACCAGTCAAAAGTTCTAGGTATATAGCCAGGTTTTTCTTTTCGTATAATTATTTCCTTATCCTTCTTTTTTCCTTTTTGTTTTTTTCCCTTTAAATTAAGCAATTTTACATTTTTGGTAGGGTGACACAAGAAATGTTACATAATATTAAATTAGTTAAACTCAGTAAAGCTAATTATTTAATTAAACATGTTTTTTTCCCAAAAGTAAATTTAGAGAAATAAGTCTCATAAATAAAATATTTCCCTATCAGAATTGCACCGATCGTAACATCTAGACGTTCACTCTGGGTTTTGTCAGAAATCATATTCAACAAACAGTTTATATACCAACTATTTTTAGCCGAATAATAATAGAAACTAGTGATGCTCGGCGATAAAAAGAGGATGTGTAATGCATTGCATCGGGAACATTCGACAATCTTCGTAATGTTTACCTGTAAATATACAGGCCTTGTATTGTTAACTGGGTCAAAGAGTTTAAACTTGTGTTATAATAACAATCGATAGCCTATGTAATAAAATATACATCTTTATTTAAATTAAATCATCTATAATTTGACTTGTTATTTTTTATATATTTATTTTGTATTATTGTTGTATCAACGAGGAAATATTATTTGCACCGTCTCCGTGTTGTGTTTCGTGTGGGACAGACCGTTATTGACTACAAGGTAATTTTGTGTACTGGTTTATATAGGTATCTATAAATATAGCTCGCATTTGATTGGCTAATGCGTATTTTGAGGGAATGTATGGAAAACTGTATAAAGTTAACTATATGTATCAGTAATATTCATTCTAAATATTAATCTCATGTTGACATAAATTGGTTTAAGAGAATAAATGTGAGGACAGCTTTAGTTCATTCAATAATCAAAATGTTGTGCGATAGGATGGAAGCAGGAAACTTTAGTTCAAAAAGTTTGCAGAATTTAAAGTATGAGGAAACCTTAGATAAACTAACAAATGTAAGTAAAAATGTTTTACAACTTTCATTTTATAGTTAGTTAGACTTGCAGACTTATAATATGCTTCGTAATAAGCTAAAAAATAAATCTTATACAAGTGTTCGGTTTGAAAAGGGAACAACCATTGTATTTCAAATAATATGAATTCTGCGACGTCCGCATGTTGCATGTGAGGAATTAACGTGTAAATCACTAGATATTTGCTTTCTAAGTTTGTTTTAATCTGAAATTAATCACGTGTGCAATAGGATCTATATACTTTGTAACCGTGGATGGTTACATACAACTTGTATAACCAAAAGTAGCTTCCACCTGCTTTCACACTTATTGAATAAACGTGCAAGGTATCGTGGAGTGTTTTATACCTACTAGTCTATCACGAACGTAATCATTGATCTATTAATTAAGTAGTGATCAACTTATACTATATAATGCGATTGACTCTCCAATAGCTCTACAATAGCGTGTACTTTAAGCCTACTAACTTTAAGACTTGTGCCATCCGTATAAAAATACAGTTCTTAATTATCTACATCATAATGAGAAAAATGTTCGAGGTGGTTGGACCTAAATTAAATGTATGATGGAAACTTTCGATTACAATATTCAGGTAACATGATGTTAGTTTATAGTGATGAAGTTATTTTCTCATAACTTTGCATTAAAATTTTTACCTTTGGGAACTGATGATATCATTTTGACATCACATATTTGCTCAAAGGCTCAGGTAAAAATAAAAATATACTGATATAACTGACAATATCTTTGTTATTCGCTCCAATTATTGTAAAAGTAACCGTTCGCTTTTTTTTCTTTTTTTTACAATTGTTTTATTTTTATTATTTCAGAATTGGTGTGACGTGGAGAGTTTAGCCTTGATGTATCAAGATAACACGCCTTATGAGAGTAGCATGCTGCACGTGATTGACCAAATACAAGGCAGTTCATCTGTTCCTATATCTACTGTAAATACAACAAACAGCGAACAGTGCAACATGACATCATACTATGCCAAACAAGATATGTGTTCAGTAAACTCTTGCAGTGACACGCAGGAAACAATTGAAGATCTTTTAGATTTTGACTTTATTTTATCGAATAGCATTGACAATAATTCGTTATATTCAGAAGATAACGAATCAAAAATAAAACGGGAACCAGTCTCAGCATCACAGGAACCACTTCCCGATTTTCATTCAACATTTATGGACATTCCAGATATTAAGTTTGACAATTGTTTGAACAATAATTCATTAGACATGGAAAACATCAAAAGTGACTTTAGTAAACCTGTTGTTCCTAAACAGGAATTTACAACGAGTTCGTGTAGTACATACATGCTAAATACAAATTCTTCCATGACCGTACCGCAATCTCATTGCAATGTCGTTAGTCCGTCATCTACGCACCATCAAATGTGTTATTCTATGATTCCAGGCAACCTGTCGCCACCATCATCACCAGAACTAGGCGTTGAAGATCACATGAAACTTCCGTTACAGATCATCTCGCCATCACGAAATCAAATACAATCGTACCATATAACACATTCGCCACAAATCCAGCAAGTGCATTCACCACAACCTCATCCATACTTGATGTCTGGTCATCCATTTATGGCTAAAATGTCACAAACACACATGATGCCACATCAAATGATAACGCCACCATCTTCGCCACAACTAGTTGATCTTTTGCTTCCACAGCAAGCTATGGATGCAGGAAATATTCAACCAAAGAAACGGGGGCGTCGAACATGGGGTCGAAAGCGTCAAACAAGCCACACGTGTACTCATCCTGGTTGTAGTAAAACATACACCAAAAGTTCACACTTGAAGGCACATTTACGAACACATACAGGTGAAAAACCATATCACTGTACCTGGAAAGGATGTGGGTGGAAGTTTGCCCGGTCAGACGAACTTACCCGTCACTACCGAAAGCACACTGGTGATCGTCCATTCCAGTGCCATCTATGTGAACGTGCCTTCTCCAGGAGCGACCATCTGTCACTTCACATGAAACGACACATCTGATCATCATCAAGAAGACTTCCTTTTGGTTAAGAACTGATATTTGACATTGATATAGACTGTAATGTTATTGTTATTTGTCGTATTAAGTCAGTATCCTATTGTAATATGTTCAAGACCATACCAAAACAAGTCTGACCAGTTTGTGCTGGTCCGGTATGGGTGCCCCCTTGCATCAAGCCACGGCTGGTCCATGGCGGTCAAGGTATAACAGCCATGTTTGGTCTTGGTTGTAGTGTTTACTTACAAGAGGTAAAACACTGGTGTAAATTTTCATGTTTTAATACATGTATAAAAGTTTTGCGACCGGTCTTAAATTTGAAATAAAGTGCTAGACGACTATGCAAAAGTCAAAATTACAATGAATACGTCATGAACAACGAAGTATATATGGATTAATGTTCGATGTTGTTTGTTTTTGTAAAAAATAAAATAAATAAGTGCAATTATACTAAGTGCCTAAGATATGATATTTATGAAATCTTTTATTTTATACTTTTCATTTTTTTAATAAGCAAAATTTGTCTTTCAGAATTTAAAGATGCAATGTTGTTTAAAAAAAATAAAAGATGGAAAAAAAACATACCGTACTTAAATAATGTTCGAGATAAGAGTCACTAAAATAGCTTCATGACGAAAATGTTTGCGACTGGTTTCAATTTTTGTAGACCTGGATCCAGGTCATAATATTTATTACTGTATAATCGGAGATTTGATAAATGATGAACAATTTGATTGGCCAAATTATGTTGATTAATTTCTTCCACCGCAGGAGTCGGTACTTAATTATAAAAATGAAAATCAAATCAGATGAGTTGAATAGTTCAAATTTACAAGATTTTTGTTTTGTTTTTTATTGTTCACTTTGGTGCTTTTTATTGTTAAATTATTTGATATTATTTGTATATATTATATATATATATATATATTATGATGCCCCCTAGTCAATGGTGTTCACGGTTGTTTTAAAGTGCCATATACTTTGAAGTATACTATATATAGAAAGCCTGTAGAAGTCTGTATGGCTGGTGTTCACAGGATGGACAACACCTTAAATATTAATAAACTATGTTAAAATCACTAATACTGTGTATGTTGTCTTTTTACATTTGATTCCAGATGAACATTACTAAAGCTAATTTGCCTACTATTTAAACTTGAAATGTAAGGTCTCGAAAGGATTGGTGTTTGGTTTTGATTGATTGATTGATTGATTGGTGTTTAACGCCAGCTTTAACAGTATTTCAGCTATATCTTGGCGTGAACAAATGTTATTTATTAACTTGGACACCTACCGTTAGAAGTAAAACATACTTGCTCTTGGTGTTTGCTGTTACGTCACAGTTGTGGTTCATATTGGTATTGTACAATTTTCGTTTAACTTCTTTTAGCTCAATACCAAGTTCTAGAACTCTGGATTCGAAGGTATTGGTCACAAACATTTATGGTTCGATTGTTACAAAGTTCAGATTCACTATTTAATTATTCTGCTTGGCAATGTAATTGTCCGCCTGCTTGTCTGGAATTGGAGGAAACTTTCTGGGTCAATATTTCAATTTGCTGACCATGTGACACACACAAAAACAAACACTAGTAGAAACAAACTTAAGAGTCATGATAATGTGTACTAGTAGGGTGAAATGTCTATACAGAATGGAATAGAATAATTTCATTTTCCAAATCAGGTCCCCAAGGGGGCATTTACATTTAACAGTCATGATTGTTTAACATATATAAAACAACATATGACAGCAAAATCAGTACATATCAAGGACTAAACAATAAAAATGATTTGTTGAACAATAAAATGAATTGTCAATTAATTCCAAAAACTGTAGGTATTCGACATACCCATAATACTAGACAAATAAGCAATATTGTTAATATAAACTGTCGAACTAGTCTTTATTCTGAATACTTTTTGCCCGCCTCAACTGTAAAAGCATGGAATGATCTACCACTTCCCACTCGTAATTTGGAATCGCTAAATTCATTTAAATCTCTTATCAACACTCAAAACACTAAAGTTCCAGCCCATTATTATGTTGGATGTAGGTTAGGTCAGATATTACATGCGAGACTACGTATGAATTGTACTGTCTTAAATGCACACCTCTTTATTAGAAACCTTGTTGAATCGACAAATTGTATCTGTGGAATAACTGAAACTGTATCTCATTTCTTATTAGATTGTCCGGGTCACACGACTCCAAGACAACTTTTTTTTCTCAATTTTGGACATTCCTGAAACAATGTCACTGAATCTACTTATTTTTGGCTAAGTTAATCTAAACGACGAAGAAAACAAAGCAGTATTTAAATCAGTCCAAACATTTATCATAAAAAATAAAAGATTTACACCCTGACATGCTCACATAATATATTTCACCTTTTCAATCGTATTCAATCTCTTTGCATTATTATTTTCAAGTAAATTGTGTAGATTTCAACTACATGCTTACATATATTTTTTTTTCTCCCTGTGTATAAATAATTCTCACAAGTTGAAAATTTAAATCGGTATGCATATATATTTTTTGTCATATTTGTAAGTTCTTCATAGGAAACAGATTTTAAAAAAAAGCATTTGCTTGTTTCTGAATCCTATTGTACAATTGCTATTGTTCTGTTTATATATGTCAGTTATACCAATAAAATATGTTTATACCATATACAATCGTACAGTTTCTTGGAGTACATGTACCTATTATTCAATACATTCATCAGACTTGCTAAAACAGAAGAAAATATGTTGAGTCAGTATAAAATTGTACTGTTGCGTAAACATAAGTCAAATCTAAGATGTCTGTATCATTGAAAAAATACAAACATTGCAACAAATATATCAACAAATGTCGGCTCCTTCTCAACTATTATTTTATGTACAAGTAGAAAACATGACTAATTATATGCCAAAAATAATACCTCCATTTTAAGAATACATTGTCCCAAGATTCATAGACAAAGACTATATTATTGTTTCTGAAGGAAATTATGAAGGGAGTCATTTGAAGATATCGACCATGCAGTTTACTGCAAAATATCTACATGTTATGATGAAGGAAGGCAAGTGTTTGTCACAAAAAGACATGTATGGATCAGCAATGACAAAACACGAATTTCTACTGACATAAACTGTTCCCCGTCATTGTCTTTGTTAGTAAAACATTTACATAATCAGTATGCAAGATGCGTACATGTATGTATGGTTTTGATGTACAAGACAATGAAGGAATATCCTAAATGTTACTGATTATTATTATGCCAGAAACGGACAATGTCTTAATACTGGTCCGGTCATCCGTCAACTATCAGCTCGGCTCATTGTTCATTACTATTTTGTTTATCTGAGCGGCACAACGGACATTGCCCAAATGTCCGCATGCATGGCCAGTCTGTCTATGTATAATAAATTTGGGCCCTGTAATTGGGAGAATTTGATTTTTATTATTTATAGATAAAATTGCAATGGAAAATAATGATGCCATTTTATTTCAGTTCATACCATGGAAAAGTACTATGGTTAATAGTGATGATTCTTTACAGATCTCCGCCTTGTTATATTTATAGTCTGAAACGAGAACCTTGTTTCACACAGCTTGTTTCATAACGGAGATACATTTCTGTCATGTAGGTGTTATTGTTGTGGTGTCTGTGGACAACACGTGATTACAAGTCAGGTTTCCCTCTTACATAATGTGTAGATGATCTTAGGTGGTACTTGCTAGCTTGAAATACTTAATCCGATATGATGGCTTTATTGATCGTGTCACACTATGTAATAGTAGATTACAAAACATATAAAATCAACTCGTTTTCATCCCCTTCGTGTATCAACCATAGGGACTTGTTTTTATGTCATATAAAAAATTTAAAAAAAAAATACCCAGAAGGGGGTAATTTTTTTTTTAAGTTTGTATATGTCATAAAAACAAGTCCCTATGTTATTAACATGTGAAACGATTCCACGATGATCCTGGTGTATATATATATATTACATGTACACTGGCTCATTTGGGCGAAATTTAATTAAAATACCACACCAAAACACCCAAGTTATATTTAGTGGTGATCTATATAGGAATTCCAATCATAAGATCATACACGTACCAGCGGCCTAGGAGTGGACAGGACAGCCAGGGCAGGAGAGGACTGGACAGTAGGGGAGACATGTCTTGGGCATTTTGTTCTTATGCATCATAGTCAACCTTCCGTTGTTTCATTAATTATTTACGAAGAAATTTGTGTGAAAAATGACAAAGGTGCTTAGTGGCGATTAGCTCGCTAAATCAAACAAACAAACAAGGAATAACATACAGCTAGAGTTTGCCACTGAAAAATCATATAAACCGTTCCCCAATTGTTTTTGGAAATGGGGTCCCAATACCGGTATTAGAAACTAGTATTTGAGTTCAGTCACTTTCACGGGTAATCACTAAGAGACACTTGAAATATGTCCCTTTGAGTAAATATGCCTCTTCTACAGTGATGTATACTATTACATTGAATAAACTAAAACTAAAAAAATATTAAATTAAAGTGATGAAACGACGCTTTTTTATTTGTGGTGTGTTCATACAGTTATGTGAACTATATCAACCAGTTCCTACCCTTTGCCTTTTGCGTTTTATGTCCCAAACCACATTTCAACACTATTGTTTTAGTACGTGACTCAGATACTGTAATAGCTAATTAGCTATTTATAGAATTGATAGCATCGATAATTGCGCGTTCGCCGGACGACGAATCTACCTTTTTATATTTGTTTTGTTTTGATTTGATTTTATATTGGGTGGAGTGGGGGTGCAACAGCCGAGTCTATACCTATGAATCCGCGTCAATTAAAAGGGATAATAAAGTAAATTGTTAAACAAAATGATGATTACATTAAAAAACGTATCTATAAAAAGTATTCTAACATGACGTCCTTCTTTGGCTTTGTAGACAAACGAGCGATTTATCAATGGTATAATCTCATTCGCACATGCGCCAGTGAATGTGACTGACTTTTCCATTGGCAGCTTAAATTGTGTGCGACATTTTCCGCAAACGTAAATATAAATTACCGTCTTCCAATCAAAGTATACTACCGTATTTGTACTCTTAGACATATCAGAATCGAAATTGTCGGTCCTTACAGGCTCTCTATCTCTGTAAAGGTCTCGATTTTACAAGAATCTGGTAAAATATTAATATACTCTAGATTTTACTTCAAGACGCTATTCGTCTTTTTTGCATATATCTTTAGTTTTGACGTGAAATATGATTTTATTTGAGGCAAAATAGCATTTTAAAAAAGCTATATTTATAGGGACTATATTTTTGTGAAACGTTTTCCTATTCTGAGTAATTTGGTTTACTTATTCATCCGATAAAATGTCAACATTAGATACAATTGTTAAAGATTATGACAAGAACATCGTGTTGAGGGACTATCAAAGGCAAGCTTTTGAATATCTACATGACAAGAAAGGAGATCGTTTGGTTAGTTTGCCTGTCGGTTATGATCACGTGTTTTGGGACTACTTTTGAGACGTTTAGAGATAGAGAGCCTACAAGGACCGACAACTCTGTATGGGAGACTGCCATACGATCACGAGCACGACGGCCCCTCTTCCGGTGTGAAGGTTTCCATGTATTAACCCACGGCCAGAGGTGTCACATGTCAGTTCGTTTTCAGCTGTCTGAGCTCTTATCCCTATTAAGTCTGGAAATAACTATAAACTTTAATCACCCTTACCCTTACAAATACTCTACAAACTCATAGCCTCTCTTTTCGTGCCAATTTATGGTAGAAATTCTTCATATATCGACGAATTGAATTATGTCCAGGAAACACAAGGAATAACTACCTTATTCACGATGGTGTGACCATGCTAGACAGATTCACAGATGCTGTATGTGCACGATGTGTGATGATGACAGTGTTGCGGATAATAGTGGAAGAAAGTCGTTCTATAACGATTCTGCACATAACATGTTAAATTGTCGTATGTATAACACTGTATTATCAAGGAATTGCGTAATTTTTAGGAAATTTTTGTGAAAGTATAAATTTATTATCACTACAACAAAAATGTAATCAATGGGAGATAATCCAATTTACAAAAGATCGATAATGTCTTAATCCCGTGTTCTGTCAAACATTCCAACAATTTACAGATTTAGGTCGCATGATTATTTTTACTCGTGCGTTATATTTAGTGATGTTCAAATTGTGATCTTCCGGTTTAAAAGAATGTGTGCATTTTTTATTCAGCGATGCATAGCCTCGAACGCTTGGTATTCAAGGAATTGTGTAACTTTCGAGAAATTATGTGAAAGTATATCGAATTTTTAGTTATCAAGGCGAGTATATGCTAACCACGACACCACCGATACGGTTAGACAATTGTAGAAACAGAAGAAAAATCGATATCCTAACCAGGGGCGGCGCATTTAAAAAAAATTGCGCCGAGCGGAGGGAGGCGCGATAATTTTTGGGGTATTTCATGTGAAAAATCATGATTTTACGCCAAAAAATCTTATTTTTTCCGATTTTAGGGGGGGGGTGCATCCCCTGGATCCCTTCCCCTGCTAACACACACACACATCACCGCTCACTTTCCTGGCTAGATACAGACACTTCAATAAAAAGTGGAGAGGTTAAATTTGTTTTATCTGCCAAAATCTCCCTTCTTAGTGAAATGATGCGGTCATGCAATTGTTTTCACATAAAATTCCGAATTCTAATCTTGAAATTTATACACAATGTATATATTATATTCGTCAGTTCTATGAAAAAGAGAGTCTATTTATAGATAAGACGAGACGATTCTTAAAACGTATTGACCTAATATAGTTTAGTACGTAGTTCAACATTAAACAATTTTTTTCTAGGAAGAAAATAGACCTTCGAACTATCGATACATTTTTCGAACCTTTGAATCTTCGGACTAACGATACTTTGGATCATTAATTTAATGTAATAATAAATACAGCGATCTCATCTTATAATTTTTCGATGCTTTGCGCATTTATTTTTGAATATTCGGAAATTGTTCACAATATACGTGATTATTTAATCTTGATAATATTTTTTTCACATTTCTACTTTAAAAATTGCAAATTTAGATATGGGTGTCGTATCGCGATTTTATGATAGATGGATTCACAATTCCAAGATGGCCGCCACCGGAGAACAAAGTCTATGAGAAAATGCATTATTTTTTCTCTATACAAATAATCTTGATTGAACCCAAATTGATATGATCCTATGTTAAAATTAATAAAAATGTTTTTTCGAAAGGTAAACCTCGGTGCATGAATAACAGTGTGTGCCCCTAGTGTTTTATGTGGCAGTTTTGCATGACAAAAACTGGAGAGCGTACAATAATAAGGAACAATTACCAGAAACAATTACCAGAAATCCAGAAACAATTAGCAGAAATCCAAAAACAATTAGCAGAAATCCAGAAACAATTAGCAGATTTATCTTGAGCCGCTTTTTATCTTATACATAAATTGTCGTGGATGTGCATGCGGACAGATGATCACACAATTCTACTTGACAATAAATAAATCCGTCAGAATTGCTGTTAATTGATGCATTTAAATATAAAAGCCGATTATTATAATTTGAATAAAAACAGCACTAAATTTAGATTTATTTATCCTATTCTGGACACGTGCATGTACGGACCGAATAAGAATCTCAAGGTTGGGAATGCAACATAGAAATAGAGTATGCAAAAAAAATAAAACAAAACTATTAGTGACCGTCTTTCAATGGAGCCCTCTTTAAGTGCAATGTAGAAAACAAAAACTAGTGAGCTTGTGTGTGTATGAGTTACTAACATGTGTTGTCGTGTTACGAACTTGTGCGATCAAGTTACGAACTGCTGCGCTCAAGTTACGAACTTTTTTGTACACACGAGTTTCCATTCAAATTAACAATAAACGACCAACGCTTACAAAAAATCATTCTCTATCCAGAGTTGTCGTTCCCGCTAAGCTTCACCACACCTCTGTCAACGCTTGAAAAATAGTCCCAAAATCACATGACCATCATTACCGTCTTCAATCACATGATTAAAACATTGTCGTACTTGTTGACGGCCAATCTCTACCTAGAGTTGACTGTCCTTACAGGACCGACAATTATGGGTAGAGATTGGTTGATGGCATGTTTCACTCTATACTCCATTTTGTCTATCATGTGATCGTTTCTAATTTTTATCTCCGCAAAATAGTTCTCCAAGAAGTGTGAGGGGGGGGGGGGGGGGGGGGGGGGGGGGGGGGATCATTTTTAAGAGAGAATTGATTTGAAATGAGTGATTTATTTTCATCTTTATTGATATTTACAATAATTAAAACAATTTTAAGTACATTTTTTTTATTATTTCTAAATTTTACAAAAATCTTGTAAAATGAGCGTTGACAGAGGTGTTGGACAATCGTAACTACTCGACCATTCTCGCTACCCTGCAAATAACTCTAAAACATAACTTTATCAAACTTTCATGTAACTGACATGTGAAAAGTAGCGCGAGTTATACGCCTAATGCATATGAGGTTATTTGCAGGGTAGCGAGAATGGCCGAGTAGTTACGATTGAGGTGTTGGAGCGTAGCGGGAACGACAACTCTGGATAGAGAATGACAAAAAATGTGTACTGAAAAAAATCACAAAAGGGCAATAGCTCTTACAGTGATCCTTGTATCAATCTACGGATAAACCATGGGTATCTTCACATCATAATTCAACTTTCAAGAAAAAAAAACATGTCAAAAGATGAATAACAAATTGAACAAACAATGATATGTGAAGTAGATTCCGACGACAACAAGACGGACATTCTTCCCTGTATGTAATCCTTGCAGGAATAGGTGATGTTTTTTAATCCTAACCATGTTAAAACAAACATCTACTGTTGTCTTCTGCGCATCAAGGCTGGGCAGGAAATATCGTAATTCTTGTGATCGAGTCTGTCTGTCTGCATGGCAAGTGCTGTGTCAATTTAATTTCATATCAGATTGTATTCAAATTTAACAAAGACTTTGGACTGATCCCATGTTCTTAAATTTTGAAAATGAATCCTGTTCACATTTTATTTATAGGAGCTATGCTTTAACTCTGAAAAATGGGTAAAATGCTCTATAGATTTTTTCTTAATTCAAATTAAATACATGTGCTTCAACTAATAATATCTCAATGGAGTTCGAAAATGGTCTTGTTTGCACGTTTCCGTGTCCCTTAATAACCCTAAAATTGGGTATAATTGCATTGTAAGTGCTTTTATGGGTTTCACTTTTTCAATTATCTGATGCGAGTTCATGGAATAATCCTCTTCTTAATTTTATTAATAGAAAAAATGCAATGTCGAGAAATTTAATATTTTCGTAATGTCTTTCCATATAATGTAACTCTAGGTCCTCCACCCCGGAATGGTTGTGTCATAAGACCTCCATAAACCATTGCAGTTTGTCCTTTAATATTAATTAGTTCCGAAAGTTCAGCTGACTATTATTGTGTTTTGTGTTGAAATATTTAAAGTTCTCCGTTTTGTCGGAATAAAGAATTTGTACAAATAGCATCTTGGGTCCCCCTAAAGTACGCAGTAATTGTGTAGTTATCAACGAGGGAGTGTCGAAGATCACTTTCCTGGGATCTGAAGTGAAAAAAGGGGAGGTAACCGCATTTATTTATGTGCCTGTTGAATGTTTTATCTATATTTTTTTTGTGTGAAAGTGTCCATAATGCTATATTTTTTATTAAAGAAATGGACCTGACAGCACGTTTTTCCAGGTCACATGGATCATCAACTCCTATAATATTCTATAGACTTAGTAAAATAAGAATATTACTCTCGTAGTAAGACTAATCCGATATGACTGATGATATATTTAATGCGATATTGTGTCATGTATGTATAATTAAAATGTATTACCTCACGTGAGCTCCTTACACGATGTTCAGAGTCTATTGTTGTTCATCTGATCCTTTCCATCATTTTTAGAACAATATGAAAAAAAGATCAATAAAAAAAATGTTTATAATAATGTGTTATATCAAAGGAGTATATCATTCTACAAAAGAATGTGTGGGTGATTGTGATGATATTTCTCAGCTACGTGAAGCCATGAACACGTTACTTTTTATTGAGATGATGCTGCCCGTGCTGCACTACACCAAAACGCTGAGCATGATGGTGCCCACTTTGCACTACACCAAAACGCTGAGCATGATGGTGCCCACTTTGCACTAGACCAAAACGCTGAGCATGATGGTGCCCACTTTGCACTAGACCGAAACGCTGAGCATGATGGTGCCCACTTTGCACTAGACCAAAACGCTGAGCATGATGGTGCCCACTTTGCACTACACCAAAACGCTGAGCATGATGGTGTCCCCTTTTGCACTACACCAAAACACTGAGCATGATGGTGCCCACTTTGCACTAGACCAAACCGCTGAGCATGATGGTGTCCCTTTTGCACTACACCAAAACACTGAGCATGATGGTGCCCACTTTGCACCAGACCAAAACGTTGAGCATGATGGTGCCCACTTTGCACTAGACCAAAACGCTGAGCATGATGGTGCCCACTTTGCACTAGACCAAAACGCTGAGCAGGATGGTGTCCCCTTTGCACTACACCAAAACCTTGAGCATGATGGTGCCCACTTTGCACTAGACCAAAACGCTGAGCATGATGGTGCCCACTTTGCACTACACCAAAACGCTGAGAAGGATGGTGCCCACTTTGCACTAGACCAAAACGCTGAGCATGATGGTGCCCACTTTGCACTACACCAAAACGCTGAGCATGATGGTGCCCACTTTGCACTAGACCAAAACGCTGAGCATGATGGTGTCCCTTTTGCACTAGACCAAAACGCTGAGCATGATGGTGTCCCTTTTGCACTACACCAAAACGCTGAGCATGATGGTGCCCACTTTTCACTAGACCAAAACGCTGAGAAGGATGGTGCCCACTTTGCACTACACCAAAACGCTGAGCATGATGGTGTCACCTTTGCACTACTCCAAAACGCTGAGCATGATGGTGCCCACTTTGCACTAGACCAAAACGCTGAGAAGGATGGTGCCCACTTTGCACTACACCAAAACGCTGAGCATGATGGTGTCCCCTTTGCACTACACCAAAACGCTGAGCATGATGGTGCCCACTTTGCACTAGACCAAAACGCTGAGCATCATGGTGTCCCCTTTGCACTACTCCAAAACGCTGAGCATGATGGTGCCCACTTTGCACTAGACCAAAACGCTGAGCAGGATGGTGTCCCCTTTGCACTACACCAAAACCTTGAGCATGATGGTGCCCACTTTGCACTAGACCAAAACGTTGAGAAGGATGGTGCCCACTTTGTACTAGACAAAACGCTGAGCACGATGGTGCCCACTTTGCACTACACCAAAACGCTGAGCATGATGGTGTCCCCTTTGTACTACACCAAAACGCTGAGCATGATGGTGTCCCCTTTGCACTACACCAAAACCTTGAGCATGATGGTGCCCACTTTGCACTAGACCAAAACGTTGAGAAGGATGGTGCCCACTTTGCACTACACCAAAACGCCGAGCATGATGGTGTCCCCTTTGTACTACACCAAAACGCTGAGCATGATGGTGGCCACTTTGTACTAGACCAAAACGCTGAGCATGATGGTGCCCACTTTGTACTACACCAACATGCTGAGCATGATGGTGCCCACTTTGTACTAGACCAAAACGTTGAGCATGATGGTGTCCCCTTTGCACTAGACAAAACGCTTAGCATGATGGTGTTCCCTTTGTACTAGACAAATCGCTGAGCAGGATGGTGTCCCCTTTGCACTACACCAAAACGCTGAGCATGATGGTGTCCCCTTTGTACTACACCAACATGCTGAGCATGATGGTGCCCACTTTGCACTACACCAAAACGCTGAGAAGGATGGCGCCCACTTTGCACTACACCAAAACGCTGAGCATGATGGTGTCCCCTTTGCACTACACCAAAACGCTGAGCATGATGGTGCCCACTTTGTACTAGACCAAAACGATGAGCATGATGGTGTCCCCTTTGTACTACACCAACATGCTGAGCATGATGGTGCCCACTTTGTACTAGACCAAAACACTGAACATGATGGTGCCCACTTTGCACTACACCAAACCGCTGAGCATGATGGTGTCCCCTTTGTACTACACCAAAACGCAGAGCATGATGGTGCCCACTTTGCACTAGATCAAAACGTTGAGAAGGATGGTGCCCACTTTGCACTACACCAAAACGCCGAGCATGATGGTGCCCACTTTGTACTACACCAACATGCTGAGCATGATGGTGCCCACTTTGTACTAGACAAAACGCTGAGCACGATGGTGCCCACTTTGCACTACACCAAAACGCTGAGCATGATGGTGTCCCCTTTGTACTACACCAAAACGCTGAGCATGATGGTGTCCCCTTTGCACTACACCAAAACCTTGAGCATGATGGTGCCCACTTTGCACTAGATCAAAACGTTGAGAAGGATGGTGCCCACTTTGCACTACACCAAAACGCCGAGCATGATGGTGCCCACTTTGTACTACACCAACATGCTGAGCATGATGGTGCCCACTTTGTACTAGACAAAACGCTGAGCACGATGGTGCCCACTTTGCACTACACCAAATCGCTGAGCATGATGGTGTCCCCTTTGTACTACACCAAAACGCTGAGCATGATGGTGGCCACTTTGTACTAGACCAAAACGCTGAGCATGATGGTGCCCACTTTGTACTAGACCAAAACGCTGAGTATGATGGTGCCCACTTTGTACTAGACCAAAACGCTGAGCATGATGGTGCCCACTTTTTACTAGACCAAAACGTTGAGCATGATGGTGTCCCCTTTGCACTAGACAAAACGCTTAGCATGATGGTGTTCCCTTTGTACTAGACAAATCGCTGAGCAGGATGGTGTCCCCTTTGCACTACACCAAAACGCTGAGCATGATGGTGTCCCCTTTGTACTACACCAACATGCTGAGCATGATGGTGCCCACTTTGCACTACACCAAAACGCTGAGAAGGATGGCTCCCACTTTGCACTACACCAAAACGCTGAGCATGATGGTGTCCCCTTTGCACTACACCAAAACGCTGAGCATGATGGTGCCCACTTTGTACTAGACCAAAACGATGAGCATGATGGTGTCCCCTTTGTACTACACCAACATGCTGAGCATGATGGTGCCCACTTTGTACTACACCAAAACACTGAACATGATGGTGCCCACTTTGCACTACACCAAACCGCTGAGCATGATGGTGCCCACTTTGTACTAGACCAAAACACTGAGCATGATGGTGTCCCCTTTGTACTACACCAACATGCTGAGCATGATGGTGCCCACTTTGTACTACACCAAAACGCTGAGCATGATGGTGTCCCCTTTGTACTACACCAACATGCTGAGCATGATGGTGCCCACTTTGTACTAGACCAAAACACTGAACATGATGGTGCCCACTTTGCACTACACCAAACCGCTGAGCATGATGGTGTCCCCTTTGTACTACACCAAACCGCTGAGCATGATGGTGTCCCCTTTGTACTACACCAACATGCTGAGCATGATGGTGCCCACTTTGTACTACACCAAAACGCTGAGCATGATGGTGCCCACTTTGCACTACACCAAACCGCTGAGCATGATGGTGTCCCCTTTGCACTACACCAAAGCGCTGAGCATGATGGTGCCCACTTTGCACTACACCAAAACGCTGAGCATGATGGTGTCCCCTTTGCACTACACCAAAACACTGAGCATGATGGTGCCCACTTTGCACTACACCAAAACGCTGAGTATGATGGTGTCCCCTTTGCACTACACCAAAACGCTGAGCATGATGGTGTCCACTTTGCACTAGACCAAAGCGCTGAGCATGATGGTGCCCACTTTGCACTACACCAAACCGCTGAGGATGATGGTGTCCCCTTTGCACTACACCAAAACACTGAGCATGATGGTGTCCCCTTTGCACTACACCAAAACACTGAGCATGATGGTGCCCACTTTTCACAACACCAAACCGCTGAGCATGATGGTGCCCACTTTGCACTACACCAAACCGCTGAGCATGATGGTGTCCCCTTTGCACTACACCAAAACGCTGAGAAGGATGGTGCCCACTTTGCACTACACCAAAACGCTGAGCATGATGGTGTCCCTTTTGCACTACACCAAAGCGCTGAGCATGATGGTGCCCACTTTGCACTACACCAAAACGCTGAGAAGGATGGTGCCCACTTTGCACTACACCAAAACGCTGAGCATGATGGTGTCCCCTTTGCACTACACCAAAACGCTGAGCATGATGGTGTCCCCTTTGTACTACACCAAACCGCTGAGCATGATGGTGTCCCCTTTGTACTACACCAACATGCTGAGCATGATGGTGCCCACTTTGTACTACACCAAAACGCTGAGCATGATGGTGCCCACTTTGCACTACACCAAACCGCTGAGCATGATGGTGTCCCCTTTGCACTACACCAACATGCTGAGCATGATGGTGTCCACTTTTCACTACACCAAACCGCTGAGCATGATGGTGCCCACTTTGCACTACACCAAAGCGCTGAGCATGATGGTGTCCCCTTTGCACTAGACCAAAACGCTGAGCATGATGGTGTCCCCTTTGCACTAGACCAAAACGCTGAGCATGATGGTGTCCCCTTTGCACTACACCAAAGCGCTGAGCATGATGGTGTCCCCTTTGCACTAGACCAAAACGCTGAGCATGATGGTGTCCCCTTTGCACTACACCAAAACACTGAGCATGATGGTGTCCCCTTTGCACTACACCAAAACACTGAGCATGATGGTGCCCACTTTTCACAACACCAAACCGCTGAGCATGATGGTGCCCACTTTGCACTACACCAAACCGCTGAGCATGATGGTGTCCCCTTTGCACTACACCAAAACGCTGAGAAGGATGGTGCCCACTTTGCACTACACCAAAACGCTGAGCATGATGGTGTCCCTTTTGCACTACACCAAAGCGCTGAGCATGATGGTGCCCACTTTGCACTACACCAAAACGCTGAGAAGGATGGTGCCCACTTTGCACTACACCAAAACGCTGAGCATGATGGTGTCCCCTTTGCACTACACCAAAACGCTGAGCATGATGGTGTCCCCTTTGTACTACACCAAACCGCTGAGCATGATGGTGTCCCCTTTGTACTACACCAACATGCTGAGCATGATGGTGCCCACTTTGTACTACACCAAAACGCTGAGCATGATGGTGCCCACTTTGCACTACACCAAACCGCTGAGCATGATGGTGTCCCCTTTGCACTACACCAACATGCTGAGCATGATGGTGTCCACTTTTCACTACACCAAACCGCTGAGCATGATGGTGCCCACTTTGCACTACACCAAAGCGCTGAGCATGATGGTGTCCCCTTTGCACTAGACCAAAACGCTGAGCATGATGGTGTCCCCTTTGCACTAGACCAAAACGCTGAGCATGATGGTGTCCCCTTTGCACTACACCAAAGCGCTGAGCATGATGGTGTCCCCTTTGCACTAGACCAAAACGCTGAGCATGATGGTGTCCCCTTTGCACTAGACCAAAGCGCTGAGCATGATGGTGCCCACTTTGCACTACACCAAACCGCTGAGCATGATGGTGTCCCCTTTGCACTACACCAAAACACTGAGCATGATGGTGTCCACTTTTCACTACACCAAACCGCTGAGCATGATGGTGCCCACTTTGCACTACACCAAAGCGCTGAGCATGATGGTGTCCCCTTTGCACTAGACCAAAACGCTGAGCATGATGGTGTCCCCTTTGCACTAGACCAAAACGCTGAGCATGATGGTGTCCCCTTTGCACTACACCAAAACGCTGAGCATGATGGTGCCCACTTTGCACTACACCAAAACGCTGAGCATGATAGTGTCCCCTTTGCACTACACCAAAGCGCTGAGCATGATGGTTCCCACTTTGCACTACACCAAAACGCTGAGAAGGATGGTGCCCACTTTGCACTACACCAAAACGCTGAGCATGATGGTGTCCCCTTTGCACTACACCAAAACGCTGAGCATGATGGTGCCCACTTTGTACTAGACCAAAACGCTGAGAAGGATGGTGCCCACTTTGCACTACACCAAAACGCTGAGCATGATGGTGTCCCCTTTGCACTACACCAAAACACTGAGCATGATGGTGTCCTCTTTGCACTAGACCAAAGCGCTGAGCATGATGGTGCCCACTTTGCACTACACCAAAACGCTGAGCATGATGGTGTCCCCTTTGCACTACACCAAAGCGCTGAGCATGATGGTGCCCACTTTGCACTACACCAAAACGCTGAGAAGGATGGTGCCCACTTTGCACTACACCAAAACGCTGAGCATGATGGTGTCCCCTTTGTACTAGACCAAAACGCTGAGCATGATGGTGGCCACTTTGCACTAGACCAAAACACTGAACATGATGGTGCCCTCTTTGCACTACACCAAAACGCTGAGCATGATGGTGTCCCCTTTGCACTACACCAAAACGCTGAGTGTGATGGTGTCCCTTCTGTACTACACCAAAACGCTGAGCTAAGCAGGGTTTCATTACAGTGCCAGTTCATCGAAACAATAGAAGAGACCGTCGTAGCCGTGCTCGTATGGTAGTTGGATTTACAACTACCTATGCAATCAGTGCCTATCACCACTGATGTTGTGAGTTCGAATCTCGATCAGTGCGAAGTGTACAACATTATGTGATAAAGTTTGTCAGTGACTTGCGACAGGTCGGTGGTTTTCACCGGGTCCTCCGGTTTCCTCCACCAATAAAACTGACCGCCACGATATAGCTGAAATATTTTTGAAAGTGGCGTTAAACACCATCAAACAAACAAACAAACAAACAAACAGAAACAATAGTCCGTAGGTAAACGTGTTGCTCGGACACATTTTCCTGATTAAGAGTTGTCTGCTCTTGCTCATTTATTCTGCCTCTTAATGGAGTAGGAGCAAATGTCAATTTTGTAGTCTTTGTTTTTATCTATTTTAAGTCATCATCTTTTTTTCTATACACTAGAACTACTCTTATTTTCTATATTGAAACTTATTTTAGAAGTTATTTATTCAAAAAGAAAATATAGTCGACACACCTCATGTCGAGAACCGCATCAGTGGTGTTATGGTTAGCGTGCTCGCCTCGTGTGCGGTAGATCGTGGGTTCGAGCCCCGGTCGGGTCAAACCAAAGACAATGCAATTGGTATTTGTTGCTTCTCTGCTAAGCACGCAGCATTAAGAACAAAAAGCAAAGACTGGTTGGAATCAGAAACGGTGTCTGAGTGAAGCGGCATGTCTACCCGCGGACTGTTGTTTCAGTGAGCTAGCACTATAAATATCCAACTTAGCGTGTTGGTCTAATAAAAAGCGGACCTCATCATCATCTCATTGAAAATTAACTTATTCTCGCCATGATATAGCTGAAAAATTGCTGAATTGGCGTTAAACAACAATCACGCACTCACTCTTCATGTCGTGTAGTATGTTTTGTTACACTTGCTTTAGAACAGTGTTGTTTTCGTCGAATAATTCCTACATTAAGTTGTTATATTGAACAGTTAGCTATCATGCGACATGTGTGATTTAAACTTTTGGATTTTTGAATGGAGGTAAATAAATACTTCGACTAAATAAATTTGCCTTGCTTTACCTTTTAACAATTATACTTAGTTATATTATTATCATGGCGAACATCAGACAGACACACATATTATTATCATGGCGAACATCAGACAGACACACATCAGTCTTGAAGGTAAATACATAAAAAAAAATCTCCTGTTTTATTGTCTTGAATTCTCAAGCACACGTCACCATTATGGTCAGTATTGTGGAGTTGAAATACTTTCCCTTTTATGGACATCGAGTCGAACTACGGGCAATTCCGTCCCCTGTGGTTCGAGATAACGAGATTCAAATGTAAATACAATTTGCCTTACTGTAGTTGTTAGTCGTCGATGAACAAACTGCTTGTGTCCACTCTCAACATCTGTATTGTTACATTTCCTTGGGATGATGAACAAACTGCTTGTGTCCACTCTCAACATCTGTATTGTTACATTTCCTTGGGATGATGAACAAACTGCTTGTGTCCACTCTCAACATCTGTATTGTTACATTTCCTTGGGATGATGAACAAACTGCTTGTGTCCACTCTCAACATCTGTATTGTTACATTTCCTTGGGATGATGAACAAACTGCTTGTGTCCACTCTCAACATCTGTATTGTTACATTTCCTTGAGATGATGAACAAACTGCTTGTGTCCACTCTTAACATCTGTATTGTTACATTTCCTTGGGATGATGAACAAACTGCTTGTGTCCACTCTCAACATCTGTATTGTTACATTTCCTTGGGATGATGAACAAACTGCTTGTGTCCACTCTTAACATCTGTATTGTTACATTTCCTTGGGATGATGAACAAACTGCTTGTGTCCACTCTCAACATCTGTATTGTTACATTTCCTTGAGATGATGAACAAACTGCTTGTGTCCACTCTCAACATCTGTATTGTTACATTTCCTTGGGATGATGAACAAACTGCTTGTGTCCACTCTCAACATCTGTATTGTTACATTTCCTTGGGATGATGAACAAACTGCTTGTGTCCACTCTCAACATCTGTATTGTTACATTTCCTTGGGATGATGAACAAACTGCTTGTGTCCACTCTCAACATCTGTATTGTTACATTTCCTTGGGATGATGAACAAACTGCTTGTGTCCACTCTCAATATCTGTATTGTTACATTTCCTTGGGATGATGAACAAACTGCTTGTGTCCACTCTCAATATCTGTATTGTTACATTTCCTTGAGATGATGAACAAACTGCTTGTGTCCACTCTCAACATCTGTATTGTTACATTTCCTTGAGATGATGAACAAACTGCTTGTGTCCACTCTCAACATCTGTATTGTTACATTTCCTTGGGATGATGAACAAACTGCTTGTGTCCACTCTCAACATCTGTATTGTTACATTTCCTTGGGATGATGAACAAACTGCTTGTGTCCACTCTCAACATCTGTATTGTTACATTTCCTTGGGATGATGAACAAACTGCTTGTGTCCACTCTCAACATCTGTATTGTTACATTTCCTTGGGATGATGAACAAACTGCTTGTGTCCACTCTCAATATCTGTATTGTTACATTTCCTTGAGATGATGAACAAACTGCTTGTGTCCACTCTCAATATCTGTATTGTTACATTTCCTTGAGATGATGAACAAACTGCTTGTGTCCACTCTCAACATCTGTATTGTTACATTTCCTTGAGATGATGAACAAACTGCTTGTGTCCACTCTCAACATCTGTATTGTTACATTTCCTTGGGATGATGAACAAACTGCTTGTGTCCACTCTCAACATCTGTATTGTTACATTTCCTTGGGATGATGAACAAACTGCTTGTGTCCACTCTCAACATCTGTATTGTTACATTTCCTTGAGATGATGAACAAACTGCTTGTGTCCACTCTCAACATCTGTATTGTTACATTTCCTTGGGATGATGAACAAACTGCTTGTGTCCACTCTCAACATCTGTATTGTTACATTTCCTTGGGATGATGAACAAACTGCTTGTGTCCACTCTCAACATCTGTATTGTTACATTTCCTTGAGATGATGAACAAACTGCTTGTGTCCACTCTCAACATCTGTATTGTTACATTTCCTTGGGATGATGAACAAACTGCTTGTGTCCACTCTCAACATCTGTATTGTTACATTTCCTTGGGATGATGAACAAACTGCTTGTGTCCACTCTCAACATCTGTATTGTTACATTTCCTTGGGATGATGAACAAACTGCTTGTGTCCACTCTCAACATCTGTATTGTTACATTTCCTTGAGATGATGAACAAACTGCTTGTGTCCACTCTCAACATCTGTATTGTTACATTTCCTTGAGATGATGAACAAACTGCTTGTGTCCACTCTCAACATCTGTATTGTTACATTTCCTTGGGATGATGAACAAACTGCTTGTGTCCACTCTCAATATCTGTATTGTTACATTTCCTTGGGATGATGAACAAACTGCTTGTGTCCACTCTCAACATCTGTATTGTTACATTTCCTTGGGATGATGAACAAACTGCTTGTGTCCACTCTCAATATCTGTATTGTTACATTTCCTTGGGATGATGAACAAACTGCTTGTGTCCACTCTCAATATCTGTATTGTTACATTTCCTTGGGATGATGAACAAACTGCTTGTGTCCACTCTCAACATCTGTATTGTTACATTTCCTTGGGATGATGAACAAACTGCTTGTGTCCACTCTCAACATCTGTATTGTTACATTTCCTTGGGATGATGAACAAACTGCTTGTGTCCACTCTCAATATCTGTATTGTTACATTTCCTTGGGATGATGAACAAACTGCTTGTGTCCACTCTCAATATCTGTATTGTTACATTTCCTTGGGATGATGAACAAACTGCTTGTGTCCACTCTCAACATCTGTATTGTTACATTTCCTTGGGATGATGAACAAACTGCTTGTGTCCACTCTCAACATCTGTATTGTTACATTTCCTTGGGATGATGAACAAACTGCTTGTGTCCACTCTCAACATCTGTATTGTTACATTTCCTTGGGATGATGAACAAACTGCTTGTGTCCACTCTCAATATCTGTATTGTTACATTTCCTTGGGATGATGAACAAACTGCTTGTGTCCACTCTCAATATCTGTATTGTTACATTTCCTTGGGATGATGAACACACTGCTTGTGTCCACTCTCAACATCTGTATTGTTACATTTCCTTGGGATGATGAACAAACTGATTGTGTACACTCTCAACATCTGTATTGTTACATTTCCTTGGGATGATGAACAAACTGCTTGTGTCCACTCTCAACATCTGTATTGTTACATTTCCTTGGGATGATGAACAAACTGCTTGTGTCCACTCTCAACATCTGTATTGTTACATTTCCTTGGGATGATGAACAAACTGCTTGTGTCCACTCTCAACATCTGTATTGTTACATTTCCTTGGGATGATGAACAAACTGCTTGTGTCCACTCTCAACATCTGTATTGTTACATTTCCTTGGGATGATGAACAAACTGCTTGTGTCCACTCTCAACATCTGTATTGTTACATTTCCTTGAGATGATGAACAAACTGCTTGTGTCCACTCTTAACATCTGTATTGTTACATTTCCTTGGGATGATGAACAAACTGCTTGTGTCCACTCTCAACATCTGTATTGTTACATTTCCTTGGGATGATGAACAAACTGCTTGTGTCCACTCTTAACATCTGTATTGTTACATTTCCTTGGGATGATGAACAAACTGCTTGTGTCCACTCTCAACATCTGTATTGTTACATTTCCTTGAGATGATGAACAAACTGCTTGTGTCCACTCTCAACATCTGTATTGTTACATTTCCTTGGGATGATGAACAAACTGCTTGTGTCCACTCTCAACATCTGTATTGTTACATTTCCTTGGGATGATGAACAAACTGCTTGTGTCCACTCTCAACATCTGTATTGTTACATTTCCTTGGGATGATGAACAAACTGCTTGTGTCCACTCTCAACATCTGTATTGTTACATTTCCTTGGGATGATGAACAAACTGCTTGTGTCCACTCTCAATATCTGTATTGTTACATTTCCTTGGGATGATGAACAAACTGCTTGTGTCCACTCTCAATATCTGTATTGTTACATTTCCTTGAGATGATGAACAAACTGCTTGTGTCCACTCTCAACATCTGTATTGTTACATTTCCTTGAGATGATGAACAAACTGCTTGTGTCCACTCTCAACATCTGTATTGTTACATTTCCTTGAGATGATGAACAAACTGCTTGTGTCCACTCTCAACATCTGTATTGTTACATTTCCTTGGGATGATGAACAAACTGCTTGTGTCCACTCTCAATATCTGTATTGTTACATTTCCTTGGGATGATGAACAAACTGCTTGTGTCCACTCTCAACATCTGTATTGTTACATTTCCTTGGGATGATGAACAAACTGCTTGTGTCCACTCTCAATATCTGTATTGTTACATTTCCTTGGGATGATGAACAAACTGCTTGTGTCCACTCTCAATATCTGTATTGTTACATTTCCTTGGGATGATGAACAAACTGCTTGTGTCCACTCTCAACATCTGTATTGTTACATTTCCTTGGGATGATGAACAAACTGCTTGTGTCCACTCTCAACATCTGTATTGTTACATTTCCTTGGGATGATGAACAAACTGCTTGTGTCCACTCTCAATATCTGTATTGTTACATTTCCTTGGGATGATGAACAAACTGCTTGTGTCCACTCTCAATATCTGTATTGTTACATTTCCTTGGGATGATGAACAAACTGCTTGTGTCCACTCTCAACATCTGTATTGTTACATTTCCTTGGGATGATGAACAAACTGCTTGTGTCCACTCTCAACATCTGTATTGTTACATTTCCTTGGGATGATGAACAAACTGCTTGTGTCCACTCTCAACATCTGTATTGTTACATTTCCTTGGGATGATGAACAAACTGCTTGTGTCCACTCTCAATATCTGTATTGTTACATTTCCTTGGGATGATGAACAAACTGCTTGTGTCCACTCTCAATATCTGTATTGTTACATTTCCTTGGGATGATGAACACACTGCTTGTGTCCACTCTCAACATCTGTATTGTTACATTTCCTTGGGATGATGAACAAACTGATTGTGTACACTCTCAACATCTGTATTGTTACATTTCCTTGGGATGATGAACAAACTGCTTGTGTCCACTCTCAACATCTGTATTGTTACATTTCCTTGGGATGATGAACAAACTGCTTGTGTCCACTCTCAACATCTGTATTGTTACATTTCCTTGGGATGATGAACAAACTGCTTGTGTCCACTCTCAACATCTGTATTGTTACATTTCCTTGGGATGATGAACAAACTGCTTGTGTCCACTCTCAACATCTGTATTGTTACATTTCCTTGGGATGATGAACAAACTGCTTGTGTCCACTCTCAACATCTGTATTGTTACATTTCCTTGGGATGATGAACAAACTGCTTGTGTCCACTCTCAACATCTGTATTGTTACATTTCCTTGGGATGGTGAACAAACTGCTTGTGTCAACTCTCAACATCTGTATTGTTACATTTCCTTGGGATGGTGAACAAACTGCTTGTGTCCACTCTCAACATCTGTATTGTTACATTTCCTTGGGATGATGAACAAACTGCTTGTGTCCACTCTCAACATCTGTATTGTTACATTTCCTTGAGATGATGAACAAACTGCTTGTGTCCACTCTCAATATCTGTATTGTTACATTTCCTTGAGATGATGAACAAACTGCTTGTGTCCACTCTCAACATCTGTATTGTTACATTTCCTTGGGATGATGAACAAACTGCTTGTGTCCACTCTCAATATCTGTATTGTTACATTTCCTTGGGATGATGAACAAACTGCTTGTGTCCACTCTCAACATCTGTATTGTTACATTTCCTTGGGATGATGAACAAACTGCTTGTGTCCACTCTCAACATCTGTATTGTTACATTTCCTTGGGATGATGAACAAACTGCTTGTGTCCACTCTCAACATCTGTATTGTTACATTTCCTTGGGATGATGAACAAACTGCTTGTGTCCACTCCCAACATCTGTATTGTTACATTTCCTTGAGATGATGAACAAACTGCTTGTGTCCACTCTCAACATCTGTATTGTTACATTTCCTTGGGATGATGAACAAACTGCTTGTGTCCACTCTCAACATCTGTATTGTTACATTTCCTTGGGATGATGAACAAACTGCTTGTGTCCACTCTCAACATCTGTATTGTTACATTTCCTTGGGATGATGAACAAACTGCTTGTGTCCACTCCCAACATCTGTATTGTTACATTTCCTTGAGATGATGAACAAACTGCTTGTGTCCACTCTCAACATCTGTATTGTTACATTTCCTTGGGATGATGAACAAACTGCTTGTGTCCACTCTCAACATCTGTATTGTTACATTTCCTTGAGATGATGAACAAACTGCTTGTGTCCACTCTCAACATCTGTATTGTTACATTTCCTTGGGATGATGAACAAACTGCTTGTGTCCACTCTCAACATCTGTATTGTTACATTTCCTTGGAATGATGAACAAACTGCTTGTGTCCACTCTCAACATCTGTATTGTTACATTTCCTTGGGATGATGAACAAACTGCTTGTGTCCACTCTCAACATCTGTATTGTTACATTTCCTTGGGATGACAAGTAGCCACCTCAATTTGAACCGTTCAGAGATATATCGAGGAGGGTATCAGATGTGTGTGAAAAGGCATATGAAGGGATACTAGTATATTTTGCTATCGGACGGACAGTAAAATTGATAATATTATTTTCTGACTGATTAGAAAATACTTATTTACCAATACTAAACATGGCATATCGATCAGACAAAAAGAAAAAAAGAGTGTCATTTACCTGGAATTATAAATGAAGTCAAATCCTATTTCTTGATATTCCAAATGCAATTACGCAACTGAGTACCAAAGCTGATTAAAAGCCACCATTTACAGGTCCTGATAAGTAGCTGGGGTTCATTAATATTAGATTTTTCAATTTATAAGATATTTAGTTTATTCCAATCAGGGACACACTTATCTTGTATTGATTACACATGAGGTAAAACTCCGTTACAACAAAATGACGACAGATGTTTTTTGAAGACAAAGGTCTGTATACGGCCAAACGATATACATGTATACACTTCCAATTACTGTGGTTTCCAAGCTAATAAGAGGCCGTAGTTGTCGTGATCGTATGGTAGTTGGATTTACAACCATCTATATATGCAATCAGTGCCTATCACCCCTAACTTTGTGAGTTCGAATCCCGCTCACCCGAGGTGTACTCGATACAACATTATGTGATAAAGTTTGTCATTGACTTTCTGTAGATCGGTGGTTTATACCGGGTACTCCGGTTTCCTCTACCAATAAAACTCAAATCCACGATATAACTGAAATATTGTTGAAAGTGGCATTAAACACCATAACCCTAACCTTAACCCAAGCTAATAAAGTTGAATAAAAATGATGACCAAAGCAATATGTTTTTTGCATTCAGTTGTATTGTACAGTATATTTGTATGCCCAGTGATTTGCATATAGGTCACATGAAAAGGACCCTGTAGGAAAAGTGACCAAGGCCTCCTATAAAATTGGACAAATCAAATAGTTAATTGTATGTCATTGTACAGCTGTAATTCTGAAAGTACAAGAAGGCCAGTGTTGAAATTAGAGACCGAATTACAACACTTAACTTTTTATATTCATGAGGGACTGGAACAAGAGGGCTGTATACTCTTTATAGGTTATTGTCCAATTTCTTATTATTATTGATATTTTGCTCATTATTTAGCATCCTATATTTTTACAAAAATATAGGCCACAATACATTTTTATATTTAACTTAAACCCAATTTTCTTTAGTCTTTATTTTAAGATATTTTATATCCACTCTCGCCATTCTATACCCTACTATAACACCCTCATTTTGTACAAAGGGACATAACCGTAAGCTTGAGCATATTCTTTTGCAAGTTTGACAAAGAGATATGACTTTGTCCACTTCTCCCCTCACTTTTTTTCGAAAGAAATTAAGAAAAAGCGTAATTTACAGTATTGAACAAATAAAAAACATATTGTCCACTGCCCTGTCCACTCATACGCCGCTGGTAAAGTACATTCATTTTCGGCCAGAATCGAGGATACTATATTGGATGCAAAGTTATCATGCAGTGCTATATATAACCACATACAAAAAGAAAGAATTTCATTTAAATATACCGAGAGCTCACAAATCAAACTAGAGGCTCAGTGTGCTGAGCCTGTGTCGCTCACCTTTCATTCTGCTTTGAGGAAACTTAATACAGAACCTTCCATATAGTACATGTAGATGCTTCCTACCAAGTTTCGGTTCATTTGGCTAGACAGTTTCAGAGGAGAAGATTTTTTAGATATCGACCAATCAGAAACAAGAATTGCCCGTGGTGGCCATGTTTGTTAACCGATCGGGAGGAAATGAGCAATCTTTATAGAGGACATCCACATATGCTTCCTACCAAGTTTCGGTTAAATTGACCAAGCGGTTTCAGAGGAGGGGATTTAAACAAATTGGCCAATCAGAAACAAGAATTACCTGTGGTGGCCATGTTTGGTAATGGATCATAAGAAAATGTGCACTCTTTAGAGAGAACCTTCCATAGATGCTTCCTACTAAGTTTCAGTTCATGTGGCTGATGGATTTCAGAGGAGAGGATTATCATGTGAAAAGTTAACAGATGACAGACAACAAATGACGGACGCCAAGTGATGCCAAAAGCCCACATTGCCTTTGGCAATGTGAGCTAAAAAGAATATTAAAATGTGAATACCTACATGTAATGTATAGTATAAACATGTTACACTATATCAGCATTAGTTAATTTCTAAGGGAGATAATGGCAAGAGTTATCTTTCTTTTAACAGTTTATTGGCAAGAGTTATCTCTCTTTTAACAGTTTACTACAATGAAGAGGATTTTGTTTTTAGAAATGAACCAATCAGAAACAAGAACTGTCTGTGGCGACCATGTTTGTTAATGGATCGGGATGAAATGAGCAATATTTATAGAGGACCTTCCATAGATGCTTCCTACCAAGTTTCGGTTCATTTGGCCAAGCGGTTTCGAAGGAGAAGATTAAAATGTGAAAAGCTAACAGACGACAGACGCCAAGTGATGGCAAAAGCTCACATTGCCTTAGGCAAGGTGAGCTAAAAAGAGCAAAACAAAACAGCAAAATTCAAGAAGGGGTCAACTTTAAGCACGAGTAACGATGCTAGGATCATATAGTCAAATTAAGCATGTAGTGTCGCTTTTTTAATTGAGGCGTAGCATTATTTTATCAGTTTTCACTAAAATTATGATGTCTGTCATGTATTTACTACGAAATAGGTGTAGGTATACAATAGCTGATTTCGTGGCAACTGGTGGCTTGAATAAAAGGTGAAATTTTATTGTATCAGTAAGTCTACATAAATCCGATGACTAAATATATACAGTGGGGATTTCTCCGAATGGGAAACCCTTTTTCTTGAAAGTCATAAGGTATAAAGAACATTTCTAAGGGAATATGTAAAAAAAACCCACAAAAAACTGGCCAGAACAGATCGTTGAAACACCTCCCCCTTTCTTTTTAAAATCCTGAATACGAGCCTGGATTATACATGAACTAAACACTATTGCCACGTATATCCCCAATAATGTTGCAAGACATAAAAAAAAATCATCCGTGGATAATCTTTAACATGAGTGGTAAATTTTGTGTACGAGCACTACACATTTCCTTTGGGTTTGGATCAATTTTTCTATGTAAAGCGGATGCAACAAAAAGAACAGCTATAAAAGATTTGTTCTTTAGGCGGCTGTGATATTTAAATGAGTTCACAAATATTTTTTTCACGATACCTTAAATCTAAATCTTTCTTATTACTTTTTATCTTAGAGATTTTCTTCCGGATAGAGTGAAACTGCTAAATCTGTGCTCCGTTCTTCATGTGTATTCTCAATATTTATACAATCTTGGGTATTTTCATACTTTGCCGCCGAGATCTAGATATCAAGAGCAGAGGGTGGAGATTCCATCAACGGATTTAACCCCGCCATATTTGTGTGCATGTTCCATCGTCGTCTGTCGTTGTCATTTTTGTATTCGGGAGCTTGAGGTCTGCCAGAGGAATGATTCACATCGTTATTGTTGGCCGTATTGTCGAACATCCATCCAGCAGTTCCTCTTCTATGGCAATTTAAAAGTTTCCACTATAAGTATAACTCTATTTCAGTGTCACCTTTATCAACAAGCTAATTAATTGTTTGTTAACTTGTTCCCGTTATAAACTATTGCTACACTTGACGTTAGCAACAATAATCAATCAGTTTTATACATTATACATAGTAGTCGAACAAATGACATCTTTTGTGGATTGTTTCCCTTTGTACGTTAATATTTTCATGAACCAAAAATCACAAATGTCCAATTTTTTTTTTATTATATCTGAGAGTGAAAAATGAACTTTCTATGTTCTTTACCTTTAGTGAAAACCTTACTTCAGCTGAATTGTAAAATGGGATGACATAAAATATTCTACAACCATATCATTGTCAGATAGGACATTCCTGAGAATCAAGCTTGAAAAAAGAAAGATAACTCTATATAATTTTAATTTTTATTTTTATGAATAATAGTCTGAATGCTTGTTTTATTTCAATCATTTAAAATAAAATCAGAAATCCCATCAAAACATATTTATACTAAATGCATAATGTTTTAAATGTATGTACATTTATTTTTGAGGTCAGGTTTGGTTGTAAGTTTGGAACTAAGTGATATCTCTTTAGTCATAAATAACCTAAGTCCGGACTGACTGTAGCTTTGGAGCAGTGCCGGATTTAGGACAAATGATGCCCCATTACTTGGGTCTGCTTTGTGGTACACTCCCATAGACTATCAACTCTATCATTATGTCTGGAATCGCTCCGAAAGAGAAAGCCTTGAAATTTAAAATTGCACCACATAAGCAAAAATCCATCGTAAACAAACATGTTTGGCAGGAAGATGACCCCCCTGGCCAAGCACACCTAAGCACAATGGTAAATCGGCACTGCTTTGGGGTAAGGGATAGCTCCTTCAGACATAAATAACCTGATAAATGGATAGTTGTTGATTTGGAGATAAAGGATATCTCATTCAGACATAAATAACATAAACCTTCGGTAGTTCAGTGTTGGCTTAGAGCTAAGGGATACCTCTTTAAGATATAAATAACCATAGGATTAGCTAGTTGTTGGCTTAGAGCTAAGGGATATCTCCTTCAGATATAAATAACCATAGCCATAGCTAGTTGTTGGCTTAGAACTAAGGGATATCTCCTTCAGATATAAATAACCATAGCCATAGCTAGCTCTTGGCTTAGAACTAAGGGATATCTCCTTCAGATATAAATAACCATAGCCATAGCTAGTTGTTGGTTTAGAGCTAAGAGATATCTCCTTCAGATATAAATAACCATCGCCATAGCTAGTTGTTGGTTTAGAGCTAAGGGATATCTCCTTCAGATATAAATAACCATAGCCATAGCTAGTTGTTGGCTTAGAACTAAGGGATATCTCCCTTAGATATAAATAACCATAGCCATAGCTAGCTCTTGGCTTAGAACTAAGGGATATCTCCTTTAGATATAAATAACCATAGCCATAGCTAGTTGTTGGTTTAGAACTAAGGGATATCTCCTTCAGATATAAATAACCATAGCCATAGCTAGTTGTTGGCTTAGAGCTAAGAGATATCTCCTTCAGATATAAATAACCATAGCCATAGCTAGTTGTTGGTTTAGAACTAAGGGATATCTCTTTCAGACATCAATAAGCTT
This sequence comes from Bathymodiolus septemdierum, assembly GCA_963383655.1. NCBI lineage: Eukaryota > Metazoa > Mollusca > Bivalvia > Mytilida > Modiolidae > Bathymodiolus > Bathymodiolus septemdierum. Next base: position 112,240,966 of record OY726518.1, on the reverse strand, counting down.
GGCCATGGCCAACCGATGGCTTGGAGCTAAGGGATATTTCCTTCAGTCATACATAACCTTAGCAATGGCTTGTTGTTGGCTTGGAGCTAAGGGATATCTCCTTCAGACATACATAATCTTAGCCATGGCTTGTTGTTGGTTTAGAGCTAAGGGATATCTCCTTCAGACATACATAACCTTAGCCATGGCTAGTTGTTGGCTTAGAGCAAAGGGATATCTCCTTCAGACATACATAACTTTAGCCATGGCTAGTTGTTGGCTTAGAGCAAAGTGATATCTCCTTCAGACATACAAAACCTTAGCCATGGCTTGTTGTTGGCTTGGAGCTAAGGGATATCTCCTTCAGGCATACATAATCTTAGCCATGGCTAGTTGTTGGCTTGGAGCTAAAAGGGATATCTCCTTCAGACATACATAACCTTAGCCATGGCTAGTTGTTGGCTTGGAGCTAAGGAATATCTCCTTCAGACATAAATAACCTTTGCCATGGCTAGTTGTTGGCTTGGAGCTAAGGGATATCTCCTTCAGACATAAATAACCTTAGCCATGGCTAGTTGTTGGCTTAGGGCTAAGGGATATCTCCTTCAGACATACATAACCTTAGCCATGGCTAGTTGTTGGCTTGGAGCTAAGGGATATCTCCTTCAGACATAGATTACCTTAGCCATGGCTAGTTGTTGACTTGGAGCTAAGGAATATCTCCTTCAGACATAAATAACCTTAGCCATGGCTAGTTGTTGGCTTGGAGCTAAGGGATATCTCCTTCAGACATAAATAACCTTAGCCATGGCTAGTTGTTGGCTTAGGGCTAAGGGATATCTCCTTCAGACATACATAACCTTAGCCATGGCTAGTTGTTGGCTTGGAGCTAAGGGATATCTCCTTCAGACATAGATTACCTTAGCAATGGCAAGTTGTTGGCTTAGGGCTAAGGGATATCTCCTTCAGACATACATAGCCTTAGCCATGGCTAGTTGTTGGCTTTAGGGCTAAGGGATATCTCCTTCAGACATAAATAACCTTAGCCATGGCTAGTTGTTGGCTTGGAGCTAAGGGATATCTCCTTCAGGCATAGATAATCTTAGCCATGGCTAGTTGTTGGCTTAGGGCTAAGGGATATCTCCTTCAGACATACATAACCTTAGCCATGGCTTGTTGTTGGCTTGGAGCTAAGGGATATCTCCTTCAGACATACATAATCTTAGACATGGCTAGTTGTTGGCTTGGAGCTATAAGGGATATCTCCTTCAGACATACATAACCTTTGCCATTGCTTGTTGTTGGATTGGAGCTAATGGATATCTCCTTCAGACATACATAACCTTAGCCATGGCTTGTTGTTGGCTTGGAGCTAAGGGATATCTCCTTCAGACATACATAATCTTAGCCATGGCTAGTTGTTGGCTTGGAGCTATAAGGGATATCTCCTTCAGACATACATAGCTTTAGCCATGGCTAGTTGTTGGCTTGGAGCTAAGGGATATCTCCTTCAGACATACATAACCTTAGCCATGGCTAGTTGTTGGCTTAGGGCTAAGGGATATCTCCTTCAGACATACATAACCTTAGCCATGGCTAGTTGTTGGCTTGGAGCTAAGGGATATCTCCTTCAGACATAGATAATCTTAGCAATGGCTAGTTGTTGGCTTAGGGCTAAGGGATATCTCCTTCAGACATACATAGCCTTTGCCATGGCTAGTTGTTGGCTTTAGGGCTAAGGGATATCTCCTTCAGACATACATAACCTTAGCCATGGCTTGTTGTTGGCTTGGAGCTAAGGGATATCTCCTTCAGACATACATAATCTTAGACATGGCTAGTTGTTGGCTTGGAGCTATAAGGGATATCTCCTACAGACATACATAACCTTTGTCATGGTTAGTTGTTGGCTTGGAGCTAAGGAATATCTCCTTCAGACATAAATAACCTTAGCCATGGCAAGTTGTTGGCTTAGGGCTAAGGGATATCTTCTTCAGACATAAATAACCTTAGCCATGGCTAGTTGTTGGCTTGGAGCTAAGGGATATCTCCTTCAGACATAGATAATCTTAGCAATGGCTAGTTGTTGGCTTAGGGCTAAGGGATATCTCCTTCAGTCATACATAACCTTTGCCATGGCTTGTTGTTGGCTTGGAGCTAATGGATATCTCCTTCAGACATACATAACCTTAGCCATGGCTTGTTGTTGGCTTGGAGCTAAGGGATATTTCCTTCAGACAAAAATAACCTTAGCCATGGCTTGTTGTTGGCTTGGAGCTAAGGGATATCTCCTTCAGACATACATAATCTTAGCCATGGCTAGTTGTTGGCTTGGAGCTATAAGGGATATCTCCTTCAGACATACATAACCTTAGCCATGGCTTGTTGTTGGCTTGGAGCTAAGGGATATCTCCTTCAGACATAAATAACCTTTGCCATGGCTAGTTGTTGGCTTGGAGCTAAGGTATATCTCCTTCAGACATAAATAATCTTAGCCATGGCTAGTTGTTGGCTTAGGGCTAAGGGATATCTCCTTCAGACATACATAACCTTAGCCATGGCTAGTTGTTGGCTTGGAGCTAAGGGATATCTCCTTCAGACATAGATCACCTTAGCAATGGCTAGTTGTTGGCTTAGGGCTAAGGGATATCTCCTTCAGACATACATAGCCTTAGCCATGGCTAGTTGTTGGCTTTATGGCTAAGGTATATCTCCTTCAGATATACATAACCTTAGCCATGGCTAGTTGTTGGCTTAGAGCAAAGTGATATTTCCTTCAGACATACATAACCTTAGCCATGGCTTGTTGTTGGCTTGGAGCTAAGGGATATCGCCTTCAGACATAGATAATCTTAACCATGGCTAGTTGTTGGCTTGGAACTATAAGGGATATCTCCTTCAGACATACATAACCTTAGCCATGACTTGTTGTTGGCTTGGAGCTAAGGGATATCTCCTTCAGACATACATAACCATAGCCATGACTTGTTGTTGGCTTGGAGACAAGGGATATCTCCTTCAGACATACATAATCTTAGCCATGGCTTGTTGTTGGTTTAGAGCTAAGGGATATCTCCTTTAGACATACATAATCTTAGCCATGGCTTGTTGTTGGCTTGGAGCTAAGTGATATCTCCTTCAGACATAAATAACCGTTGCCATGGCTAGTTGTTGGCTTGGAGCTAATGGATATCTCCTTCAGACATAAATAACCTTAGCCATGGCTAGTTGTTGGCTTAGGGCTAAGGGATATCTCCTTCAGACATACATAACCTTAGCCATGGCTAGTTGTTGGCTTGGAGCTAAGAGATATCTCCTTCAGACATAGATAATCTTAACCATGGCTAGTTGTTGGCTTGGAACTATAAGGGATATCTCCTTCAGACATACATAACCTTAGCCATGGCTTGTTGTTGGCTTGGAGCTAAGGGATATCTCCTTCAGACATACATAACCTTTGCCATGACTTGTTGTTGGCTTGGAGACAAGGGATATCTCCTTCAGACATACATAATCTTAGCCATGGCTTGTTGTTGGTTTAGAGCTAAGGGATATCTCCTTTAGACATACATAATCTTAGCCATGGCTTGTTGTTGGCTTGGAGCTAAGTGATATCTCCTTCAGACATAAATAATCTTTGCCATGGCTAGTTGTTGGCTTGGAGCTAATGGATATCTCCTTCAGACATAAATAACCTTAGCCATGGCTAGTTGTTGGCTTAGGGCTAAGGGATATCTCCTTCAGACATACATAACCTTAGCCATGGCTAGTTGTTGGCTTGGAGCTAAGAGATATCTCCTTCAGACATAGATAACCTTAGCAATGGCTAGTTATTGGCTTAGGTCTAAGGGATATCTCCTTCAGACATACATAGCCTTAGCCATGGCTAGTTGTTGGCTTGGAGCTAAGGGATATCTCCTTCAGACATACATAGCCTTAGTCATGACTTGTTTTTGGTTTGGAGCTAAGGGATATCTCCTTCAGACATACATAGCCTTAGCCATGGCTTGTTGTTGGTTTGGAGCTAAGGGATATCTCCTTCAGACATACATAACCTTAGCCATGACTTGTTGTTGGTTTGGAGCTAAGGGATATCTCCTTCAGACATACATAATCTTAGCCATGGCTTGTTGTTGGATTAGAGCTAAGGGATATCTCTTTCAGACATACATAGCCTTAGCCATGGCTTGTTGTTGGTTTGGAGCTAAGGGATATCTCCTTCAGACATAGATAATCTTAGCCATGGCTAGTTGTTGGCTTGGAGCTATAAGGGATATCTCCTTTAGACATACATAACCTTAGTCATGGCTAGTTGTTGGCTTAGGGCTAAGGGATATCTCCTTCAGACATACATAACCTTTGCCATGGCTAGTTGTTGGCTTGGAACTAAGGGATATCTCCTTCAGACATACATAACCTTAGCCATGGCTTGTTGTTGGCTTGGAACTATAAGGGATATCTCCTTCAGACATACATAACTTTAGACATGGCTTGTTGTTGGTTTGGAGCTAAGGGATATTTCCTTCAGACATACATAACCTTAGCCATGGCTTGTTGTTGGGTTGGAGCTATAAGGGGTATCTCCTTCAGACATACATAACCTTAGCCATGGCTTGTTGTTGGCTTGGAGTTAAGGGATATCTCCTTCAGACATGCATAATCTTAGTCATGGCTTGTTGATGGCTTGGAGCTATAAGGGATATCTCCTTCAGACATACATAATCTTAGCCATGGCTTGTTGTTGGTTTAGAGCTAAGGGATATTTCCTTCAGACATACATAACCTTAGCCATGGCTTGTTGTTGGCTTGGAGCTAAGGGATACCTCCTTCAGACATACATAATCTCAGCCATGGCTTGTTGTTGGCTTGTTGGAGCTATAAGGGATATCTCCTTCAGACATACATAATCTTAGCCATGACTTGTTGTTGGCTTGGAGCTAAGGGATATCTCCTTCAGACACAAATAACCTTAGCCATGGCTAGTTATTGGTTTTGAATTAAATGATATCTTCTTCATACATAAATATCCTTTGCCATGGCTAGCTAATGGTTTTGGGTATAAGGGTCGTCTCCTGCAGACATAAATAACCCAAGCCATGAATAGTTGTTGGTTTTGAGCTAAGGGATATCTCCTTCAGGCATAAATACCCTTTGCTGGGTTTGGACCGAACGGGCATTATTACTTTGTTCTCTTTATAATGTTTTGTGGTTTTCCAATTATTTTCAGTCGAGCGCAGCGAAAACATTTAAAGCAGAAATGTCAGTCTAGTGCGCTAGATTTATATATACATGTCTGTGATGTTTATTTAGTCCTTCCATTATCCATTTATATGATAAGCTTCTTCCAAATCCATTAAATTAATAATAAGATTTAGAAATTTCGAATGACCTGCCATATTATCATAATGATTAAGCCAGATTAACACAGGAATAAAAAAAATATAATATAGAAAGTTCACTTGGGGTCAATTTAAGCATTTGAATTAATTCGGTTATGGTTATGTTGTTCTAATAAAGTCAGATGCCCATTTTCATTTATGGATTATTAAAAAAATTGACACACAAAGATCTGTTAATGTATTGAAATAAAAAATAAAGTCAATAGAATTAAAAACCGTGCATTTAGTTGGGGTCTGATTTTGGAACGTTTTCAGTCTTGTGCATGTTTGATTGAAATTAAGCCTTTTTAAATCCTTGGTAAAAGATTTAGATATGAACAGTAAGTGCATATTTGTCTTATGTGAGATTTATGTGCTGCTACTTTTATCACCTCGTGTACATATTAAGTTAAAACATAGATGTAGTGGCTCGAATGCCGATTAATATAGAGTAAATTTGAAGGATGATCCACGTTGTGTATGTGGTCATTTATTTGAGGATGCTATCCATTTTCTTCTTGAGTGTTCACTTTATCAACACGTACACTGTTTAACTGTTTTAATATCATTATCTTCCCATCTATATAGAATACATACTCTTTGGATGTTACGAAATTAGTAAAGAATACTTTATTGTTCAGATCAGTGCATACATTTATTAGACAAACTTGTAGATTTAATCATTAATTATCCCCAACCGTAATATTATTTCAACATAATTTATGATTTTACACCTCCCCCTTTTTCCCCTCTATTTTCTTCTCTTAAATATTGTATTGGAAATTGCGACATAACTATGGTGATGTGTTATTATATATTTGAGTAACTGCATTTAACAGTCGTCGTTTTTCTCATCATAAGTAAAGTAAATATTGTATAATCTGGTAGACTTTTAAATTGTAATCTAAAGCAGTTGTTTAACAAAATTTCACTTTATATGCATGTATTATTTGATGAATTTCAATATGAAAGTAATTCAATGAGTGTCACGTTTTGACTGTAATTTTATACACACCTATTAATTATTTCTGTCATATTTGTGTAAATGAGTTTAATAATTTGAAGGTAGAAGGTTATAATCAAAATAAATTCGTTTGTGTAATTTAAAATTCTCATTTGAACGAGTAGGGAAATTTAATGTTTGCGTTACGGTCGATTTTCCTATTGTATAGGAAATGTGTTGTGAGACTGGGAATAATAATATTTAGATTCAGAATGTATTCTATCGACCAAGCTTAGAAAATCATTGATTATTTGAAAGCAAAATTATAAACACAACACCTAAAGTCTAATTTAAATAATTTCAACACAACATATATATAGGTATGTTTAATTGTTTGGCACATTTTTAACAGTCCCGGTTGCCATGCCGGCAGCAGTAAGCGTTTGATGCATTTAAATACTGGAAAAATTCATTATTGACTTTTATTCTCTACAGGTATGGTTTGAAATCATTTCAAATGATTCTATTTGCTTATTTTCTTATATAATTTAATTTTATATTGGCGCTTGTTTAGATTCACAATAGAGAAATATTTATTGTCAAAGAAAATGCGCATTATCTATGTAATCCAAATTCACTACCAGCAATTTACAACGACGATTCTACTGTGAAATTGTATTCATCTACTGTTGTTAAAACATTGCTTTGAAAACTGGTATTTGCTTTGTTGATTTAATTCGGTAAAGTGATAATTTAGATCTTCAAGTTCTTGTTAAATAGCTAAGGCATATCAAAGAACAAGTCTACAATATTTTCAAATTATTAAGCATGAATAATATTAATTGCTTTAAATAAGTTTTAAATCTCCAAATAGTTTTACTTATCTCCAATGTATACCTTTCCATTGTACACAGTACTCGTTTTACGCTACTTAAACGTAAACAAGGATTATTAAATAAGTTCATAACGGTTATTTTTCTTTCAGGTGCTCAAAACAAGGCCGTGGATTGTTCGTAGAACAACCTGGATACATGTATTTGGATAAATTGATTACTGGTAGTTGTATGTTTCTTAAAAAAGTGACGAGTTTGTCGTTTATCAAATTTTGATTTCTATATATTATATGATAAAGTGACATCAATTTACAAACATGTTAAAACGACTACAAGCGGCGGCTGCTGCTTCACAGGAAGCCGAATTTGAGCGGAAACCAGAGAATATTCGTAGTCCTGTAGTGCCAGATTCTCCTGGGGATCGAAAGAAAAGTGTGGCTTCTTCTCTCATGGGATCCCGGTCAAGCAACGCCGGGCCTTCATTAATAGGACTAATGGCGTCAAAACGATTCGCAAAGAAACTATCAATGAAAGCTCTAGGAACACGTAAATCCTCATCCATAGCAGTGCCGCCACCACCGGAAATGGAACCAACATATAGAATGGAACCGAGGAAAAAGTTCGACAATCAAGCCGTGAAAGACATCATAGATTCGGTTTTACATTCTAGATTAAATGGAATGAGATACAGTGCTAAATTAACACCCAAAATAGGCAAGTCTTTATCTGATGAAATCAAAGACAGAATCAAATCTATGAATATAGATAGATACAAAATCATATGTGTTTTAACTATTGGACAAATGGGCAACCAAGGATTAATGCTCTCCAGTAGATGTACTTGGGACGACAAATCAGATTCCTATGCCACATCGTCATTCCAGAACCAAGATATTTTCTGTTCTGCAACTGTTTATGGGGTGTATAGAGAATAGGACATATACATATATACTCAAATTAACAAGTGTACTCAGTTTTATATTATTTATATGGAATTAATTTAGCAATATGTTATAATGAGATAAGGTAATATTTAATTTCCAGTCCATGTATTTACTCAAATTGATTAAGTAACTAGATCAATATTTTCAAAAAAGGTAACACAACATAACGTTTTCTGCTAATGCAACGTCAAAACACGATCCAAGTCGACTCGAACAACCAGACCTCACTTTAATCGCAATCGGTACTAAGCAAGGATTAAATTTATTTAGGTCAATTAAAACATGTACTATAACAAAAAGATTAAATTTCTTTTGATAGTAGACATGTAACTCTCTATGTAAACATATGACATACATATTAATAAATATTTTATATAAATATTGTAAATTTTTCCCCAAAGGGTGTTTGGTCGTTGTATTGGAAACAATACACAGTATTCTGCCTAAAGTATTGCAACATGTCAAACAATCCCTATATAATCAACCAAAACCATATTTTTTTCAAAAAATTATTGAGAAGTCATTTCTGGATAGATTTTAACAAATTTTACACCAAAACATTCAGAATTGTTTATATTTTGATTGTTCATTTGCTCATTATGTTTATATGAGTGGTTTTCATTTGTACATAATTTAAACATAACAAATAAAAATTGACTTTGATTTTCCTATATATTTCAACTAAAAATAAATCCTAAAAATTAACAATCCTGTTTATATGACTTCACAAGATTTTTTTGAAAAAATATGGTTTTGGTTGGTTTTACATGTAGATCATGTTATTTGTATCGCATGGAGCGCCGCCATTATTTTTCCTTTTACAGATTTGTTTACGAGTTCGTATTTCACTATTCGTGAAAACTAACTTGTTCTCGCCATGACATAGCTGAAAAATTGCTGAATTGTCGTTAAACGACAATCACTCACTCACTATTCGTGCTATTGTAGTGATATTGACAGTACAATAAATCAGTGTGATAGAAACACATCTCAACTCTAAAAATAAGACCGTGTGAGTTTCGTTCAGTCTCTGTGTCTGTAACCATGTTCATTTATAAATATACTATTCCTCAATGTCGAGTTAAGTTACGAATTAGTGAGAAAAGTTTTATTTTCAAAACTACTTTCATTCACCTGCATAACACAGTAAGGGTGGGGTGTCCCAATCATGTGTGAATAACAAAAATATTTTTTGCGATTGTTACTAGGTTTTATCAATTTATTATGTTGTCTTACTTACAAAAAAAATGTTAATAAAAATTAAAGTTTACAACATTATGTGATGTGTATTCCATTTTGTTATCCAAAATATGTTAAAAAGGAATAATAATTGATAGTTCATCAAGCTTAATTGTCACATTTTCCCAGTACAATAATTAAAGTGCGACAATTGCATTGAATGATTTCTATGTAACGGTAAATAGCATTACTAAATAATTTGGTCATTTGTGTGCCACTTAAATAGCACTGTCGGAATATTTAAATCACGATTTCACTCAAATTGTCATATAGAATATTTACACCATCGAATGTGATATATTTTCGAAATTTGAAGTAATTCTACATCATTATACATGTCACAAGTAAATATTATTTGAATTAAAGTGACCAATACACATGTGGTTCCTTACAAAATGTGTAATTTTTGTGCAGGTCGGAAATCCAATATAACAACCAAAGCAGGATAAAATTGTAACATAGAAAAATTTAGGAAAAATAAATATTGTTTTCCTCAGAAACTATACATTCGATTAAACACAAACTTCAAAGTTGGTATTTTTAACATGCTGCACTATTGGGAAATATATCAAATATCCATTTCTGGAAACACTGAACCATTAATAAAGAAACTGTCGGAATCCTTAGATGATCCCCAACAAAAGCTATATTAATTGTGCTGATCGGAATTCCCAGATAACCTCCACCGTATATACGTAGTGCTTATTTTAACATAGAACCCTATAGGAAAATCACTAAGCGCGATTTCTCTGAAAAGGCAAGTTGCCGGGAATCTTTCTAGAATGGACTTTTTAAAATATTGATCAGTTATTAAACAATAAACATTCCATCATGAAAATGTTTTAAAGAACAATAGAGAAATGTTAAAATAAGTTTTCCAGTAACCCAACACTTAACTGAATCCACTACATACAATGAATAACAATAAAACGATCATTTATAACCGGGTTACAGCGATACAGATTGATGTGGGCCTATAGCTAAACATATTACTAGATAATATCACCACCGTCTTGATGTTTTTTGTTTGTTTGATGGTGTTTAACGCCACTTCCAACAATATTTCAGTTATATCGTGGCAGACAGTTTTATTGGTGGCGGAAACCGGAGGACCCGGAGAAAACCACCGATCTTTCGCAAGTCACTGACAAACTTTATCTTCTCGGCCTGATCGAGATTCGAACTCACAACATCAGTGGTGATAGGTACTGATTGCATAGGTAGTTGTAAATCTATCTACCATACGATCACGGCCACGACGGCCCCTACTACCGTCTTGGAAGACTAAATTGGGCATTGATGTGTATGCTATTTCATGTTAATTGGATGGAAATTTTATCGTCATACAAAGTAAGACCATGCATTGGAGGGGTTAGTGTTATGGTGTTTAACACCACTTTTAACAATATTTCAGCTATATCGTGGCGGTCATGTTTTATTGGTGGAGGAAACGGGAGAACCCGGAGAGAACCACCGACCTGTCGTAAGTCATTGACAAACTTTATCACATAATACTATATCGAGTACAAGTCGCCTTAGCCGGATTCGAATTCACAACGTTAGTGGTGATATGTATTGATTACATAGGTAGTTGAAAATCCAACTACCATACCATCAAGACCACGACAGCCCCTCCTTCTCACTAGACAAGTAAACCAGTTGCACATTAATAGCTTTACATTGTTGCTACTACACATAGCTGAAATATGTTACACATAGTCTTAATTATTCTTATCCAGAATATAATTTATGTGTTTCTTGTTAAATATTGAGAATTCAATTGAAAAGAAAATGCATAATTAAAAGCAGACAATAAGAAATGTCTAGCTTTTAAAAAAAATTATATTAATTACTTTTTTGAATTAATCACGATCAATGTGGTTAATGTGTCTATAAATCTGCACTCGTCACAGCTCGACTGATTATGTTCCTCTATTTAATACTAATATATAGAATGAGAGCAGTGGATTCATTCGAAGTTTGCCGATTGTAACTATAATTTACGAAGTCTGTCGTTCCCTCTGTTAAAATTCTCGTTAGTTGTTAAGCCTATTAGCAGTCTGATTTGTCCATACATTTCTTGGTGAATATTTAGTTCTGACATCGAAAGCATGCGAGGTTCCACCGACAGCAACTCAACTTACTCCGGAGAAGATGAATCACTCATTACAACACATGTCTAACATATATGCTTACTGTGGAATTGTAAAACCCTATGTAAAATGTTTATATCACATCAAAAGTCATCAATTTCACAACAGAAAACTAAATAAATTTATAAACCTATCTCTCTATACTTAAAATAAATAATATATTTTCTTGTCAGATAAGTTTAGATTAGTTGGTTGGTTGGTTTTATGGTGTTTAACACCACTTTCAACAATATTTCAGTTATATCGTCGAATAAATTTAGACCTGTACTTTCTGTGGTGAAGTTTAAGTACAACCAAGCAATTGCTAATTTAATTAAATGTTTTGAACAAATATGAATCGAACTTAAAATTCTTTTCTCATGAATCTATATATTTGTTAAATGTTAGCATGAATAATACATACGAACGTTATATTGAGTGAAAAAATCAATCTCTCTCTACTGACTGGTGTCCAAGAACAAACATTCAATAAAGAGCATTTTAAAAGACCAATCAATGATTATAATAGATATATATTTATAAGGTAAACACATTTCAAAAACTATAAAATGATTTAATCAAAACTATTTTAATTGGTACATATTCTGATGACTTTTGTTATATATAGCTTGATATTTTTTCTGAAACATTTCAATCTCTATGTGGAGTTTTCACAGAACAAACAAACTTAAATTAGTAAAAAGAAAATCAAATATGAAACTGTACCAAAAACTAAATACACCAAAAACAATGCTCATTCACAAAAACATGTTGTGATATCCTCTGTGATTTCAGTGTAAAAACGATGTTCTGTTCCTCTTTACTCCCATTTGTTTTGTAGGGTGTTCATATTTTATTGTTATTTGTATTTATTTACGTATACTGGAGTCCAACACGATTTCTGTATCAGATACCGGTAATGTTCCTGTCGCTTGACCGTAACATGACAGGTATCACTTTAGTGGAGAAGGAACACCTACGCCTTCCTTAGCACCGTAACATGACGGGTATCACTTTAGTGGAGAAGGAACACCTACGCCTTTCTTAGCACCGTAACATGACGGGTATCACTTTCGTGGAGAAGGAACACCTACGCCTTCCTTAGCACCGTAACATGACGGGTATCACCTTAGTGGAGCAGGAACACCTACGCCTTCCTTAGCACCGTAACATGACGGGTATCACTTTAGTGGAGAAGGAACATCTACGCCTTCCTTAGCACCGTAACATGATGGGTATCACTTTTGTGGAGAAGGAACACCTACGCCTTAGCACCGTAACATGACGGGTATCACATTAGTGGAGAAGGAACACCTACGCCTTCCTTAGCACCGTAACATGACGGGTATCACCTTAGTGGAGAAGGAACACCTACACCTTCCTTAGCACCGTAACATGACGGGTATCACTTTAGTGGAAAAGGAACACCTACGCCTTCCTTAGCACCGTAACATGACGGGTATCACCTTAGTGGAGCAGGAACACCTACACCTTCCTTAGCACCGTAACATGACGGGTATCACCTTAGTGGAGCAGGAACACCTACGCCTTCCTTAGCACCGTAACATGACGGGTATCACTTTAGTGGAGAAGGAACATCTACGCCTTCCTTAGCACCGTAACATGATGGGTATCACTTTAGTGGAGAAGGAACACCTACGCCTTAGCACCGTAACATGACGGGTATCACATTAGTGGAGAAGGAACACCTACGCCTTCCTTAGCACCGTAACATGACGGGTATCACCTTAGTGGAGCAGGAACACCTACGCCTTCCTTAGCACCGTAACATGACGGGTATCACTTTAGTGGAGAAGGAACACCTACGCCTTCCTTAGCACCGTAACATGACGGGTATCACGTTAGTGGAGAAGGAACACCTACGCCTTCCTTAGCACCGTAACATGACGGGTATCTCCTTAGTGGAGCAGGAACACCTACGCCTTCCTTAGCACCGTAACATGACGGGTATCACGTTAGTGGAGAAGGAACACCTACGCCTTCCTTTGCACCGTAACATGACGGGTATCACTTTAGTGGAGAAGGAACACCTACGCCTTCCTTAGCACCGTAACATGACGGGTATCACGTTAGTGGAGAAGGAACACCTACGCCTTCCTTAGCACCGTAACATGACGGGTATCACTTTAGTGGAGAAGGAACACCTACGCCTTCCTTAGCACCGTAACATGACGGGTATCACTTTAGTGGAGAAGGAACACCTACACCTTCCTTAGCACCGTAACATGACGGGTATCACTTTAGTGGAGAAGGAACACCTACACCTTCCTTAGCACCCCCGGTTTGTTGTTACTCAGTCTTTATAGTTTTCTGTCACATTCTGTGTAGTATTTTGTATAGTTTTCTGTCACATTTTGTGTAGTATTTTGTATAGTTTTCTGTCACATTCTGTGTAGTATTTTGTATAGTTTTCTGTCACATTCTGTGTAGTATTTTGCATAGTTTTCTGTCATATTCTGTGTAGTATTTTGTATAGTTTTCTGTCACATTCTGTGTAGTATTTTGTATAGTTTTCTGTCACATTCTGTGTAGTATTTTGTATAGTTTTCTGTCACATTTTGTGTAGTATTTTGCATAGTTTTCTGTCACATTCTGTGTAGTATTTTGTATAGTTTTCTGTCACATTTTGTGTAGTATTTTGCATAGTTTTCTGTCACATTCTGTGTAGTATTTTGTATAGTTTTCTGTCACATTCTGTGTAGTATTTTGTATAGTTTTCTGTCACATTCTGTGTAGTATTTTGTATAGTTTTCTGTCACATTTTGTGTAGTATTTTGCATAGTTTTCTGTCACATTCTGTGTAGTATTTTGTATAGTTTTCTGTCACATTCTGTGTAGTATTTTGCATAGTTTTCTGTCACATTCTGTGTAGTATTTTGTATAGTTTTCTGTCACATTTTGTGTAGTATTTTGCATAGTTTTCTGTCACATTCTGTGTAGTATTTTGCATAGTTTTCTGTCATATTCTGTGTAGTATTTTGTATAGTTTTCTGTCACATTTTGTGTAGTATTTTGCATAGTTTTCTGTCACATTCTGTGTAGTATTTTGTATAGCATTCTGTCACATTCTGTGTAGTATTTTGTATAGTTTTCTGTCACATTCTGTGTAGTATTTTGTATAGTTTTCTGTCACATTCTGTGTAGTATTTTGCATAGTTTTCTGTCATATTCTGTGTAGTACGGTATTTTGCATAGTTTTCTGTCACATTCTGTGTAGTATTTTGCATAGTTTTCTGTCACATTCTGTGTAGTATTTTGTATAGTTTTCTGTCACATTCTGTGTAGTATTTTGTATAGTTTTCTGTCACATTCTGTGTAGTATTTTGTATAGTTTTCTGTCACATTTTGTGTAGTATTTTGTATAGTTTTCTGTCACATTCTGTGTAGTAGTTTGTATAGTTTTCTGTCACATTCTGTGTAGTATTTTGTAGATCGTTGCCTGTCCTTTTGTCTTTTTTACTTTTGGTCATTATGTTGTCTGTCATTGCTCGATTGACGGCTTCTGATTACGTCTTTGGTATCTTCAAACATTTCCTTTTTAAGTTAATTGTTTTTGTTCGACTTAACTTCCGTTACAGAATCATTTAGCGTTTTTGGACATCTATAGAGACCGTTGTCAAATATCTGTTTGTCTTTAATACATGAATAAAATTAAGATTGATGAAATGGTATCATAGCGCCAATGCATCACACCAATATTCTGGTATTCTGCTTTGCCGTGATAATACATTAGTAATAAACAAAAATAGCATTCCAGTAGTCACGATTTTAGTATTTTAATCTGAAAGCTTCTATCATTCTTTAGTTAATTGCTTGATATATTCAGAGAAATAAACGCCTATTGCATAACTTGTAGATAATTTCGCCATTATACACCATTAATCAATTGTGAAAATATTGATATTGTTTATGTCGCAAACATTAAAAATATAATAGACAATAAAGACTGGTCATAGCATAACAACACTTGGTCATAATATAAAGAAAAAAGACAGGGAACATATTTTTTGTGTTGTGGTGTTAAATAAAGGCACTACGATAACAATAAAATGTTGTATTTTAACTTCCGTGATCTGCATTTTTAGCAACAACTTTAATATCATATAATTTCCTTATACCAAAATTTTTTTAAAGGTAAATTTCACATGTGATTGCAATGCTATCCGGTAATCTGTTCAGCCAAACAGCAGTGAAAAAATATAAGGAACATGTTTTCCGATTTTTTTTTACATCTCAAAATTAATTTTTTCGTGGAATGAGTGATATAATAAGCAACCAAGTCACGCTTTTACACGCCAATAAATCTACAAAAGATTCTATTCAAGTTAGACATTAAAAATGAACAACAGAAGTTTGTTGGCAGTGAAATTAATAAAGGATATTACATTATCGAAGATAAAACATCTTCTAAATGTAAGGAAGAGTTCGTTGTCCTGATATAAAGGTGTCGGTGATCCCCTTGCCATCAAGTTTTAAAATGTTCGAGGTCAATAGCATTTCAGACTTACACTATTTCTATTTCAATTGACATATTAACGTCGAAAAATCTCAACTTGTACCCCTACTTCAATATCCTGTCAAAATGTTCTCAAACTCACTATTCCTTTAAGTATCTAGCAAACGTACATTTCTGAAAGATAAACATTATCCATGAAAACTTACATATATTTTATTTTATTTAGAAACATATCTAGCAACTATACTTTTCTTGACCAAGAAAAGGGCAATAGCTGGATTTCAAAATATATATTTTTTAAAAAAAATTCATAGAGTATATCCAAAGTCGCTTCTGCGGAAAAAAAGATCATGTTTATTTGGATGCTGTCATGTGTCTCCCGAATTAGATGAAACATGATCTTTGAAGCGAAAGTTAGATGAAGCTAATACTGCACAGCAAATTGTTCCATCAATTTGTTATTACAAACAACAAATAACATGCTTATTCACTGAAGCACAGACGGATACAGGGAGCCGAGGTGAGCTCCCTTTTTGAGCTATAAAGTTATTGACTGGTAAAACGCGTTTTAGCAGAATCTTTCTAATTTCGTCCTCAGAGGTCCTTGTCATTTTTTTTTTACCATGCTTTGTAATTTTCGTTTTGAATTACGTCTCAGTATCCTTTGATTTTTCGTAAAATAAATTGCATTGATATCTGATTTTTTTTTTATTAACCCCACCCCCTCCCTTTATGGAAATGTCTGGATCCGTCTGTTGCGAAAAAAACATTGTCGAAGTGTTTGAGATTTTGACAATAATTTTTTGAACGATGGACACACCATTGTTTAGCGGACATTTAGGGGCATTTGACGCACTATCACATTTATTGTTATCCTTACAATAACTACTGTACATAATGTTATAAGTAAAAACTTACCTTCCAGCGGTACAAATGCCCCCACCCGTGTTTCAATAAGAAACTGTATATGTAATTCCAGTTTCTTACAAAATATAGTCAGCTTTAATGTTGGTGATTTTGAACCAACGCTCTCTGATCATTGTCCTATATTTGTAAACATTTTGTCACGATTTTCTGAGAAACAGTTGCCAAGTTTTTTAAATGATAGCGTGAGAAAAATTAAATGGAATGTTGCTCGAGAAACCGTTTTCAAATCAAACTTACCAAATTTTAACTATGATGCATTATGTGAAGACTTAGAAAATATTATAAAGTCATATGAAAACAAAGATTCAGGTACGTGTAATATGACTGAAAGTATTGTGAATGAAAAAGTTTTAGAATTTTCCTCTTTTTTAATTAATGCTGCAACAAATAGTATTGGCAGTAGAAAAATAACTAAAAACAGATCTGGAGCTAAAAAGTCAAAGAATAAAAAGTTATGGTTTGACAATGAATGTGAATTAAAATACAGACATTTAAAAGGTTTGGCAAGGAACTTATGTAATAATCCTTGGGACAAAATCTAAGAAAAAAAGTTGCAGTCTATAAAAAAGATTTTAATAGATTAACTAGAAAGAAACACAGAATATTCAAAAATAATCTTTTGCAGAAAATTTTAGATGCTGAAGACAAAAATCCTAATGAAATTTGGAAATATGTAGATAAACTAAAAGTAAAAGTGAACAATGATCCCAGTTTTAATATATCCCCAAACGAATGGTTAACGTATTTCAAACATTTAATGAATATTGATCAGGTAAATAAATTCACAGATTCAAGTATGAACTTTGCAGAGTTTGTTGAAAATTATGACATGCAACTTTTGAATTCTAATATTACGACTGAGGAGGTAATAAAGGCTGCAAAGAGTCTAAAGAATGGAAAGTCTGGTGGACCGGATGGTATATTGAATGAGATGTTAAAAATATCTTGTATTTATAACACAACAGCGTATGTAAACCTTTTTAATACCATTTTAAAATCAGGTATCTATCCGGAATTATGGAGGGAACATTATATAAAACCCATTTCCAAAGGTGGATGTTTCAATGACCCCTCTAATTATAGAGGTATAGCATTATCTAGCTGTTTTGGAAAAAAATTCTCAAAAATATTATCAAACATATTAGATAAACTTCTAATAGAAAATGATATCATATGTAATAATGAACAAATTGGATTTAAGAAGGGTTGTCGTACTAGTGATCACATCTTAACTTTAAAATGTCTTATAGATAGAGCCTTTAAAGTATCAAAATGTCTGTATGTTTGTTTTATAGATTGTAAGAAGGCATTTGATAGTGTGAATAGAGATGCTTTATTATATAAAATGTGTAATTATAAGCTAACTGGTCACTTTTTTGATATCATGAAAAATATGTATAAAGATGTCAAATATGCAATTAAATTTGCTGATGGGGAAACATGCATGTTTTCATCTAAGGTTGGAGTAAAACAAGGATGTATCTTGAGCCTACACTTTTTTCAATATATTTAAATGACATGGTTAAGATATTCGATGTCACTTGTGATCCAACATTGATTGATAACAAAAGAATATCTTGTCTTATGTGTGCAGATGATGTGAGGCTGCTAATGGTTTACAAAATTGTTTGAATAAGCTGTCTGATTACTGTGAAACGTGGAATTTGTGTATCAATATAGACAAAACTAAAGTTATGATATTTAATAAATCTGGTAAAGTGACCAGAAAATATATTTTTAGATATAATGATCATGTACTAGAAACTACTAATGAGTATAAGTATTTAGGAATATTATTTAAGCCTTCGGGTAGTTTCACTAAAGCAACTGAGCTCTTGTGTAAAAAGGCAAAAAAAGCTTTATTCTCCATTGATAGAACATTGAATTCAGATAAGTTAAATATTTTACCAAATCTTAAATCTTAAATTGTTTGATTCATGTGTTAAGCCTATATTACTTTACTGTAGTGAAGCTTTGTGTCTAGCGAGACATTGTTGAAAGATAATGCAAATGTTGAGTCGAGACATTTTTTATTTCAACCAGTACTGGTGCAAGTAAAATTTGGTATGATCTCTTGCTCAGTGGATGCTATTAAACTTACGGTAGGTTTTTGGCATCATGTTGTTAATTCAAAGGGTACAAGTCTGATCAGAAAGGTTTATGATACTATTATAAATAGTTCTGGATGGTATAGTTCAAAAATCAAATTGTTGTTTGATAAAATAAGATTCGGCCATGTTTGGGAGAATCAAAATACTTTCTCTAAAAATCGATTAACTTTTTCTGTTAGCAAAAAATTGAAAGAGGATTATATCAAATTCTGGAAAGATAAATTATCTTTGGATGGTTCGGAAGAAAAGGGAAATAAATTGAGAACGTATCGTAAATTGAAAGAGAAATATGAAATTGAAAATTTTCTCAAATTAGACATAGTTAGATCAGATGTTTCAAACTTTATCAGAATAAGAATAAATAATAGTACTCTAATGATTGAAAAAGGCAGACATAGAAAGATAAACTTAGCAAATAGAATTGGTCTCTTATGCAGATCTGAAGTAGAAGATGAATTCCATTTCAGTATGATATGGATAAGCTTAAAGAGATACGTGATAAATTCTTTCAGAAATTAACTGATATTGTACCTTTATTTTCAAATTTTTCAGATTTAGACAAATTCTTTTTTATATTTCGAAGTAATGCTAATGACATAAACATGTGCTGTATTAAAGGCATAAGTGAAATGTATAAATACAGAAATTCATTAATGTAATTTGTTTTAAGAGCAAGAAAAACTACAATATTTCTGGTATTCTGTCTCTGTATCAAACCTCCTCAGTCGAAATATTATATAAAATATTATATTAAATATTATGTTATATATTTTTCATCGTAAATAATCTGAATGTTTATATTTGTGTATGCCTGCATGCTGTAGTTGAATGTATTGTTTGTTGTTTGATGACAATCCAACCTTTGGATTTTAAATCAATAAAATCTTATCTTATCTTAAGAAATCAATTTCTAATATCGCTATATATGCAAACGAGGCATGGAAAACTAAGTATGAAATATAAAAAGTAGATTGAATTTTAATGAACTCTTCTGATATGAAGATTGTTAAGGTTAACACGTGCACTGAGAACATGCGCAATGGAGTTGCTGAAACTGGATTTGAACACTGGATAACTAACTTACTTACTAAGTAATCGCAACTAAGGTAGAACATTTCTTGTCAGGACAAAAACTATTATTTTTAAATTTTGATTGTGAAAACCCTCCTCCATGGCACGAATAAATGACAAGTTGGGTACTGGTATCGTATCCGTTCTCCTCTCTTGCCGTTTTGCCTCTTGGAAGTTGTGCAAGGCTTACTCTTACTCTTACTTACTAACTTACTAGTAGACTTAGTCTTACCACAGGGGCTTGTTACGATTTTTTTTATCCCTCGGCTACTCCTGTTTTTTTTTTTTTAAGAGTAGTCGAGGGATAAAAAAATAATCGTAACAAGCCCCTGTGGTTTTACTAAGACAAAGTTTTTCAACGGAGTGGTAACTTCCTCTAATTTCTAAAAAAAGTTATGTCGATTTTTTCAACTTTGAGATTGGTTCGCAAATTTCCACTTCAATAGATGAAATTTTTAAGCTAATAGGTCACATTTCTACAAGCCCATGACATCGGCATGGTCATGAACTTGATGAAGCCACAGATACTGGTTTCTATCGATGGGAAGGTTGACTATCCATGTAAATCTTGAAATATAAAATAAGGAGGCTATCCCTCCACTTTAGTTTAGATGCGTTATTTGAATAAAAATATATTGTTATATTTGTTCTGGTGTAGCCTCTAGGGTAAAACATGATGTTCGGACACCATTGGCATTAATGGCTTATTAAACAGTACTCAATTTCTTTTTTTATTTCTTCAATTAGTTCAAAATGATATGTTTGCTTTTTCGGCTATGATAGCAGTTTTTTTATACAGTAAACCAAGTGTTTGGAATTTTGTATACAGATGAAGTTTAAATATTGGTGCTACACAACTTTTTTCCATTTTCACCAATCAGAGAAAACATTTCAAAATGGTTAACCGTTAAGGGATTAATGATGGGCTTAAAATATAGACCATATGATTGTTACATTTGCATGTTTACAATTAATAATAGATAAACTGATTTCCATATAAATGGTACATTAGATCTTATCAGGCACCTGTTAACTGTCAATCTCTGATATTTACTATGAACACTGTATCCTGAGAATTCTTAATTAGTGTAGAATAAAATGCTAATCTGTACAGACTGAGAATTCTTAATTAGTGTAGAATAAAATGCTAATCTGTACAGACGCTTTCTATCACTGCCCCTGTTATAAATACATAACAAATTGGTGATGAGGATCACGCCCTACATGTTTGTACAACCGGCTATCTGGACAACAGATGCTATCGGGAACTCAGATCATATCTACGTCACACGGAATGACAGGTAGGAATTTCTTTGACATTTTTCTTCCATTTTATCTACTTTTTGGATTTTAAATTTATGTGATTTGTTGCACTACAAATGAGAAATTTGCATACCAAATATGACAGTATAGGTTTTAATATTTAGTAAGTTTTCAATCAATGAAGATAGAATTTGACATTTTCAACAGAGAATTCTTCAGAACATTAACGTTTTCTCTAATATTTCAAAAGAAAGCACAAGTTTCTATCATATGCATGAAAAATATAGTGTTTCTTCTACCTTCCTGTACAACGGGAACTCGGAAGTGTTCTGTAGTAAGAATATTATACGCAATTTCATTCCAGTGGTCAAAATGTTTTGGCTATCGGAGACAGCAGATCGGGCTATCACGAACATCAGATCATTGGAGTTAAAGGGCAATCGGGAACATGAAAAAAATTAAAAGAAATTCCATTGTTAATTAACTTTGTTTCTCTCATTATTGTGCATTATTCATACCGCTCCTCCCTGGCTGCTCCTGACACTTGTAGAAAAATCTACATATGTTTCCCGATTTGACACTAAAAAGTCTCGTGAAATTTCTCACGATATTTTAACCCTTCATTAAAACTTACTTTTTCGTGCAAATAAGGTCGTTATTTACTGTTAAACTGTGACAGGTTTAAATTAATTTACCACCTCGAATCCATCCAAACAAAATTAGAATCTATATTTATATTTTACTATATGTGTTACATGTTCAATATATAAAATGTAAAGGTTGTTTTTTTTTTTTTTTTTTTTTTTTTTCTAATATTTGTCGGATTTGTTTTAGATGTAAATGGAACGGTTTCGATGCTATTATTGTCAAGACCACGTAGAAAATGAATTTTCTCTCATTATATCACACCTTGCTAAGGAACATGATACACTTTGTCTTAAGTATAGAGAATCAGAACTACACGAAGAAACAGGGTGCATTGGCAATAGAACAAAATATTAGCACACTATCGAAAAGAATTTGCAAATATTTAGGATGTCATAATGATCGCAGAACATTATATCCTGAAAATGTTGAATAATTACTTTCAATATCAATTAAATTTCAGTGTTAGCTTAACTAAGAAAATGAAAAAAAATCTATTGGTTTCTCCATGATGTGTAATGAAGGATTCAGAACCCATATTCATAAAGCAACTTAAGTTAAGAGTTCCATCCGGAGTTCTAATATATCATATTAACAGAAAGCGAATAATCTTTCTGTTCGGAATAAATCTTAACTTAATTTGTTTTATGAATACGGGCCCTGGATATTTCTGAAGTTCAAATGACATATTCTTTTTAGAGGAAGAAGGAAAAGTCGAAGGACTAACCAAAAATTACATTTCAAGGATAAAGACAGACCTGGGAACATGCACACTAATAAAAAAAAAACAAATAAAAAGGAACTGAGAAACAAAACATGCATATGTCGCCCGGTCGGTCACGACACCTCAAGAGTCAGGGTCCGTATTCATAAAGCAACTTAGGTAAAGAGTTTCATTTAGAGTCCTAATTTATCATTACAAATAGCGTAACATCTTTCTGTTCGAAAATAATCGTAACTTAAATTGTTCTATGAATACGGGCCCTGATCTCGTTATCATATCATGTTGACCTGATCATGAATAATTAATTATATAATATTGAAAATTAAATTCTAGTCTATAACAAGTGGAGAAAAGCAATATTAAAATTTAAAACAGCAATTCTAGAGATCATCAATCTTTTATTTGATAACTTGGAAACAACAATTAACAAATAAGCTTTCAAAACACTTCCAGTGTAAAGCATTTAAAGTAATAAGTTATTCTTGAGGTATCTTACAAATCACAAATGAAATAAAATAAATATAAAAATACTGCTCTAGCCATCACAAGAACATTTTACAATTACAAGAATGCTTACATGGTAACTCCTTTCCACTTAAAATGACAACTTTCAAACACTTCCAGTGTAAAGCATTTAATACAAAAAGTTATTCTTGAGGTATCTTACAAATTGCAAATAAAATAAAATAAAAATTCCTATTAAAACATCCTTGTATCCATTCTAAGGTACAAAAATAAACTTTATTTCCTCTTTTAAGTGAATGTTGAATAGAAAGTGTACATTTCTTGAGAATACTAGAATGCTTAAAAGAACACTGTGTAAAACCGGAAGTGTCCGACAATTTGTTTGTACCGTAATACTGAGCAATTATTTGGAACTAATACAATATGAAAATCCGAACAGTACTCTGAAACAGAGTAAAGACACGAACCTTTACAGTTGCTCATATAAAAATCTATGTGAAAAGTTTATTTGGAGCACAATCAGCAGATACCATAACGGTTTTACTATATTTCTAAGGTCAGGTAACAAAATGCGTTGCCTGAAAGATGGTGGTTAGATATTTTATTATTCCACGCTGGAGTATGTATACTACTTAATATTGTAAAGACACCATGATAGTTTAGCTAAATCCTCGGCTTTAATACTCGAAATTAGGGTACAAACAAATTGTAGAAAACCTCCGTTTATACACTGTGAAAAGTATAATTTTAATGGTTGAACAAATTAGTGTTTCAACTTCTTTTTGTGCTTAAAGAGAGAGCTGTAATACTTATACACCTTCCCACAAGAACATCTAAATTCTTTCTTCAAGTGTTGTGATTCTTTGTGCCTTTGAAGTGCTTGTCTCAGTAAATGTTGTTTGACATTGGCAGCATATTAGTTTAACGCTTCCGTTACATACTTTTTCGTGTTCGTTTCTTCTATATTGGCTTGTAATCTTTTTGTGGCAGTGCTGACATTCATAAGGCTCTATTCTTGTATGTGTATTTAAATGATCTTGGTACTTTGACTTGCAAAAGAATTTTTTCCTGCATTGTTCAAAGGGGCATACATGAACTTGACTTCCGGCTGCATCTTTACCATCATTTTATTTCGTTTGCTTTTATGTGCTCGTTCATGTTTTAACACTTGTTGAAGGTTTTGCCGCAAAATGTACATAAATGTTTATAACTATGTTTGTCAATCTTGTGTTTATTAAGTTTTTCTTCAGAATCAAAATATTGGGTACAGCTTGGACAGAAGAATTTAGTACTATCATCGATTTTTAAATGTCTCTTTAAGTTGTGTTGAGACTTGAACTTTTTCTGGCAAATGTCACATTGGTAGGAATCATATTTGGTTGTATGAACGGTTTCTTCCAAAGACATATTTAGAAAAGATCCATCCAGTGGATTCTCAGTAGGTAGATCAATAGACTCCATATTATCTGAAATTGATAAAAAATGAAATATTACAAAACTTCTAAATATCCTAATTCAATCAAATCTTTTTAAAAGAAGTATTTTTCAAGTTATTTCTAATTTATCCACATCGAAGACATTTCCAAAGTCAATGACAATGGAAATCAATGCAAGCAAAAGCTAATACTATGGTATTGGACAAGAAACTATTTTTTTATGGGTTTCACAGCCTCGAAAATATATTTTTACTTCGGAACAATCTCAATGTTTTGAAATTTAAAGGCAACCATTAGCCATGCATTTCAATATTTGAATTATTCTAAACACTAATGGCTCAACTTATTACAGGATAAACCAGAAATAAGAATTTGTGTCACTGTTGTTCCCGATTGCCAACATCTGCTCTCAGTGATAGTCAGTTTCAAAATAATCTGCTGTCTCCGATAGCCAAAACATTTTGACCACTGGAATGAAATTGCGTATAATATTCTTACTACATAACACTTCGAGTTCCCGTTGTACAGGAAAGTAGAAGAAACACTATATTTTTCATGTATATGATAGAAACTTGTGCTTTCTTTTGAAATATTAGAGAAAACGTTAATGTTCTGAAGAATTCTCTGTTGAAAATGTCAAATTCTATCTTCATTGATTGAAAACTTACTAAATATTAAAACCTATACTGTCATATTTGGTATGCAAATTTCTCATTTGTAGTGCAACAAATCAGACATAAATTTAAAATCCAAAAAGTAGATAAAATGGAAGAAAAACGTCAAAGAAATTCCTACCTGTCATTCCGTGTGACGTAGACATGATCTGAGTTCCCGATAGCATATATCTGTTGTCCAGATAGCCGGTTGTAGGGTATGAGGATGTAACAAAATTTATATAAGAATTTTGAAATTTAAATATATATATATAAAGTGATCACATATCATATATAGGAAATATAGAAACATTTGATGAAAATATTGAAAATTGGACATCCTATACAGAACGTTTGGAACAATATTTTGAAGTAAATGAGATTTCTAATGAGAAACGAGTTCCAGCATTATTAAGCTTGATAGATGGAAAAACGTATACACTGTTACGAAATTTAACTACACCGGAAAAACAGAAAGACAAAAGCTAAGCAGACATTGTAAAAATCCTGAAAGAACATTTATCACCAGCATCACTAGTCATTGCTGAAAGATTTCATTTTCATAAGAGAGATCAGAAGGAAAGTGAATCAACAAATGAATATGTAGCACATTCGAAAGTTGTCCGAATATTGTAACTTTCCCGACTTAAATGACACATTAAGGGACAGACTAGTCTGTGGATTAAGAGCGGAACAAACTCAAAAGAAATTGTTATCAATGCAAGCATTAACATTGGAAAAAGCCATTCAAATATCAATAGCCATGGAAACTGCAACAAAAGATGCAATGGAGTTACAAGGAAAGCAGCATGAATCAACAGTGCATAAAGTAAAAATGAACAGACCAAAGCCAAAAGTCGACAAACCAGCATTTAAGTGTACGATGTTATAGATGTAATCGTTCTGGACATAAACCAAATGATTGTCGATTTAAAGAGGTACAAATGTAACATGTCATAAATGTAAAAAGAAGGGACATATAAAGGTCAGCATGCCGTACAAAGGATGTAAATCATAGAAGAAAAATCCAATCAGTCTGTACAGAGGATAATTCTGATGCATATGATTTGAATTATGTTGGAATATATACATTGTACTTTGTTTTCTGATCAAGAGGACAATAAAAATTCAACTGATGCAGGGATTTACAAAGTAAAATCTGATGATTATAAGGAAATATTCGTCACAGTTGAAATGGATGGACAACCTGTTGAGATCGAAGTGGACACCGGATCCGCAATATCCGTTATTCCAAAGAAGAAATTTGATATTTTTCCGAAAAGAAAGTTGGAATTAACTGATATTATATTGAGAACATTTTCAGGAGAAAAACTCTCACCGATGGGAGTAACTTATGTTCAGGTGAAACATAACAATCAAAAGGAAAGATTGCCACTCTATGTTGTTCAAAAAGGGGGAGCGATCTTTTTCGGAAGAGCCTGGTTAAGGAAAATCAGACTAGATTGGACCTCAATTAACAAAATAAGCATGCAGGGTAATATTAAAGAGAAAGTAACACAGGTCAGTGCCTGAAATGGATGGTCGCCCAGTCGCCAAATGCAACTAATATCTTATTCGGGCGACCAAAAGCTGCTCCAAATTAGGTAGTCACTGGCCCAACAAAAAACGTCTGGGCAATTGCCTAAAAGACCGTTAAAAATTTTTGTGTTACCGAAACCGGACATAAACTAACTTCAACCACAGGCGCTTGTGTAGTAAAAAATATGCTCACTATGTACCTAAAATACCACAAGGCCGGACTCGCTCCTACTACCCCTGTCACTTCAATCGCTATTTCCCCTGTCAAATTGTCGATAGGATGCAAATCGCTTACTAATTTGCGTAGTGAAATGATTTTTCTTCAAGGAAAACCCGTTTTTTATATCTTCCTACCATCTACACCCCCATACTGACAGATAATCCTCAGATTTTGTTGACAATGGACACCTAAGTGCCAGCAAAGTGAAAGTAGGTCACGTGCGACATATTTCCGCCTTTCGGTCGTTCTTGGGTTTTATCATTGCCTTACGAAACATACCTGAGAAGTTCAGAAAGAAAAGTTCGGGAAACGTAATTATATATCAGTATTGTTACTGTATAATTATAATGTTTTTTAAATGCAATTATTTCCTATGCCTTATTTTTAGTATTATTTGCATACCAAGAAGCACTGAAGTTTTCATTCATTTTGTCAGTCATATCATTAATGTTTCTAGTGTTTAGTAATTATATATGATAAAACCCGAGAACGACCGAAAGGTGGAAATATGTCGCACGCGACCTACATGTACTTTCGCTTTGCTGCCACTTAGGTGCCCATTGTCAACAAAATCTGAGGATTATCTGTCAGTATGGGGGTGTAGATGGTAGGAAGATATAAAAAACGGGTTTTCCTTGAAGAAAAATCATTTCACTACGCAAATTAGTAAGCGATTTGCGTCCTATCGACATTTTGACAGGGGAAATAGCAATTGAAGTGACTGGGGTAGTAGGAGTGAGTCCGGCCTTGTGGTATTTTAGGTACATAGCGAGCATATTTTTGACTCTACACAAGCGCCTGTGCTTCAACGGTAGATAACTCTTCTGTTCTAGTCGAAAACAGTTTGTTACGAGCTCAGCGATTGGTCCAAATACATTTTTGTAGCCAATGAATACACAGCTAATGTAATTTACTGTTCTCCCCAATTATTTATTTTTTATCAAGCCAATCAATACAAGTTTCCTACACATTTTCATGTAATACACAAGTTGTGAACAATAAAGAGAATTCTGTCAACTTGTAATGTTTGCGATCTGGTATCTTCCACGGTTCGGAAATTTATTCATTCAATCTGCTGCAAAATGTACATGTACGAATTTCATTTTACAGAAATCGGAAACCTTTTTGTGTCAATCCTTAGGTAATCATTGAAAAACTTTTCTCCAACAATGGAGAGAAAATCGTTGACAGTAATGTCAAACTACGGAAACGATCTGGCCTGTCACTTCTTTTAAACTTTTCATAGTTTATCTCTATACGTACACGGCTACATTTTAACGACAATTGTGAGAGTTTTCTTTTTTGGAACCAGAACTTTTGTTTACAAATTAAAAAATAACAGGAAAAGTTAACAGTTGTTTATTTAACAGAAAATGACAGCACCGTTTGTTATTTCAACAAAGTGAAATACTTGTTTGACATTACCCCGAACTGAGAGGTTATTTTACTTTAAAATCACTTCTTCATAGTGGATTGAAACAAGTGATGTCACTCTTCACTTTGGGGAGTGCAAGAACGGTCCTTGTAGTGGCATTAGTCTACTCTTTTCCGGATGTCTTTAATGTGATCATGGCATTGATCTCCCCTTACACAAACCAGCCTTTTATTGTCCCCATCCGATGGACTAGCATCGTTTTTTGAGACCACCCTAGCCAATGGCGTCAAGGTTGTCGATAAGGTTATAACAAGTAAATTCAGGTTTCATTTGATAGCAATATATGCATTGGGGTGTTTTTGCAATTTCAGCTGCACACCCGTTACTGTACCAAAATTACCTTGAAGAGCCCCAACCCCTGTGAGACTAGTGAAAGAATGAATTTTAATGTTATTGATAAAAAAAAACAATTAACCTGAAAACTTTATATATTGATATCTGATGTCTTTTTTCATAAAAAAATGTCACAAAATTTATGGGCCACCATTATGCCATTTGGGCCAGTGACTAATATTTTACTGGCCCAAAGAAATTTTTTCAGCCACTACAGGTGCTCCAGAATTTCTCAGCAGTATTCCAGGAAAATTAGGTTCAGTAACAGGAATTCAAGCAAACCTTATTTTAAAGGACGACGCCAAACCCGTGTTCACAACAGCGAGACCACTGCCGTATGCTATGAGACCGAAAGTTGAAAAGGAACTTAAGATCGGTTAGAGCAGGAAGGGGTCATTTTTAAGGTACCAACCAGCGACTGGGCAACACCAATTGTTCCCATTGTAAAGCAATCGGGAGACGTCAGAATCTGCGGAGTTTTTAAAGTTACAAATTGAACAATACCCTCTAGTCTACCATGTATTGAAGACATATTTGTTTCACTGTCAGGAGGAGAACGGTTCACGAAAATCGACCTAACACAAGCTTATTTACAGCTAGAAGTCGATGAAGAATCCAAAAAGTATTTAACGATCAATACACCCAAAGGATTATACAAATAAAATAGGTTATTGTTCAGGATTGCTTCAGCACCTGCAATTTGGCAACGGACAATTGATTGAATATTACAAGGACTGGAAGGAGTTTATTACTACCCCTCGCAATGAAGTTGTAGGGGGGTATACTGGTTTCACCATGTCCGTCTGTCTGTAGACAAATCCTATGTCGTACGATAACTTGAGTTGTGTTTCTTAGAATCTTTTAAAATTTGAAACATTTACTTCTGGGAATAGACCAACCAATGCAAAATTTTCCATTAACTATCAAAAATCAAAATTATCGTTATTGAATAACAGGTTTAGAAAAGCTGGTTTATGTGCCAGGAAATGGCCAGGTTGCATATTTTTGCACCTTTTAATCCAGAGCTTCTGTGTTGCCTTGTGACTTGTCAAGCAAAAATTTCAGTAAAAAAAACCCTACTATTTGAAGCTGAGATTTATGTGCCAGAATATGCCCACAATGCAGGATTTTGCACCATTTACCCCAGAGGTTCTGGGGACCTTCAGCGACCCTTGGCCGTAAGGACAACTTTGCAAGCAAAGTGGGCAAGCCTGCTTTGCAGGCTTGATTGGACAACCAAGCAATTTTTTGGACAACCTAAATTTTTATTTAGGTTGTCCAAATGACTACTTAATATTTTTGGAAATTTCAAACACTGCGCATAGTATTACCAACGAAACTCCTGCGGAGATGTTAATGGGTAGACAGTTAAGAACTCGACTGGATTTGATTAAACCTGATATTACAAGACAGGTACATGACAAATGAAACATGCTATCAAATGAAGCAAAGAAAATATGCGAGAGTTTGAGGAAGGACAGGCTGTAGCTGTGAGAAAGTATCAGGAAAAGATAAATGAACGAGTGGAAAAATAATACAAAGAGAGGGGCCATTAAATTACAAAGTTGAAACAACACCAGGAAATATCTGGAAACGACATGCAGACCAGATAAGGAAATCTGACTTTTGTGATACAACACAATCTGTCATCGATCTAGATATTATTATTCCGGAAACAACAATTATCGAGAAACAACCTGATGCAAAATCATCGGATATTGTAATACCAACAACAGAACCTGCACTAAGGAGATATCCGTTAAGAATCAGAAAACCGGTTGTTAAATTAGATTTGTGAAATTGGTTGTAGTGAATGGGTAATCAGGGTTTCAGCTGGATTTTATTATACTAAGGTCAAATGACCTAACTCATTTAAATTCTTCAGGCCTTTTGTCCTGAAAGGCACTTATTCAATAGGTCAATTGTGTCCTAATTTGCCTAAAACTTATAGGTCATTTTGTGATATATATAGGTGTGGTTTGATTCATTAAGATGGCAGCTGGAGCTTAATTTAATATTCATTTGTTTCAAACATGCATACTTATTATGATATTTGAAATTGACAGCCAGGCAGGTTTTCAGAGGTCACCATCTCTTTCCAAAAAAAAGTTAAACTTAAGTGAAAATAAATAGAAATTAAAATCAAATTCCCCAATGGCAATGATGAATGAGTCAAAGACTTAAGAAAAAGCTACCCATTTAGGTTACAAAAAAGTCAAAAGCTGGCTAAAGGCTATTACAGAAATAAATGAATGGGAAGGTTGAAGGCACTTATTTAACCTCGCCACAAATATTATATTTTGAATGGGTTATTTCATCGATAATGGGTAAAGTGATATCCACTTTTCCTGAAATTTGCGATTCGGAACTGAGGGAGTAGGGACGGGAGGAGATTTCGCCTGATTTGCATCAATGCTGACATTAGATGTGTCAGGTTCAGAATCAGTCTGACCGGGACTGGGAGGCTGAGACTTTCCAAATCCCATTGATTTAAGCGTCGGCTGGTCTTCGTGCAATCAAAGTTTCTTCTTTGTTTCATAAAAATGACCTCGAACGTAATGTATCGGGCTATTTCATTGGTTGAAGTACGGTTAAAGAACCAATCAAACATGATTTAGCGTATCGGGGTAAGGGAAAGATAAATTTTTACTAAAGAATTTTTCGATTGGGTATTGGAGGGGGGGGGGGGGAATTGACCAATCAAATTAATTGTTACTAATAGACAGCTTGCAATTCTTGCTTCGCAACAATGAGTAGCAGATTCGGTCAAGGTTTGCCGATCGAGGCAGCTTGTCAACAAGAATACGTAGCATGTATCGGTCTTTTTGGCCACTTATTTTGGAACAAACAGTCATTTTGCCAGCAATGTCAAATTATTTCCTGTCATATATGCAAATTATCGGCCCATGGCTGACTCCAAACGGAAACCCTGGTAATAATAACTCCCTATGCAACCAATGTTAGGTCTGGTTGTAGTGCACGTGAAACTAATAAGTTTCTTTGCAACCACTATGGTTCTTGTAAATATGTAATTTTTTTTGTTAGGTTAGAATTCAATTTCATTCTTAAAACATATGGACTGTAAAGTTTTATTTCACTTTTCATATTTACTGACACTGATTCATAGAGGATTAAGTTTAGAAGGGAGGAACTGTTATTTTTACAATAAATAATAGATAAACTGATTTCCATATAATTGGTACATTAGATCTTATCAGGCACCTGTTAACTGTCAATCTCTGATATTTACCATAAACACTGTATCGTGAGAATTCTTAATTTATAGTGTAGAATGAAATGCTAATCTATACAGATGCTTTCTATCACTCACCCCTGTTATAAATACATAGCAATGATTAGTTATCATTATACTATGATGTCATCTGGGTGAAATAAAAGCAAATAAAGTGAAGAAAAACAAATCTGTCTGAACACCCCCCCTAGTCCGAACATCCCTGGTTTTACCCTACCTTGTTTTAATTATTATCACTCGGTTGATACATCTGCTTGTGGACTATTAGTCCCATTTGGTATTATCCACCCAGTACTCAGAGATTTGGCACTGATATGTCTATTTTTAGCTCACTTGACCCAAAGTGAGGTATTGCCGTCTCACTAGTCATCCGTCGTCCCGAAAACTTTTACATTTTAATCTTCATCTCTTTAATCACTGGGCCAATTGAAACCAAACTTGGTAGGAATGTTCATGGGATGGTCCCCTACAAAGTTTTATGTTTTTTTTGTTGATCAGAAGTACAGAAAAGAAACATAAAAGCGAAGTCAACCATACCATGGCGACTTCTTCGCCCTGTAGCATGAGCCATGCACATACTCACATTACACCTCTTTCTAATGTGGGGGTGGACATATGGTTATGTGTAGCTCTCTTGTTTAATTCTCATCCAATTTTAATGCAGTATTTTGCAGTGTTCATCTTCATTTGCTATTTTATTTCATAAAGGAGTTTTTTGCTTATTTGAAAGGTATAGAGTTTTTTTTAACTTTTGTCATCTCTTGGCATCAGTCTGTTAACTTTCCACATTTGAATCTTCTCCTCTGAAGCCGCTTGGCCAAATGAACCGAAACTTGGTCGGAAGCATCAGTAGAAGGACCTATATTAATATTTTAGCATCGGACGATATATGGGAAAGTGAAAAAAATTCTCATATACTAGAAACAGATTGCATCCAAATAGTACATAAATAGTCATTGGGATGTTATTTTCATTTTTTTGTTGATTGGAAATTCAAATTGGCTGATTCTATAGGACATTGTCGGAATATGAATAAAAAGCTTCTTCAAGTTCTTGAAAACCTCAAACTTGTTTGAACATGAACATGCATAAATAACCAGGCGAGCGATACAGGCATAGATGGGTCTCTTGTATTATTAAAGTTAGGGGTGGAAATTTTGCATCTGTTTATGATAAATGAACATAATAATTGCTAGTAGTCTTTTTAGGATAGAAATGTATTGCTATTTTGGGATTATGACATGCGTTTGGATAAAAAAAAACATTTATGCGAACATGGAACCGTCACAACTGTAACCTGTATAAACACAGATATATACTATTTTTATTGCTTGTACTATTTTTATCCCTCCCATTTACGATTTGTGTTTTATTATCATTTTTATGTTCTTGCTTGAGAGAGCTGATTTTTCAGTAATGCAACTTGTGAGGATTAAAATTTAACAAGAACAAAAGAATGGTAAGTATCTTTTCTAAATTCTGCTCTTTTTTTTTTAGCTCACCTGGACAAAGGTCATGTGAGCTTTTGCCATCACTTGTAGTCTAGTCAATCTGACACTTGATCTAAAAAAAAATTGCAACAGAATTTATTTTTCTGCAGTCCTTGAGAGAAATGACCAAAATAAAACATAAAAAGTCTACCAAGATCAACCTTGGAAAGATGTCAATTTCAAAATAGAATTTTTTTTTAAAATCAATTTAAACCGTTTTACATAGGCTGCCTTAAATTAATTGATACTCTCTGTACTGTAGAATGTGTGAGATGGTCTGCTGCAGATTTCAGTATAAATCTGGGCTAACAGCCATGACTGGTTTAAGATTTTCCAGTAGTGTATGTTCTATCTTGATATTAACATTAATACCAGTTATGGTAGAATAAGGTTTGATGCCATTGTTCAGAAAGTTTTTTTTAAGGTTTTTGTTAGTATATATACTGACTGAAATTGTTCATTAATTATTTAAGCTTAAGTTACTGTAAAACATATATTCCGAGTTTTTAGTTCACCTGGACCAAAGGTCCAGGTGAACTATTGCCATCACTTAGCGTCCGTCGTCTGTAAATTTTTCACATTTCAAGCTTCTTCTCCGAAACCACAGGGCCAATTGGAACCAAACTTAGCAGAAATGTTCCTTGGATGGTCCTCTACAAAGTTTCTGTTTTTCGTTCCAGTCGGATATTCAATATGGCTGCCAGGGCCAATAATATGCTCTGATTGGCTGAAATTTCAAAGATCTTCTTCTCTGAAACTAATGAACTGACTGAACCCAAACTGTAAGTGAATGATCATTGTAATGTCCTTTACCAAGTTTCTGATTTTTATGCTGATCGGAAATCCAAGATGGCCACCACCGCAGGACATAGATTAACATTGGACCCTATGGGAAAATGTTCAAATGCCTTCTTCTCAGAAACTACAAATATGATCAAAGCTAAAGTGTACATGAATGTTCATTGGATGGTCCTCTACAAACTTTAGGCTTTTTGTTCCGATATGAAATTCAAAATGGCGGCTACGACAGGACTTGGTTTAACTTTGCACCCTATGGAAAAAATGTTTCAAATCGCTTCTTCTCTGAAACCACTAGGACAGTTGAAACCAAACTGCCCAGGAATGATCATTGGAAGGTCCTCTACAAAGTTTCTGTTTTTTATGCCGATCGGAAATCCAAGGTGGCCGCCACCGCAGGACATATATTAACATTGGACCCTATGGGAAAATGTTCAAATGCCTTCTTCTCAGAAACTACAAATATGATTAAAGCCAAACTGTACATGAATGTTCATTGGATGGTCCTCTACAAACTTGAGGTTTTTTATTCCGATATAAAATTCAAAATGGCGGCTACGGCAGGACTTAGTTTAACATTGGACCCTATGGTGAAAATGTTTCAAAACGCTTCTTCTCTGAAACCACTAGGACAGTTGAAACCAAACTGCCCAGGAATGATCATTGGAAGGTCCTCTACAAACTTTCTGTTTTTTATGCCGATCGGAAATCCAAGATGGCCGCCACCGCAGGACATAGATTAACATTGGACCCTATGGGAAAATGTTCAAATGCCTTCTTCTCAGAAACTACAAATATGATTAAAGCCAAACTGTACATGAATGTTCATTGGATGGTCCTCTACAAACTTTAGGTTTTTTGTTCCGATATAAAATTCAAAATGGCGGCTACGGCAGGACTTAGTTTAACATTGGACCCTATGGGGAAAATGTTACAAGATGCTTCTTCTCTGAAACCACTAGGACAGTTGAAACCAAACTGCCCAGGAATGATCATTTGAAGGTCCTCTACAAATTTTATGTTTTTTATGCCGATCGGAAATCCAAGATGGCCGCCACCTCAATACATAGATTAACATTGGACCCTATGGGAAAATGTTCAAATGCCTACTTCTCAGAAACTACAAATATGATTAAAGCCAAACTGTACATGAATGTTTATTAGGTGGTCCTCTACAAACTTTACGTTTTTTGTTCCGGTATGAAATTCAAAATGGCGGCTACGGCAGGACTTAGTTTAACATTGGACCCTATGGGAAAAATGTTTCAAAACGCTTATTCTCTGAAACCACTTGGATAATTGAAACCAAACTGCCCAGGAATGATCATTGGAAGGTCCTCTACAAGGTGTGTGTTTTTTATGCTGATCGAAAATCCATGATGGCCGCCACCGCAGGACATAGATTAACATTGGACCCTATGGGAAAATGTTCAAATGCCTTCTTCTCAGAAACTACAAATATGATTAAAGCCAAATTGTACATGAATGTTCATTGGATGATCCTCTACAAACTTTACGTTTTTTGTTCCGATATAAAATTCAAAATGGCGGCAACGGCAGGACTTAGTTTAACATTGGACCCTATGGGAAAAATGTTTCAAAACGCTTCTTCTCTGAAACCACTGGGACAGTTGAAACCAAACTGCCCAGGAACGATCATTGGAAGGTCCTCTACAAATTGTATGTTTTTTATGTCGATCGGAAATCCAAGATGGCCACCACCGCAATACATAGATTAACATTGGACCCTATGGGAAAATGTTCAAATGCCTTCTTCTCAGAAACTACAAATATGATTAAAGCCAAACTGTACATGAATGTTCATTGGATGGTCCTCTACAAACTTTAGGTTTTTTGTTCCGATATGAAATTCAAAATGGCAGCTACGGCAGGACTTAGTTTAACATTGGACCCTATGGGAAAAATGTTTCAAGATGCTTCTCCTCTGAAACCACTAGGACAGTTGAAACCAAACTGCCCAGGAATGATCATTGGAAGGTCCTCTACAAATTTTATGTTTTTTATGCCGATCGGAAATCCAAGATGGCCGCCACCTCAATACATAGATTAACATTGGACCCTATGGGAAAATGTTCAAATGCCTTCTTCTCAGAAACTACAAATATGATTAAAGCCAAACTGTACATGAATGTTCATTGGATGGTCCTCTACAAACTTTAGGTTTTTTGTTCCGATATGAAATTCAAAATGGCGGCTACGGCAGGACTTAGTTTAACATTGGACCCTATGGGGAAAATGTTACAAGATGCTTCTTCTCTGGAACCACTAGGACAGTTGAAACCAAACTGCCCAGGAATGATCATTTGAAGGTCCTCTACAAATTTTATGTTTTTTATGCCGATCGGAAATCCAAGATGGCCGCCACCTCAATACATAGATTAACAGTGGACCCTATGGGAAAATGTTCAAATGCCTTCTTCTCAGAAACTACAAATATGATTAAAGCCAAACTGTACATGAATGTTTATTAGGTGGTCCTCTACAAACTTTACGTTTTTTGATCCGGTACGAAATTCAAAATGGTGGCTACGGCAGGACTAAGTTTAACATTGGACCCTATGGGAAAAATGTTTCAAAACGCTTATTCTCTGAAACCACTTGGATAATTGAAACCAAACTGCGCAGGAATGATCATTGGAAGGTCCTCTACAAGGTGTGTGTTTTTTATGCCGATCGGAAATCCAAGATGGCCACCACCGCAATACATAGATTAACATTGGACCCTATGGGAAAATGTTCAAATGCCTTCTTCTCAGAAACTACAAATATGATTAAAGCCAAACTGTACATGAATGTTCATTGGATGGTCCTCTACAAACTGTACGTTTTTTGTTCCGATAAGAAATTCAAAATGGCGGCTACGGCAGGACTTAGTTTAACATTGGACCCTATGGGAAAAATGTTTCAAAACGCTTCTTCTCTGAAACCACTTGGATAATTGAAACCAAACTACCCAGGAATGATCATTGGAAGGTCCTCTACAAAGTATCTGTTTTTTATGCCGATCGAAAATTCAAGATGGCCGCCACCGCAGGACATAGATTAATATTGAACCCTATGGGAAAATGTTCAAATGCCTTCTTCTCAGAAACTACAAATATGATTAAAGCCAAACTGTACATGAATGTTCATTGGATGGTCCTCTACAATCTTAAGGTTTTTTGTTCCGATATGAAATTCAAAATGGCGGCAATGGCAGGACTTAGTTTAACATTGGACCCTATGGGAAAAATGTTTCAAAACGCTTCTTCTCTGAAACCACTGGGACAGTTGAAACCAAACTGCCCGGGAATGATCATTGGAAGGTCCTCTACAAATTTTATGTTTTTTATGCCGATCGGAAATCCAAGATGGCCACCACCGCAATACATAGATTAACATTGGACCCTATGGGAAAATGTTCAAATGCCTTCTTCTCAGAAACTACAAATATGATTAAAGCCAAACTGTACATGAATGTTCATTGGATGGTCCTCTACAAACTGTACGTTTTTTGTTCCGATATGAAATTCAAAATGGCGGCTACGGCAGGACTTAGTTTAACATTGGACCCTATGGGAAAAATGTTTCAAAACGCTTCTTCTCTGAAACCACTTGGATAATTGATACCAAACTGCCCAGGAATGATCATTGGAAGGTCCTCTACAAAGTTTCTGTTTTTTTATGCTGATCGAAAATTCAAGATGGCCGCCACCACAGGACATAGATTAACATTGGACCCTATGGGAAAATGTTCAAATGCCTTCTTCTCAGAAACTACAAATATGATTAAAGCCAAACTGTACATGAATGTTCATTGGATGGTCCTCTACAAACTTTAGGTTTTTGTTCCGATATGAAATTCAAACTGGCGGCTACGGCAGGACTTAGTTTAACATTGGACCCTATGGGAAAAATGTTTCAAGATGCTTCTCCTCTGAAACCAAGCTGCCCAGGAATGATCATTGGAAGGTCCTCTACAAATTTTATGTTTTTTATGCCGATCGGAAATCCAAGATGGCCGCCACCACAATACATAGATTAACATTGGACCCTATGGGAAAATGTTCAAATGCCTTCTTCTCAGAAACTACAAATATGATTAAAGCCAAACTGTCCATGAATGTTCATTGGATGGTCCTCTACAAACTTTAGGTTTTTTGTTCCGATATGAAATTCAAAATGGCGGCTACGGCAGGACTAAGTTTAACATTGGACCCTATGGGAAAAATGTTTCAAAACGCTTCTTCTCTGAAACCACTAGGACAGTTGAAACCAAACTGCCCAGGAATGATCATTGGAAGGTCCTCTACAAAGTTTCTGTTTTTTTATGCTGATCGAAAATTCAAGATGGCCGCCACCGCAGGACATAGATTAACATTGGACCCTATGGGAAAATGTTCAAATGCCTTCTTCTCAGAAACTACAAATATGATTAAAGCCAAACTGTACATGAATGTTCATTGGATGGTCCTCTACAAACTTAGCGTTTTTTGTTCCGATATGAAATTCAAAATGGCGGCTACGGCAGGACTTAGTTTAACATTGGACCCTATGGGGAAAATGTTTCAAGATGCTTCTTCTCTGAAACCACTTGGATAATTGAAACAAAACTGCCCAGGAATGATCATTGGAAGGTCCTCTACAAAGTGTGTGTTTTTTATGCCGATCGGAAATCCAAGATGGCCACCACCGCAGGACATAGATTAACATTGGACCCTATCGGAAAATGTTCAAATGCCTTCTTCTCAGAAACTACAAATATGATTAAAGCCAAACTGTAGATGAATGTTCCTTGGATGGTCCTCTACAAACTTGACGTTTTTTGTTCTGATATGAAATTCAAAATGGCGGCTACGGCAGGACTTAATATTGGACCCTATTGGAAAAATGTTTCAAAACGCTTCTTCTCTGAAACCACTTGGACAATTGAAACCAAACTGCCCAGGAATGATCATTGGAAGGTCCTCTGTTTTTTATGCCGATCGGAAATCCAAGATGGCCACCACCACAGGTCATAGTATTAACACAGGACCATATGGGGAAAATACAGAAGTATATTCTTCTCTGAAGCTATTGCACTGATTGAACCTAAACTGTGCATCAATCATTGGAAGGTCCTTTACAAACTGTGTTTTTTATGTTGATCGTAATTCCAAGATGACTACCACTGCAGGACATAGTTTTTATATAGGACCAATTGGTTCTTTTTATAACCAGGTGAACGATACAGGCTCTTGAGAGCCTCTGGTTAAATTATGTTTGACAACCCACCCTCCATCAAAGATGGTTGTCATTACTATAAATAGAAATTTCAATAAATGACAAAAAAAAGGAGAAAAGAATAAGCTGATTTTTTTTCTATGAAATTTATACAAGTGTGGACACAGAAATGTGCTGTCCAAAAGGCAAGTGTGGATGTCAATATTTCATATTATGAACTTTAAAAAAAAAAAAATCCTGGACACAGGGTCCCGGATTTTTCTTAATAAAAAACTAATCCTGGATTATTATTTTTGCTTAAAATCCGGTCCTGTGTTTTTATTTCAAATTTTCATCATAGCCCCCCTCCCCTTCCCAAGGGATATAAATTGTATCATTAATAAT
The DNA here is from genome assembly GCA_963383655.1 of Bathymodiolus septemdierum. NCBI lineage: Eukaryota > Metazoa > Mollusca > Bivalvia > Mytilida > Modiolidae > Bathymodiolus > Bathymodiolus septemdierum. Next base: position 112,201,071 of record OY726518.1, on the reverse strand, counting down.
AAATTAATAAATAATAAATTCAGATTTTCTATTTAAAATAAATTTCATTTACAAAACCACTGATATTTGTTCAATTTTTAGTGCTGATTTAAGCTTTAGTTGCAACAGATTTTTATTTTTCTCTTTAAACTGTCGAAACATAACATTTATTTAACTATAAAATTCACCCCCCTCCCCCTTTTTTCTTGTTTAAATCAATGATCAACAATATTCCAGATTCAAACAAATGAATAAATATAACAGATTTCTTTTACATGCCTCTTGTTACCATGCAGAGTCAGTGTGTTTTAAATCGGTCATCCAATCAGGATGCTCATTATTCTTGTCCAAGATAAAAATACATCGCTGAAGTAAATTTACCTGTGGTTTCAGAGTAGAAGATTTTTAGAAATCTAACATAAAATTTCCCCACTTCAACTCGTAAATTTACATAGAAATCGAAGATATTTCATCATAAAACTTCACACATGATTTTGTCTATCATATTTCTTGAAGACAAACATAAAATTTTATTGCATTTATCAATATTGTATGAGTATCAACAGTTTTTTCAACACCGTATCTGTTTCTCGATACAGCCGCCTGATTACAGTGACCCGTGACCCAGATTAGCACATCTCAGCAGTTTTTAGTTCACCTGGACCAAAGGTCCAGGTGAACTATTGCCATCACTTGGCGTCCGTCGTCTGTCGTCTGTAAACTTTTCACATTTCAAGCTTCTTCTCCGAAACCACTTGGCCGATTGGAACCGAACTTAGCAGGAATGTTCCTTGGATGGTCCTCTACAAAGTTACTGTTTTTCGTTCCAGTCGGATATTCAATATGGCTGCCAGGGCCAATAATATGCTCTGATTGGCTGAAATTTCAAAGATCTTCTTCTCTGAAACTAATGAACTGACTGAACCCAAACTGTAAAGGAAAGATCATTGGAATGTCCTTTACCAAGTTACTGTTTTTTATGCCGATCGGAAATCCAAGATGGCCGCCATCGCAGGACATAGATTAACATTTGACCCTATAGGAAAATGTTCAAATGCCTTCTTCTCAGAAACTACAAATATGATTAAAGCCAAACTGTACATGAATGTTCATTGGATGGTCCTCTACAAACTTTAGGTTTTTTGTTCCGATATGAAATTCAAAATGGCGGCAACGGCAGGACTTAGTTTAATATTGGACCCTATGGGGAAAATGTTTCAAAACGCTTCTTCTCTGAAACCACTTGGACAGTTGAAACCAAACTGCCCAGGAATGATCATTGGAAGGTCCTCTACAAATTTTATGTTTTTTATGCCGATCGGAAATCCAAGATGGCCACCACCGCAATACATAGATTAACATTGGACCCTATGGGAAAATGTTCAAATGCCTTCTTCTCAGAAACTACAAATATGATTAAAGCCAAACTGTACATGAATGTTCATTGGATGGTCCTCTACAAACTGTACGTTTTTTGTTCCGATAAGAAATTCAAAATGGCGGCTACGGCAGGACTTAGTTTAACATTGGACCCTATGGGAAAAATGTTTCAAAACGCTTCTTCTCTGAAACCACTTGGATAATTGAAACCAAACTACCCAGGAATGATCATTGGAAGGTCCTCTGTTTTTTATGCCGATCAGAAATCCAAGATGGCTGCCACCACAGGTCATAGTATTAACACAGAACCATATGGGGAAAATACAGAAATATATTCTTCTCTGAAGCTATTGCACTGATTGAACCTAAACTGTGCATCAATCATTGGAAGGTCCTTTACAAACTTTGTGTTTTTTATGTTGATCGTAATTCCCAGATGACTACCACTGCAGGACATAGTTTTTACATAGGACCAATTGTTTTTTTTTTATTACCAGGTGAACGATACAGGCTCTTGAGAGCCTCTGGTTTTTTAATAAGGTTGTTTAACAAGTGAAATTGAAAACCAGGTGAGCGATTACAGGCCCTATGAGCCTCTGTCTCTAGATGGTAAATGTTCTTTTCAACAAATCTGTACAAGTAATAAAAAAAGAAATATTTTTGTGTTTATTCAGTGTTCAAATTTTGTACCTTGGCTTCGTTAATAATGGAGGAAGTCGACTTGTTTGGATCACATTTTTCTCATTTGAACTGTGATATTGTTTGTTTGATCAAAATGTATATAAAAAGTTCATGTCCTTCAAATAGAAAGTATATTAATTTAAAACCTTGTTTTTTTTTAGCTCGCCTTGCCAAAGGCAATTTGAGCTTTTGCCATCACTTGGCGTCCGTCGTCTGTTAACTTTTCACATTTTAATCTTCTCCTCTGAATCTCCGCAGCCAAATGGCATCTTCTCCTCTGTTAAAAGAAAGATAAATCTTGTTTAAATATAGATATCTGTATTCAAAATGCAGTTATTTCTATACAGATATCTGAATTGAATTAGATATATGCCTCTGAAACCCCTCAGCCAAATGAACTGAAACTTGGTAGGAAGCATCTATGGAAGGTCCTCTATAAAGAATGCTCATTTTGTCCCAAACCATTAACAAACATGGCCACCACAGGCAATTCTTGTTTCTGATTGGCCGATTTTTAAAAATCTTCTCCTCTGAAACCGCTTTGCCAAATGAACCGAAACTTGGTAGGAAGAATCTATGGAAGGTCCTCTGTAAAGATTGCTCATTTCATCCCGGTCCGTTAACAAACATGGCCACCACAGGTGACTTGTTTCTGATTGGCTGATTTTAAAAATTCTTCTCCTCTGAAACCGCTTGGCCAAATGAACCGAAACTTGGTAGGAAGCATCTATTGGCAGTCCTCTATAAAGAGTGCTCATTTCGTCCCAATCCATTAACAGATATGGCCACCACAGGCAATTCTTGTTTCTGATTGGTCGATTTCTAAAAATCTTCTCCTCTGAAACTGCTTGGCCAAATGATCCAAAACTTGGTAGGAAGCATCTATGGAAGGTCCTCTATAAAGATTGCTCATTCCGCCCCGATCCGTTAACAAGCGTGGCGATTCTTGTTTCTGATTGGCTGATTTTTTAGATTCTTCTCCTTTGAAACCGTTTGGCCAAATGAACTGAAACTTGGTAGGAAGCATTTATGGAAAGTCCTCTGTTGCAATTGCTCATTTCGTCCCGATCCGTTAACAAACATGGCCACCACAGACAATTCTTGTTTCTGATTGGTTGATTTGTAAAAAAATCTTCTCCTCTGAAACCGCTTTGCCAAATGAACCGAAACTTGGTAGGTTGCATCTATGGGAGGTCCTCTATAAAGTTTGCTAATTTCGTCCCGATCCATTAACATATATGGCTGCCAGAGTCAATTCTTGTTTCTAATTGGTCGATTTCCAAAATCATCTCCTCTGAAACCGCTTTGCCAAATGAACCTAAACTTGGTAGGAAGCATCTATGGAAGGTTTTCTATAAAGATTGGTCATTTTGTCCCGATCCATTAACAAACATGGCCACCACAGGCAATTCTTGTTTCTGATTGGTCGATTTCTAAAAATCTTCTACTCTAAAACAGCTTGGCCAAATGGACCGAAACGTGGTAGGAAGCATCTATGGAAGGTCCTCTCTATGGGAATTGCTCATTCCGTTTTGATCCGTTAACAAACATGGCCGTCATAGGCAATTCTTGTTTCTGATTGGCCGATTTAAATAAAGAAATCTTCTCCTCTCACTTGGCCAAATGATATGAAACTTGGTAAGAAGCATGCGAGTCCTCTATAGAGATTGTTCATATCGTTTTGATCCATTAACAAACATGGCTGCCACAGGCAATTCTTGTTTTAGATTGGTCGATTTCTAAAAATCTTCTTCTCTGAAACTGCTTTGCCAAAATGAACAGAAATTTGGTGGAAAGCACTTATGGAAGGTTCTGTATTAAGTTTCCTCAAAGTTACATTAAATATTTTTGTTGTTTTGCAGACTATCCACGGTAATGTCATCTGAGAGCAGAAAGAAGAAGGGAAATGGGGGAATGCGAATTTTTCAACGATCGTTAAAGGAGATGTGTCATGGAGATAAACAGCCAAATGTACAACTATCACATGACAAGTCATTCAGGAATTTGTCAAAAAATGAGATGGAAGAACTTTCTGGCAATAAACATGAGCAAACAGATGTAACACTAAACAAAGAAAAAATTCCACAAGAGAAGATATGTCAAACTAATTTACATACATGTGGTGAGATGGATATGGAGTGCAAAGTCTTTCAACAAAAAACTCCAGCAAGATTTAATCATTTATCCGTAGAATATGATTCAAGGAAAATATCAAACAATTCTTTCGAGAATAATAATTATTATAGCAATTCTTACAAGAGATCTTGTGAGAGAAATTCAGATTGTCCAAAATTTTCACAATCAATTTATAGAATAAAATCCAAGTCATCTCATAATCAATCTTATATGGGACCACAAAATCAATCTCATCACAGTCATGATCAGTCTAGTGTTCATTCTCGTGGATCTCATGTTTGTACTTTTAACCATTCTCATGTTACTCACAGCAATTCTGGTAGTGACTCTTGTCTTGTTGATCAGGCCAGAAATGCTCCAGGTGGACATAGGGTATTTCAGCATGATTTTTACAGAAATGTCAAAGGATCTCAAGATTATGATTTCAGGCATCAGAGGCAATACTCTCATAGTCATAAAGAAATGTATAATAATAAAAATGAAAATCTAAGATATAATGGTGCACCTCACAACTTTCATAACTCACAAATACAGGTTAGAAATAATTATGACTACTCTCAAAACAATTCTAATATGAATCAAAATGCAAACTGTGTTCCTAGACACACCAAATCAGAAGACTGGTCCAGTGAATTGTTGAATATATCTGATTGGAACAACAACAATGTAAGAGAAGAACACATTGAGGAAGTTTTGAAAAAAGAATGGACGGATAATGTAATAAATAAAAAGGAAAGTTTTGTTTCAGCCCAGTCTCTTGCAACCCAGAAATTGATAGAGACAAAAGAAAACATTTTGTCAGAGTGTAATAGTTTTGAGGAAAACAAGCAAACTTATGAAAACAAGGCTACTGAAAAAAATAGTGAAGTAAATTTACTGGAAAAATGTAGAGGTGAAAGTGAAACTGCTGTTTTAATACACTGTCAAACAGATATAGTTAATTATGAAATAGAGCAATGGCTGCCAGCTGAGAATTTGGGAGAAAGGGAGATAAATCCAGTTATAGAAAATAAGGATGAAGGCAAGTGTGCAGTGAAGGAGATTTTGAATTGTTCGACAGGTAAAGAGGACATCGAAACAAATGGCATTTTAAATTTTAATGAATCTGAAAAAGAAAACATTTGTTTGAGTAAAACAAATGAATGTAGGTCAAAAGAAAACAAGGTTGAATGTGAACAATTGGTAAGCAATATAAAATTAAATGCTGAATCAATGGTCAGAGAAAATAGTGTTTTAAATTTTGAAGATACCGGAATTGGATTGGATCAGTGGACAGACGAAATAAGTTTACCTAATGATAAATACATGTTAAATACATCAACAGTACAAACTGACCAACATTACTGTGCAGAAAGAACAAACAAATATGATCTTCTTGAAACTGAGCATGAACTCTCTCAAACTGAAAATACAATTGTCTATGCAAAGCATGAACCTGTTGACACAGAAAATGTGGAAACTGAATCTGTAGTTATTGAATGTGAACATGAACTTATTGCAACAGATCATGAAGTTGAGATTGTAGAGAAAGAATGTCAATTAAATGAAACTGAAGGCAGTATTAATAAAACTGAATATGAACTTATAGACACAGATCATGAACATGATGAAACTGAACAAAAATTGTCTAGCAATGTTAATGAAGATACTTCTAAACAAAGGGTTGTTGTAACCAAGGTAATCAGACAAGAAAATAAATGTAAGATTTTTTATGTAGATGGAGAAGCAATTATTGATCAAATGGAAAGTAATGTAGAGGAGAACAGTTATGAAGGGAGCGTTCATTTAGAGCGTGAGAAAATATTACATGCAGAAGAATGTAAAATGGAAGATGAAAATCAGTCTGACAAATCAAAGTTTGGCGACAGAAATAACACAGATCCAAGCATGCCTGGGGAATGCCATACAGTTTTAAATCAAGAACATTTGAATGAATTGCCAGAAGTTATAGAAGACACTGAATGTAATAAATGTGCCATGGATATACATTTGTCAGTGCAGAGAAAGGATGAATGTGCAGATACTCAAAAAAAGGCTTTGATGTTAGAGAAAAAAGATGGAATTGTTGTGGAGAATCACTGTCCTGTTGAAAGTAATAGCGATTGCATAGTTGAAGCTCAGACAGTGTTAGACGATGACAGTGACATTTCAACACATGGGGTCTTATATGATGACCTTATTAAAGAAAAAATGAAAGACGTGGAAAATGAGATCACTTCAAAGTTAGGAAGCAAGACAAATACTAACCAGAAGTCTGACCCTTTATATGATTTTCTGGCGTTCCCGGACTTTGAAAACAGAGGGAGATCCAAAAGTTTGCCTGGAAGTCCATACATGCAAATTGTAGAGCTTATGCAACAATTTAAGCATAACGAAAGGGAAAGGAACATTCTGCTTGAAAAACAAAAGAAATGGCAAAGTCACACATCTAGTGTGGATTTGGAACATACACGCCAGTTTCCTGCTAAAAGTATTCCTGTGATAGGGAGGGGTAAAGTAACTGTTAGTTTATCACCATATGACAAGTCACCAGTGTCCTCCTATTCTCAAAGTGTATCACAGCCTGAAGAGGAAGACTGGGAAACAGATCTTATTCCTCTTGATCAGTATTTTATTTCTGAGAACTTGGATAAAAATTTTACTGATGATAGAGCATATGATGAAATTCTTGATTCCAAGCATGAATGTAAATCAGTTAAAATGCAAGCCCATAAAGTACCTGTAAGCTATCCTTATATGAAATTGGAAAATGATCAAGCTCAGCAAACATTGCAATGCAATCAGAAACCTTTCATTTCAAAAGGTAGGGGATGTTTATCTCCAGAATTTAGAACCAATTTAAGCCAGTTTTTGAATGTCTGTGAAAGTGAAATTCCTTTTCATCACAAAAAAGGATTTGCGATTCAAAATTACAATAATCCAAAAATTGTAGAAAAGATCGAAAACATGGATTTGCATGCTAGTAAAAAGCAACAGGAAGTTAGTTATATTTCTCCTGAGAACTGGGAGAACACCTTTAATGACATTGATAGTTTAGAATTGACCTCTCCCAAAAAATGTACTCCAGAATGTCAGGAAGATTTACTAATGAGAGAGGTAAAGGAAGTATTAGATGACAAAGTGCAAGAAAAACAAAATGAAGACATTAAAAGCTCTAACCATGAAGAGCAAGTGATCTTTAAGAAACCACAAACAATTGAAAACGAAAATTTTGAACCTATTGAATGTTATATTAGAAATGATTCATCTTCAATGTCATCTCTACCGCAGTGTGAACTGTTAACTAGTCCTAAATCTCAAAGTACCCTAAGTGGTGTCCCAACAATGTCTGATTATGAAAATAGTGATATTGATACTGGTCCATTAGATATAGAAAAGAATGATTTTCAAGATGACATTTTTAACCAGAATTGTTTGGAAAGCTTGAAAATAAATTCATCGGAGGAAAAACGATATGAAAACAAATATTCAAAACGAAATCACAACACAGGTCAGTTTCTGGTAAATGAAACTGTTTATGATACATCTGAAAAGTACAAACCCTTAATGGAACATGGACATGAAAGTGAATTGGGAAATGATTTCACCAAGGATGACATTGATCATCATTTCATGAGCTACTACTATCCAGATCTATCTTCTTGTTGCTGTCATTCGTCAGTACAGCAGTATTGGGTGTGGCATACCTGTATGTGTCAGGTGCCTCGTCTTTGTGAAATCAGGACTTGCCAAGATTACTGGCTACAGAACCCTTTTGGAGGTAATTACTTCCTCTTATATGCCATGGGATACTTTATTGAACAACTTCTGCATTGTATGTAGATACAAATAGGGAATCACAAAGAATGTAACTCATATATACCTACAACAGTGCTCCAGATAAGCTTTAGTGTTTAAGTAATTGGGTGATTTACTCACTTGTTTAGAAATCCATTAAGTATCCAGCATGCCTTTTTTTTTTGATTTGTTGAAAATCAATATTTGTATATATAATTTTTAGTTTTAATTTGGTATTTTATTAATTTATATGGAGTAAAATTGATATCTATGTGATGGAGAAGAATACAGGCAAACCATATATTGATTAAGATTGGCCTGTGAAACAACAATCAATCACTTACGATGTTACACAATTTTTAATACATGTTCCTTAAAGTTTAAAAGGATTAGGAGCCAGACAATATTATTGACTATTTTATATCATATGTATACATTGTATATGAAAAACAAGTTTAAACACCAATATCAACAAAAACAAAGAGTCAGCTCTCACTTCAAATTATTTTAACATAAAAAAAAAACTTGACATATGATGTTTGAAATTTAGGTCCTGGCTGGGGACAGACACAAACATGTGGTGAGGTTAAATCAGTTAATGGGATCCCAAACCCTTCCCCTTTTACTAAACAGTAATACAGACTTAAAAAACAATTAAAAAAAATCCACAGATTCGCTTCCACTCATAATGACCACACACTATCACAAATATGAATGACAGCATAAACATGGACAGTACAATAGCAGGGTTAATGAATGACAACATAAACATGGACAGTACAATAGCAGAGTCAGTGAATGACAACATAAACATGGACAATACAATAGCAGGGTTAATGAATGACAACATAAACATGGACAGTACAATAGCAGGGTTAATGAATGACAACATAAACATGGACAGTACAATAGCAGGGTTAATGAATGACAACATAAACATGGACAGTACAATAGCAGAGTCAGTGAATGACAACATAAACATGGACAGTACAATAGCAGGGTTAATACTTTAAACATATTTTATTGTTCAATAAGAAACAATTGGATAGGACACAAGTTTCACAACTTAGAAACGTCTTCTCCAATACATACATGAATTAATACAAAATGAACATATAATATTATATACATATTTCATATTAAGTGATGACACGAAAAAAACAAAAGCAAAAACAAACAAAGACTAAAAATGTTGAGCGTCATGCAGGTGGATTATCCAAGCTAAAGTATACTTAATCGAACACACCCTTTCATCTTAATGACACGAACACACCAAACATTCAATTGGGATTTAACTTTCTAGTGGATTTATATATAAAGTGGGTGCTTAATTAAGGTAGTTAACATGTGAAAATATAGGGAGGAATCATTATTCTATTAACGTTCGGTAAGTATATTGCTTTTTTATAATATTTTTGTTAAAAACGGTTATTTATGATATGACGACTCGATAATCCAGTTGCATGAGGCTGTCTCGAAACTAGTTCATACGATCTTGATCAATAAAGTAAGACATAAATCTATTATTAACCTGTTACACATTACAAATATGACTAATTTACAAATATTTATGATCATGACATAGAAAAGCGACAGGTGTTTTTAATGTATTTTTGTACAGCCAAAAATATGGAACAATTTATATCACAGTTAAGTGTTTCATTTCCGAATAATAATAAATCAATATTTACCGGAATTCCAATCAAATTCAACTTATTTATTTCAAATAACATAATAATACGCGATAAGGTAAATCTGTTACAGTGTAACAAGTAATGCTCTGCATTTTCATTAAAGTATCCACATAAACAATTATAATTTACAATTAAATTTGCATGATATAAATCTGCATTTAATGCACTGCATTTATTTCGCATTCTAGAGTGCAATACACTGAGAAAGCGGTCACCTATAGAATAATATTGAGGATTTCTCCTCCTAGTATAAAATATTTGCTGAAGTTTTGTTTAAAAGAGGAAAACGTAGGAAGATTTCTAATAGTTAGATCCAAAGAATTCCATGCTTGAATAGTACATGGAAAGTAAGAATTTTGGTAAACAGACAAACGACTAAAAGGTACATGTATATTGTGACTGTTACGTAAATTATAATTAACGTTTGCTGCCACTAAAGGCGGAACTAATTCATATAAATAATCTGGTGCTTCTTTATTGACAATTTTGTAAAAAAGTAGCGGTTTTTTAACTTTCCTTCCTTAAAGTTTAAAAGGATTAGGAGCCAGACAATATTATTGATTATTTTATATCATATGTATACATTGTATATGAAAAACAAGTTTAAACACCAATATCAACAAAAACAAAGAGTCAGCTCTCACTTCAAATTATTTTAACATAAAAAAAAAAAACTCGACATATGATGTTTGAAATTTAGGTCCTGGCTGGGGACAGACACAAACATGTGGTGAGGTTAAATCAGTTAATGGGATCCCAAATCCTTCCCCTTTTACTAAACAGTAATACAGACTTAAAAAACAATTTTAAAAAATCCACAGATTCGCTTCCACTCATAATGACCACACACTATCACAAATATGAATGACAACATAAACATGGACAGTACAATAGCAGGGTTAATGAATGACAACATAACCATGGCCAGTACAATAGCAGAGTCAGTGAATGACAACATAAACATGGACAGTACAATAGCAGGGTTAATGAATGACAACATAAACATGGACAGTACAATAGCAGGGTTAATGAATGACAACATAAACATGGACAGTACAATAGCAGGGTTAATGAATGACAACATAAACATGGACAGTACAATAGCAGAGTCAGTGAATGACAACATAAACATGAACAGTACAATAGCAGGGTTAATGAATGACAACATAAACATGGACAGTACAATAGCAGGGTTAATGAATGACAACATAAACATGGACAGTACAATAGCAGGGTTAATGAATGACAACATAAACATGGACAGTACAATAGCAGGGTTAATGAATGACAACATAAACATGGACAGTACAATAGCAGAGTCAGTGAATGACAACATAAACATGGACAGTACAATAGCAGGGTTAATGAATGACAACATAAACATGGACAGTACAATAGCAGGGTTAATGAATGACAACATAAACATGGACAGTACAATAGCAGGGTTAATGAATGACAACATAAACATGGACAGTACAATAGCAGGGTTAATGAATGACAGCATAAACATGGACAGTACAATAGCAGGGTTAATGAATGACAACATAAACATGGACATTACAATAGCAGGGTTAACTGACTACTAGTTAGGAAGGTAGAATCTGTTTTTTTAAAGACTGTTACTCTTAAGACCACAAAAAAAGTTTAAACAGTGATGGTCACAAGAGCAGATGGTACATGTGTACATGTACAAATGTATATTTTTAATGGCATTTCTTTTCTGTCTGGGCATGAATAATGATGTATGTATTGTATATATATTTTATTTCATTTAAATAAATCGAGTTGGACAAGAGCAAATCCCTGTGATTCATAAAACAATTCTCTCACCGTGCAGAAGTTGTAGATATATTTTACCGGCATAAAAGGTCAACCGCAAGGGACCAACAAGTGTAAAATGCCATTATTAGCAAATTAATTATCTTCTTGGGTTATTGATGACTAAAATACAGTGTGCCAAGCAAATTGCTATGTCCAGCAATTTAATTTGTAAAGCAATATACTGTGTCCAAACTTGCTTTTAATATACACTTGTTCAACTTTCCTTTGTTGATATGCTGCTGTCATGTCATTCTGCTCTTGGCGTAGCCCTTTATTTTCTTTGAATTGATTGTTTAATTGTTTTCAATTATATTCCTTATAACCTTGCCTGTGTATGTTTTTCAATCAGATTTGACCTAGACATGGGCCAGTGCTTATGGTTTCAAAGATTAGAGGGAACCAATGCTTTAAATAGTAAAATGAGACAAATGCCAAAATAACTGTTGGTCCAGCAAATTGCTGTGTCCAACTTAATTATTGTGTCAAGCAGCAAAAAACTATGTGGGCACTTGCTTTTAATATACACTTGTTTAAGTTTCCCTTAGGTGTCCACATGCTACATGGTTGTACATGTATCATGCTTTGCTAGGCATAGCCATTTATATTAAAATCTAATTTTGATGGATTAAAGTTTAACATACCGGTAGGTAAGCAATACAGGCTTACATAGGTTGTCAATACAGGCTCACATAGGTTGTCAATACAGGCTCATGTAAGCCTCTAGTTAGAAACTTGTTCTATAGAACATAATAATTCTGACAATTTCTCTAAAAATTACAGGCTCCATATAATCTGGTTGTAACATTCTTTCAGATATGGATGGTATCTACCAAACAATGCCCATTCCAGATGTAAACAATAACAGAAAAAGAGAACCAGTCAATAAGAAATCATGGAGCCCCAATAATGGACCAGTACAGAACAAGCAAGGTTTGAAAGTATTTATGTTCTGCTTTGAACCAAATACTGAAATAGGAATCAATCATTGATTTTTAGGAGCTCGTCAATCTAGTTAAAATTAGGTGTTTGTTGCATCTTTTGTTTTCCTTATTATTTTTGGCAGTACACTAATATCTAAAGACATCCTGTGTGAGGTCACATCAGGGTTCATATTTTCTAACGAACAATCAGTGATGTGGGTACTTGGCAAATGTTCCCATAGCCCAAAACCACAGAGCTGTTCAGTGGATCCCTGGATGCCGAATGGGGGGAGGGGGAGTATCAGTTTATAATATGGAAAGCATGACTGTGGAGTGTAGTGGGTAATGTATTTGGAGAGTGTGACACTCCATGCACGATAAAGATCTCTTTTGTAGATTTCAAGAAAGGGAAGGCCCATTGTAGTTTCCACAAAAGACTAAATTTTAATCCCTACACAACTGTCCATACCTTTACAATGGCAGTCAAAAGTCATTGACCTAGTTGACCCATTCCTATTTAGTTTTTAGCTCACCTGAGCTTTTGTGATGTAAAAGTATTTATCTATTTGATTTGAGCCCTGGACTTTGGAGGTCCAAAGTCTAACATCATCTTAAGAATCACTATTTGGAGATTCAATTTAGTACTAATGAATAAACCATAGTCTGGGGATAAACATTTAACATAATATGCTACATAAGCCCATAAGGCAATAATTAAAAAAAAAATTATTTACCATGAATGGAACCTGTTTTTTCTTTAAATTTCAGATTGGTCAAGCAGGAGAGGTTTTACACCCCCGGGTTTTCCATGTCGACCTCCAGTGCAAGTAATTCCACCACCAATGCCTTTTTCTAATGGAATGATTCCACCTCCAAATCCTCATCAAAGTTGGGAAAGAATGTTCCAACGTGGACCAGCAGGGTCACAATGTAGAATGAATTACCGTGGACCAAAACCTAAAGAAAAGGACATCCCTGTACATCTTGTTGATCATAATAGTCAACAGTCATGTAAAACTGTAGTTTCACCATTTGTATGTGCTAAAGGATTTTATTGGAATATGTCCCCCAGTAATATAGTGATAAACACAGTAAATAAAAATAAAAATAGACACCAGTCAGAGACAGACAACGTAGAACAGAATGACAGTGGTGTAGTTGTAGAAGGGTCACCTAGATTCATTGGCCCCATCATGCCACAAAATGTATCAAGGTCTTCAAAGAAGTCAGTTTCTCCTATGTCAGCTATCAGAGAACTTTTAAATGAAGGAAAATCTAATCCAGTGAAAAAACTTGTTGATTATCCATACAGTGAAACAGATGAATCAGAAGATGATAGGTCAAGATCTTCTGTGGCTGAAAAGAGACAAAGAGAAGAAACAGAAAGTATGAATGTTACAGATGACTCAAACTCAGAGAGTGAAAATTCAAAAAGACCAAGGTCAAATGTTTTAGGTGAAGTAGATATCAAACACTTTAAAGACGTGAAAAAACTGCAGTTTAATGAAATTGATTATCTTAGAAAATTTATTATTCCTAATGAAATGGAAAAAAAAGATAGTGAAATTTTGGACAGTGACGAATCTGAAGATGGATCATCTAGGTTTTATGATTGTTCCTCAACTCTGAGCAATTATCAAATGCTACAAACTGTTCTAAATAAGAAGTTTCCAAAAAAACAAAGTAGAACCTCAAGTAAGGTAGATGTTGAAAATGATATGTTGGATCTAACAGATGATGGATCTGAAATTATCAGTGTTGCTTCTCAGGAAAGTTCTGATCAAAAGGTGAAACCTACTTCAGAAAACAAGAACAATGGATATCCACCCTTTTGGGCAAGCTCAAATTCTGGTAATGATTCTCCTGGTTGTGGATATCCAGCTATGTTTCCACCATACATGTATCCTGGTTGGGTTAGTCCAAAAATGATATCTGCCAAATATGGATCTCCTAGTCCTGAAACAGAAGTGCTAGGATATCAAAGGAGAAGGTCTACTCCACTGGATGTCCCATCAAGGAGAAGTTCTACTCCATTGGATGTCCCGTCAAGGAGAAGTTCTACTCCACTAGATGTCCCGTCAAGGAGAAGTTCTACTTCACTTGATGTTTCACCAAGGAAAATGACTATTAACCCAGATCAACCGTGCATTTCTCCATCAGGAAACAAAACTGTGGCATCTCAAAGTGAAGATAGCATAGAAGAAAGATTTAAACGTGGAAATCTATCAATACGTGGAATGGATGCTAGGCTTCGATTTCATAGAAATTCAAAACTGTTAGAAAATCAAACAACTTTTCAAACAAGGATTGCCATGTTACAAAACTCCAAGCAAACAGAAACTGATTCTGATAGCCAGTCGTCATTGACTTTTAGTTGGAAAGTAAGATTCCTTAACAAATGTAGAAGTTACAAAGGAAGCTATATTGATTCACACTGTCATTTAGACTTCCTGTTCAATAGAAGTGGTTTTGGTGGAACATGGACCAAGTTCAAGAAGAACAATGCAGATACAATGCCTTATAACTTTGAAGGCTGTGTTGCTGTATTTTGTCATCCAAGTAGTTTTAGACAAGATGGTAAGTTTTATAAGAAAGCTTGAATTAAGCATCTTGACTTCCTATGGTGTCTATGTTAACTAGTGTCCATAGCCTAGGGCACTGGAATGCTATCTATAAATATAGATGGTAAATTTTAGATCAATGAAAATTGAAATGAAACAAGGGGACAGAAAACAAAAATAGAAGAATTGTTGATATACATGTATGTACACTAGAACACTTTAGTGTACATCTAAGCTAATTAGTGGCTCACTGAAGTTGTGAGTTCAAATCCCGCTCATGTCGAGGTTTACTCGATACAACATTATGTGATGAAGTTGTCAGTGACTTGCGACAGGTCACTCGGTGGTTTTCTCCATGTACATGTACTCTGGTTTCCTCTACCAGTAAAACTGATCGCCATGTTATAGCTGAAATATTGTTGAAAGTGGCATTAAAAACATGTTTGTGAAAAAAATTTAGAGATGACCAAATTAAAAGAAACTTGTGAAGCAAAAGGAAGAGGAATGAAAATAGGAATGTATCATTTGAAAACACATAGCTTGATATACTGTCAAATTAAATGTTTCTTTCAACTATTTTAGGACTTTGGAGTGAAATAGCTGAGGAAGAGGATGTCTGGCTTACTTTTGGATGCCATCCCAAAAATGCCACAGAATATACAGAAAGGACAGAAATAAACTTGAAAATGTGCCTTTTGAATTCTAAAGTTGTGGCCCTTGGTGAAATTGGCTTAGATTATTCTGGAATGTAAGTTTACTTGTATTCTTGTATTGAAACAACATTTGTCCCTATAATCTTAGTATATTGTATGTTTCATTATTACACTAGTGACATTTAATTAAAAAATCATGCAGTCATCAATGTAGTGCTTTATAAAAAAAACAATAAATATATTGTGCTTGATTCAGTATTTACTGGTAATTGCACTAACAGTCAGTTGGAATAATCTAATGCTCTGCCAATGAAATAATTGAGTTGCCATCAGGATTTGACAAATAATGAGGTAAACTGACTACTTCATACTTAAAGCAATCCTAAGATTATAAGTCCAATTGCCAAAGTTTAACACCACTTTCTGTTATATTGTGGGCTCACACACAGGAATTCCACCCTCGATCTGATGAAAGTGTTGTCACCCGGCATTTTGTTAACACGTTTAAAGATGTAAAAACAGTGTGAAAATGTTCTTCTCTTCCTTCTTCAGAATATTGATCATGACAATTTAAATTGTGAATTACAGATTTGTGAAGCATAAAGAAGTACAGCAGATTGTATTTAGGAAACAGATCCAGATAGCGTTAGATATGAACAAACCCTTAGTGATACATTGTAGAGAGGCAGAAGAAGATGCTCTCACCATATTGGATGAGGTTGGTTTTTATGTAATGCTAATAAATAGCAATGTTGATATAATTAGTAGTTCACCTGGCCAAAGTTTATGTGAACCACACAAGTGGTGTAATTGTTAACGTGCTGTAGATCATGGGTTCGAGCCCCGGTTGGGTTAAGCCAAAGACTAGAAAATTGGCTAATGGAAAAAAAATGAAATAACTAAAAATCAATGACTTTATATGGAAACTTAATTGTGAATTCAACAGATGCATTTTCAGAACACTATTGTCAAACAAGAGAATCTCTACCCCCATAAATATTAATGGCAATATTTCCTATGAATGCATTTTGAAACATGGTACATTTAGAAGATGTGTTTCTCTTCTGTTGTTTTTAGTTCGCCTGGACCAAAGGTCCAGGTAAACTATTGCCATCACTTGGCGTCCGTCGTCTGTAAACTTTTCACATTTCAAGCTTCTTCTCCGAAACCACTTGACCGATTGGAACCGAACTTAGCAGGAATGTTCCTTGGATGGTCCTCTACAAAGTTACTGTTTTTCGTTCCAGTCGGATATTCAATATGGCTGCCAGGGCCAATAATATGCTCTGATTGGCTGAAATTTCAAAGATCTTCTTCTCTGAAACTAATGAACTGACTGAACCCAAACTGTAAATGAATGATCATTGGAATGTCCTTTACCAAGTTACTGTATTTTATGCCGATCGGAAATCCAAGATGGCCGCCATCGCAGGACATAGATTAACATTGGACCCTATGGGAAAATGTTCAAATGCCTTCTTCTCAGAAACTACAAATATGATTAAAGCCAAACTGTACATGAATGTTCATTGGATGGTCCTCTACAATCTTAAGGTTTTTTGTTCCGATATGAAATTCAAAATGGCGGCTACGGCAGGACTTAGTTTAACATTGGACCCTATGGGAAAAATGTTTCAAAATGCTTCTTCTCTGAAACCACTTGGACAGTTGAAACCAAACTGCCCAGGAATGATCATTGGAAGGTCCTCTACAAATTTTTTGTTTTTTATGCCGATCGGAAATCCAAGATGGCCGCCACCGCAGGACATAGATTAACATTGGACCCTATGGGAAAATATTCAAATGCCTACTTCTCAGAAACTACAAATATGATTAAAGCCAAACTGTACATGAATGTTCATTAGATGGTCCTCTACAAACTGTACGTTTTTTGTTCCGGTATGAAATTCAAAATGGCGGCTACGGCAGGACTTAGTTTAACATTGGACCCTATGGGAAAAATGTTTCAAAACGCTTCTTCTCTGAAACCACTTGGATAATTGAAACCAAACTGCCCAGGAATGATCATTGGAAGGTCCTCTACAAGGTGTGTGTTTTTTATGCCGATCGGAAATCCAAGATGGCCACCACCGCAGGACATAGATTAACATTGGACTCTATGGGAAAATGTTCAAATGCCTTCTTCTCAGAAACTACAACTATGATTAAAGCCAAACTGTACATGAATGTTCATTGGATGGTCCTCTACAAACTGTACGTTTTTTGTTTCGATATGAAATTCAAAATGGCGTCTACGGCAGGACTTAGTTTAACATTGGACCCTATGGAAAAAATGTTTCAAAACGCTTCTTCTCTGAAACCACTAGGACAGTTGAAACCAAACTGCCCAGGAATGATCATTGGAAGGTCCTCTACAAATTTTATGTTTTTTATGCCGATCGGAAATCCAAGATGGCCATCACTGCAATACATAGATTAACATTGGACCCTATGGGAAAATGTTCAAATGCCTTCTTCTCAGAAACTACAAATATTATTAAAGCCAAACTGTACATGAATGTTCATTGGATGGTCCTCTACAAACTTCACGTTTTTTGTTCCGATATGAAATTCAAAATGGCGGTTACGGCAGGACTTAGTTTAACATTGGACCCTATGGGGAAAATGTTTCAAAACGCTTCTTCTCTGAAACCACTTGGACAATTGAAACCAAACTGCCCAGGAATGATCATTGGAAGGTCCTCTACAAAGTTTCTGTTTTTTTATGCCGATCGAAAATTCAAGATGGCCGCCACCGCAGGACATAGATTAACATTGGACCCTATGGGAAAATGTTCAAATGCCTTCTTCTCAGAAACTACAAATATGATTAAAGCCAAACTGTACATGAATGTTCATTGGATGGTCCTCTACAAACTTTAGGTTTTTTGTTCCGATATGAAATTCAAAATGGCAGCTACGACAGGACTAAGTTTAACATTGGACCCTATGGGAAAAATGTTTCAAAACGCTTCTTCTCTGAAACCACTTGGACAATTGAATCCAAACTGCCCAGGAATGGTCATTGGAAGGTCCTCTACAAAGTTTCTGTTTTTTTATGCCGATCGAAAATTCAAGATGGCCACCACCGCAATACATAGATTAACATTGAACCCTATGGGAAAATGTTCAAATGCCTTCTTCTCAGAAACTACAAATATGATTAAAGCCAAACTGTACATGAATGTTCATTGGATGGTCCTCTACAAACTGTACGTTTTTTGTTCCGATATGAAATTCAAAATGGCGGCTACGGCAGGACTTAGTTTAACATTGGACCCTATGGGAAAAATGTTTCAAAACGCTTCTTCTCTGAAACCACTTGGATAATTGATACCAAACTGCCCAGGAATGATCATTGGAAGGTCCTCTACAAGGTGTGTGTTTTTTATGCCGATCGGAGATCCAAGATGGCCACCACCACAGGTCATAGATTAACATTGGACCCTATGGGAAAATGTTCAAATGCCTTCTTCTCAGAAACTACAAATATGATTAAAGCCAAACTGTACATGAATGTTCATTGGATGGTCCTCTATAAACTTTACGTTTTTTGTTCTGATATGAAATTCAAAATGGCGGCTACGGCAGGACTTAGTTTAACATTGGATCCTATGAGAAAAATGTTTCAAAATGCTTCTTCTCTGAAACCACTTGGACAGTTGAAACCAAACTGCCCAGGAATGATCATTGGAAGATCCTCTGTTTTTTATGCCGATCGGAAATCCAAGATGGCTGCCACCACAGGTCATAGTATTAACACAGGACCATATGGGGAAAATGCAGAAATATATTCTTCTCTGAAGCTGTTGCACTGATTGAACCTAAACTGTGCATCAATCATTGGAAGGTCCTTTACAAACTTTGTGTTTTTTATGTTGATCGTAATTCCAAGATGACTACCACTGCAGGACATAGTTTTTACATAGGACCTATTGGTTTTTTTTTATTACCAGGTGAACGATACAGGCTCTTGAGAGCCTCTGGTTTAATTTACCGTGAATCATGACAAGGACATTGCCTGTATATCGTTTTCGTTCAAAGTCATTTTATGTTCTCCGTGATAATCGTCTATCATCATGATGTTTTTATGTTTTTTTTTAATGTGGTCTTCTTCACGACATGTTTTTTCCTCTCAACTTGATTTGTCAATAGTACAGGCATCCTTGCTGGTCACCTCCACTGATTCTCATGGACACAATTAGTAGGGATGTATCAAGAGTAAAGCATACTTTAACAATTTACGTTGGGTTTCATTTTTTTCAAGAAGAGTGATCAGCAGAATTTGCTTCCCATGAACTGTGATGAGACCTCTATCCCCCTTTTATCTTTGTGTGTTAGTTAATGTTTGTAAACAGACGACACACTGGAAATAACGGAATTCATTTGCATGAGATGCACTGTTTTATTTTGATTATTTGTACGAGACACCCCTGATATTATGGCTAGTTTACTTCTGCTCGTTGCATATGCAAAAACTATCATATTAATGCTAAGTATATGATAAACATTATTAAGTATGTCTTTGCCTTAGAAAATGTTTTATATAGAATAATATATGAAATACAATGAAAAAAGTGCAAATTTCATTTACATTGCCTTATTATTTTCAGATGGTACCCAAAAACTATAAAATCCATTGCCACTGTTTCACAGGGACATATGAATCAGCAAAGAAATGGATGGATATGTTTCCAAATCTGTTTATTGGATTAACTCCCTTGGTTACATACAGAACAGCGACCTCCACTCATGAAGTAGCCAGATTTATACCATTAGAACGATTATTGCTTGAAACAGATGCACCTTATTTTGTCCCAAGAAAGGTATGGTGTAACAATATAAATGTTGTTGAAGGGGTCAGTCATTTTACTTGAAGAATTTAAGTTAGATATCTGAGATTTTTCACTAAATATATAGTATCAAAACAATGCAGGAATGGTCTAAGAGTAACTGTCCCAAAAAATATTTATCTTTTCTTTCCGATTCGATAAGGATATCCAATATGGCCATCATTTCATAACCTGGAAACATCAGAATAAATGCATAAAACTGCCAATTTGATGAAAATCAGGGATGTCATATATTTATGGATTGATTGATTGATTTTGTTTAATGCCACTTTCAGCAATATTTCAGCTATATCATGGCGACCAGTTTTAGTGGTGGAAGAATCCGAAGTACCGGGAGAGAACCACCGACCATGGGCAAGCAACTGGTAAACTTTATCACTTGTGGCTGCGAGTCGAGTGCACTCTTTTTTGTAATTTGCAAAGCTGAGTGCAAACCCATGCCATATTGGTGATAGCCTTGTATGAGTTGTTAGGTAATCCAACTACCTAACTCATTGAGCGACCCAGGCCCTTATATCTATGGAAAAAAGAAATCAGTTGTATTAATTGAAAACATATTGTGTCCAGTTGTGTGGTTGTCATGTTAAATTCTTATTGTTCTGTCTTGGTTTGATATTTTCTAGTGATTAGTGTCGTCTGCAATAATGAAGAAAGAGTTACTTGTATATATTTATAAAACATGTTTCTTTCATTCATCGTTTTAAATTGATGTTTGTGTTGAAGCTTTCTTTACCAGTAATATACATATTGTTAATTTCAGTGTCCACGGCCAGAGGTTCAGCATTCTCATCCAGGTTTGGCCATAACAGTAGCTGAAGAAGTGGCATGGTTAAAGAAATGTCCGATTCAAGAAGTGTTATACAGCTGTCGACAAAACACACGTTTGATGTATGGAATTTGAGGGAATTAGGAAAATGACTAGAGAAAGCATTTTTGAATTTTAGGTCATAGATTAGATGCTAAAAAAATGGAAGAGATGTTTACCAAATGTAATAGATTGTTATTTCAATTTTTGTAAGAATACTTATGTAGCCATTACAAGTTACTGAACAAGTTACTGAACTTGTTTTTTTAAAGGTTATTTTCCTTTAAATTAATAGATGTCTGTTTGATACTAAATAAGAGTTTGTAAAATAGAAAATAAGTTATAGATTTGATCTAAATCATCTGATTTTTGTTGGCATTAGATTTTCTGAAATAATATCTGTGTAATGTTTTGAGTTGTCCAAATATAAAAAATGGGTGACTTCTGTTGCATTTTGCACTTTAAGAAAGATGTGTAAGATAGAAATAGCTTTTTATCTCACCTGACCAAAATGGCATACGAGATATTGTCATCACTTTGCATCAGTCGTCTGCAAACTACAGGATCAATTGAGACCAATCTAATAATAAATGTTGCTTGATGGTCCTCAACATTTTACATAATTTTAGTTTCATTAGGAAATTCAACATGGCTGCTAGGACAAAATTATGCTTTCTGATTGGCTTAAATTTTAAAATCTCTGAAACTGCATGATGGTGGAATCGATCCTTGGTAGGAATGTTCCTTATATGATCCTCTAAAAAATTCAAAAAAAAAAATTCTTGACCAAAAATCCAAGATGGCACTACCCCAAGAAAAGTTTTAACATGGAACCCTATGGTAAAATGAAATTATTTTTTTTTTGAGGGAAACCAGAATTTCAAGTTTTCCCAAACTCCAAACTGTACATGAATAATCATTGGGTGATTGATCCCTCACAAAATTGTTATTTTTTATGTCAATGAAAAATTGAAGATGGCCATTACAGGACAAATTTAACATCAATTAGATTAAAATCAGCTGTTATAATACATTATGTTTTAAATATTCATATACGAAAGTTCATCTGTATATGACAGGTGTTAGTGGGAGCCTAATGTATTAACAGTTGATTTTAATCAAATTTACATGTTACATGGGACACCATAGCAAAATATTTTAAAATTATTTTGATCTGAAATCATTATACCATTTGACAGCAAACTGGTCCTTTGCAAAATATATCTTTTTTTTTTTAATGTTGATCGGAAATCCTAGATGGCCACCATCACAAGACAAAAGTTTTAACATAGTTTTTCTTGGATTCAATGCATTTGATTGAACCCAAAATGTACTGGAAAAATCATTAGTTGGACCCTTACAAAATTACATTTTTTGTGTTGATCGAAAATCCAAAATGGTTGCCACCACAGAACAAATTTAACATGGGATCCTAATGAGAAATGGTTTTAAAATTATCCTTATCTGAAACCACTGAACAATTTCACAGCAAATTTCTTTGATGGTCATATATGAAATGTGTCTCTTTGTGTCGATTGGAAATCCAAGATGGCTACCACTGCATGGAAGCGTTTTAACATACGACCCTATAGGAAAATGGAAAAAGCATTTTTGAGAAACCAGAAATAGATTGAACCCAAGCTGTCCATATATAATCAATTATCATGAGATAGTATCATACAATATTATAATTTTTTGTGTCAATCGGAAATCCAAGTTGGCTGTCACCATAGGGAAAATTGAAAACTTGACCCTATACGAAAAATATTTTAAAATTATTCATACACATGTATATGAAACCATTGAACAATTTGATAGCAAACTCATCCCATTATTTATTTATAAAATAATGTTTTCCTTGGTTTTAGGGCATTTTCTTAAATATCTTGTATCTGATTTTACTATAAAAAAAAATCTGATTACATTTAGATAGATAAAATACAGATTAACCGTGATCTAAGTAATAACTGTATTGTATTTTAAGAGTTGCCGCCAACAATTGGGGATTTGACGGTTGAAAATACAGTTTTCCAGTTAAATGGATATTTGTGACCATCATTAGAACAAAGAAAGATAACTCTGACTGATATATTTGAATATTTACTGTAGACAAAATTCAGTGTCTCCTGACTTTTCATTGCCGAAAATAAAGCCAGAAATCACTATAAAATTATATGTATAATAATTCATGTTGTTTCAAATATATGTAAATTAATTTTATATCACCACTATAAATGAAGTCATTCTGTAATCTTAAAAAAAAATAGATATATTTATTTAAAATAAAAAAAGCAGAAAAAAAAGACATCTAATATGTTAAAACAACTAAGTCATAATTAGCCAAAATTATATGAAAACATCCTTTTATTGTTTTTAATGAAAGCTAGCCTGGTCAAATTGTACAAAAGAAAATATTATTTTTGGCACAACAAATGAGGTCACACAACATTAATTTAACTTGTGTGAAAACTTCCAGATATACATTTGTACATTAAATTTTATTTAAATGAATACAGCCTATTCAAGAGCAGGACTATTAAGTGTTTAAAAACATTGATCAGACATTTCAATAAAGATTTCATTACAGTATCATTATAAAGATTCAAATTTGTTTAATTAAAGAAAAGATCCAAAATGTAGGACTTAATATATATATAATATCTGTTCAAATTTTGTGCTAAGAATGCACAGTATTGAGTATATTTCTCAGTTGAGCATAGTAGTCCACAAGCTCTTGTTTTTAAAGTCCTGTTGTAATGGTTTGCAGTTTAACATAGGATGGATGCTATGTGAAATTTTTTACCGGTGTAATAAATTTTCTCAAAATCCAGAATTCATTGAACATCGAACCACAATCTTTGTATGATAAATCAAGTGAGCGATACAGGCTTAGGTGAGTTTCTAGTTTGAAGATGGCAAAGGATAAATAAATAGTTAAAACACTGAAATGTCGTTTTGTATATTATGTAAAGATCTAGTGCTCTATGTTATATTACTGTTAATTAATTGTTATTCTGCTCAACATCATCATTGTTCCATTTGTTCAGTTAGAACATCAAATAAAATTATTTGTTCATAACATAGCAGTTGTTTTATTGTCGGCAACCTTAAAACTAATAATACTGGTGTGTTAAATTGAAATGAAAAATCCATGTATTAGTGGTTTGGTTTAGGTGGTTTGTGGTGTTTAACACCACTTTCAACAATATTTCAGTTATATCGTGGCGGTCAGTTTTATTGACAAACTATCACATAATGTTGTATCGAGTACATCCTCGCCATGAATGGGGTTCGAACTCACAACTTTGGTGGTGATAGGTACAAGTAGTTGTAAGTCAACAATCACAACCATGACGGTCCCTCAAGGCCTGGGAGATTACGGAGATTATAATAAGCGGAAAGATGTATATGGCTCAAATTCAAGGGCATTTCAATATCTTAAAGAAACATTCTGAAATGTCAGTTTTTCAGGAAAATAAGTAAAAAATGTGTTGACAAATCAGAGGCAAAGGTGGCCATCTTGGATTTCGAATCACTTCTAAGAACTAACATATTTTTTTAGAATCCTAGAGGCACATTTATGGCAAGTTTGGTGACATCAAATGAAGTAGTTTTGGAGAAAAAAAATGTCTCTGCCAATCAGAGGCAGCGGTTACCATTTTGAATTTCAAATCAATCTGAAAAACAACACTTCTTGAGGACCTCTAGAGGAACATTTAAAGGACACACATTTCACAAGATGACAGAAAATAAATAATCGCTTTCTGTGATCTTTGTCCAAAGATACACGTATTTATGTTTATCCTATAATAAGGACATACTTATTAATGTTGGAACATTCAGATAAAAATGTTATCAGTCTCTAGATGCTATATATCCCGTTTTAAAGGGCAGTGGTTTTGTTAAAAGGTTCGGCTTCAGCCTCAGCCGAACCTTTTAACAAAACCACTGCCCTTTAAAACGGGATATATAAACATCTGGAGACTAATAAGGTATAATATCTGCCAATCCATGTTAAAACTCCGAACACATTCTGGCTTCCATGATTTATTTCTTAATTATTCAACATGAATTGTATCCTCTCCTGCCCATTTGATGCCGCTGTAGCGCTGCTTTACCATATTATGCAGTTGACTTGGTTCCTTTGACATTCTAATTACTGAGAATAATTTCCTCTCATGATTTAAAAAATAAAAAGATCAGCATTTGGTTATAAAAAGATTTAAAAAAAGCAATTTACAGAGCTCAGCATTGACGAGTTTCTGCGGTTACTAGGGACATTGTAAGGTTTAAGGAATTCTTATAATATATACTGGTTAGTAAATGATAAGATGTCTCTAGATCTGCGAAAGTGCTGTTGTAGAATTTTTTTTCTTGATTAAATAAAAGGTCCACGAGATCTACAGGAAAATACTGTGCATAGGGAAACCTGTTGCTATTGACGGGGCATAACTATGAATAAAAATATCAAAATGTATTTTTGAAATATGAAATGACATTTGTAGTGTGTATAGCTTGACAAAAATGTACCGCTTAATCAAATATCAAGTCAAAAGATCGTAGATGTCAAAATTCAACCATTAATTGCAATAATATAGGCTAATTTAATGTTTACAAAACCGTTGCTAGGGTGACAAAACTACACAAAAATACTATATGCTACCATAGAGAATTGGAATATTATTTTTTAGAGTGTAAATACACAGAATATAACATTTTGTCAAAAAGACTATGCAAGATATGTAAAATAAAACCACCATATTAGAATTTCCAATGATTAATTGGACCCTCCTCCATTTACGTTGCTAAACAACAAAGGACAAAGTGAAATCATAAAAAAAAAATAAAAAATCTTACCTTTCAATGATTGTGTTTAATATTATATCTATATAAACAGTTTCTGAGATTGGGTCAAAATCTACCCTTATCATACTCACTCCTTTGTCCAAAATCGTTTGTACTTTTCCTTTCCTAATTGAGGATTCCTCTCGTGCTCTATTTTATTATCTGTCTCCCACCAAAGCTGTCTATTTCTCTCATTTGTAATGCATGGTCGACAGAAACAATACAGACATTCATCAAAATTGTCATCCTGCTCAATAAAATAATCTTCATCACCTGAATCATCCCTGCTTTGATCATTATTTGGAGGAATTTAAACTTCTTTAAATTCCCGATCATTGTGAGCAAAAAAGTGATAAATTGCCTCTTTTTGTTCCTGTGTTACCTCCAAAGATATAGGATAGATGAAGTTTCATTTGTTTTACTTGGCTCAATTTTTCTTATGATACATTTTATGAATTTTGTAACCTAGATATTATGAGCAAGTTTGCAAGGTCTTCCAGCAAGTAACAACCATACAATATCTGTCCCACTGGATCTCAAAGTTACTAAGCCATCGAGGGAAGAACAAAAATTATATATTATATACATGTACGTCTGAAAATTAAACCAAACAGTGTTAGAATTAGATTTTAGAGCTGTCAAATTTTTGTTCTTCCCTCGACGGGATTTGAACCCACACCATTGATACACTGTAGCACCATTCGCTTAGCCTTACGTCCAGCGCCCTAGACCACATCCACTCGCTTAAAAAGGAGCTTCAATAGTCGTAGTGTTACCTTGTCTCGTAAGGAAAATCTAGGGATAGACGTTAGACATGTGTATAAGCGTGTGTAGATGGTACATATATACTTAATATTATAATTTGACAGCAATCTAACTCAGCAATTTTTAATATATTGTATAGGATAATGAAGAATTCATTATACAGTCACAGGAAATAAAGTACATTGTACAAACGTCTAGAAGCAAGTGACAACCATACAATATATCTGTCCCACTGGATCTCAAATTTACTTTTAAAGGATACTAGGTTAATACTAAATATTATATACGTCTGAAAATTAAACCAAACAGTGTTAGAATTAGATTTTAGAGCTGTCAAATTTTTGTTCTTCCCTCGACGGGATTTGAACCCACACCATTGATACACTGCAGCACCATTCGCTGAGCCTTACGTCCAGCGCCCTCGACCACATCCACTATATATATATATATATTTCTCTCTCCTTTCAATTTACCTATGACAAACTAAAAATATTTTGTACCCATTTTACTGTCATTAAATATTCAAAATTTTCATCTTTGTTGAACATTGTTGACCACTATAAGAATATTCATACCAGTTGCCATGAAAGTTCTCGATGCAGAAAAGACAAAAACTATGAACCATCCCGAATTGTTATAACTGAGCCGTTAGCAGAAAAACTCCTGGTGAATGCAATTTTATAAACATCCAGAGGATTATGTCTATGGAAGAAAGTTTTAACAATGTGATAAATGTCTACCAAAATAAGAGAATAGCATTTGGTGATGAACAATATAATACAAGAAATAACTTGGCCGTTTGTCACTGGAAGGAAAATGTAGACCGTGAGTATACTTCAGTCTCCAATCCACAAAATGCTAGAAGACCCTGAAGTAAAAGAGGAAAAAAAAACTAAGAAAATTTCATTCAAATTTAGAGATAATATTTGGAAACGTTTTGTCAATAGTGTGTTTAGAAAAAGAAACAAAAGAAGGAACAATTAAATTATTTTATTTAATTATGAAAGCAGATAAATATTTCCATTCAGAATTTTACAATATTCATTGATATATCTTTTAAAATGCTAAGGACATTAACCTTCTGGAATTGTGTGTTATAGATAAGGTTAGTAAACTGTTGTATTTCACCATATGTTTTCATTATCAGCACATGCAGCGATGATCCGTAAAACAAAGTTATCAATTTGGGGGTGTTGGTCTCTTTACCCCATCTTTTATCTTGGTAACAGTAAGAGCTAGGTCAAATGCTTGAAAAAAGGAATCTACTGGGGAAAAAAACATCAGTATCTAATATTCTAAATTTTCATTGTCTGCCACCTTTGGTCCCTTCATATCTTTGAAATGATAACAAATCTGTGGGTATACTGACAGGAATTTTTCAAATGAATTCAGTGGAAAAAACTGCATACAAATTGGACATAAAATAAAGTTGTCATTTTGGGTGTTGAGTGTCTTTTGGTCCCCTTTAACCCTTATCTTGGAAACCACAATAGCTAGGTAAAATCTGTTTCACAAATGCAGACAGTAAATTTCATCAGAAATCTAAAAACAAAAAAAAAGCACATCTAAATCAGACTGCAAATAAAAATAGAAATTTTGACCCCCTGATATCTTGGTAATGATAAGAGCCACACAAATACTTCATAAAGAGTATTTCATAAGAAACATCAAGAAAAAACTACAGGAGCCTGTAATTGTTCACCTGGTTTTCAACTTGACTTTGATAATAGAAAATGGGTGTCTCACACATAATTTTGAAAGTGGGCACACCAAGACTCGTTTCTGAGCAGAACATTATAATGTGATTTTTTTGCAAAGTATGCATAATCGGCATATATCAGTTGAAAGAAAAAATTCACAGAAAATAGAAATGTTGAACTATTTAATATCAGCCACAGTTTAAATTTGAGCTCATTTTTAGTAACAGCTGCCATCAAGAATAGACGGCAGGGCTGTAAAACACAACTTTGTGATAGAACCACCCAAGAAGCATCCCTGGCAGAATTAGTTTAATTTGGTTCAGAGGAGAAGACCTAAATATGATCTTTTATCAAAATATGCCCTATTTGCATAATCAGCAAAAATTGGCTGGAAGAAAAATTTCACAGAAAAACCTGTAAAATATGTTAAACAACTCACTGTAGCTGCAGTAAAATAAAACTAGTTATTGCACAAAAGATGAATCAGTAAACTGAAAGTAAGGTTATTGCACGAAAGATGAATCAGTAAACTGAAAGTAAGGTTATTGCACGCAAGATGAATGAGTAAATAAGACTAAAGTTATTACACTGAAATCATTTTGTCTACAGATGAATGATGATGTGAGACCCATAACACAAATTGAGGCTGTATAAAAATGAAGCCATAGGCTCCTAGGACCCTTGTGTCACTTACCTGGTGTGCAATTTTTTTTTATGGCTGTTTAATTTTACATAACAGAAAACTGCTTTTCATTAATATAATTGATTTCTCCTTTCCATAGATATATGACAACCCTGATTTTGTTCAAGTTCATAGATACCTTCCTTTTTGCAATTTTTTGGCTTCTATTTGGAGATAAAACTCTTAAAACTCAAACTTTGTTGAATTCCAGCATATTAACTTGTAATAAAATTAGAAGAGTCCAGAGAAATTGAGTATTGAAATCTGGAAGCCATCATTTTACATTTTGGCCTCTTTTTTTCATGAATTTATGGGGTTAAAAATCTTAAAATAAAACTTTGATTTCATTTTGTCCAAAATAGGCCAAAAAAAACAACAACACCAAAAAAACAAGCAAATGTTGCGTTTCCCTTTAACAGACGGCGGTTTCTATGGAGAAGATTTTTTCAATCAATCAGAAATTGCTTTGTTCCCCAACGGCCATATTGGATGTTGAATTGGAAATGAGGATTTTTTTGGGGGGAATACTAGTAGACCATTACTGCAAAGTTTCAGAATAAAAGGTTCAGTGGTTATTGAGGAAAAGATTGAAATTTGATATATATAGGTTACTGAAAACAAACACAAATTGATGGAAAAACATTCACCTGGCCACAAATAACAACTACATAATCAACTTTGATATTTATTAGCAAATGTCATCATTAAATATTCAGTACATCCACATATATATATAATTGTAACTGAAATTTTGAATCTTTTTTTTTTCATAGAAAATTATTAAAAAAAAAATATTTTTAAATGGTTTTGTTACTATTTCAATCAAACATGATTTCCATTGCACAAACACCTTAACAAGACGTTTTTTTCATAATGTATAAAGGGGCTGATGTGGTCGGGATCGTATGGTAGTTGGATTTATAACTACCTATGCCAACAGTGTCTATCACTACTTATTGTTGCGAGTTCAAATCCTGATCAGGCGAGGTGTACTCGGAAACAACATTATGTGATAAAGTTTGTCAGTAACTTGCAACAGATAGGTGTTTTCCCTGGGCACTCCGGTTTCCTCCACCAATAAAACTGACCGCCACAATATAACTGAAATATTGTTGAAAGTGGCATTAAACAGCAAAATCCCTAACCCTAACCCATAATGAATAAACATTAAGAGGTAATTTTACATACTTATTAAAAGTTGCAATTAGGAAAAACTGCCTAATTTAGCAGCCATGTTTTATTGTCACATTGTATGAAAATAAGGATTTTTTTATAGAAGACTTTCCAAACACCATTCCCACAAAGTTTGGTTCCAACTGGCACAGTACTTTGAGAGGAGAATACTTTTTTTGTATATTAGACAATCAGAAACAAGCATGCCTGTATCCACCATGTTTTTTGACCTTCTAAGCATCTCTCCTGTAAAGTTTGATTCCAAGTATTTTAGAGGACAAGATTGAAATGTGAAAAGTTTACAGACGATAAACAACGAATGCTAAGTGATAGCAAAAGCTCACATTAAAAAATCTACATTTTCATACATATTTTTCATATAAAATTTTACCCTTGAAAGTAGAGTTTTCATATTTATTAGAATCTGAACATCAACATATATACTTTTTTATCTGTTAATATTTCAACAAAAACAATTGACACGAATATTGATGTAAATATAATTATTTTTTTTAAACAATATCACAATTTAGATTAAGTATTCAAATACATGTATTAAAACACAATTCTATTATAAACAAGTACTAAAGACCATTGCACCAACAAACATATATAAAATAGAATATAAATTTGTATATATTGCAAAAATTAGATTATTTTTCAGACACATGCTATAACTTAAATATAATTTCAATAGTTAGTATGATTAATAGTTTCATAAAAACATATATATACAGAACATGGACTTTTTGTTGAGTGATAGTAATATGATGTTTGATGCCACTTTCAACAATATTTCATTTATATTGTGGCAGTCGGTTTTATTGGTTGAGGAAACCGGAGTACCCGGAGAAAACCACTGAGTTATGAAAGGAAATGTAAGTATATATGAAAATGAGGGACTTTCCAACTTGACATATAGACACACATGTATATATATATATAGTCTATATCCATGATTTCAAATATCAATGGTAAATATAATCTTCATATTCACAGAAATCTATTTAATATCATATTTTGTGTTCTAAATTGACACATGTTCAGATTGCACAAGTTATAAATACAAACATTTCAGGTACTTGGACTAAATCTAACATTCAGTTTACACAGATTTTTGTTGTTTCAGGGTTTCATTTAGACATGTTTCACTATAATTAGAAAACACCCATTAAACACACATAAAATGACAGAAACATAATATTATTTCATCAAATCTAAATTCATTAAATCAATGCACTAATAATTAATTGTTGGTAAAAAATTTGTACAAAGAGCTTGAAAATCTTTGTTTATGTGATGTTGATTATAAATTCAAGTTTAATTGCTGAGATTATATCTCCTAGTCATATCTTGTACAAAATCTAAGTGCGTCTTCATCAAACTGGAACATTGTGTACTGATATCACCATATCCAGTGACCATGATCATAAGTACCAGTGACCATGAGCATAAGTACCAGTGACCATGAGCATAATTACCAGTCACCATGAGCATATTAACCAGTGACCATGAACATAAGTACCAGTGACCATGAGCATATTAACCAGTGACCTTGAGTATAAGTACCAGTGACCATGAACATAAGTACCAGTGACCATGAGCATATTAACCAGTGACCTTGAGTATAAGTACCAGTGACCATGAACATAAGTACCAGTGACCATGAGCATAAGTACCAGTGACCATGAGCATATTAACCAGTGACCATGAGCATATTAACCAGTGACCTTGAGTATAAGTACCAGTGACCATGAACATAAGTACCAGTGACCATGAACATAAGTACCAGTGGCCATGAACATAAGTACCAGTGACCATGAGCATATTAACCAGTGACCATGAACATAAGTACCAGTGACCATGAACCAAGTACCAAGGCAATTTTCTAAATTACAAACAGTTTTGACTATTTCTTTCCATCTAACCAATTTTGTAAAGGTTCTATCAGATCCTTCCTATTCATATCTGGATGATTTAAATAGTCTATTAATTCATGAACTGTTAGTCTCTGTGTCTGGTCCTGGTCCAGTAGTAGTGACTTTGCTGGATCCTTTTGTGTCTCATATATAGCTATTTCTTGTATTGATAGTCCCATTAATCCTGCAATACATCAACATGTAATAATTTTATACAAAATATAGTTATGGTACATGTACTGTTTGCTTACTACAATAAGTTGTGTATAATACATGAACTCACTTAATTTTTAATCTGAAATTTTATTTGATCAACCTAGGTGAGTATTGTACATAAGAAATCATAATGGTTGCAATACTTCTATTACAATCTGTTATTGACAGGATTATAGAGTGAGTGAGTGATTGTTGTTTAATGCCAACTCAGCAATTTTTCAGCTATATCATGGCGAGAACAAGATAATTTTCGATGCGATGATGATGAGGTCCACTTTGTACTACACTAACATGCTTAGTTGATTTTTTTTATAGTGCTTAGCCCACTGAAACAACAGTCCGCGGATAGACATGTCGCCACACTCTGACACATTATCCTGTTTCCAAGCCAACATCTCTTTGCTCTTTCTTCGTTAATGCTGCATGCTTAGAAGAGAAGCAACAAATACCAATTTTATAGTCTTTGGTTTGACCTGATCGGGTCTCGAAGCCATGATCTACTGCAATCAAGGCAAGCATGCCAACCATTACACCACAGATGCAGTTGACAGGACCATAGATGTGGTGTGTATTGTACACAAATGTGTACTGTACAGGACCACTGATGTGGTGTGTCAGGGCTCTACAATGCGACCAAAACACTCGCATTTGCGAGTTTCTTTTGTAAAATGCGAGTACAAATTCTGTATTGATAGCCAGAAGGCGCGTTTATATATCCGGAAAATTTCCGTTCCCTCACCGATCGTATTTTTCAATTTAAATTCTGACTTTGATTATCCGGTCTTTTAAACTGCACAATAGACTCAGACATAAAAGTTTTAAATCACACACTTTTAATGCTTGCAAGTGACCACGATGAGCAAAAAACAAAACCTTCTTACATACATAACTGATATAGCTGAAATATTGCTGAAAGTGGCATTAAACACAATAAATCAATCAATCGAACCACTGATGTGGTGTGTATTGTACATCAATGTGTACTGCACTGGACAAATAGATGTGGTGTGTATTGTACACCAACGTGTAGTGTACAGGATCATTGATGTGGTGTGTATTGTACACAAATGTGTAGTGAACAGGACAAATAGATGTGATGTGTATTGTACACCAATGTGTAGTACACAGCACCATTGATGTGGTGTGTATTGTACACCAATGTGTTGTGTACAGGACTATTGATGTGGTGTGTATTGTACACCAATGTGTAGTGTACAGGACTACCGATGTGGTGTGCATTGTACACACATGTGTAGTGTACAGGACTACTGATATGGTGTGTATTGTACACAAATGTGTAGTGTGCAGGACTACTGATGTGGTGTGTATTGTACACAAATGTGTAGTGTACAGGACTACCGATGTGGAGTGTATTGTACACATGTGTAGTGTATAGGACTACTGATGTGGTGTGTATTGTACACAAATGTGTAGAGTACAGGACTACTGATGTGGTGTGTATTGTACACCAATGTGTAGTGTACAGGACTACTGATGTGGTGTGTATTGTACACAAATGTGTAGTGTACAGGACTACCGATGTGGAGTGTATTGTACACATGTGTAGTGTATAGGACTACTGATGTGGTGTGTATTGTACACAAATGTGTAGAGTACAGGACTACTGATGTGGTGTGTATTGTACACCAATGTGTAGTGTACAGGACTACTGATGTGGTGTGTATTGTACACAAATGTGTAGTGTACAGGACTACTGATGTGGTGTGTATTGTACACCAATGTGTAGTGTACAGGACTACCGATGTGATGTGTATTGTACACACATGTGTAGTGTACAGGACTACTGATGTGGTGTGTATTGTACACCAATGTGTAGTGTACAGGACTACTGATGTGGTGTGTATTGTACACCAATGTGTAGTGTACATGACTACCGATGTGGTGTGTATTGTACATACGTGTGGTGTACAGGACTACTGATGTGGTGTGTATTGTGCACAAATGTGTAGTGTACAGGACTACTGATGTGGTGTGTATTGTACACCAATGTGTAGTGTACAGGACTACTGATGTGGTGTGTATTGTACACCAATGTGTAGTGTACATGACTACCGATGTGGTGTGTATTGTACATACGTGTGGTGTACAGGACTACTGATGTGGTGTGTATTGTACACAAATGTGTAGTGTACAGGACTACTGATGTGGTGTGTATTGTACACCAATGTGTAGTGTACAGGACTACCGATGTGGTGTGTATTGTACACCAATGTGTAGTGTACAGGACTACCGATGTGGTGTGTATTGTACACACGTGTAGTGTACAGGACTACTGATGTGGTGTGTATTGTACACAAATGTGTAGTGTAGGACAACTGATGTGGTGTGTATTGTACACAAATGTTTAGTGTACAGGACTACTGATGTGGTGTGTATTGTACACCAATGTGTAGTGTACAGGACTACTGATGTGGTGTGTATTGTACACAAATGTGTAGTGTACATGACTACTGATGTGGTGTGTATTGTACACAAATGTGTAGTGTACAGGACTACTGATGTGGTGTGTATTGTACACCAATGTGTAGTGTACAGGACTATTGATGTGGTGTGTATTGTACACATGTGTAGTGTACAGGACTACTGATGTGGTGTGTACTGTACACAAATGTGTAGAGTACAGGACTACTGATGTGGTGTGTATTGTACACCAATGTGTAGTGTACAGGACTACTGATGTGGTGTGTATTGTACACACATGTGTAGTGTACAGGACTACTGATGTGGTGTGTATTGTACACAAATGTGTAGAGTACAGGGCTACTGATGTGGTGTGTATTGTACACCAATGTGTGGTGTACAGGATTACTGATGTGGTGTGTATTGTACACCAATGTGTAGTGTACAGGACTACTGATGTGGTGTGTATTGTACACAAATGTGTAGAGTACAGGGCTACTGATGTGGTGTGTATTGTACACCAATGTGTGGTGTACAGGATTACTGATGTGGTGTGTATTGTACACCAATGTGTAGTGTACAGGACTACTGCTGTGGTGTGTATTGTACACAAATGTGTAGAGTACAGGACTACTGATGTGATGTGTATTGTACACCAATGTGTAGTACACAGCACCATTAATGTGGTGTGTATTGTAGACAAATGTGTAGTGTACAGGACTACTGATATGGTGTGTATTGTACACAAATGTGTAGTGTACAGGACTACTGATGTGGTGTGTATTGTACACAAATGTGTAGTGTACAGGACTACTGATGTGGTGTGTATTGTACACAAATGTGTAGAGTATAGGACTACTGATGTGGTGTATATTGTACACCAATGTGTAGAACACAGCACCATTGATGTGGTGTGTATTGTACACCAATGTGTAGTGTACAGGACTACCGATGTGGTGTGCATTGTACAAACATGTGTAGTGTACAGGACTACTGATGTGGTGTGTATTGTACACCAATGTGTAGTGTACATGACTACCGATGTGGTGTGTATTGTACATACATGTGGTGTACAGGACTACTGATGTGGTGTGTATTGTGCACAAATGTGTAGTGTACAGGACTACTGATGTGGTGTGTATTGTACACCAATGTGTAGTGTACAGGACTACTGATGTGGTGTGTATTGTACACCAATGTGTAGTGTACATGACTACCGATGTGGTGTGTATTGTACATACGTGTGGTGTACAGGACTACTGATGTGGTGTGTATTGTACACAAATGTGTAGTGTACAGGACTACTGATGTGGTGTGTCTTGTACACCAATGTGTAGTGTACAGGACTACCGATGTGGTGTGTATTGTACACCAATGTGTAGTGTACAGGACTACCGATGTGGTGTGTATTGTACACACGTGTAGTGTACAGGACTACTGATGTGGTGTGTATTGTACACAAATGTGTAGTGTAGGACAACTGATGTGGTGTGTATTGTACACAAATGTGTAGTGTACAGGACTACTGATGTGGTGTGTATTGTACACCAATGTGTAGTGTACAGGACTACTGATGTGGTGTGTATTGTACACAAATGTGTAGTGTACATGACTACTGATGTGGTGTGTATTGTACACAAATGTGTAGTGTACAGGACTACTGATGTGGTGTGTATTGTACACCAATGTGTAGTGTACAGGACTACTGATGTGGTGTGTATTGTACACCAATGTGTAGTGTACAGTACTACCGATGTGGTGTGTATTGTACACATGTGTAGTGTACAGGACTACTGATGTGGTGTGTACTGTACACAAATGTGTAGAGTACAGGACTACTGATGTGGTGTGTATTGTACACGAATGTGTAGTGTACAGGACTACTGATGTGGTGTGTATTGTACACACATGTGTAGTGTACAGAACTACTGATGTGGTGTGTATTGTACACAAATGTGTAGAGTACAGGGCTACTGATGTGGTGTGTATTGTACACCAATGTGTGGTGTACAGGATTACTGATGTGGTGTGTAATGTACACCAATGTGTAGTGTACAGGACTACTGCTGTGGTGTGTATTGTACACCAATGTGTAGTACACAGCACCATTAATGTGGTGTGTATTGTAGACAAATGTGTAGTGTACAGGACTACTGATGTGGTGTATATTGTACACCAATGTGTAGAACACAGCACCATTGATGTGGTGTGTATTGTACACCAATGTGTAGTGTACAGGACTACCGATGTGGTGTGCATTGTACAAACATGTGTAGTGTACAGGACTACTGATGTGGTGTGTATTGTACACAAATGTGTAGTGTACAGGACTACTGATATGGTGTGTATTGTACAGAAATGTGTAGTGTACAGGACTACTGATGTGGTGTGTATTGTACACAAATGTGTAGTGTACAGGACTACTGATGTGGTGTGTATTGTACACAAATGTGTAGAGTATAGGACTACTGATGTGGTGTATATTGTACACCAATGTGTAGAACACAGCACCATTGATGTGGTGTGTATTGTACACCAATGTGTAGTGTACAGGACTACCGATGTGGTGTGCATTGTACAAACATGTGTAGTGTACAGGACTACTGATGTGGTGTGTATTGTACACAAATGTGTAGTGTACAGGACTACGGATATGGTGTGTACTGTACACAAATGTGTAGTGTACAGGACTACTGATGTGGTGTGTATTGTACACAAATATGTAGTGTACAGGACTACTGATGTGGTGTGTATTGTACACACATGTGTAGTGTAGAGGACTACTGATGCGGTGTGTATTGTACACAAATGTGTAGAGTACAGGACTACTGATGTGGTGTGTATTGTACACCAATGTGTAGAACACAGCACCATTGATGTGGTGTGTATTGTACACCAATGTGTAGTGTACAGGACTATCAATGTGGTGTGCATTGTACACACATGTGTAGTGTACAGGACTACTGATGAGGTGTGTATTGTACACCAATGTGTAGTGTACAGGACTACCGATGTGGTCTGTATTGTACACACATGTGTAGTGTACAGGACTACTGATATGGTGTGTATTGCACACAAATGTGTAGAGTACAGGACTACTGATGTGGTGTGTATTGTACACCAATGTGTAGTGTACAGGACTACTAATATGTTGTGTATTGTACACCAATGTGTACTGTACAGGACTACTGATGTGGTGTGTATTGTACACCAATGTGTAGTGTACAGGACTACTGATGTGGTGTATTGTACACCAATGTGTAGTGTACAGGACTACTAATATGTTGTGTATTGTACACCAATGTGTAGTATACAGGACTACTAATATGTTGTGTATTGTACACCAATGTGTAGTGTACAGGACTACCGATGTGGTGTGTATTGTACACCAATGTGTAGTGTACACAGCCAATCACTGTTCCATTATTTGTGATGTATTTTTTTTAATGAGTTAATAGATTGTTCCATTATTTGTGACGTTTTTGTATATGAGTTAAAGGATTATTCCATGATTTGTGATGTGTTTTTTTATGAGTTAAAGAATTGTTCCATTATTTGTGCTACATTTTTTGAGAATTTAAAATTTGGATAAGTTATAATACCATTATATTCATCAATTCATCAGTTTTTTTAAAATTTATTTCATTTTTAAATTAAGTCCCATACCTCCAAGACTTCTCCAATCCTGGCCCAATGTTGCAGCTAATTGTAGATAAGTAAACAGTTTATGGAAAATACTGTATGGCAAATCTTTGATATAAACTTTGGATTTCTGTTCACAAGATTCTGCACCCTGCAAAAAAAATTGCAAAGTACCAGTCAATATGAAATCTTTTAAAGCATTCATTAAAGGGAGAAGAAACCAAACATAATAATTGTGTTTATTTCATACAATAGTTTTTAAATAACCAATAGTATAATCACACAGGTGGCTTACAATTTAGATTTTTATGGGTGTTGCCATTTTGAGGAACTCTTTGGTATTGAAAAGCACAAGACTTCCATTATTCTATATCACACCATCCCTTCCGGTTTCTTTGCACCTATATCAAATAAAATTCACTAACGACACAGATTCTAATATAGCCGAAGATAAGCAAATCTTTAACCATAAAATTCTTCATGCTTATTTTTTTTAAAGAAAATTGAAACATTTTAGTTGCATTGTTAACATTCTGAAAAAGGGTTGAAATCGCACAAACTACAGCCGCACTTGATTATTATTCACCTTGTTATATATTCATAGTTTGTGTTCAAACAAGTCTAGTTTTTAAGAAAAAAATTATTCTATTCATTTTCGCATAGTTTAAGTTTACTTCAAACTATTAAAAATCAGACTTAAAACAAGATGAACTGTGAGCTAATGCTCACTTATGATACCCCCGCTCTTCGGCAAACAGGAAGTAGGAATCTGACAGGTCAAAAAATGCTTCCCACAATATGGGGTACCTATATAAAGCTTGTGACCAAATATCAGATTTCTGCCATCAATAGTTGCTGAGAAAAATGTGACTAAAAATGGGCATATACAAAATGTATGTTTAATGTGTATAAAAATCAACAAAGTCGGCAAACAGGAAGTAGGAATCTGATGGGACCAAAACGCTTCCCACAATATGGGGTACCTATATGAAGCTTGTGACCAAATATCAGATCTCTGCCATCAATAGTTGCTGAAAAAAATGTGACAAAAAATGCATATATGTTCAATGTGTATAAAAACCAACTAAGTCGGCAAACAGGAAGTAGGAATCTGAAGGGTCCAAAAACGCTTCCCACAATATGGCATACCTATATGAAGCTTGTGACCAAATATCAGATTCCTGTCATTGTTGCTTAGAAAAATGCGACGAAAAATGTGCATATACAAATGTATGTTAAACGTGTATAAAAATCAACAAAATCGGCAAACAGAAAGTATGAATCTGATGGGTCCAAAAACGCTTCCCACGATGTGGGGTACCTATATGAAGCTTGTGACCAAATATCAGATTCCTGTCATCAATAGTTGCTTAGAAAAATGCGACGAAAAATATGCATATACAAATGTATGTTAAATGTGTATAAAAATCAACAAAATCGGCAAAACAGGAGGTATGAATCTGATGGGTCCAAAAACGCTTCCCACGATATAGTGTACCTATATGAAGGTTGTGACCAAATATCAGATTTCTGCCATCAATAGTTGCTTAGAAAAAGGTGACGAAAAATGTGCATATACAAATGTGTGTTAAATGTGTATAAAAATCAACAAAATCGACAAACAGGAAGTAGGAATCTGATGTGTCCAAAAACGCTACCCACAATATGGTATACCTATATGATGCTTGTGACCAAATATCAGATTTCTGCCATCAACAGTTACTGAGAAAAATATCTTGGATGGACGGACAGACAGACGGACAGAGGTAAAACATATAACCCCCTCCCCCTTCGGGGAGCGGGGGTATAATAAAAAAATATATAAAGGGTTATGCCTAGCACAGCATGATACGGTTGCAGGATGTTGACAAAGGAAAGTAGAGTGTATATTAAAAGAAAGTGTGGACACAGTATTTTTCTTGAGAGAGTAAATTGCTAGACACAATGTAGTGTTGGACAGATAGTTGTATGTTGTGTTTAAGTGTTTAAATGTTGACAACTGCTAATTTCCTACACTAACTTTTTTTTGTGTAGTTGATTTATTTTAAAAATAGAAGTGTTCTATATATACAAATGAATTTGAATCCATACGAATACACAAAATAATATATATATAAATGATATTTTGTTTTCATACAAGCAATTTAAAATACAAGAACAAAGACAATAATATATGTATCCAAAGATAATCAGCCATTCATTGCTGCATCAACATTAAGCCATTGTTTTGCTCTGTCTAACTAGAGGCTCAGTGGGCTGGGGCTGAGCCTGTGTCACTCACCTTTCATTCTGCTTTGAGGAAACTTAATACACAACCTTCCATAGGTGCTTCCTACCAAGTTTCAGTTCATTTGGCAAAGTGGTTTCAGAGGAGAAGATTTTTAGAAATCAACCAATTAGAAACAAGAATTGCCTGTGGTGGCCATGTTTGTTAACGGATCGGGACGATATGAGCAATCTTTATACAGGACCTTTCATAGATGCTTCCTACCAAGTTTCGGTGTATTTGGCCCAGCGGTTTCAGAGGAGAAGATTTAAAAAAATCGGCCAATCAGAAACAAGAATTGCCTGTGGCAGCCATGTCTGTTAACGGATGAGGACGAAATGAGCAATCGTTATAGAGGACCTTCCATAGATACTTCCTACAAAAGTTTCAGTTCATTTGCCTGAGGGGGTTTCAGAGGAGAAGAATAAAATGTGAAAAGTTAACGGACGACAGACGACGGACGCCAAGTGATGGCAAAAGCTCACTTTGCCTTTGGCAAGGTGAGCTAAAAAGTGGAATTTTTCTCTATTTTGATATAATATGCGAGCTCTTTATGGTATAAAATGTGTACTTAGGATTTTTTAACAAACATGGCTGAACATACTATCGAAGAAAAAAAAATTTGATGCTTGGTAAACAACGGTTTCCGTGTAACACACTAACACACTCAATTAATGAAGATCTTCTTAACATAAAGCGCAAAGGTGATCCTGAAGTCTCGTACCCTCTCTCGTACGTCCGATACCACTGAAACCCAGAACCTGTGTGTAATAAAAGTCATTTATTTTTTAATTTATTTAATCTCTTCTGACATACTGACAAGAATTTTTGTTTCTACGCGGAAGTTAACTTTTGAGATTTCGTAACTCCAATAAAGGAACGACAGCTCGATTGAATGAGACTAGATTCGGCCCTAAAAATAAGTCGTCCCCAATATATCTCGGCCCAAAAAATATCGACATTTTTTGATGCACTGGATGAGAGTGAAATTGCCAGATAATTTTCAGATGCGCGAGCATTCATGGCCGTGCCGGTTTCATATTATTTTAGGTATTGAAGACCTCCATGTAAGTGTAGGATTTCCCCCTTACATCTGCACCTATATATATAACATTTTAAAATTAACAAGATATTATTTACTGTATTTTGATTCTCAATATAACACTCAAATATTCCAAGAGTTATCTCCCTTGCAGTTAATGGAAGTGCAATACCACAAATCATTAAAATGTTTTTAACAGCAAACCAAACATTTTGAACTAAATTATATTACAATTCCAAAATAAATGTAACAAATTGTCCTTAGTTTCCGTACAAAAAGTACATAATTCTGTTTCTTAAATCCCACATTTATATAGGAATTAATTGACACGTAAAATTCTATGCAATAGTTTAAACTGAAAGTTTTGTAGCTTAATTTGTATTTTTAGTTATACAAAATGGCAGTGAATAAATACCATGCCAATCTTCTATAGATGTTTCTAAATCGTTTTCCCATTTTTTTGTGACAATTTATAGCTTCTTGCTGAATTCTCTGAATAAATAATTTATAGAAATATTTACAAGGTCTGTTTTCTGCTTTTATTTTTATCAACTATTTCATTGCATATTCTGTCAAGTTTTATATTTTCATCTAGAATAGTTTGTTTCCAATTATTTGGAATTGTGTTAATAATACCATAGTATTCTACAAAATTAATATTAACATTATAAGTATCCACAAATTCATTAAATGTGTACAGTTTTTTTTAATTATCTGGCGATATTAAATCATTAATAAAAAAAAATACCATTTTCACTTAGTCGACTATGAAAGCACATATTCCCATTTATCTTTATAAATGGGTTGAACCATATGGATTGACTCAATACATCA
Organism: Bathymodiolus septemdierum; assembly: GCA_963383655.1. Lineage (NCBI taxonomy): Eukaryota > Metazoa > Mollusca > Bivalvia > Mytilida > Modiolidae > Bathymodiolus > Bathymodiolus septemdierum. The sequence goes on along the minus strand of OY726518.1, from coordinate 112,158,306 downwards.
TTTTTATCACAAATATCAATATCCGTTGATTTGAGTTCTGAAAAATTACAAAATACATTATTCCAGAATGGATTTAACTTCCCTGCCAGTACATCCAAACCCTTTTTATTTAAATATAGAATAGTATCCCCTCCCCATCGTTGTATTGAGAAATTCAGTGGGTCTAATAGTTTATTGATCCAAGACATTTTCAATGCACAGCAAAAAGATTTAATATGGGGCATTTTTAATCCTCCTATTTCATATCCATTAATCATAACTGCATTTAATTTATCATTCTTCCTATTCCACAGAAAATTATAAAAAATGTCCTGTATTTCTTTTATTACCTATTCATGAGGATTTGGAAGTACTGTAAGGCTTTGAATTAAAATTGGGAGTGCCAGTGTCTTTATAACAGTTATCCTTCCAATATAAGTAAGTTCTCTATAGCACCTTGTGTTCAGTAAGCCCTTTATACTTTTGATTTTCTCTGTAAAATTTATAAGAGTTTTATCTTTTTGCAACAAGTCGAAATGAATACCTAGCAATTAAGCAAATTTTCCCAAAAAGTTCCAGGAAAAATTTAATTCTGGCAATAATTTATCTAAACATCCTTTTCTTGAGCCAATCCATATAGCTTCTGTTTTGTCAATATTAATTCTTAATTCAGCACACTCCATACACTAACTTGATAAACATACAATTTCTTGATTGGCTGATAATCTGTATTGTGTTGCTCTCTGATGCTTGAATTAAATGGAAAAGAAGGAGTGACATCACTACCTTTGCCAATATGGCAGCCATCTTACTGGCCACAAATTAATAATATTTGATGTAACTATTAATAGCTTTCTGCAATTCTTTTAACCAGAAGATGTAGTTTATTACTTTCTTAATAAGTAATTATGTTTTATACAATAACGTTGTGAGTTCTAAACCTGCCCAGGGGTGGTGTACTCGATACATCGTTATGTGATAACGTTTGTCAGTGACTTGCGACAGGTCAATGGTTTCCTCCTGGTACTCTGGTTTCCTCCACCAATAAAACTGACTGCCATGATATAACTGAAATATTGTTGAAAGTGGCGCTACATACCATAACCATGTTTTTATAACACTACATTATCATTGGCTTTCCTTCCCCTTTAATTTCCTGTCAATATAACAAAAAAAGTATTTTCAACATCAATACTTAAAAAAAATGTATTGAAAAACACTAAGTACTGGTAAATGTGTGTAAGTTTAAGTAAATCCTGTGTTTCTGCTATAGTAAGGGAATCATCAAAATAATATCTGTCTTTCTACACCACAACATGGATGTCATGACATAGTTTAATGTTATAGTGTGCATTAAAGGTTGACACCATTTATCATTTTATGACCTTGTTATCTGTATGGAAGTGCTAATCTTTCTAAGAATCAGGAGGTTCTTATACTAACTGTAAAACAATGATACAAACTAGAGGTTCACTTGATTCTGTATTACTCACTTTATGTACAGTCTGTGTTCAAACTTTAACACGTCTAGTTTTTCAGAAAAAAATGTTCTATTCATTTTCACATAGCCTCAAGTCCTGTTTACTTCAAACCATTAAAAATCAGACTTTAATTAAAAATATATAAAGGGTTATGCCTAGCGCAGCATGATACTGCCGCAGCATTTCGACAAAGGAAATTGGATATTAAAAGAAAGTGTGGACAAGAGTATTTTGCTTGAGAGAGTAATTTGCTGGACACAATGTATTAATATTTTAAACGTTAAAAATATAAAGTTAAAGTTTTGAATTTGACAGTTGTTGGTGCCTTTCAGTTGACTTTATCTCAGAAAGTATAAACAATATAGGAAATCCCTTAACACTCTACCTGAAGCTCTCATCTCAATAAATTCAAAGAAAAAACCTCAAAATTGGATGAAAAATACAAATTCTATATGCCTTCCAAATAGGTGAAATTCCGGGCCCTTTATTTTAGATCCCTTTTCTAAAAATTAAAAATGTCTCAGCCAATCAGAAAGTCGTCCTGGTGGATTTCGAATCGCTTTGAAAGGAAACAACATTTCTTGACTAGAGGCATATTTTTGGCTGGTCTGGTGACTTCATATACAATAGTTCAGCAGAAGAAGTCTCTGAAAAATAAGAGGGCAGAGCAGTCATCTTGGCTTTTTAATCCCTACATAAAGATAAAACCCTTCTTCAGGTCCCTAGAAGAACATTTGTGGTAAGCTTGGTGAGCTTGGTAAGTTTACAACATACGTACAGATGAACGACGAACATTTCCCATCAGTAAAGCTCAACTGAGTTATAAAAAACTAACCTGATCCTGTAACCATCTTTTAACATCTTTATGATTGTCTATTCTTGTTGTCTTGCAAAAGATTGACGATCCACTAGAAAATTCAACCACATGCATATTATTAGTAGACTCCTTCACCTCACAGGCATCATGCAGAGGACATTGTGGGCCCAAGATATACTGGATTTCTGGTGCTAAAGCTGAATTACAAATGTCTGCAAACCACTGGTAAATACAGAACAATTTTCTGTTTCTCTCACTCCTAAAATAAAGTTAGAAATAACAATCAGTGTGATATTCATGTTAATCTGGTTTCTGGGATTCCTACACTTGTGTGGACATTTTTTGCATAATTCATATTGACATGATATTCATAACATATTCATGACACCTTTCAGTTTTGTTTTGTTTCTTTTTGGTGTAATTCCGATCAACAAATGAAAAAATGTAAATTTTTAGAGGACAATCCAATGAACATTCCTACCAAGTTTGGTTCTTATTGGCCCTCTGGTTTGAGAGGAGATTTCCAACAGTAAATCCCCATTTGACACCTTTGGGCCTCTTGTTTCTTATGTGGTCTTCCGATCAACCAACAAAGCATGAAGTTTTCAGAGGACCATCTAATGAACATTCTTACCAAGTTTGGTTCCAATTGGCCTTGTGGATTCAAAGAAGATTCAAATGTAAAAGTTTTCAGATGACGATGAGGAGCTAAAAATATTGATATTGTTAATGCATATAAATAAGGGGTATAACAATGGAATGATATAAGTCAGATACCTAAAAAACAACAACAGTTGAAACAGTATTTTAACCATGTAAATATAATTGCAGACAACTCGTAGATGAGACTCTTAAAATAATGCTCTATAACCAAGAAAAACATTATTCTAGGCATTATTAATGGGCATAACAGTGGAACGATAAAAGTCATCAACCTCAAAATCAACAATGACCTGTAGTTTATCAATCTAAATGTAATTCAAAAACATTAGTTCAATCAGATATCAGAAACGAATCATAATGATGGAAAACCAAAAAGCATAATCAGCCATGACCGCTGCCACCTTGGATAACTGACAGGGTCAATAGATACAATTTTGAAAGGACTATCTGGACCAAATATGGTTTCATTCCATACAGTGGTTCTGAAGAAGAAGATTTTTGATGATTTCTAATTTTTCAACTAATCAGAAGCCATGGCAGCCATCTTGGATGTAGGGTTAAGGTCACTGAACACATTTTCTGAAAACGACCATCCAAGGAGTATAACAGGAGTTTCTTGGAGCAGTTACTTACTTGCTGACAATTATCTGCATTCTGTCCTCAAATTTGTGATGTATTAAGTTAATTTCATGTCCCAGGTGATGTAGGGTGCATGAAACTGCACTTGTCAATGATATTTTCTTGCTATCAGAGTTATTATTTAAACTGAATGCAAGTTGGTAAAACTGCATACTAGACATATGAGTTTGATCTAGTAACTGTAAATACAAACAAGCATCACCACTTTCTATTCTTTGAGATTCTAATGTTCCCTGGTCTGATAAAAAGTACGGGAAAAAAAATTGTTCAACACCATCTTGGTCAACAAAATGCTGGAAAATCAAACCAAAAGCTAACAGTAATTTCAAGATCCTTTCAGCATTGATTGATTGAGAACCAATTATAAATAAAATATCTTCTTTGGATATATTGCCTGTTGTGATGAGTTTAAACCAGATCTGTTTAACAACATCACTATTGAATGAATATCTTTGTGGTATACAGATCAACCCTTGGATATGCTGTACTATGATTTCAGGATCTATAAATAGCAATTTTTCCATATGTTGGTTGTTTGGTAAATTTAAAGGTGCTGCCTCTGAAAAGACAAAAAGACAAAAATCATGTATCAACTGTGAAAATTGAAAATTTATTTTATTCGTTTGTAAATTAACACCTGATTTTAATTTCACATCAAACCATTTCTACCTATTTAGATCTATGTGTCATAGTTCCCATTTTCAGTCTTCACGCTAACCCACTTGCTCGAATTTTTATAGTTCTAGCTCACTGTCACAACAGTCTGTAGGCTAATATGTGGCTCCACTCGGACACATTATTGTCACTATCCTGATTCCGAGCCAACCAGTCAATCCTCTTACTCCTTAATGCTGCATGTTTGGTGGAGAAGCAACAAATACCAATTTTATAGTCTTTGGTTTTACCAGATCGGCACTGGAACCCATGATCTACAAATGTACTGCATTTGAGGTGAGCATGCTAACCATTACACTTGCAATGCATTTGTTTTTATCTATTGCATCATAAGAATGGCATTGCTCCAAATATATTTTGCAGATTTTTTGTGTGAAGTATGGAACTTTGCAGATTTTTGTCAGTTGCATGTATGCAAATAAAATGCATGGCAAGTTTACTTTCTATTCAGAGGTCTATGAAGATGAGAGTTTTAAGACAAAAAGTAATGAATGCAAAATGTTGACAATAACTCAAATAGTTCATTGCACAAAGTGTTATATAAAAATAATTCAATAAGCCCTTTTGTACATAGCGTTAGCTAAAACAAACTGTTTAAATATCTAAGACTTGAATCAGTGAATATTCAGGCATTACAAATGGTCAACTCGCTACACAGGAAACATCACACATTTGTATTAATATGGACTGTCACCATAGTAGACTTACTTAGGGAGAGTATTTCACCAAATTCCTTCAAATGAGTCCAAACAACATGTTGTAAACTGGGCTCTCCATTAGGAATAGCCATCTTGAACAGCTTAGAGAATTCTTCCTCTGTAATCACTTGTTTTCCATCTTGTCGTAAGTCTTCAAGCTGTCGCATCATTACAACAGAAAGAATTGACACATGTTGCTTTTGCATTGTTTCACTAACAGCTTTCCATACATTTTGTTTCAATTTTTTAGAAGATGACAGATTTAAACTTTCTTCCAGCGATGGTAAAATCAAGTCAGGAATTGTCACATTGTATTTTTGAATCTGCTGCCCATATGATGTATAAAATAAAGTTTTAACCTCATCTTTGAATGATGATCCTAATTCTGCCTGCTCTTTACCCAGAAGTCCATATGTTAATATACTACAATCATATCCAACACAACATCGAATGTTATGAATCATATTTTGCAAACGTAAGATTTCGCCTGCAGCAGAATTCAATACTTTGGCACCACTAAACGTCAACAAAAATAAACTAGTCCGTGTAAACAGATACTGGCAACAGTGCTGAAAGAATTTTTCATCAGGTACAATGAATATTTCGGTATTTACAACACCTCTATGTAAATAACTGTCTTCTTCTCTTTGATAAACGATCTCCCCATTTGATAAGGAATCATTGCTAGCATGTAGTCTGAAATAGTAAAGAATATGGAAACTTTTAACAATAGCAAACTACTATAGCTATTAAATGCTGTTTGTTGAAGCATGTCATTGAATATGGTCCATTTTAACAACTATAGTCATGGCTGTAATTGTATGGTAATTGGATGTACATCTAGTCCTATGCAATCAGTGCCTATCAAAAGTTTGTCATTTACTTGATTTTCTCCACATACTCTGACCTCCTCCACCAATAAAACTGACAGTACGAGATAACTGAAATACTGTTTAACATGGCCTTAAATACATATAAACCATTACATGATAAGTTAATTAAACCTCAATAAAGTACAAATGTATGGCAAAACAGTGAATATCAAAATCTGTATGTACTGGTAAGCGTCATCGTAAATTCAACTAAGTACATGCATGTAGGGGTTGTGAAATTTCCTTCATCTTCAGTATTTTTACAAGACATACGTAATCATACACAAAAGATAAAGAATCTAGCTAGTGTATTGGATACTAATGTGATAGAGCTAGATCACTGAAATAGATAACAAACCTTGTTGTTTCCTCTGACTGAAGCAGATTATCATACGCTGACCACGACATGAAACTAACATCTCCTGCTTTACTCATGTCCATTGTACATTTCACACATTCATACAAATTATGTCCACTGTTACTATCTGTCTTCATAAAAGATATTGGGATTAACAACTTGGCTAAAGTCCGAGCTTCGTTGCCACAAATGAAAATTCTAATTTTCGGAAGCTTAACAGTTCGATTTGTTTGTAGTTCAGATAACACTTGATTATTGTTGTTCAAAATTGGAGGTTCTGGCACAATTAAATGGACCTCCGAGTTATCAACAAGTTTTTGATCTGTATGGAGATTCATGTGTGATTCATTTGAGTTTGAGCAACTTGATCCTGGTCGTACAACATTAAACAACCCAGAAACCAATGTATTATTATCGGGTTGTCTGGTTTTTGATAAGGTTTTCCCTGTTTCTGGTTTTGAAGGATGGATTGCACTCTGTTCTGTTGGGAATAGTTTCCCAGAACCAGTAGATGTTGAACTATTTTGTCTTTTTGGTTTTCTGTCGACTGGCTCACAAACAGTGGAACTTCCTGTTGGGACTTTAGTAGCATAGGGTTCTTTCGATTGGGTAATTTTTCCTTTGAAGTTTGGAATAAGGCCTTCTGGTCTCTGTAATACTATCCTTACAGAAGTCGAATGTTCTAAACTTTCCATCATTCTGAAAGCCTGAAACGATAGTAAGTTATATTTCTTTAAACAATTTACTTTTTAAAACAGGCAACCATCTAATCCAGGGAAATAACTGGAGATAGAAATAAAGGGCTACGCTGAGCAGAGCATGATACAAGCTCAGATTGTTGACAAGGGAAAGATAAACAAGTGTATATGAAAAGCAAATTTGGACACAGTATTTTGCTTGACATATTAAATTGCTAGATATGTGCTGGACCCACTGTATATAAGACATTTGTCTAGTTTTACTATTTAAAGTGTTGTATATTTTAGCCTATTTTAATCTTGGAAACCATAAGTAAGTGTGTCGAACTGAAAAGTGAAGCATCATAGACAATGGGTCCACAAAGAATTATATTAGCATGGCACAAGTTAGCAGCTGTGGGTCTGGGGTAAATGGCGCAAATTTCTGCATTCTGGGCATCTCTTGAAGCTTCAAAAGTACCCATTTTTTTATTGAAATATTGGTTGGGATATACAAATTTTAGGATTCATAAACAAATAAATACTACACCACGTGAAAGACAAGCTACATGTAGGTGTCATGTCAAACACGTCAACATGCATGTTCTTTACATGATGATTTTGGCATAAACATCAGGTTTACTTCAACAAAGATTAAGGTAGACTTAATTCTTATAGACAATGTCTATCGGTCTACCGTTAATTTTGCACACTGCATAAAAATAGCTAAGTCAAACCTGATGAAAAAAAATAGGCATGGAATGTTATGAGTAATAAAATTTTAAATAATTAAAAAATCAATTCAATGAAAAAATGCTTAGAAGTGTTAGAAGGCATGAAAATAAAGGTGTACAAAAGTTATTACATCGTAGGTAGATCAACTTCATATTACATCTACAATATTTTTTTTATCATTGCACAGAAAATTTTCTGAATTTTAATGCAGATTGCAAATAATATGCAATGAATTTTATGATTTGCTACCGACTACGTACACAGATAGAGGATAAATTACTAATTTCTCATTCTCAGCAGATATACAGTGTACATTACTTTTCATACATAAAGCACTTTAATGCAATGTGTAGCTTGCTTTAGCAAATTTTGCATTAAAATCAGTTATATTTGCTATATAAATTGCTAAATATTTGAACAAGACTTTATCAATGTATAAATTGTCGAAAATGCTACATGTAATAAATAATAATCTTTATTCTGACATAAAAGTTACAAAATTGATTTTCTTTGTAATGAATATAACCACAGTCACTTGAATTTCTATCAATATAAATGAAAAAACAGTCTAAAATCAAAAATATATATACCTTTGTAGGCATAGGTTTATTTTTTTGCTTTTATTTTGGACTGTTTTTTTCCGTTTATTCAAATCAACATATTTTTCTCTAGATGTATATTAATGTATGATATATATATGAACTCTGACAATTAATCTCCAAATTTTTGGTTCATTATTAAAAAAGTTACCCATTAGGTCTCTATGTTAATTATATTTTCTGAAGTGTAAAAATCTGGATGGATTCTATCATCTAGAAAAACATTGTTGATTGGAAAACTGGATTTTTAAGATTTTTTTTTCTGAAGATTTATAGAAGTCAAACGGACTAACTAATTGTCTGATCCTCCAAGAGTAAAATTGGTTATACTTGATAACCTTGGTTGGTTTTGTGACGTTTCACCAACAACAAATTCAAATAGTTTCATTAAACAATCACAATTAAAATCGATGAATCATTAAATTTTGTTGTAAAAATTAAATTATAAGGAATATTTGAAATTTTTTAACAGGTTATTAACCTGGTTTGGTAGAGCTAATGCTTTTTATAAAACGCTTCATGGTTTATTAAGTGCATTGAAACTGCCCCAAAACAGGTTATATCGTATAACCTGTTCAAAAATTGAACATATTCCTTAAATAACTGAACATTTTTGATAATCAGGAAAACAACATTCTGACTGCTTTCAAAATTATTCAACATATTTTGGTTGCATATGAAACAATTATTAGCTACTTAGAACATATGATAAAGCATCATATTTTATTCACATTTGCTTGATCATATATATATACATCTGAAAATTAAACCAAACAGTGTTAAAATTAGATTTTAGAGTTTTTGTTCTTTCCTCGACGGGATTTGAACCCACACCATTGATACACTACAGCACCAATTGCTTAGCCTTACGTCCAGTGCCCTAGACCACTCGACCACATCCACTCCATATATACCAATGGTGTGAGTTCAAATCCCGTCGAGGGAAGAACAAAAATTGGACAGCTCTAAAATCTAATTCTAACACTGTTTGGTTCAATTTTCAGACATATATAATATTTAGTATTAACCTAGTATCTTTAGTAACTTTGAAATCCAGTAAGACAGATATATTGTATGGTTGTCACTTGCTTCTAAACGTTTATATATATATATATATATATATATATATATATATATATATATATATATATATATATATATATATATATTTACTTTTTTTAATAGGGATTTTTCAAATAATACAAACACAATAGACTTGTCAATATGCAAATTACAGTATTACATATATACCTGTTGGGGGCCGTCGTGGTCATGATCGTATGGTAGTTGGATTTACAACTACCTGATCAATCAGTGCCTATCATCACTAAAGTTGTGAGTTCAAATTCCGCTCATGGCGAGGTGTTCTCGATATAACATCATGTGATAAAGTTTGCCTGCGGCAGGTCGGTGGTTTTCTCCAGTTTCCTCCACCAATAAAAATTACCACTACGATAAAACTGAAATATTGTTGAAAGTGGCGTTAAACACCATAAACCCCCCTATATTTATCCTATGATAATACAATTATTGCAATATAATTCTTATATGATTTACATAATTAGAAATCCTATACTCTAATTGGGTATAAGCGCTTATGGAGGCAGGGTTTTGTCAGTTTATTTTCCGATAGATGATGTTCACCGGACTACTTTTTTCGTAATGTAAACAAAATGGCGGCTTGGATTCCCGATAATAAAAAAAGATAAAAGAAACAATATTTATTGTTAATAATCGACAATTATTGTTAGATATGAAATAAAAAAAATAAATGCCAATGAAAAAAAAAGCTTGTATTGTTGACATAAATTTTTTTTTCGAAAAAAATACTTAAGACGACCATCTATCGACTTTGACTTTTGTAATATATCGTCATCCTGTGACGTTGTTTACAAGGGACGCTGATTGACACAAGCTGGTTACTGATTTATTTTATGATTTTGTGGGCATTTTACTTGTTTGAGTAGCTAAATGCAAAATGCCATCAAATTGGAAAATATCAGTAACTTAATTACATCACCGTCTAGTTATCAATGTAGGAAAACAAGGTTAGTTCATTTTGTTATTCATGGCCGACACACATCAATGGAATGTATGTGTGCGTACTGGGGATCCCCAAAAGTAAATTTTCAAAGCAAATGAAAAAAAAAAAACTTAGTTACAGAATTATAAGGATTAAACACATTTTTTCTGGAGTTTATTTATGTATAACCTGGACCAATTCACTCACAAACAAATAAAAGTCCGAAATGTATTTTCCTTGTATTTCCTTGTTTTATTATTTTGTTTGTTCTAGTCATTTGTGCATTCTTTCATACATGCATGTTCTTTATGGAGCTTTCTTTATTCACATGAAACTGTCATGGTATATGATATATAAATTTTACGCAAAAGTTCAGCCTAAACACAATATCCTTAACTCTAACCCTTATACCTCTTGTGGTGTTGCCAATGCCTGTCCATTAATAGATCTGATGTAATCACCAATCATTAGTGTGCCTTCAGCAGGAACATCTTTAACTTCAACAACAAGTGTATACCAGTCATCTTGTCTCTAAATAAAAAGCATATCTCTTATGTTATTAATTAGCAATCATGATATTCTGAAAGAGACTGTTCAAATACATTATTAAAATGTGTACACAAGATATATTTCAACAATAAAAGTGAGTGAGTGATTGTTGTTTAATGCCAACTTAGCAATTTTTCAGCTACAGGTATATCATGGCGAGAACAAGTTAATTACAATGAGATGATGATGAGATCCGCTTTGTACTAGACCAACATGCTTATTTTTAGTTGGATTTTAATAGTGCTAGCTCACTGAAACAACGAAGTCCGACCTATAATCCAACAGTCCGATAGTCCGACAAATGTTTTATTTCTTTGAAAGTTAACACTATAACATGCGTAATATGAGGCCAGAAACCAAACCGTTTACTCACCAAAGAAAGGTCCAGAACATCGGAAACACGATATCATAGACGGACAAACAATTGGCAGGGACACACAAGAACTCAAAAAAACACATATATGAACAACACGGACTCCATAAAAACCTGGATCCAGTCGTGATGAACCGGTAGTGTAAGTAACCCGTATATTTTTTAGTAGCGATTATTTCAGGCTTTATTCAAGTAGCGTGTAGCCGAGTCCAGCCAAGAAAAGTCACTATTGAAAAGAAAGATAAAATAAATGAATACAAAAAACAGGAAAAAACAAAAAGAAGAGCGTACCAGTGTCCCCCGCCCTTTATCATGGAATATTTATGTTAAAAAGCAATGTTGACACATCAATAGAGCTGGATACAATAATGTGTGCGAATGCTTAAGGTCCAGCAAGCAATATTTCAGTCATATTCAGGATGAGAAAAGTTTGTAAACAAAAAATAAGAAAGAGGGGACTCTGGGATGGGTCAACATGGACAACGACTTAACACGAGAATATGTTTTTCTGTCTCTTCCGACGACAAGTTGGTCCTATTTTTATTCCCCGGGATTCCGACGGGTGACCCCGCTATAGTCGCCTTCTACGACAAGCGCATATATAAAAAGTTACGATTGAAGGAATTGTCACTAAGTGACCCCTTATATCACGGAAAGAAACAGCATCGGAATATGACAAAATAAACAACTGTGCCATGATACGCCCCTCTCCCCCTTTGTGACAATTGAAGGTCAGTTGCGCAGCGTGAGAACAGTAATTAATATGCTGCATTTTTTAAACCAATTAATTGTATTTACCATAAGAAAACTGGCGTTTTCCAAACTGACTAAAATCACACCTCTCACTTGCTCCCCCTTTTATCAATACAATGTATGTCACGACGTGACCTATCAGTAAAAGGGGGAACAAGTGAGAGATGTTATCGTACGAGGCGTGGATGGACGGACGAACAGCGGTATGCCATAATAAGCCCGTATATTGACGGGCATATAAAAATGAATGGCCCATATCCTGAAATTACGAATATATCATCTTTGGCCAAATTATTTTTCAAAACTTTCATCAGTTTAAAGCATTTGTCGGACTATCGGACTGTCGGATTATAGCTACGGCCCCAAAACAACAGTTCGCAGATAGACATGTCGCCCCACTCAGACACATCATCCTGATTCCAAACCAACCAGTCTTTGCTCTTTATCCTTAATGCTGCATGCTTAGCAGAGAAGCAACAAATACCAATTTCATAGTCTTTAGTTTGACCCAATCGGTGGCTCGAACTCACGATATACCTCACTCGAGGCGAGCTCGCTAACCATTACACAACCGATGCAGTTTCAACAATATGTACTAAGTTGATCTTCATATAATATCTCTTAGTTAATCATTGTTTTAACTCAAGTGAGAAATTCTTAACAATTCCAAGATTTAAACTTTCTCATTTTTCTTCCAATTTTCATGCAGTTTTTTGGCAAAATGATCATCTTTATGGGTTACTGATGGACCCCAAAAAAAATTGCAAGTTTATTTCAAAAGGGGTCTTAATTAGCCTCAAGTATAAACATACATGTACATTTATGGATTTTAAATACATATTCGGTTTTCAAAGGTTAATACATAAATATGTTGCATAATCGTGGCACATAACATCAATCCTGCAAACCTGAATCAGTTGTAATACCCTGGTATACTCTCACAAATAGACCTTGAATTCATCCGAGAATGTTTACAAAAACAACCATGTGCTTTTACCGCTTAACATATTTTTAGCACAGAATGACATTTTGACATTAAAGAGGCTAGAAAAATATACGGTAGTTCCACATTTTCGGCCCCTTGAAATGTTCCTGGTCTCATGTTCTCTTTATTTGATATTCTGCTTGGAAAATATTTTTATTGCCATAATCGGGAAGATTTTTTTTTTATTGTAAACCAAGCCGTTTGTGACATAAGAAATCTCACCATGCAAGCTTCCAAAAATTCATAATAAAATGCATCAAAAAGATAGATCTACAATGTAGGTTATACCAATATGATTACTAGTAATATGATGATATTATCACAAGTTATACATTGATTCCAAAATTTAATTAATCTAGTTTAGTTGCAATTTAAAGATAAGAATGTTATAATATAGGGGATTTAGGTTGGGGAATATTGTCCAATAAATAGAATTTTACTAAAGGATATTGAGAAAATAAATCAAGTTATTTGTAAATATACTCCAATAATACAATTATCTTTGATCATAAACAGGTTTTCATTCTATGATCATCAAGTTCTGTCAGGAAAGAATACCTTCAATTTTAAATTTCTAGCCTACATGTATATGTACATGTAATTTACATTTCAATAGCCCATCAAAATGCATTTTTGTCTTATTAATTTTCATTGTGTATAAATAATGCTGGTCCAAAAAAATCTACAAAATGGAAGATTATAACTACTGGAAATTACGGTCCTACTTTGATGGGAGTGTCAGGGCTCAAACTAACATCATGGTCCCTTTTAAATGCCTTTTTTTTAAATAAAATTACAATTCTTTTTATGATCCATCGATAACCCATTAAGGTGATCATTTTGCCAAAAACTGCATTAAAATTGGATGAAAAATATAAAAGTTAAACATTTGAAATTTCCTCATTTTAGGCACCTTTTTATGTAACAAAATAATAGTTACATAATAATGCTATGTATTTTCCAACTAGAGGCTCAGTGGGCTGAGCCTGTGTCGCTCATCTTTCATTCTGCTTTGAGGAAACTTAATACAGAACCTTCCATACATGTAGATGCTTCCTACCAAGTTTCGGTTCATATGGCTAAGCAGTTTCAAAGGAGAAGATTTTTTTAGAAATCAACCAATCAGAAACAAGAATTGCATGTGGTGGCCATGTTTGCTAACCGATCGGGACGAAAAGAGCAATCTTCATACAGGACATTCCATAGATGCTTCCTACTAAGTTTCGGTGGTAGCCATGTTTGCTAACCGATCGTGACGAAATGAGCAATCTTCATAGAGGACATTCCATAGATGATTCCTACCAAGTTTTGGTGGTAGCCATGTTTGTTAACCGATCGGGACAAAATGAGCAATCTTTATAGAGAACCTTCCATAGATGCCTCCTACCAAGTTTTGGTTCATTTGGCCAAGCGGTTTCAGAGGAGAAGATTCTAAAAAATCGGCCAATCAGAAACAAGAATTACCTGTGGTGGCCATGTTTGTTAATGGATCGGGACAAAATGTGCAATCTTTAGAGAGGACCTTCTATAGATGCTTCCTACCAAGTTTCAGTTCATTTGGCTGAAGGGTTTCAGAGGAAAAGATTGAAATGTGAAAAGTTAACGGACGACAGACGACGGACGCCAAGTGATGGCAAAAGCTCACGTTGCCTTTGGCAAGGTGAGCTAAAAAGGATTTTCCAAAAGAATTCATTAAAAAACCCATAAAAACCAGATGAAAAATAAGCTCTATCTCTCTGTACAAATAAGAGAAACATAAATTTTTGCACCTTATTGCCTCTTATTTGGAAATGGGTAGGGTTACAATGCCCCAAATCAAAATCATCCTTTATTCAGTACCAAGGATCATTGTGTTCAAAATTTGGAAGGATATGTTATCTAAAACAAATCTATTGGACAGAAGCCATTCTATCTACAGACGGATGATGACTACAATGATAACGGCATAATATAATATGACTGCAAAATTTTTGTGGTCATATAAAAATGTAAATATCCCCCTATCTTTTCCATTGCTCTAAAAAGTCACCATGTTAGCATAATTTACTTCATACATACATAAACACATTTCTTGATCTTGAATTTAAATCCAAAATTAGGTTTATTTCCTCTGTTCAGTGTAATTGTTTTCGTTGGAGACCATTTGACACAGTGAGGATATTTCACGTAAGTCTCTACAGTACCAGGTGATGATTTACTGGTTTCTGTACTACGCTTAGCCTTTCGTGGTAACTCCATTGATGGGAAATGTTCACTACTGGTAATTATTTCATTAGGTGAATTTAGAACTGGAACAGAAATGTTTCTTTCTTCTTCTACAAACTGTCGTGGAAAATGTGAATCTGGTATTGAAATTCCTGATTCGGGACAAAGCAATTGTTCCGATTCACATCCTCTATCAACACTTACAGGCTTGACTGGTTTAAACTTCATTAATGGTGGTCTACCAGACATTTCACTAGTATCTGAACCGTTCGATTCACGGCCACGTTTCAAATCAATGCGACAAACTTTCAGTTCTATGACAGCATCATTTGCTTGTAAAAGTCGTAAAACACAGTCTTCAGCATAATTCCTAATATCTATATCATTGATTGATATAATTCTCTCATATTCTGTCAAAATGTGTCCTCGTAACAGATAGCATTCCTCTTTTACTTTAGTAACAATAGTGTAAGTTTCCCATGATGATTGACCCTGAAAAGAAAACCATATACAGTCAAACCTGCCCATGTGGTCACCTCTATTAAGCAGTCACCTGTATTAAAAGGTCACCCTTTTCTAGTGCTGTCAAAGTAAATTTCATATGAATTAAAACCATTTTAATAGGTCACTTGTCTTATAAGGTCACTTTTTCTATGTTCCAAATGTGATCTCTTAATACAAGTTTGACTGTAAATAATATAACAAAATACAGACACTATATTAAACATAAAATAGACTTTTAATAACACACCAACACTTTACAATAGGGAAGTGCTATTTTGTAGGTTGCGGGTTGCAGGTCACAAATATAAAATGTCGCCTGTGGCCATGCACACTTTAAAATTAATAGTAGTTTATTATTCTTAAACATTGATCAAATGAAAATTTGGCAATTTCACTTTGCACAATTCTGTATTGTATACATCTAAAAATAAGCTTTATACATCTTACAAGAACATTCATGGAACAATTATAGCATTGGGGATATCATTTTTACTGTCGAATTAATATTTAACCGTTCATTGTTGATTTGGTGTGTAGTTCTTTTGGTATCTTTTGTTTATGCCTCTTAAGTTTACAAATCATTTCTAATATAACACTGTAGTGTATAGGTATTTTGTCAGTAGTTAGTTTTGTCAGTCGTCAGTTAATCATTTCTTTAATCTTCAAATTCAATAATCAGAATTTCAATATATTGCAAAATTATTCTGAAAAGTCATGATAGTGAAGTCAAAGTAATAAAAACTTCAAATTGACATATGTTAAACAGGTTCTGAGGAGGTTGACCTAGTGTAAGAATCTGATAAGTTTTCTGGACACATAAATCTGTCATTATCCAGTTGCATAAACAATTAAATTCCTCAGGGTGGACTTTCAATATCTTTGAGGCCAATATAAAGAAATTATCTGCTTTAAATTGTTTTATGCCTTTTCTTGAAGGTACAAAATTTGGTGCCAGAAATAAAATAATAATGGTTCCCAAGTCAAGCTTTTGGGGGAAATTGAAAAGTTTTATGTATGACACCCAGAGTAAAAAGGGTAAGTATTCTTTTTTTCATTTTTATCTTTTTTTTCTTAATTTAAATTAAGTACACGTGTATTCCATTTATCATTTGCAAAAAAAAACATATTTATTATTATTTATGTGAGTGGTTCATACGAAATGATGGGAAAATATCAAATGCATATTACCATGCAAACATTCAGTGTGTAAAAACAATTCACACAAGTTTCTGTCCAAGTTCAGTTACTGTTCCAGTAACAGTAAACCTCACTGAATCTCACATAAACAAATTACATTCTGCAGGATTTTCTCATGTTTAGAAAAACAACTGTAAAGACCATTCCAAATCAATTAGTTGTTCTTTGGACTTGCTTGTATCTAAATTTGTTAGATGAATATAAAGGAATAAAAAAGTTTACTACCACATTACACCTCTGACTCCAGATTCTTATAGTAAAACAGAGATGTGGGGAAAATGCCCATGAGACAACGACCCCAATTGCTAAATTCTGATCAAAATACAGAATTTAATGAAAAATTACTTTTAAAACAGAAGTGTGTTCAGTTGCTAAAACAAGCAAAATTTCTCTTCCTCATCACATTTCCCTCACTAAAAATGGTTTGTCAAAAAGAAAAGAAACAAGATTTAGTTTTCTTGTTCCTAAAGGAAAAGACAGACGACAGACCCATACCATAATTGAATTTCAAATTTGTGGTCCTTTAAGGTCCAACACAAGGTATTTGAATAATTTCCCTATTTTTTAATGTGACAAAAGAAAATGTCTTGCATCACAATTTTAAGGCGATTGATCCTAAATGTCATTAGGAAAATCTAAAGTCCCAAATATGCAATTCCTATATTATATGATCACAATCATGTGTGCACTTAAACTTCAACCTGCAACCTGCAAATTAGACATTTTCTTTACAATATATAGTTATACAATAGTGTAATCAACTGAATCCTGAATACAGCAAATCCAAATTCTTGTAAACTGACAATTAAATTTAAATGACATAATAGACTAACAACACATTTGGTACCAGGAAGTGCTTTGCGTGTATATTTTCAAGACTTGGAATTTAAAATTTTTACCTGGAATTTCATCAATACAAATTTAGAAGTACATGCCATAATTCTTTTCAAATTAAAAATTCTTTATTGCTTAAATAAAGCTTTTTTTCTCTCTCATTCTTATGTATTTTCACATGGTTCGGGTTACGGTTATGGTGTTTAACGCCACTTTTAACAATATTTCAGTTATATCGTGGCGGAGGAAACCAGAGTACCCAGAGAAAACCACTGACAAACTTTATCACATAATGTTGTATCAAGAACACCTCGTCATGAGTGGGATTCGAACTCACAAAGTTAGTGGCGATAGGTACTGATTGCATAGGTAGTTGTAAATCCAACTACCATACGATCATGACCATGACAGCCCCTGTTACCATGGTTACTGTAGCAACTTTGACTGTGGTATCCATAAATTAATGATTTACAATATACAATTTGTCATTACAAAATAAGATAAAAATGTGTTAGAAATTTGGAGATAGTATACAGCAGTGCATATTTACATGAAAGTTTGATATGGTTATATTTTAAATAATTTTCTACAATTCAATATTTTGCATTAAGATTAAAGTCTTAATTAGTTTTGCATGATTAGATTTTACTTAGTAGTTCTAGACAAACAGGTGGTGGTCAATTAGATTTATTTGTTGTTTATTTCTCATTAGGGATGTCAGGCATTTGATGATAAATTTGTTCAGTCTGTTAAATGGTCTGCAGTAGTAATTAAAAAGGTCCAATTTAAGGCAAGAGAAATTAAAAGAAATGTTATGTTTTAATGTGTATTGGTCAGTTGAGAAAGTTAGTTCAATGTGTAAACATCTATTTGAAACATTTGAATATGTAACATTCTACAAATTGTGAAGTAAGTGGCTGCAAAGTGTGGGAAGTGTATGCCAAGTTCAAAAGTTCCCTCTTATAATAGACCAAATTTGTCAACACTACCGTAAGTGCTGAGTACATAATCAATTCAAAGAAACAAACCATCTCAAAATTGGATGTACCATCCAAATAAGGAAAATATTCTAACAAATTTCATAGTTCAATAATGCATTGGCTTACCTTTCGTAACAACAGATCTTTATCATTTTATCAATATCTGGTTTAATGATTGTAATATTGGTTTCAATATACCTTGTATGAGTTATTGGTTTAAATAAAGGAATAAATCACAACACATTTCTTATATAGCTTAATCAACAAATAGTTTATCATGATGATTAAATGTTTGTATGTTTGTGTGTCTGATCCAAATGTTATATAGCTAACAATAAAATAAATTTAATCTAATCTAAAGGGATGCTACATAATTGTGTGAAGTGTATCATATATCGATACAAAAAACACTTTCAAATCACAGGACATTAATATGAGTGTACCTTGTGTTTGGAGAAAAACCTCCTGTGTGAAAAAGAAAACTTGCTACATGATGCCTAATAAGCAATAGCTTGTAATTGTTAGAAGTCTTTGTTGGCTTGTTGCATGGCAAAAATTGCCACCAGTATCCATAATACCCCTGTTATACTTGTAACAATCAAAACATCTGTGTTGGCACTTTAACCTACATACTGATCTCACCTCTGACCTACATAAAGGTGACCTTTTAATACAGGTGACTTCTTAATAGAGGTGATTGCATGGGCAGGTTTGACTGTACATGTACACTATGGCCAAACTTGAATCATGTTTTAATCTTTGGACTACAAGGGCTTGAACTCTTGAACCCCATTATACATGTACACAATGGCCAAACTTGAATCGGCATGGATACATACTTTACATAAACATTTGGATCCCAAGGGTACAGACCTCATCCCAGGGCCTTCATTTGTGAAACTTGAATCGGTATATCAAAATGATAAAATTTCTATTATTGGATCCTAAGATTTAAAACTTTGGACCCAGGGCTTGAGAGTCATAGACCCCGAGACCTTGGTTTGTACAAATCTAAATCTACATACATGTATCCTGATGATGCTGAACAACAAATATTTCAGCATTTCTACTGTTGGTTCTTGTGAGAAATATTTTTTTTTTAAAGATTTATTTAATTTCCTTTTTTTATTCCCTCTACTAGTCCCTCCCAATGGAGCATAAACTTCATTTACACAAATCTGAACCTCCTTTTCCTAAGGATTATTCTTGCCAAGTTTTGAACATTTGGTTGAGCAGGTTTGCAAGTAGAGAAGAATATATAATGTAAACAAAAATTAAACAACAGATGCTAATTGATAAAAAAAACAAACAAACTCAGGTGACCTTTGGACAGGTGAACTAAAAATGCCTCAATATCATATAGAATTATTAATGTCAATAATTTATTAACTAAACGTTCTCAATCAATTTGTGTCAAATATTTCTGAAATGACATTGCCATGTGAATATTTACTATGTGCTGTAACTTCTTGGTTGTGAGAGGAATTTACAATCGTTTATTAAAAATAATGAAAAATATTTAAAGGGATCCTTTATTTATTTTAATTACAGTAATACATAGATGAGACAATTAATCCAATGTACAAATAGAGGTCTATTCTTTAGATATCAAAGTTCTTTATCTTTCTCTTTAATATAAAATAATATTTCAATAACGCTCCAAATAGATTGTTTTGTAATTCTATATTCTTATTTTGCGATGCATACAAAAACCTAGTGTATCAAAATGACACAAGATTTAGATAAATTGTGACAGTATTATATGTTGAGTAGATATATATACATGTAATCAAGTTCAAGTATGTCATATTTAAGGGGTAATAAAATGAAATATAATTTTTTTTACACTATCGGAACAATTCCAAAAAGCCTGTGTTGCTCACCTTTCATTATGCTTTGTAGAAACTTAATACAGAACCTTCCATACATGTAGATGCTTCCTACCAAGTTTCGGATCATATGGCTAAGCAGTTTCAAAGGAGAAGATTTTTTTAGAAATCGACCAATCAGAAACAAGAATTGCATGTGGTGGCCATGTTTGCTAACCGATCGTGACGAAATGAGCAATCTTCATAGAGGACATTCCATAGATGCTTCCTACTAAGTTTCGGTGGTAGTCATGTTTGCTAACAGATCGGGAAGAAATGAGCAATCTTCAATGAGGACATTCCATAGATGCTTCCTACCAAGTTTCGGTTCATTTGGCCATGCGGTTTCAGAGGAGAAGATTTAAAAAAATTGGCCAATCAGAAACAAGAATTGCCTGTGGTGGCCATGTTTGGTAATGGAACATAACAAAATGTGTACTTTAGAGAGGACCTTCCATAGATGCTTCCTACCAAGTTTCAGTTCATTTGGCTGAGGGTTTTCAGAGGAGAGGATTAAAATGTGAAAAGTAAACGGATGACAGACGACGGACACCAAGTGATGGCAAAACCTCATATTGCCTTTGGCAAGGTTTGCTAAAAAGAATATTAAAATGTGAATACCTACTTGTAATGTATAGAATAAATATGTTACACTATATCAGCATTAGTTAATTTCTAAGGGAGATAATGGCAAGAGTTATCTTTCTTTTAACAGCTTAGGCAAGAGTTATCTTTCTTTTAAAAGCTTAGGCAAGAGTTATCTTTCTTTTAACAGAGGAGAAGATTTTTAGAAATCAACCAATCAGAAACAAGAATTGCCTGTGGCGGCCATGTTTGTAAACCGATCGGAACAAAATGAGCAATCTTTATAGAGGACCTTCCATAGATGCTTTCTACCAAGTTTCGGTTCATTTGGCCAAGCAGTTTCAGAGGAGAAGATTTAAAAAAAATCGTCCAATCAGAAACAAGAATTGCCTGTGGTGGCCATGTTTGTTAATGGATCTGGACACAATGTGCAATCTTTAGAAAGGACCTTCTATAGATGATTCCTACCAAGTTTCAGTTCATTTGGCTGAGGGGTTTCAGAGGAGAAGATTAAAATGTGAAAAGTTAACAGATGACAGACGACGGATGCCAAGTGATGGCAAAAGCTCACTTTGCCTTTGGCAAGGTGAGCTAAAAATGCTATTATTAAAGTAGAAGCATTTAAACAGTCTGCTAAAATCTTGTTAAAAATGCTAAATATCCACTAAAAAAATTAACAGCTTAACAGCAATCAACTAAAATCCTGATAAATTAATTTTGTTTAAAATAAAATCAACTAAAACCACACTATATTAATTTTTTGAGAAATGAAAAGTCCACTTTTAATCTTAACTACTTTTATTTTGTTATTAATGAGAATAGAAATGTCTGCTAACTCTCTACTATGTATTTATACTTTAAAAGATTAGACTGCAGTCAATACCTTGTCAGAGGCGTAGGAGTGGATCGGAAAATTAGTGTGTGGGGTGAGGGGGAGCTTTATGAGGGAACCTGAAAGTGGGGTGGGGGTTGAAATTTATCACATTTTACCATTTCAAGCATTGGTTTCCTTTAATTTCAACTTGTCACTGTTGTCTTCATATTGTTTTATTAATTGGTCCAATAATTTGTGTGCGATCGCCAATAATGTACAATTTGGAGATAATTAATCCTTGATCAATATATGTGTCTTTTCTATTCACAAACTTCAGGCATCAATGAAAATGCTATAAATTATGGATGCATAAAGTATATAGATATTATTATCTTATAATTTTTTTTTTTTTGGATTACCAGATCGTCGGTGGTGACAGAAAATAGTTCTGACCTATAACTACAAATGTACATGTAAATATCATAATACTGATAATAGCACAGGACATGCATGGAAAAAAAATAAACACATGTTAAAACTCTATTTTCATAATTCTTGATCAAATTATCAAATATTTATATGTACATGTATATATCAAAATAATACCTGAAAAACTTTTACTTTAATGCCCAATTTTCCTGTAACTCCTTTAAGAACACACACTTTACGAGACGATGTCCATGAAATATCTTCCGGATCTTCTGTCAAAAGTTGTTGTATACTCTTAAAAGTATTGAGGGGTACAGAACCCATCCTGGATTTAAACGATCACATTTTTACTGGCCATGAACCTAAAAAAATCAATAACATGAAAATAATCATATCTTTTTAAAGCATAAACTTCTATTTGTTGTAAAAATTAAGTTGTGAAAATACTTACACAAAAAAAGTTTTTAACAATTCATTGCCAGTGCCATTTTTTATAAACCATCATGAATTAGGACGATTTTCATTCCAGCATTGTAGGTACAATTTCCTTCCTACATGTATTTAAAGTTCCACTAATAAAACTAAGTACATACATGAAAGTGTATGATAAGCTGTCAACATTTATTCTCCTTTGAAGTCTAACCATCACATGTTCAATTAAGGGAAGTAAAATGACATTGAAATCTTGAAACCACAAGATACTAGATCTCACATTTATCTTTAAAATCTGAAGGTTAAGGTCACTTTTTAGCATCTTATTTTACTACTGCAGTTTAGAATTTTTTTCAAGTGGTTTGTTGAGATTAGATACATGTAGATCCTGTTCCAGGTAAATAATCTACTTATATCATTGTCTAATTTTACATGGTACCATTTGTATACAAAATTATTCTGCAATGCATATGACAATTTCAACCTTCGTTTTTTCAACAAAATTCAAAATTCAGGAACAAAAATTAATACAGGAGACTGTTAAACAATCTAATTGAAATTGGATCTTTTCATTTATTATTGGATGATTCACTAACATTAACATCTAGTATGTGGTTACTACAAAGAGGTTAACCTGTACCACATGATACAAGATGTTGTTACATGTAGATACATGTGTCAGTGAACACTAGCTAGGTCAAATGTCATTAAAACTTTAGCCTCCTTTGATCTTGGTCCATAAACACTAGCTAGGTCAAATGTCATTAAAACTTTAGCCCCCTTTGATCTTGGTAACTATAAACACTAGCTAGGTCAAATGTCATTAAAACTTTAGCCCCCTTTGATCTTTGGTAACCATAAACACTAGCTAGGTCAAATGTCATTAAAACTTTAGCCCCCTTTGATCTTGGTAACCATAAACACTAGCTAGGTCAAATGTCATTAAAACCATAAACACTAGCTAGGTCAAATGTCATTAAAACCATAAACACTAGCTAGGTCAAATGTCATTAATGTAACCATAAACACTAACTAGGTCAAATGTCATTAAAGTAACCATAAACACTAGCTAGGTCAAATGTCATTAAAACTTTAGCCCTCTTTGATCTTGGTAACCATAAACACTAGCTAGGTCAAATGTCATTAAAAAACATAGGCAGTCAATGTTGCATATGCATTACGTATAAGGAATATAACTGAAAATAATTTAATAATCAATTAAAAGAAAACAAATGCATCAAACAAGTCAAAATAAGATGAAAAATATAAATAGTGTACCTCTTCCGACCATAATTGCAAAATTTCAGAATTTGGGTCCTATTTAGCCTCTTTTCATACAAAATATCTCATTTTCTGTAATACTTTAAGATAAACCAGAAAGATGAGTATTAATTTTTTTTTAAATGCATTAAAATTGGATGACAAATGTGAACGTTAAATTTTGGATAAAGTTTTTGTTTTGTTGGTCCCATTCGGTTGAGTTTATCTCCAAGACTGAAAATGATAGAAGAAATCTGTTGACACTGTACTGAAAGCTCTTAACATAATCAAATCTCCTTAACCTTATTATAAATTCATTCAGTTTCAAGTTACAGGATGTACATAGTGTTGACATGCATATCTTTTTTCAAATATTGTGCATCCGTTTATTTACAGGAAATTATAAGTATAGATGCCTCATTATTTGTATTCTTGTTTTCGTAATAATTACATATATGATAAAGTAATAAATGTCTGTCCTAAAACAGGTCATGATCAACAGGATGTCACTACATTATCTTTATTGTATATTGACAGGACTGGTTTGTGTTGTCATTATATTTTTATCTTTAGTGTTTTTTGACAAGACTGGTTTGTGTTGTCATTATATTTTTATCAGTAGTGTTTTTTGACAGGACTGGTTTGTGTTGTCATTATATTTTTATCTTTAGTGTTTTTTGACAAGACTGGTTTGTGTTGTCATTATATTTTTATCTTTAGTGTTTTTTGACAGGACTGGTTTGTGTTATCATTATATTTTTATCTTTAGTGTTTTTTGACAGGACTGGTTTGTGTTGTCATTATATTTTTATCTTTAGTGTTTTTTGACAAGACTGGTTTGTGTTGTCATTATATTTTTATTTTTAGTGTTTTTTGACAGGACCGGTTTGTGTTGTCATTATATTTTTATCTTTAGTGTTTTTTGACAGGACTGGTTTGTGTTGTCATTATATTTTTATCTTTAGTGGTTTTTGACAGGACTGGTTTGTGTTGTCACTATATTTTTATCATTAGTGTTTTTTGACAGGACTGGTTTGTGTTGTCATTATATTTTTATCTTTAGTGTTTTTTGACAGGACTGGTTTGTGTTGTCATTATATTTTTATCTTTAGTGTTTTTTGACAGGACTGGTTTGTGTTATCATTATATTTTTATCAGTAGTGTTTTTTGACAGGACTGGTTTGTGTTGTCATTATATTTTTATCTTTAGTGTTTTTTGACAAGACTGGTTTGTGTTGTCATTATATTTTTATTTTTAGTGTTTTTTGACAGGACCGGTTTGTGTTGTCATTATATTTTTATCTTTAGTGTTTTTTGACAGGACTGGTTTGTGTTGTCATTATATTTTTATCTTTAGTGGTTTTTGACAGGACTGGTTTGTGTTGTCACTATATTTTTATCATTAGTGTTTTTTGACAGGACTGGTTTGTGTTGTCATTATATTTTTATCTTTAGTGGTTTTTGACAGGACTGGTTTGTGTTGTCATTATATTTTTATCATTAGTGTTTTTTGACAGGACTGGTTTGTGTTGTCATTATATTTTTATCTTTAGTGTTTTTTGACATGAATGGTTTGTGTTGTCATTGTTTATATGTTTACTGAAGAGTTTTTGACAGCACTGGTTTGTGTTGTTGTCATTCTTCATATGTTTATCATAGTGTTGTATAGGACTGGTTGTGCTGTTGTTATTGTACATGTTTATCTTTATTCTTAATTGACAGGAATGGTTTGTGTTGTCATTGTTTATATGTTTACTGTAGTGTTTTATACAGGAATGGTTTGTGTTGTCATTATTAACGTTTATCAGTGTTTTATACAGGAATGGTTTGTGTTGTCATTATTAACGTTTATCAGTGTTTTATACAGGAATGGTTTGTGTTGTCATTATTAATGTTTATCATAGTGTTTTATACAGGAAAGGTTTGTGTTGTCATTATTAACGTTTATCAGTGTTTTATACAGGAACGGTTTGTGTTGTCATTATTAACGTTTATCAGTGTTTTATACAGGAACGGTTTGTGTTGTCATTATTAACGTTTATCATAGTGTTTTATACAGGAATGGTTTGTGTTGTCATTATTAATGTTTATCAGTGTTTTATACAGGAATGGTTTGTGTTGTCATTATTAACGTTTATCAGTGTTTTATACAGGAATGGTTTGTGTTGTCATTATTAACGTTTATCAGTGTTTTATACAGGAATGGTTTGTGTTGTCATTATTAACGTTTATCAGTGTTTTATACAGGAATGGTTTGTGTTGTCATTATTAACGTTTATCAGTGTTTTATACAGGAATGGTTTGTGTTGTCATTATTAATGTTTATCATAGTGTTTTATACAGGAATGGTTTGTGTTGTCATTATTAACGTTTATCATAGTGTTTTATACAGGAATGGTTTGTGTTGTCATTATTAACGTTTATCATAGTGTTTTATACAGGAATGGTTTGTGTTGTCATTATTAATGTTTATCAGTGTTTTATACAGGAATGGTTTGTGTTGTCATTATTAACGTTTATCAGTGTTTTATACAGGAATGGTTTGTGTTGTCATTATTAACGTTTATCAGTGTTTTATACAGGAATGGTTTGTGTTGTCATTATTAACGTTTATCAGTGTTTTATACAGGAATGGTTTGTGTTGTCATTATTAATGTTTATCATAGTGTTTTATACAGGAATGGTTTGTGTTGTCATTATTAACGTTTATCAGTGTTTTATACAGGAATGGTTTGTGTTGTCATTATTAACGTTTATCAGTGTTTTATACAGGAACGGTTTGTGTTGTCATTATTAACGTTTATCAGTGTTTTATACAGGAACGGTTTGTGTTGTCATTATTAACGTTTATCAGTGTTTTATACAGGAATGGTTTGTGTTGTCATTATTAATGTTTATCATAGTGTTTTGTACAGGAATGGTTTGTGTTGTCATTATTAACGTTTATCATAGTGTTTTATACAGGAATGGTTTGTGTTGTCATTATTAATGTTTATCATAGTGTTTTGTACAGGAATGGTTTGTGTTGTCATTATTAATGTTTATCATAGTGTTTTATACAGGAATGGCTTGTGTTGTCATTATTAACGTTTATCATAGTGTTTTATACAGGAATGGTTTGTGTTGTCATTATTAACGTTTATCATAGTGTTTTATACAGAAATGGTTTGTGTTGTCATTATTAACGTTTATCAGTGTTTTATACAGGAATGGTTTGTGTTGTCATTATTAACGTTTATCATAGTGTTTTATACAGAAATGGTTTGTGTTGTCATTATTAATGTTTATCAGTGTTTTGTACAGGAATGGTTTGTGTTGTCATTATTAATGTTTATCAGTGTTTTATACAGGAATGGTTTGTGTTGTCATTATTAACGTTTATCATAGTGTTTTATACAGGAATGGTTTGTGTTGTCATTATTAATGTTTATCAGTGTTTTATACAGGAACGGTTTGTGTTGTCATTATTAACGTTTATCAGTGTTTTATACAGGAATGGTTTGTGTTGTCATTATTAACGTTTATCATAGTGTTTTATACAGAAATGGTTTGTGTTGTCATTATTAACGTTTATCAGTGTTTTATACAGGAATGGTTTGTGTTGTCATTATTAATGTTTATCATAGTGTTTTATACAGAAATGGTTTGTGTTGTCATTATTAATGTTTATCACTGTTTTGCACAGGAATGGTTTGTGTTGTCATTATTAACGTTTATCAGTGTTTTATACAGGAATGGTTTGTGTTGCCATTATTAATGTTTATCAGTGTTTTATACAGGAATGGTTTGTGTTGTCATTATTAATGTTTATCAGTGTTTTATACAGGAACGGTTTGTGTTGTCATTATTAACGTTTATCAGTGTTTTATACAGGAATGGTTTGTGTTGTCATTATTAACGTTTATCATAGTGTTTTATACAGAAATGGTTTGTGTTGTCATTATTAATGTTTATCAGTGTTTTGTACAGGAATGGTTTGTGTTGTCATTATTAACGTTTATCAGTGTTTTATACAGGAATGGTTTGTGTTGTCATTATTAACGTTTATCATAGTGTTTTATACAGAAATGGTTTGTGTTGTCATTATTAATGTTTATCAGTGTTTTGTACAGGAATGGTTTGTGTTGTCATTATTAACGTTTATCAGTGTTTTATACAGGAATGGTTTGTGTTGTCATTATTAACGTTTATCAGTGTTTTATACAGGAATGGTTTGTGTTGTCATTATTAACGCTTATCATAGTGTTTTATACAGAAATGGTTTGTGTTGTCATTATTAATGTTTATCAGTGTTTTGTACAGGAATGGTTTGTGTTGTCATTATTAACGTTTATCAGTGTTTTATACAGGAATGGTTTGTGTTGTCATTATTAACGTTTATCATAGTGTTTTATACAGGAATGGTTTGTGTTGTCATTATTAACGTTTATCAGTGTTTTATACAGGAATGGTTTGTGTTGTCATTATTAACGTTTATCAGTGTTTTATACAGGAATGGTTTGTGTTGTCATTATTAACGTTTATCAGTGTTTTATACAGGAATGGTTTGTGTTGTCATTATTAATGTTTATCAGTGTTTTATACAGGAATGGTTTGTGTTGTCATTATTAACATTTATCATAGTGTTTTATACAGGAATGGTTTGTGTTGTCACTATTAACGTTTATCATAGTGTTTTGTACAGGAATGGTTTGTGTTGTTCTCATTGTTTATATGTTTACCTTTAGTGTTTTGTACAGAACTGGTTTGTGTTGTTGTCATTGTTTAACTTGTTGTTTTCAATCTATTTTGGGATTTTCATGCTTATCTTGAACTTTTGCTTCATAATTTCATAGTCTACAGTCTTCGTGCTAACTCATTTGCCCGAATCCCGTGACAAGTAAAACTGAATTCGGACAAGAAAAAATTATGAAAGAATTTGTTTGAACAAATAGAATTTTTTTCTTCTAAATTTGGCTTTCTGGCAAGTAGGTGAAAAAAATTAAGGCAAAGACTGAATCTACAAAAAATTTGAATATTTCATTTTATATAGTGTTTAGTACATAAGATTAATGTACTGAACATTATTTAACTAATCTAGTGCCTGATAATTTTCTCCAAATGATGAACTGAGTTCTTTTGAACGATCTCGACAGACCAGAGAATGGTCGTCAGTTAACTTCCGATCAGCAAGGAAAGAACATAAAAATAAATACGGGAAAAAGAACTGAAGAAGAGAAAATATGATAAAAGAATGTTAAGAGTAAAAGTTGTCTAATTGTGTATAGATTTGAGTCCTGAACCAATCGTTTCAAGCATCAGGCACAACAGAGCTTGTGGCCTAGATCCTCTGACATGACCAAGATAGTTCAGTTTAATAAATAAAGCACTGAACACTTCCAAAAGTTTGATAAATGATATAGGAATGAGCACAAAATTCTATTTCAAGATATTAAAATATATGCAGTTTCACATTTGCATTCCACAAATGTAGAATACAGAATTCAGCAACAATCGCTGCATTCAATGTACATGTATCTGCAAACACAGCCTGATTTTTTCCAGTTTTATCTCCACTGACTCAAATCTTTATCAGCACAAGATGCATTCATTTAATAATATGGGTCAATGGCTACATTGAATCAAACATCAACCACAAGAGGTTCTAAAATTTGACAACTCCGAGGTTTGTTAACAGATTTGTCAGATTATCAGACTGTCAGACTTGGGCACTGTCATACTATCTAGTGTCAGATTATAGGCCGGATCCCAAGAAAAACAACTTATACAAATGATAAACGCTGAATTTCATGTTAACGCAGCCTCTTTCTGCTATGGCAAATTGTACCTTGTGCTTTGAATTCAGAATAAAAGATGCAAATACTTAAAATTTCTTCCACTTCCACCAAGGCAGCAAGTATTTGAGTGTGATCATTTAAATTTATTTCATATTTGTAAAATACCCTGTATACATTTTTAAGATACATTGTACATTATCATTTTAATATATTTGGTATCTTCCAATGTGATGATACGCGAGTTCAAATTACGAGTCAAAATAATTATTTCATTTATTAACACACTTCAGTCCTCACGATAAGCACCGGTCCTCCGGCCTAAGACCAGTAAAAATTTGTTCAAACCAGTAAATTTTTCAGTTTTTATTTAGAACTATCGTGTCATGACATCTGCTCGGCCATGCAATAAAGTCGGTCACTTGTTTTGATTTACATTTCTCGCGCAGAACGAGACCGATGGAACTTTACACATGTGAGCAAGAATAAATGAGGAACATACATGTAATTAAAAAGAAAAAATGATTACTTTTCAAACATGAAAAAAATAATCAAAACATTATCCAATGACTGGCCGACTTATTGACACACAGGGATATATAAAAATAAATTGAAGAATTTGATTTGGACCAGTAAAAATCATCAATATATTTTTTGGGGACGGAGCGACTTGGTTCTGGATTTACACTGTGTCCAAATGGGTTGTGGTTGGAACGACTTGTTACCAAAAATTACAAAATCAGGTTCAATGACTGCAGAATGCTGAAACTAGTGAAAGTGAAAGTTACAAATTATGTAACTTGACAAGCTCAAAAGAATCCAGCGAAATGGCGCCTGTTTCATAACAGAGCACTATAAAAGCAGACACGAAGGAGCAGTTACCAACATGCTTAAAGATTTTGATCTACCAACATTACAAGACAGAAGAACAAATGCCAAATTGGTGTTCCTGTACAAAGTGGTCAAGGGATTGGTCCCTGCATTAGATCCTGATACGTTTATTAAACCAAATAGACCAAAACGTCAAATAAGATCCGTCAAATTTACAGACTGTGTAGCACAAAACATTATCAACCGTCAGGTGACAAACAATACTAGATCATTCACGGTCCTAGTTTCGAAAACCAACCAATATAGGAATTCATTCTTTCAATCTTTGTTGACACTATTGTGAACTGGAACAAACTACCGGAGGACACAGCACGCGCAAAGACAGTTGGTCTAGCTGCAATAATGTAGCTCCTGTGACAAACTTGTGTCTGGGCGTGAGCGAGTATTTAGGGTTTTATTATTAGAACTAGTATCCTGCATCGTATTTATTCAGATTCAGATGTATCGCAGAAATTGACAGTTGACACTGTAAGTAACAATGGAAGAAAAAGAAGATTTTTAAATATGTACTTGAACAATTGAATTTATCTCCTTTTGTTTATAATATTGACATTGTTTTGACAACAAAACATTGTCAATGACCTCCCAAATTAATATCAGTAAAAAGGAAAGGAACACAAATAATTATTTGACGAATAAGTTGATTACT
Organism: Bathymodiolus septemdierum; assembly: GCA_963383655.1. NCBI lineage: Eukaryota > Metazoa > Mollusca > Bivalvia > Mytilida > Modiolidae > Bathymodiolus > Bathymodiolus septemdierum. Next base: position 112,127,008 of record OY726518.1, on the reverse strand, counting down.
AGACATACCAGAATTCTACTCTCAACGATCCATTCCACAAATAAAGTGTTTTGTTTATCAAATTTATATGAAAAAATCCACCAACGAGAGTGTTGTTTCTAAAAATAACCACATCATGCTGAACATTTCTGAATTTTTCCTATATAGCCCATAGGGATATCATAATTAAAGGGGAAAGAAACGGAAATATTGATGATAGGAAATGGCGGACTATCCGCGGTCCAATCTCCCATACAGAGTTGTCGATGCTTGCAAGGCTCTCTATCTCTGTAAGCGTCTCGATTTTACAAGATTCTTGTAAAATAATATGAAACCGGCACGGCCATGAATGCTCGCGCATCTGAAAATTATCTGGCAATTTCACGCTCATCCAGTGCATCAAAAAGTGTCGAGATTTTTTGGGCTGAGATATATTGGGGACGACTTATTTTTAGGGCCGAATCTAGTCTCATTCAATCGAGCTGTCGTTCCTTTATTGGAGTTATCGTTCCTTACGAAATCTCAAAAGTTATCTTCCGCGTAGAAACAAAAATTCTTGTCAGTATGTCAGAAGAGATTAAATAAATTAAAAAATAAATGACTTTTATTACACACGGGTTCCGGGTTTCAGTGGTATCGGACGTACGAGAGAGGGTACGAGACTTCAGGATCACCTTTGCGCTTTATGTTAAGAATATCTTCATTAATTGAGTGTGTTAGTGTGTTACACGGAAACCGGTGTTTACAAAGCATCGATTTTTTTTTTCTTCGATAGTATGTTCAGCCATGTTTGTTAAAAAATCCTTAGTACACATTTTATACCATAAAGAGCTCGCTTTAGCTCGCATATTAATATACTCTAGATTTTGCTTCTAAGACGCTATTCCTCTTTTTTGCATATATCTTTAGTTTTGACGTGAAATATGATTTTATTTGAGGCGAAATACCATTTAAAAAAAGCTATATTTAGAGGGACTATATTTTTGTGAAACGTTTTCCTATTCTGAGTAATTTGGTTTACTTATTCATCCGATAAAATGTCAACATTAGATACAATTGTTAAAGATTATGACAAGAACATCGTGTTGAGGGACTGTCAAAGGCAAGCTTTTGAATATTTACATCAAAAATTGTCACATGATCGTTCGTTACATGATCACGTGTTTTGGGACTACTTTTGAGACGCTTACAGAGATAGAGAGCCTGCAAGGACCGACAACTCTGTATGGGAGATTGTCCGCGGTCGCGTACGTAGTCGATATCTATTTTTGTTAGTATCTTTTTTTTTGCGATACAATATCAGGGGCGGATCCAGGGCGGGGGGGGGGGGGCGCCCCCTCCCCCCCCCCTAAAATAGGAAAACATCTGATTTTTTGGCGTAAAATCGTGATTTTTCACACGAAATACCCCAAAAATTTTCGCGCCTCCCTCCGCTGGGCGCAATTTTTTTAAGTGCTCCCCCCCTAACTTGAAATCCTGGATCAGCCCCTGAATATCGCCAACAACAACAACAAAAAATACAGCAAACATACAGTTAATAACATCACGAATCTTAAAGAACTTATCATCAGAGTTAACACCATTCCCGGCATTAATTTTCCAAAAAACAATCGATGAAGGAGAAGTACCAAGTGGTTGGAAATATGCCAATGTTACAGCTTTATTTAAGAATGGCGACAGATTTGGGGGGTGGGGGGTTATGTTTTTTTTTTATCTTTTTTGTTTCGTTCAGTTAGAATAATTTTTTTTGTCGCGCTAAGCGCGAAATTTTTGTCCAGAATTTAACATTAGGTTATATGACAAAAACTCTGAATCAGATTTTTTTTTTTTCCTCCACCAAAATCAGAATATTTTTTTCAGCAACATTGGGAATCAGATTATTTTTTTAGAAAACAAACCATAACCCCCTCCCCTGGAAGTTAAATGGTCCGTCCCTTACAAGAACATTTAGTGATTTACTCACCACCAACATATTAAAGCATCTAGAAAAATACAACATTCTTACTGACTGTCAACATGGGTACCTTGCCAGGAGAAGTTGTGAGACCCAACTTCTAACACTAACACACCATCTAGCATCATCTTTAGATAGCGGCATACAACAGGATCTAGTAATATTAGATTTCTCAAAAGCTTTTGATAAAGTCCCACACCAACGGTTATTAAAGAAACTAGCTCATTATGGCATACAAGGTACAACATACAAATGGATAGAAGCTTTCCTTAGCAACAGGGCACAACAGGTATTAGTAGATGGAGCATCATCGGATAGAGCTAATGTAGTGAGTGGTGTACCCCAAGGAACAGTACTGGGTCCACTATTATTTTTAATATTCATAAATGACCTACCTGAATGCGTAACATCTAACATTCGACTCTTTGCTGACGATGCCATCGTGTATAAAGAAATCAAAAGCCAAATAAGGGTAATAACAAAATTACCGAACTCCGAACAATCTTACAAAGGGAAAGTCAAAACTCATAAGTATATAAACAGACAAAATCAGTCAACAAATCAACAAAAAGATCTAATTGCATTAGACGAATAGGAGACTGGAAAACATGGGGTATGTCTTTCCATCCAGACAAATGTAAGATCATGCGAGTAACAAGATCCAAGAACCCGATATTATTCAACTACCATCTGAAAGGACACCAACTAGTAGCAGCAGACACTACAAAATATTTAGGCGTTGATCTAAGTCATGATCTATCTTGGAGCCATCACATTGACAGAACAACAAAGAAAGCTAACAGCATGCTTGAATTCATGAAAAGAAACCTAAGAATCACCAACCAGGAGACAAAATCTGCTGCATACTTCAGTCTGGTACGCCCAAGCTATGAATACTGTGCATCAATATGGAACCCCCACCACAAACAATCTATACAGAAATTAGAAATAACACAACGAAGAGCTGCAAGATACACCACAAACAATTATACCACAACCAGTAGTGTCAATGAGATGTTGCAACAACTAAAGTGGGAAACTTTAGAATCTAGAAGAACCAAGATTCAACTAACTATGTTCTACAAAATTGTCAATAACTTGATGAATATTCCAGCTGATCATTATCTTACACCATCTAAGACCAGGACTAGAACCACACACTCAAAGAAGATGTTACAATATCACACTAGGATAGACACTCTGAAATTCAGTTTCTTCCCCCAGAACTATACCTACCTGGAATATGCTACCAGCAACCGTTGCTGAGGCCCCCGACTTGGTATCCTTCAAGCGGGGGTTGGCTTCTCTTCAGTTCTAAATCTCACAGGGCTCAAATTGTTAGTAAGTTCTAATGAAGATTAGAGCTGTGCCGGTTGGGTGTATGCCCAGGAACCACTACGGTAGCTGGATTGGTCTAATCAGAAGAACAGAAATCAATTTGGGATTTTTTTATTCTTTATTTCTTTTTAATCTTTTTCCTGCCGTTGATTGGATTATATATTCTCTTCACAGTTCATTCTTTAACTCTTTTCCGCCACCGCAGCGCAATAGTTTTTTCCGGAACGTAACGGTCTGCAAAGACAGAGTTCTGTACCTAGTAGATGTAGATGTTCTACTAACTTTTGTTTCTAGGTCCAGCTGCCGTTTTACTAGGTTTAACGGCAGCTGGATATAGAAACAAAAGTTAGTAGAACGAGAGAGTTGTAACACGAAATGTTGTAAAATATGGATAAATGGCTCAAAGATATACTTCCAGACAACGATCCATAATATAATCGCGGGAGGGACCAAATGACGAAAAAGGGGGTCCGGAATTCGAGTGGCTGTGAGTTTTGGTGGTTTGGTTAAAATATTTAAAATGTTCGTTTTTATCTGACCCGAATATTCCCCGGCGGCGTTATTACACTTCATCCTAATACAAGACATTATGTTCCACACTTATACAATGTCATTTTGACTACGCGTGCTCATGGTGGTATGAAGGTTATACAATGTCATTTTGACTACGCGTGCTCATGGTGGTATGAAGGTTATACAATGTCATTTTGACTACGCGTGCTCATGGTGGTATGAAGGTTATACAATGTCATTTTGACTACGCGTGCTCATGGTGGTATGAAGGTTATACAATGTCATTTTGACTACGCGTGCTCATGGTGGTATGAAGGTTATACAATGTCATTTTGACTACGCGTGCTCATGATGGTATGAAGGTTATACAATGTCATTTTGACTACGCTTGCTCATGGTGGTATGGAGGTTATACAATGTCATTTTGACTACGCGTGCTCATGGTGGTATGAAGGTTTAACTAAACAAATGAAAAATAAACTTCAGATAGTTCAGAATAAGGTATTAAGATTTATTCTAGGATTACATCACAGAAAAAGTATTACTTATATAGAATTTGAAAAACTTGGATTCTTAAATATTAGTAATAGAATCAAACAACTAAGACTTAATCATGTATATAATATTTTAAATATAATAAATGTTCAGATTATATGCATAGAAATTTTACCAACAAATTATCATCTCGTAGTACAAGATCTAGTAGTATGAATTTTAACATACCCTCTATAAAAGTGTGCGAGTCTGCCACATTTTATTATAGTGGTATTAAAAATTGGAACTCGTTACCAGAGTCAGTCAAAAACTGTAATAATAAAAACAGATTCAAAACTAATGTTAAAAAATACATGGAAAAACTAAAAAACAGTTACCAAAGTGAGTTTATTTTCTATTAAATTAAATTATAAATCTTATTTCATATCTGTGATATAAAGAAATGAATATTGATATTTCTTATTTTTATTATTATTATTTTTATTATTTCTCAATCATGGACTAGTGAAGTGTAATAAGGGTAAGGATCCCACTGGAAATAAGCGTTATTTTAAGCTTTTGTGGGTTATCCTTGGGTGCTAGGCATTTCCGGTTCGCTTGTCTCAATATTTTCCACATTTTTTTTTTACCAATGTAATACTCTATTACAGTCATGTCATTGTCTCACAATCTGTCTCTGAAATACTTGAATTTATTTAAATACTGTATGTAATGTATTGTGTCAAATTACACTGAATTATTATTATTATTAAGGTTGATAGAGGGCGTTGAATTATTAGAGTTCATTTTTATCCAACTTCATGAACTTTTCGTGTTAGAATTATTTAAATAGGGTAAACATGGGGAAAAATGAATATGGGGAATTTCGAACGTTATTTTTCAATCGCGATTTAAATTATTCTTTCTGAAGAACTGTGGCAATGCACGACCACAGTTGCTAATTGTTGACCAACACATATCGCATGAAGCTATTGATTTGTTAGAGGAGGCGTGTAAAGAAGATATTCACCTATTTGCCTTACCACCACACACTACACATGCGCTATACCCCTTAGACAAAACCGTTTTTGGACCCCTGAAAAAGCACTACCGGTATAATGCGGCATGTTCTGAGTTTATGTCAGTCTCTCCCGGGAATATTGTAATGAAATGGACATGGCCTAATCTATTCAGTAAAGCTTATGCATCTGCACTTACACCAAACAACATAAAACAAGGATTTAAGGCATGTGGAATATTCTCGTTTGATCCGACCATTATTTCACATCAGGTTACATTGCCTTCAAACTCATTAGACAATGGAAGCAATGCTGCCACTTGTACACCCGATGACAACGACATCCGGACTGCCCGTGACAAACCCACACTGCTACTTGTCCCTCCGCAAATGACCATACCGAGAGCGAACAAAACACCACTGAAAATGCAAAATCAGATAGCGCAGTTATAGTGATGCCAGCATATGACGGAGTAAATCCTGACATCAATCTTGAATTGTTATCCCAAATAGAATTGGACGGTAGGTATACTGAACTAGAGGAAAAGTCAGATAGCGAGGAAATTCTCTCCTTTTTGATTGATCGAAATGACGTTCCTGAGGTTGTTGATTTGCCACTTGTGCTTCCTGTCGACAACGCAGGTGATGGTAAGCCAAAGGTACTGTGTGAACGCCCTCTTAACGACAATATAAATACAAATTCCACTGTAGAGGATCCTCTGGTCTTCCACAATGTTGTCGTCACCAACATCCAAAACAGTAGGCTGGAATTCTCAAATTAATGACATTTTCGCGTTGACTCCACCAAAACAGAAAATCGGCAAAAAAAAAGGTACATCTCATCGTCTGCTTACATCGGAAAGCTTCATAGCAGAAAAACGACTAAAAAAGCAAGAAAAGGAAGAAAAACTTTAAAAAAAAACCCCAACAAAATGCAGAAGAGAGGAAATTAAAGGTCGTAGATGCGTTTCTAAAGAAAAATGAAATGAATGTATTATTTATGAAATGAAATGTAATGTCTAACAAAACTGAAAGCTTTATTTATTTTGAAATCTTTTTGCAAATCCTATTGAAGAGAACCATGCCCAAGCACTGTTCTTGCCAATATTGGTTCCATTTACTCATTCAAATCAGAGAAGATTTGTTTGTCATATTTTCTGTTTTAATAATGGTGGTCATCTTCAGTGTTTTGTCGTTCATCGCACAGTTAAAAAAAAAGAACACACAAGAACCCAAACTGCATTATGTGGTTTCAAATAATTTTAGTTAGCCCAGTGGTTTTACAAAGAAAATTGGAATGCAATGTTTACAGGAAATGACATTTTAATAAAAATGCAGCAGATCATATATTCACCCAAACCAATCTGTGTACAAGTTATTTTAGTAATTGCAATATCATACGAAAAACATGGTATCACACATATTTCGTTCAGCATAATTATGTTTGTTTGCTTGCGTAAGTGTGGAATAACTGGATTTCAGTGATAAGCATGGTAGCAACAAGTACGCAAGCAAGCTAGAATCTAGCAATTAAAATAATTATGCTGAGCAGGATCGATATGTTGGATACGTTGTTTTCCATGTGATATTGCAATTGTACTATGAACATACAAGATTTGTTTGAAACTCTGATTAATTGTGGTATTTTCTGCTATTCATCAGATGTACATGTAAAACGAAATGTCATAACTGATCTGCGTTCGTAAAATAAAAAAAGGGGTAAAACAGAGTCAAAGGTCAAAAGAGTAATTAGAATTCAACATACAAGCAAATACGTTGCATGTGACTCTAGAAGGAATGAAACCAGGTGTCGAAAAGGTAAGTGAAATCCTGCTATCCATGCATCACCTGGCATCCAATCAGCTAAATAACAATATTTTATGAAAATTCTGTGACCGGATTTCCAAACAAAAAATGCGGTCAATGGATGGAATAGTCAATTGTTGAAGCGGCTCCAGCTCGTTTCGGTTCAATAACTTGAGTATCCTGTAACTAATTCTTATTTTTTTTATATGGTGATCCTATAAAATCAAATTCGATTTTGCCGGGATTTATTTTATTTCCTCACCAGTTCTTTTATTATTTCTACAAAAAAATACGGAAAATCTGGTTTGCTACCTATTTGACAGCTTTTCACTTGTAGAATGAAATCATATGAAACGCTATTGATATTGTACTTTAAAAATTAATTGCACGTGGTGTACAAATCATAGGTGCTTACAAATAACATATCCTTAAAGCTGCTTCATGTATTAGATATAAGTATTATGCTCTGAGAATTGACTTTATTTTTTGGTCATATATAAAAAGACGACTTGAGGATTATTTATACTTCATGTCGCTGAGCGACGATTGTTTTGACACAAATAAAAAAAATAATTATCCAGATTTGTAAAGAAATATCTGATAATCCGTGAAAGCGATTGTCGCGCGACGATCGCGCGATGTTCGCTCGCTCAGCGACGTGAAGTATAAATTAGACTGACAATTGTCTGTCTCAATCTATTGGATATAGAGACAGAGAAAGACTAATTTGTCGTTGGCGTTCATTGGTTCTTACTTAGCTCTTTTTTGATTGGTAGAGCTGTTTTTAGTTACAAATACTGGGCAAAGTCGTTTCCGGTATGCAGTGAAAATCCCTTGTACCAGATTAAGGTCATCATATTTTAAGAGCAATTGACTCAATTTTCTTTCTTTTCCCTTTTCTGACTCTATAGAGCGTACCTCTTTTTTATTTTCGCCGCAAACACAGCACACTTTTGTTGATTTGGTCGGCGTCAAGCTGATCGAACTCATGTTTACAACATCTTCTCAGCTGTTTGAATATTTCTCCCGTTTGTTTACACCGGAAGTTCAATATTTATGCAAAAACGTTTTATTTTTATTTCATGATTTTTATAGAAAAATAAACTCTTTACCTTTAAAATACTCATTTGTATAAGTTAAAATAAATTAAAGATAAAAAAGATCAAGGATTTTATGGTGGTGATGACGTCACCTAAGTAGAAATTCCACTGCGACAAATTAGTGTTTATCTGTCCCTTTAGCCGAGGTACGAGCCAGGGGACATAACTCGTCAGTCTAAGTATAAATTAGCCCTATATTGAAAACGTGTCCGATATTCTCCATGTGTGTAAAGTTGAGTTTGAGAACGATAACTTTCCGCGTCAACACTATTCTCTATACAGAGTTGTCGTTCCCGCTAAGCTCTCTTATCTCCCTTTGATTGTGCATTATCTTATGTGATCTGTTTTCATGTATTTATGTTTGTTATTTGTATATTTGTAGGGTTACTGTTATATTCCAATAAAAGCATTGAACCCAAGCTGGACTTGTTATCACTGACACATTTAAGCATTTAAGCCCTGCTACAAGCGGGAACGACAACTCGGGATAGAGAATGCGTTCAATCGTAACTACTCGGCCATTCTCGCTACCCTGCAAATTATTTGAGAATGCGTCAACACAATGCTTACTTCTGATGTTGACTATCAGGATCTATAAAACGTTTTGATGATGAACAATGACAAAACGTCCGAATTTCCCCATGTTTACCCTAAAACACAAAAAGATAGCTTTAAATTGGCATTCATCCTCTAATTAAATTTTACTTTATATTTAATTTTAACCAGGAAAATTAAATCGGGTTTTTGCTTACAAGTATACAACCTATTCATTGTTTATTTTTATGCACAAGAGTATATGCAGGAAAATTACACAGACAAATAAATCAAATTCCATTAAAAAATATTCCTACACCTAATCTGCAAGAACTACCAAGGATCACAGGCACTTGGGTCCAGGATTATTTTTCTTTAAATTTTATCAATAAAATGTGCATCTACAACGTATATGAACCCGTTTGACATGCTTCGTTGTGAAATAAACGCCTTTATGAACTATGCCCCATTTTCCTAATACAACTTGTATCTACTCTATTGTATTAGGAAGCATGGGGCATAGTTCATAAAGGCGTTTATTTCACAACGAAGAATGTCAAACGGGTTCATATACGTTGTAGATGCACATTTTATTGATATAATCGAAAGAAAAAAAATCCTGGACACATTAAGTGCCTGTGCCAAAGATGAATATGCAAAAACACCACAAAAGAAAGCCTAACCAGAGGCCAAGATCAAATAAAAGAAACGCACAACAGAATCTGGTTTAGATTAGGAATATCCCTGCAGGCATACCGAGCGATTGCGACGACGAGAATGAGTGAGTCGTATTTTTTTTTATTTAAAAAAAAAAAGTTTTCGATAAAGTATGGGATAGTGAACTTTATATACAAATAGAGTCCATACGGAATAAAACGAAATTTACTTGCATGGTTCAAAAAACATCTTTTTGAAAGAACAAAAAAAGTGGTCAACAAAATTTCTTCTTTATCATTTTCGAATGTTTCTCAAGGCTCTGTGTTTGTGGTCCCATTTGGTCTTCGTCAATACACAAAAAAATGTATCGGTGATATTGGTGAAAAACGCCTTTCCTTAACTGGGCTGTATGCAGATGATACATCTAGATGTATTCCCGGTAGATTACAAATTATTTATAAATCATGATGTAAATGAACTTGGTATTTGGTCTGTATGTTACTATGAAACAATTAAAATAGTTCGGAACTAAAAACTAACCAATTATTTGATAATATATGTCTTTTTTTTTAAATATAGAAGTTTATTGGTAAACTTAGGGAAAAACAGAGTCTCTTGTACAATCTGTATGTGAACAAAGAGTAGCAATTACATGAACCAAAATAGCATTCACTAATTTACGAGGGAGAGCCGTGATCGTGGTCGTATGGTAGTTGGATTTACAACTACCTATGCTATCAGTGCCCGTCACCACTAACGTTGTTAATTTTAATCCCGCTCATGTCGAGGTGTACTCGATACATTATGTGATAAAGTTTGTCATCGACTTGCGACAGGTCAGTGGTTTTCTCCGCTTTCCTCCACCAATAAAACTGCCGTCCACGATATAGCTAAAATATTGTTGAAAATGCCTTTAAACTCCATAACCCTAACCCTAATTTTTGACAGAAACCAATTTCCACATCAGTTCCGGCATATGCCTTTTCATTTTGTTTAATTTTTCACTCAAAACAACGTTTTATTATCGGAATTTGCATGATTATGACTAATATACATCTAAATAACGATGCCATGTAAAAAAGTTTACCAATGTTGTATTTTCTATTCTTTACAATCATCCGTCGTATTATGAGGTTATATTCGTGAAAAGCTGCACGAGCTAATAATTGAACAATGATAAGCTATATATGTGAATTGGTACGGTGCACTCTTTAGATATACAGTAGCTCACATCAATTGGCCATAATTTTTGCAATTCTTCTTATAATTGTACTGTATTCGATGTTGTCCTGCAAAGCAAAAATATACTACACCTAAAAAAAGGTGACAAAAATATCGCGGTTACAGCAAGTCAGCAACCAACCATTTTTACGATTCACACCTTTTCCATGGTGGGTACACTTTCTTGAATATTCGTAAAACGTAGGACAATTATTGCTTAAAATAAAACTTACAAATTATTCTTTAAGAACGTGACTTTTCCGAGTAAAGAATAAATGTATTCAAAGGGACATATACGTCCAATGGGACTCGGCCGGTGATGAACACATATATGGTTCCTTGGGACTAAGGTGGCTAAAGCATAAAAAAACCAATATACAAAAAATGTAAATATATTTCAACTACCGAAATGAGTAAATATTTCAGATACATAAAATTTGTGCTCCCTTTACTATTTATGACTTCATCAGTAAGGGCCAACCTTTTTGACAATGCACAGTAACAAGAAGTCAGAATTGTGAAGAATCCCAACATTCAACCAACTATAAATATAGCACAACCAGAGTCTCTTGGGAGCATGTATTGCTCACCTTGGTTATATAGGAAATGAACAAAATGATAATTCACCAAGACAGTGCAATATTCCAGAGCACCCGAGTTCATTCCCACTGTTTGTTGTGGTCTTCTGTACTGAATTTTGTGGATAATTGTTCGTCTTTTTTGGCCAGTATTGTCAGTCTTGTGATTTGCATTTTCTGATTACTCTCTTGCTATCATCAAACCTTTCTTATGCCAGTTCAAGACAAAATGAGGATATTTTTGTAGAGGACTTCACATAATTATGTGTAGGAACTAGCAAATCATTTGAATTTGTAGTTTCAGAGGAGAAAATAATTATTTGTCCTTTTTCTTTTGGCCATTGAATTGTCCCTCCTTCTTCGAATTTATGACTTCTGGTTACCCCTTTGGTATCTTTCAACTTTCCTATAAAGTTTCAACCAATCAGAAAAAAGAATTGCCAATGGTGGCCATGATTTTTGTTGGATTAAACAGAAATGAGCAATTTATTGTAGAAGAACTCGCATACATTTATTTGATATTGTGGTTTCAGAGGAGAAGATTTGTCAAGTTTCAGCCAAACAGAAACCAGAATTGGACATGGCAGGCATGTTTTTGTTGGACCAAGATGAAATGAAGATTTTTTTGTAAGGAACCTCATAAAGATCATTTCTGCAAATTTGGTTAAAACTTGTTTAGTAGTTTCTGAAGAGATGTCCAAAATGTGAAAGTTTATTGACAGACTGATAAGACAACAGACACCAAGTGAAGGCAAAAGCTCACATGACCCTCTGAGTCAGGTTAACAAACAAAACACCAGAGGTTCTCAAGAGCCTGTATCGTTCACCTGGTAATAAAAAAAACCAATTGGTCCTATGTAAAAACTATGTCCTGCAGTGGTAGTCATCTTGGAATTATGATCAACATAAAAAACACAAAGTTTGTAAAGGACCTTCCAATGATTGATGCACAGTTTAGGTTCAATCAGTGCAATAGCTTCAGAGAAGAATATATTTCTGTATTTTCCCCATATGGTTCTGTGTTAATACTATGACTTGTGGTGGCAGCCATCTTGGATTTCCGATCGGCATAAAATACAGAGGACCTTCCAATGATCATTCCTGGGCAGTTTGGTTTTAACTGTCCAAGTGGTTTCAGAGAAGAAGCGTTTTGAAACATTTTTCCCATAGGGTCCAATGTTAAACTAAGTCCTGCCGTAGCCGCCATTTTGAATTTCATATCAGAACAAAAAATTTAAAGTTTGTAGAGGACCATCCAATGAACATTCATGTACAGTTTGGCTTTAATCATATTTGTAGTTTCTGAGAAAAAGGCATTTGAACATTTTTCCATAGGGTCCAATGTTAATCTATGTCCTGCGGTGGTGGCCATCTTGGATTTCCGATCGGCATAAAAAACACACACCTTGTAGAGGACCTTCTAATGATCATTCCTGGGCAGATTGGTTTCAATTATCCAAGTGGTTTCAGAGAAGAAGCGTTTTGAAACATTTTTCCCATAGGGTCCAATGTTAGACTAAGTCCTGCCGTAGCCGCCATTTTGAATTATATATCGGAACAAAAAACGTACAGTTTGTAGAGGACCATCCAATGAACATTCATGTACAGTTTGGCTGTAATAATATTTGTAGTTTCTGAGAAGAAGGCATTTGAACATTTTCCCATAGGGTCCAATGTTAATCTATGTATTGCGGTGGCGGCCATCTTGGATTTCCGATCGGCATAAAAAACATAAAATTTGTAGAGGACCTTCCAATGATCATTCCTGGGCAGTTTGGTTTCAACTGTCCTAGTGGTTTCAGAGAAGAAGCGTTTTGAAACATTTCCCCCATAGGGTCCAATGTTAAACTAAGTCCTGCCGTAGCCGCCATTTTGAATTTCATATCGGAACAAAAAACGTACAGTTTGTAGAGGACCATCCAATGAACATTCATGTACAGTTTGGCTTTAATCATATTTGTAGTTTCTGAGAAGAAGGCATTTGAACATTTTCCCATAGGGTCCAATGTTAATCTATGTCCTGCGGTGGTGGCCATCTTGGATTTCCGATCGGCATAAAAAACACACACCTTGTAGAGGACCTTCCAATGATCATTCCTGGGCAGTTTGGTTTCAATTATCCAAGTGGTTTCAGAGAAGAAGCATTTTGAAACATTTTTCCCATAGGGTCCAATGTTAAACTATGTCCTGCCGTAGCCGCCATTTTGAATTATATATCGGAACAAAAAACGTACAGTTTGTAGAGGACCATCCAATGAACATTCATGTACAGTTTGGCTTTAATCATATTTGTAGTTTCTGAGAAGAAGGCATTTGAACATTTTCCCATAGGGTCCAATGTTAATCTATGTCCTGCGGTGGTGGCCATCTTGGATTTCCGATCGGCATAAAAAAACACACACCTTGTAGAGAACCTTCTAATGATCATTCCTGGGCAGTTTGGTTTCAACTGCCCTAGTGGTTTCAGAGAAGAAGCGTTTTGAAACATTTCCCCCATAGGGTCCAATGTTAAACTAAGTCCTGCCGTAGCCGCCATTTTGAATTTCATATCGGAACAAAAAACCATAAGATTGTAGAGGACCATCCAATGAACATTCATGTACAGTTTGGCTTTAATCATATTTGTAGTTTCTGAGAAGAAGGCATTTGAACATTTTCCCATAGGGTCCAATGTTAATCTATATCCTGCGGTGGTGGCCATCTTGGATTTCCGATCGGCATAAAAAAACATAAAATTTGTAGAGGACCTTCCAATGATCATTCCTGGGCAGTTTGGTTTCAATTATCCAAGTGGTTTCAGAGAAGACGCGTTTTGAAACATTTTCCCCATAGGGTCCAATGTTAAACTAAGTCCTGCCGTAGCCGCCATTTTGAATTTCATATCAGAACAAAAAACGTACAGTTTGTAGAGGACCATCCAATGAACATTCATGTACAGTTTGGCTTTAATCATATTTGTAGTTTCTGAGAAGAAGGCATTTGAACATTTTCCCATAGGGTCCAATGTTAATCTATGTCCTGCGGTGGTGGCCATCTTGGATTTCCGATCGGCATAAAAAACACACACCTTGTAGAGGACCTTCTAATGATCATTCCTGGGCAGATTGGTTTCAATTATCCAAGTGGTTTCAGAGAAGAAGCGTTTTGAAACATTTTTCCCATAGGGTCCAATGTTAGACTAAGTCCTGCCGTAGCCGCCATTTTGAATTTCATATCGGAACAAAAAACGTACAGTTTGTAGAGGACCATCCAATGAACATTCATGTACAGTTTGGCTGTAATAATATTTGTAGTTTCTGAGAAGAAGGCATTTGAACATTTTCCCATAGGGTCCAATGTTAATCTATGTATGGCGGTGGCGGCCATCTTGGATTTCCGATCGGCATAAAAAACATAAAATTTGTAGAGGACCTTCCAATGATCATTCCTGGGCAGTTTGGTTTCAACTGTCCTAGTGGTTTCAGAGAAGAAGCGTTTTGAAACATTTCCCCCATAGGGTCCAATGTTAAACTAAGTCCTGCCGTAGCCGCCATTTTGAATTTCATATCGGAACAAAAAACGTACAGTTTGTAGAGGACCATCCAATGAACATTCATGTACAGTTTGGCTTTAATCATATTTGTAGTTTCTGAGAAGAAGGCATTTGAACATTTTCCCATAGGGTCCAATGTTAATCTATGTCCTGCGGTGGTGGCCATCTTGGATTTCCGATCGGCATAAAAAACATAAAATTTGTAGAGGACCTTCCAATGATCATTCCTGGGCAGTTTGGTTTCAACTGTCCTAGTGGTTTCAGAGAAGAAGCGTTTTGAAACATTTCCCCCATAGGGTCCAATGTTAAACTAAGTCCTGCCGTAGCCGCCATTTTGAATTTCATATCGGAACAAAAAACCTTAAGATTGTAGAGGACCATCCAATGAACATTCATGTACAGTTTGGCTTTAATCATATTTGTAGTTTCTGAGAAGAAGGCATTTGAACATTTTCCCATAGGGTCCAATGTTAATCTATGTCCTGCGGTGGTGGCCATCTTGGATTTCCGATCGGCATAAAAAACACACACCTTGTAGAGAACCTTCTAATGATCATTCCTGGGCAGTTTGGTTTCAACTGCCCTAGTGGTTTCAGAGAAGAAGCGTTTTGAAACATTTCCCCCATAGGGTCCAATGTTAAACTAAGTCCTGCCGTAGCCGCCATTTTGAATTTCATATCGGAACAAAAAACCATAAGATTGTAGAGGACCATCCAATGAACATTCATGTACAGTTTGGCTTTAATCATATTTGTAGTTTCTGAGAAGAAGGCATTTGAACATTTTCCCATAGGGTCCAATGTTAATCTATATCCTGCGGTGGTGGCCATCTTGGATTTCCGATCGGCATAAAAAAACATAAAATTTGTAGAGGACCTTCCAATGATCATTCCTGGGCAGTTTGGTTTCAATTATCCAAGTGGTTTCAGAGAAGACGCGTTTTGAAACATTTTCCCCATAGGGTCCAATGTTAAACTAAGTCCTGCCGTAGCCGCCATTTTGAATTTCATATCAGAACAAAAAACGTACAGTTTGTAGAGGACCATCCAATGAACATTCATGTACAGTTTGGCTTTAATCATATTTGTAGTTTCTGAGAAGAAGGCATTTGAACATTTTCCCACAGGGTCCAATGTTAATCTATGTCCTGCGGTGGTGGCCATCTTGGATTTCCGATCGGCATAAAAAACAGAAACTTTGTAGAGGACCTTCCAATGATCATTCCTGGGCAGTTTGGTTTCAACTGTCCAAGTGGTTTCAGAGAAGAAGCATTTTGAAACATTTTTCCCATAGGGTCCAATGTTAAACTAAGTCCTGCCGTAGCCGCCATTTTGAATTTCATATCGGAACAAAAAACCTTAAGATTGTAGAGGACCATCCAATGAACATTCATGTACAGTTTGGCTTTAATCATATTTGTAGTTTCTGAGAAGAAGGCATTTGAACATTTTCCCATAGGGTCCAATGTTAATCTATGACCTGCGGTGGCGGCTATCTTGAATTTTCGATCGGCATAAAAAAACAGAAAATTTGTAGAGGACCTTCCAATGATCATTCCTGGGCAGTTTGGTTTCAATTATCCAAGTGGTTTCAGAGAAGAAGCGTTTTGAAACATTTTCCCCATAGGGTCCAATGTTAAACTAAGTCCTGCCGTAGCCGCCATTTTGAATTTATTATCGGAACAAAAAACGTACAGTTTGTAGAGGACCATCCAATGAACATTCATGTACAGTTTGGCTTTAATAATATTTGTAGTTTCTGAGAAGAAGGCATTTGAACATTTTCCCATAGGGTCCAATGTTAATCTATGTATTGCGGTGGTGGCCATCTTGGATTTCCGATCGGCATAAAAAACAGTAACTTGGTAAAGGACATTCCAATGATCATTCATTTACAGTTAGGGTTCAGTCAGTTCATTAGTTTCAGAGAAGAAGATCTTTGAAATTTAAGCCAATCAGAGCATATTATTGGCCCTGGCAGCCATATTGAATATCCGACTGGAACGAAAAACAGTAACTTTGTAGAGGACCATCCAAGGAACATTCCTGCTAAGTTCGGTTCCAATCGGCCAAGTGGTTTCGGAGAAGAAGCTTGAAATGTGAAAAGTTTACAGACGACAGACAACAGACAACAGACGACGGACGCCAAGTGATGGCAATAGTTCACCTGGACCTTTGGTCCAGGTGAACTAAAAAAACTGCAGGAATTCCATCAAGTAATTCAAACAACAAAATGATTAAACATTTTTAAACAACCAGTTGTAAAATGTGTAAATTCATGAAAAATAGGAAGAGGCCATCATGATAGTATGGTAGTTGGATTTAAAACTACCTATGTAATAAAAGCCTATCACCACTAAAGTTATGAGTTTGATTCCCAGTCATGGCGATGTGTACTCGATACAACATAATGTGATAAAGTTTGTCAGTGACTTGCAGCAGGTCAGTGGTTTTCTCCCGGTACTCTGGTTTTTCCACCAATGAAACGAACCGTCACAATATAACTGAAAGATTGTTGAAAGTGGCATTAAACACCATAACCGTACCCCCATGATTAACAGGAGAACACCTGTCATATGGATCAGACATGTTTTTATTGGTTTAGACAAAAATGCAACAATAAACTACAAATTGTTAAAAAATTTAATTTTAATAAATAATTATTTAACTTTAACAAACAATTGGTAAGTTGTCATGGTACAGGTATATTTACTTGTTTCTACAAATGTATTTCTGAAAACAAATGAGTATATCACTTATTAGGGGATTTGATCTTGTCAATAGCCAATGAAAAATGTATACTGAAATAATGTTAAACTACAAATGTCAATTAAATGTCCAATACCAAAATGGTTTGAAAATATATTTTGGTAGACTATACAATGATTTTTACAATTTAACCTATGATGTAATGTTAACAAATCCATTTTAAACAAAGGTAAATAACGTAGAGATATAAATATAGAATAAAACGGCAGCTTAGAAGGTGGAGACAGACATTATTACTAGTATGACAGCGAGGCTGATAGGATGAGCTACAATACTAGTAATAGTGTATGTCAATACTAGTAATAATGTATGCCAATACTAGTAATAATGTATGTCAATACTAGTAATAATATATGCCAATACTAGTAATAATGTATGTCAATACTAGTAATAATATATGCCAATACTAGTAATAATGTATGTGAAGACTTCATGACCATTTTTTTTATCTGTCATGTTCTGTTTGATGTCACACTGATTGATTATTTTCAGAATCAGTCAGTTTCTTGATGCTGACAATATCACTCGATGATATCAAATGAAAAATGTCCAAATTACCAATAAATTGAGAATCTAGGGGAATATTCATTACTACATTTATTACAAGTATGGTGATTTTACTTTAATTTCATTGGCTAAGGACTTAGCAACTGCTCTTGACAAACTTTTCTGAGCATTTCCCATATCTGGCATAGAGCCAAAATATATAAAGCTCAGGACCTGGTTGTTCAACATACTGAATAAGGTTATCCACTGGACAGGTAACCAGAGGATAACTTTATCCACTGTTTTGAGCAAAGGGGCCCAGGGGAATATAGATTCCAACACCTGGCCAAAAAAAATATATAGGTTAGGTTAATATAACATTCCAACACCTGGCACAGAACCAAAATCTTTAAAGTGTCTGTTTAATATAAGATTCCCACACCCGATACATGAAAAACTGACATTACAAAAATTTGGAAAATAAAACATGTAATAAAAAAAACCTTACATTTTGTATCTTAGAATCATATTATAAAACAATTAATGACTTAATTTCAGTTGATATTATAAACCCAAGTAACGTAATAATCACCTTGACTTCGTCTCGGTGAATATCAGTTTCTTGGGTTTATTAATATAGAACAACTGCAGTTATTAAGGTCGAGACTGAAATTATCACTAGTATCACCTCGAGTCCAATCAGACAAGCTCTGTGATACTTATAGTGATTGTATGATGAGACATTTAAAACTGACATTATTGTTTTTATCAGAACTTCATAAAATGATAGATGTTGCACTGACCTATAATTTTCACTATCATGGTTCGTCCGTTGATATCTGTACTTCAAATATCCCTCAGTGAGATCAAAGGGAAAATATATAAATTACCAATAAATCCTTTTATTCTGCACTGGTTCTAATTGAGCAGTCAAATTGCATTGACTGGATAAATTTTTCTAATGCATGGTAACTGCTCAAGATATAGTTTTTTTCTGAAACCTGATTCATATTGAGCAACGATTAGAAACGGTAACATTATAAGCATGGACCTCACAGCGGATACCATATAAAAACCTGATTAGAACACTTGTTTATTCTCTTTTTAGACGATTTGGCAGTTGTTTTGGGTTTTTTAACATTGCAGGATAAACACAATATATATACATTGTTCGAAAATATAAAATTCATTTGCACTCGCTGGAAAACAGGACAGGAAAGATTGCCAAAGGATAGCTTTTCTACCTATTTCTAAAGCTCGTACAAATAAATTATATGTTTTTTGACAATGTACATATATCATCTATATATCAACCTCATCAAAAGTCATTAATTGTGTAATATCATTAATATTACCTGTACCACGAAAATAAAATAATTTAAGAGGGTTTATTGCAGAAGGAAATGTATGTGTGTCCTCTGCTCTTGTTGCCTTGAAAAAATTTGAAGAAAGAGAGAGTAACTCTGATTACCTATTTAATGACCAAAAACTTTGATGTGGACATATCCACAATATGATAATTAACCATATAAATAATGGAAGTGACACCATTAATGGTAAAAGTTGGTAAAAGATATTAATATGTCTGCCACACATTGAAAATAACATAATCATACTCCCAGTAAAATACAATCCAATTTACACTGTACTTCAAGCTTGTGCTCCCCTACTTATGGAGCTTTTGGTAAAATTTTGGCAACCATTGGTTCATGGTTAATTCTGACAGAAATACAAACATTAAAAAATCTATCATCAAATATAGCAGAGCCAGTATAATCATTTTAATAAATTTCTCTATTTTTTAGCATTCTTAAGTTAGTACACATGATAATTTGTTATAATTTTCTAAGAAGTTATGTTGAATATTCATTAGTCTTGATCACAATTTCTAGGTATTTAGTACTACATAAATTTATTTCCTATATACAGTAGAGTTCGTTTATAACGAACAGGTTTGTAACGAAATCAGGCTTATAACGAAGTAAAGATAAATCCCCAGTCCCATCGCTACTTAAACAATGTATTTGTGAAGGCCTATTACGAATTCTACTGTACATGTGCACCATGTATAAATTTAAACCATGATTTGATCCTTTACAACCTTTCCATACAAATTTGTTGTACATTTCAATTACTATGTACTAAAACCTATGTCTTGAGGCATTGAAAGGAATCGATCAATCAAAGAAGGTAGAAAGATATTTTGTTAAAAAAAATGATAATAAAGTTTGGGCTACACCTTATTAAAAATAGATAAAGAAATATTTATCTAAAACATCTGTAAAACAGTTGTATTATATGCAAAATTTCAAAACTATATTTAATAATAGAAATCAAGGTTAGGTTATTAGGTCAGATCATCGAGGAGGAATTTAGAAAATTTTAATTCATATTTTGTTAATTTGGTGGTATATATTGAACATAGTGACAGCATAAATCTCAAACTTCCCCAGGAAGTCTGCAACTAAAAACAGAAAATTTTTGCTCTTTTTTTGTTGCACATTTGAGCCTCTTGTTTAGAAATGGGTAGAGTTACATACTGCAAGTCAATACCAACTTTTATTCAGTGCCAAGGATATTCAGAAGGATCAATGAACTATAACTTTAGTTATCACACAAAAACCATTTTGTCTACGGACAGATGACAACGACAGATCTATCCATAACATACCCGTTAATATGACAGTAAAATCATTATACAAATTTTATATACCTTTGAAATATGTGAAATTTCAGTATTTGGGCTCCTTTAACACACATATCAAAATAAAATAACATATAAAGATGAACATTTTACCAACAAAAAAAACTGCCTTATAATTGGAATAAAAATAAAAAAGTTCAGATTTTAGAATTCTGCTGACCCCGTTTGATTGTTTATCTTGAAAAAATGAGGAAATGTATAACATATTACTGGAAGTCCTCAGCACAATCAATTCAAAGAAATAAACCACATCAAAATTGGATGAAAAAAACCTCAACCAAATATGATAAATTTTGGAATTTGGGAACCTTTTAGACCCGTTTTCACAATAAAATAGCAAAATAATTTTTTATGGCATATAAAGATGATAATTTTGCATAAAACTGCATTAAAATTGGAAGAAAAATAAAAATTTGAAATTTTGAAATTCCACCTTTAATATCAAAAATGGTATGGCTACATAATAACACTTTGTATTTATCTGGAAGGGATTTTCCCACGGTATTCCATTAATTCATTAAAAAAAAAATCCTCATAAATATCAAATGAACAATAAATTCTCCAAGTACAATAAACAGAAACACCTATTTCTGTACCTTAATGCCTCTTGTTTAATGACAGGTAGGGCTACAACACATCAATACCAAACATCATTTTGTGACTAGGATTTTGGTGTGAAAAATTCAAAAGAATCGATCGACTAGGAATGAAGTGACCATGCAGAAACCATTTTGTCTACAAATGGACAAAGACGACAAACCCATAACATAACACGACTTAAAAAAAAAACAGTTTGAGCTTTCATTCTCCGACGTCTGCGTCTTTGTCACCGATCAAGAATAACAAATGAAATGCAATGGCTAAAAAGGCAGTGCCAAGTAAATCTCCAATGGCTGTAAGGTATGGTATTGCTACATTGTCTGGGTCATCACCGAGTCTCCATATTAGATGCACCATCCAGTTAGCTAAATATAGAAGTATGATCACCTGAAATAATAGAATTAAACTGTTAACATCAAGACTGTACTTATACTTACAAACAGAACACAACATTTTATAATGTTGTACAAAAACAGTTAAAGCAGATAATTATCTGGGTATATAAATGGACCAACATGCATCATTGATTTTTTTTGCATTAGCCATGAAATAAACAATATATTAGATATAAGATAAACAATTATCAGGTTTTTTTTTTTTTTTTATATTAGACGAGTATTGTTTTATATGACAGAGTCAAATTCATAGACCCTTGTACTCACATTTAAGATGGAATCGCATTGACGAAAAGGATATTTCATAACAAATACAAATATTTTTTCATTCTTTCTTTAGCCAGGTGAGCTATAAATAACATCCACAACCCATACATAACTCCACATGCAACATGCAATGACAGTAGTGCTTTTGCGAAATTTAGGTGTGTGGTCATGCTCCAATAAGACTGGCCACTATGGAAATATAAAACTTGAAGAAAGATGCTGTTTTAACTATTCAAATTTAATTGAAGATGAAACCCATGTTATTTTACATTGTCCTGTTTATTCTAAATTTAGAAACAATTTCTTTACTGAAGTTCTCTTTTAAAGAGTTTGTCAGATTGTCAGAAAATGGTATTTTTATTTTCGAATCTAGTTTTTAGAATATTTGCCAAAACCTGCAATATCATTTAAAAAAAAAAATGTAAAGAAGTTTTATATTGTAAATAATATATTTAATTTGTGTATTAATATTTACATTGCCTGTACGTGTATGTACACTGTTGTACTTGTTTATACAAATGTATATGATTCCTTATCGTCTCTCATATTAAATCTGTATTGATTAGCATGTACATATTTAACTTTAATATTATTTGTTAATTTATGTAAGTATGCATAAGGTAGCTAATGAATTATTGAATTGAATTGAATTAAATTGCAACTCTTCATAGAATGATTCATAACAATCAAATAACATGGTAAATTAAAAATTTCTTGAACAAAAAATACAAAATTATGAAAGAAGTTATCTCCCTTTCTGAAAACCCAATATATTTTTGAAGATTAATTTAGGGGTTAGTGTTAGGGTTATGGTGTTTAATGCCACTTTCAACAATATTTAAGTTATATCATGTTGGTTAGTTTTATTGGTTGAGAAAACCACCAACTAGCCGCAAGTCATTGACAAACATAATGTTGTATCGAGTACACCTCGCCTGAGTGGGGATTAAAACTCACAGCATTAGTGGTGATAGGCACTGATTGCATAGGTAGTTATAAATCCAACTATCATACGATCATGACCACGACAGTCCCATAAGATTAATTTATTAGAAAGCACAGTGACTCATATTTTTTTATTATCCAGTTTTCAAGAACTTCACTAAATACTTTTAACTAATAAATATTTCAGAAATTTTACTAATTCTTGAGTTAAAAATATTGGAACCCAATATTTTTTGTATTGGTATTTTTCAAGTAGATACATAAAAAAAACTTTTCCAAATGAAAAATGTAGAAATTCTATAATAAATAATTTAAATCCCTCATCTACCTTAAATATTTTATATTCTATGAACACAAGATCTGAATAAATCTCTTCTCCATTGTGTTTATAACGGTAAAACATTATGTTCAGACAGCATAAGTGATTTTTATTTAAATTATGAAGTATACTTCTTTAGTTGATTATCCAAATTATCAGTATTGTTCAGGTTAGAAGAATATGCAACAGTATATAACAGAGGCATCAATTAATGTCAAAACACAGTTGCATTTAAACTTACATCTTTCCTTTTTTAATTTTGCTAAATTTTAATTATCTTTTATCTAAACAAGAGGTCCACCTGAGCCTGTATTGCTTATCTGGTTTCATATTTTTAATGTTCAAGTTCAAGCAAGCTTTGGTCCAGCAGGTGTAATAATAATGGCTGTTAGAAAAAAAAGTAAGTATAGAGATCACATACCCCCCCCCCCCCCCCCCCCCCCCACCATTAATGTGAAATACTTTTAGGAGGAAATCGATATAGTGAGGCTTAATTTAGACAGTAGGATTATATACAATTATAGTCTTTTGTTGAGGTCAATACGAGTTTTTATGGACCTAAAAACGATATTCACCGAAGCTTTAGGCTGACGTGAATATTGATATCTAAGGTCCATAAAAACTTGCATTGACCGATACAAAAGACTGTAATTGTTTTATTACATTAAAATGAAAAGTGAAAGTGAAAGTGAAACCAAGTCAATACGAGTTTTAATCAAACAATATCAAATTTTACGGAATGTCAGGTGACAGCATGATAGCCAATAAAATTGTTTAAATAAAATCATTATGTAATAATTATTATTATTAAGGTCTTTCCACTTTCCAGGGAAGACCTTACTATTATTTTCCCAATAATTAGGACTTTCTCTTTCCAGTCAGTGTTATTCAATGCCTTTGATATTTGTTATTGTTTTCTCATCATATTAACATCAGAGGTCCACTGCAGGTAGGAACCGAAGCTAAGGAGATACCCATATTCCAACTTTGGTTTTTATTTTACCCAACAAGTATAGCATATGGAATACCACAGCCAAAAAGGCAGTTCCAAGTAAATCTCCTATTGCAGTAAGGTATGGTATGGCAAAATTGTCTGGATCTTTGCCTGAATTCCAAAACAAGTGTACAATCCAATTGGCTAAATAGAGCAATATTAAAACCTACAAAATGTACATATCATATTTATACTTGCAAAACATTTCTCGGTAATGTTCACTCATTAATTTGTTATAAGCCAGGGTTTCAGATTGTGGCAATTTTTAGGTCATTGACCGAAAGATTTTAGAAATGGCCTAAATTTTTTAAACTTATAAGACATTTTATTGGTTACATAATTAAGGCATGACATATAGGAAATGCTGGTTTTAGGACAATTGTCCTGAACATGTCTGAGGATAGCAGAAACCCTGTAAGTAATATTTAAGAAAATGACAAAATACTACACTATCACAACAATTCTAAAATACTACACTGTCACAACAATTCTAAAATACTACACTGTCACAACAATTCTAAAATCCATTAAAAAAACATTGTAGAAACTGAGGCAAAATGGATACCAACGACGGGGAAAGAAATATTGTCTACTTTGTTGTAAATTGGTGTGTTAAATTTAACTTGAAAAGGGATATGTCTACATCCAAAAATTGACAAGAGTCACTTGTAGCGTTCGCCTTATTCAACATAAGTTCATTGGAATAAATTTGTTTTACATTTAATGTAAGAAAATTAGAATTATTTACAGTTATACAGCATTAGTATCTACAGTTATTGTTGAATAAACTAATAAGTGAGTGCTTACAGTGAACAAAATAGGCACTCGCCCTCTCGCCAATGCAAGTATTTCAATTTTCGGGCGAGTAAAATATATTTTGAACTCGCCCATTCTGGCGAGTAATTTTGGTTTTGAGACGTCCCCTATTTATTCAATGTTGATCGATTCTTCAACTAAGGATAGGAAAGCGTTAATGTAAAACGACCAAATGATACAGATTTTTTAATATAGAATACCGAATCTGATTGGTTGACAGTAGAATTGTCGACTAATCAGATATGTTGTAAGAAATGGTTGTAGAAAACAAAGATGAATGTCATGGATTAATTGATTCAGAATATTCACGATGTCACTGTTAAAGTATGTGACGATTGTAAATCAAAATGGTGAAAGTTCAAAATCTACCAAGCGTAAAACAACTGATCATCAACAAGAAAAAATAAAAGAATACAAAAAGAATTGAACAAGAATTTTTTTTTACCGAAATGGGCTGTCAGTAGGCCATGGCTTCGAGATGAAGCCAACGGAATGGTATGTACCCTTTTTTATAATTTACAAAGCCGGGCTTGAACCCATGCCGTATTGGTGATAGGCTTGTATGAGTTGTTAGATCCAGCGACTTAACTCATAGAGCCATCCAGGCCCCCCAAAAAAAATAATTGGGCAAGTGGATTCTGATCTGGGAGAGTAGTTCTTAAAAGTCACTCGCCCGGCTTGGCGAGTGCCTTCAAAAATCTTTTGGAGTTTAGCCATACATTAAGATTCATAGCAATATAAAAACAAATCACCATTGAGGGGAGCAAAATTTGTTCCCATTGGAATTCTAACAATTTGATGAAACACTTCATTGTCAAAACGAACAAAAATGTTGTCCAGCAAAACATTGATATGATAAATCATGTCATCATAAATCCAATTACAGTATTTATCTCTTTTATCATCACTAAAAAATGATTTAATTTATATTTGTTACAACATATGTAATCACAACTTGATTTATAGAACTGCCATTTAATTAAACAAGAAAACTTGTCTTTGATGAGTTTAAGTGGTAGGGTGGTACACAAGGTAGAAAAGTTATAACTGTCAGTGCCATCTTTCATCATCTGTACACATGTGAAAGAATACTTTTCAACAAGGTGATGATGTCTTTAAAAAAATGTTTGAAAGTAAGAAGATACAATCCTTCAAAAATCCTTGACTTAATACAGTGACATTGTAAAAAGTCTAAATACAATCTGCAAGCTTGAGCAGAACGAACAAGCTGTGAAATATAAACTTCATAAACAGGAACGTTTGGTATATTACTATCAAGGTGGGGGAAATATTAAATGTCAAAACTGTAGTTGTCTCTCTTGTCATAGTATGGTAGAAAGTTGACCATAGGCATTAAATTTGAGATAAATGGCAAGAAATGGGAATCGTTGTGTTTCATAATATTGTCAACCTCTACTGTTCAACTTTTAATTTCAAACAGTATAATTTCAAACCTTTAAAACCTAAAAAGAAATCCCCCATATTAAAAATTTATAAAAACTGCATTGACTTCCCCATGAAAAAATATTAAATACCTGTAGCATAGATGCTGTGAGATAAAATGTTGCAAATGTCCATGTTATTGAGGTATGACCTGCTTTCATATAGGATATAGTATACATAAATATTAAATGTCCAGGAATAACTAATGCCAACAAAACTCTTGTAGCTTTAGCAGTTACATCTGAAAGAAAAAAAAAGTAAAAATAAATAGAATACAAAACATTATCTAGCATTAAGTATGTGTTCTATAAAAATACAGAATTTTAAACATTTGATACAACCCATCAGATACAAAAAACCTTGTATCATATATATACAACACATCAGATACAAAAAACCTTGTATCATATATATACAACCCATCAGATACAAAAAACCTTGTATCATATATGTACAACCCATCAGATACAAAAAACCTTGTATCATATATATACAACCCATCAGATACAAAAAACCTTGTATCATATAGACATGTATATATATGTGATACAGTGAGTGAGTGATTGTTGTTTAACTCAGCATTTTTTCAGCTAATATCATGGCGAGAACAAGTAAATTTTGAATGAGATCATGATGAGGTCCAATTTGTACTGAACCAACACGCTGTTAGGTTTTTATAGTGCTAGCTCACTGAAACAAACAGTCTAAAGATAGACATGTTGTCCCACTAGGACACATTTTCCTGATTCTGAAACAAAGAGTCTAAAGATAGACATGTTGTCCCACTAGGACACATTATCCTGATTCTGAAACAAAGAGTCTAAAGATAGACATGTTGTCCCACTAGGACACATTATCCTGATTCTGAAACAAAGAGTCTAAAGATAGACATGTTGTCCCACTAGGACACATTATCCTGATTCTGAAACAACCAGTCATTTCTCCTTCTCCTTAATGCTGCATGCTTTAAAAAAGTGGAGAAGCAACAAATACCAATTTAATAGTCTTTGGTTTGACGCGATCAGGGCTCAAACCCATGATCTACCTCAATCAAGGCGACCATGCTAACCATTACACCACCGATGCGGTTGTATGTGATACAAGATGTACTTTAGTTGGTTTTGCTTTCTTGCTTTCTTGACATCTTCACCAATAAATACAAAATACCATTGGGAATACTTCTAACGATCATTTAAAATGTTCGTTGCATATTGCAGGGAACTGTATCATGAACAATAACACTTCTAATGAAAAATGTTGTGCCCAAAAGATGTAGAGCAATCGTTGTACATTCGAATAATGAAAGCGATTGATAGATAAACCATTTGCATGAATGTTGTAACGTGATGTAAAACAGTATGTGATGCATAAACATGTTTAACTATTTCGAATGTCTAAACATTATTCGCTAATAAAAAAAATTATAATAATGAAATCTAACAGTATAGCTTTCTTTTGGCCTATGAAAATGTTAGATATATGTATTGTATGCATAAACATATTGGTACAATTGTATGTATCATGTTTGGTCAGTTATGTAACCTGCATTACTACTCAACACTATGTATCTTTTCTTATTAGATGTACAAAAAGTTCCACATACATTAGGTCAACATTTTACATGATCACTTTGACCTTTCACCTCTACTTACTAGATGTACAAAAAGTTCTACATACATTAGGTCAACATTTTACATTATCCCTTTGACCTTTCACCTCTACTTACTGGATGTACAAAAAGTTCTACATACATTAGGTCAACATTTTACATTATCACTTTGACCTTTCACCTCTACTTACTGGATGTACAAAAAGTTCTACATACATTAGGTCAACATTTTACATTATCACTTTGACCTTTTACCTCTACTTACTAAATGTACAAAAAGTTCCACATACATTAGGTCAACATTTTACATTATCACTTTGACCTTTCACCTCTACTTACTAGATGTACAAAAAGTTCTACATACATTAGAGCACCCTTTTACATTATCACTTTGACCTTTCACCTCTACTTACTAGATGTACAAAAAGTTCCACAAACATTAGGACAACCTTTTACATTATGACTTTGACCTTTCACCTCTACTTACTAGATGGACAAAAAGTTCCACAAACATTAGGACAACCTTTTACATTATGACTTTGACCTTTCACCTCTACTTACTAGATGTACAAAAAGTTTCACAAACATTAGGACAACATTTTACATTATGACTTTGACCTTTCACCTCTACTTACTAGATGTACAAAAAGTTCGAAACATTAGGACAACCTTTCACATTATGACTTTGACCTTTCACCTCTACTTACTAGATGTACAAAAAGTTCCACAAACATTAGGACAACCTTTTACATTATGACTTTGACCTTTCTTTTTTTGTAAATGTAATAAAGTTGTAATACGACTAGCTTGTACTGCTACCAAGTTACCTCCAACACCTGAAAAAAATATAGAGGGTTAGAGTTATGGTGCTTAACGCCACTTTCAACAATATTTCAGTTTATCGTGGCAGTCAGTTTTATTGGTGGAGGAAACCAGAGTACCTGGAGAAAACCACCGACCTGATGCAAGTCACTGACAAACTTTATCACATAATGTTGCATCGAGTAAATCTCACCTGAGTTGGATTCGAACTCACAACGTTAGTGGTGATAGGCACTGATTGCAAAGGTAGTTGTAAATTCAACTACCATACCATCACAACCATGACAGCCACTGTATAATAAAAATCTTACATCCCATGACAAAGATCATTCTAGAGTACCTGTAGAGAGTTCTGGTACTGTAGAATGAGTGAGTTGGACTTTGTTAGTGCTAGCTCACTGAAACAACAGTCCGCAGGTAGACATGTCACTCCACTCTGATACATTATTCTGATTCCAAGCCAACCAGTCGTTGTTCTTTCTCCTTACTTATTATTATTCATTTATTTGATTATTGTCCAGTCAGCAGTATTTCAGTTATATTCAGGATGAGAACAAGTTCAACAACATAATGATTGAGGTTTAATGCCAACTCAGCAATTTTTCAGCTATATCATGGTGAGAACAATGTAATTTTCAATGAAATGATGATGAGATCCACTTGTACTAGACCAACACTCCCAGTTGGATTTTTACAGTGCTAGCTCACTGAAACAACAGTCCAACCAGTCTTTGCTCTTTCTCCTTAATGTCACATGCTTAGAGGAGAAGCAACAAATACCAATTTTATAGTCTACGGTTTGATCCGACCAGGGCTCTAACCCACGATCTACAACACTCGAGACGAGCACGCTAACCTTTACGCCCCCAATGCGGTCCTGTAGAATGATCTTTGTTATAGGATGTTAGATTTTCATTATGAAATGAAATACATTTATTAATTTCAGTGAGTCAGCAAATTTTGTTTGAAAATACTAGTAGCTGTCAACTTGTGAGAGGCAAAAGACAGGCCATGACCAACACTGAACCTAAAGAAATCAGGCCATACATAACACATGATGGCTTTGCATGCTATTCTTGTGTGGCATGTGTACATTTACATCATGATATTCTTTTAAAGATGAAAAATTGCAATGTCTTTACAAGTTGTTTTTTCGAAAAAAGAAGAAGAAGAAAGTTGATTGCTTATTATTGCTGACTAGGAGTCTAATTACTGTTGTGTTCAACAAGTTTTTATTATTTTCAGTAAATATATATACAGTTGACTCTCATTGTCTTGAATTCGGTTGACTCAAATTTCCGGTTGAGTCGAATTTTTATCGAAGTCCCGAACTTCGTTGTGTATAAATATATATAATTTGACTCCTGTTTAGTCGAATTCGGTTGTCTCGAATAAAAGTTTTGGTCCCGAGATGTAGAAAGCCATATTATTTACATTCGTTAAGTCAAATTTACCTGTCAAAACATGTGTATTACCTTAGGATTAAAATCGGATCACGGGTGAAACATCCGGTCATTGAATTTGACATTTTTACCTTCGGCTATTTCACATGTTTATTTCACAATCTGTCAAATTAATTAGTGATAATATTTGAATTGGCTTGGTATTATGACACAGGTAAGATGTGTACAATCAAAAATTATCGATTCATAATAAGTGCGCTTGGGTCGGCATACATCAATGATTATGAAAAGTACACAAAGGAAGCGTTTTATCTATTGAATTATTTGTCGGAAATTAATTTTGATCAAAGAAGAATAGTTTTCTTCTACACCTTATTGAATAATAAAAACACACCATTTATTGTAAATAAACAGTATTGCACAAAGAAAAATACGTCATGATGGGTGAAGTTTAATGACAATGCGACAGGTGAAAAACATAAACAAAACGGATAAACATATTCATTCACACAAGAAAAGATATCTAGAAGTTATCAGTCGTTTCACAAGATTCAAAGAATTTAACGGAGAGAAAAAAACAGCAACAAAAACATCGAATATGTTTAAAATCGTTCCGAGAATAGGGACATGCGATGCTGGTTTTAGCTCTTCAAAATTTCGCTCGAGTTGTCTCCCTTTCGTTGTTAAACAAACCACACTTCCGGTATCTTCGTAGCTCCTCTTGAGTCGAACTACGGTTGATTTGAATTTTTTCCATGGTCCCATCGAATTCGAGATAACGAGAGTCAACTGTATATTTCAGTCTTATTTGCATATGTCCGTTTAATGTATTTTGATTAGGTAGTAGCATTTCCAGTGTGAATCTTATGAAAAGTTTACACATTAATAATTTTGATAGCCGGAACTACTTTTGCATCCAATGTAAACAATACGGCTTCTCATCTGTTTATATTTACACATTTTTTGATACACAAGTTTTTTTTTTCTAATAAACATATATACAATTTGTTTTCGTTATTCACTTACGGGTGTAAATATTAAAGTTGAAATTGTTTACTTCCATCAGGGGCGGATCCAGAGACTCTGTTGACTGGGGGGGGGGGGGGAGGGGGCTCAGTTATGGAGCAATATTTTCAATAATTGATGGAACCAACTGTAGTCCCAAAGCGGTTCTGGCCTGTAGGTCGGTAAACCTTGTTTTCATTTCATTTAGCATACAGTAGAGAAAAGATACAGTTAATGACTTCCTAAAGTATTCTTCCGGACCCTCTGCTTCAACATTATCTCTCATTATTTGTCTCCCGCATATTCTAGGTTTTTTAACCTCCATGTCTAGCAGTTCACATATTTTAGCACTCCTCTCAAAACACTGGTGGTTGAATTGTTCAACATTTGGTCTGCAGTCTAGTGAGCTCTGAATTAAATTTACGCTTTTTAAGGCTCTGCTTATGTCAAGTGATCTTTCTTGTAGTGATCTTGTAGAGGACCTTTGTAAGTTGGAATAACTTGTGTCCGATCCAAATGTTATATAGTTAACAATTTAATCTAAATCTAGGGATCTGCTGAGCCCTTTCTTAAAAGCCAGGCACCTTTGAACAATAACAATGGTTAGGGACCGACCATTTAACTTGGGGGGGGGGGGGGGGGGGGGGTTATGGTTTTTTGTTTCGTTCAGAATTTTTTTTTTCGGACAACACGAGAGTTAGAATATTTTTCCCCCCAGAATTTAACATTAGGTTATATTACAAAAACTCTGAATCAGATTATTTTTTTTCCTCCACCAAAATCAGAATATTTTTTTCAGCAACATTGGGAATCAGAATATTTTTTTAGAAAAAAACATAACCCCCCTGGAAGTTAAATGGTCCGTCCCTTACGACAAAATCAAAGTTGCAAATGGAATTCAACAAAGAAGTTACATCAGCTTCTTCTGGTCTGGTGTATGTGTGTTTTGGCAGATTTGTAAAGTGCTCAAGGGTTTGAGCAATAGCAGGGAAAAAATCTAATTTTAAGTCTATTTTATTTCTAATTAATTTTAATTATTTTATATGTATTTATATTTTCATTTAGAGTTTAAAATATGCTGTATTCATATATTTTTTTGTAATACAGCAACATTTGCCTTTATTTTTTTGGTAAAAATAAATGATATTTAAAAAAGAATTTCCTTGAAAGAGCCTCAATTTACAGGTGTTGGTGGTTATACCTATATGAAATTGTGACACTAGACATGTTTATATAACGGTTTAGACAATACCTGATTAATTGGTATTTTGACAATACATTCATAAAAACTTCATATAAACTTGAAAATTTGATTTAGCATAATTACTTATAATTACCTCTTTGAAGATTAATTCAATACAAAGAAATTAATTTGTATTTTCTTTTACTTTCATCACACAGATCGAAACCATTCGATTAAAAGCCATATCGTGACGTTAACTAACCTTGAAAAGCGTATGTTAATATATGTGCTTGACTTATTCGACGGGGGGGCTGAAGCCCCCAAAGCCCCCCCTGAATCCGCCACTGTCCATGTTGGATTATATTACTCACAAGCCATATTCCTATGCACTACTGACTGTGTGTGCAAAGGGCCATGTGCATAATGCACCTTTCTACATGGTGAGGTACAGCATATGGAAATAAATCATTTGATTAAATAAAACCTTTGTTGGTTGGATTATAAG
Source organism: Bathymodiolus septemdierum (assembly GCA_963383655.1). NCBI lineage: Eukaryota > Metazoa > Mollusca > Bivalvia > Mytilida > Modiolidae > Bathymodiolus > Bathymodiolus septemdierum. The sequence continues at coordinate 112,094,040 of OY726518.1, read as the reverse complement.
GATTAAAAGCTATGTTTTCAGACATTATCAATGTGTAAACTCTGTCGACGCCCTCACAAACTTTACATAAAAGTCTTTCAGTTTGTTTGTGATAGCATCGACCAAGCTTATGCATCGATAATTCTCTTACATGAAGAGTCCTTTGGACTTTATTCAGTGTGAAAAAGTAGTGTTTAATCCTATAATATATAAATGCATACACATTCAAGTTTATATATTATATTTTATGCCATTCTACATACCATTAATTACAGGCTGAAATACAGCAATACCATGATATCTTCCTACAGTAAAATCTAATATCAATCCACCTACACTGAAAAAATATAGAAATGTACAGTAAAATCTAATATCAATCCACCTACACTGAAATAATATAGAAATGTACAGTAAAATCTAATATCAATCCACCTACACTGAAATAATATAGAAATGTACAGTAAAATCTAATATCAATCCACCTACACAGAAATAATATAGAAATGTACAGTAAAATCTAATATCAATCCACCTACACTGAAATAATATAGAAATGTACAGTAAAATCTAATATCAATCCACCTACACAGAAATAATACAGAAATGTACAGTAAAATCTAATATCAATCCACCTACACTGAAATAATATAGAAATGTACAGTAAAATCTAATATCAATCCACCTACACAGAAATAATATAGAAATGTACAGTAAAATCTAATATCAATCCACCTACACTGAAAAAATATAGAAATGTACAGTAAAATCTAATATCAATCCACCTACACAGAAAAAATATAGAAATGTACAGTAAAATCTAATATCAATCCACCTACACTGAAAAAATATAGAAATGTACAGTAAAATCTAATATCAATCCACCTACACTGAAATAATATAGAAATGTACAGTAAAATCTAATATCAATCCACCTACACTGAAATAATACAGAAATGTACAGTAAAATCTAATATCAATCCACCTACACTGAAATAATACAGAAATGTACAGTAAAATCTAATATCAATCCACCTACACTGAAATAATATAGAAATGTACAGTAAAATCTAATATCAATCCACCTACACTGAAATAATATAGAAATGTACAGTAAAATCTAATATCAATCCACCTACACTGAAATAATACAGAAATGTACAGTAAAATCTAATATCAATCCACCTACACTGAAATAATACAGAAATGTCCAGTAAAATCTAATATCAATCCACCTACACTGAAATAATACAGAAATGTCCAGTAAAATCTAATATCAATCCACCTACACTGAAATAATATAGAAATGTACAGTAAAATCTAATATCAATCCACCTACACTGAAATAATATAGAAATGTACAGTAAAATCTAATATCAATCCACCTACACTGAAATAATATAGAAATGTACAGTAAAATCTAATATCAATCCACCTACACTGAAATAATACAGATACAGATAACTCAAAGTGCATCAACGCTCATACTCTCAGGTCAGACTTGCAGTCACCCGAAATTTCGTCGGATTTGAAGAGGGTGTCACTCTTAAAATTGTATCATTTGAATTTTCGATTGACATACAACAATCAATAGTCAATGTTACAAATTACACTGTGGCCAAGTCTTTTATAATCATTTTGGAACATAAAAAGATACTTGACATACACCACAATTGCTTGTAGACTGTGCTTCAGTCAATCAGTTACACGATCAAACTCTTTTGATTGACAAAACACGCAGGAGAAAGATTCTAGCGTCATTACGGCACATCAGTCAACGAAACGGCTTACTCTGGGATTAAGAATGTTTAAATTGTGTTGAATTACGTGGCCCTATTTGTAAAAAGTGCGTGAATACAAGATAATAATGTGCAACTTGCCTCCTTGTAGACGAGAAAAGATCCCGCCAATGCATATCCGGAAATCCCGATAACTTTAGCGTTAGCATATCAATTGAATATGAGTTAAGAGAGATTGGTGGCCGTGAAGAGTGAAGGTCAAGGTTGTTGATATTGATAAAATTGTTGATCATCACGGTTTTAAACTTCCTTTAAAAATATGACACAGATTCTAGATTTATGTCTAGACTTTTTATAGTACGGTCAACAGATGAACGTTGTTGTGTTGAAAGTCAAAGAGGCTGATAAATTACATAGAAATAGTAGATTATTTCATTAATCCATGATAAATTGGTTAGGATTATGGTGTTTAGCGCCACTTTCAATTATATTTCAGCTATAGCCTGTAGGTCAGTTTTATATTGGTGGAGGAAACTGGAGTACCCGGACCCTGATAAATTAGGCTAATACATGGATAGTCTCTCATGTTCAATTACATCCATATTCTTTCTTACTTATTTAAAATCTACTAAAAACAGACCCAATTTTGACTTTTACTTGAAACAAAATATATACTAACCTACTTATAACCATTGCACTTAACACAGGCACCCATCCATGACATATTGCATCATTTGAATATTGATTTTTTACTGATACATATACCCATATAGGTGTTAAAGCTAAAAATAGAATTATTATTGATGGTGCCAACCAATGCTGTTTACCTGAAAGTAAAAAAATAGAAATGTCATACAATAACAATTAGTCAAACCTGTCTAATGCGACCTTGCTGGGGAACATTGAAATAAGGTCGCATAAGACAGGTGGTTGCTAAATACAGGTTAAATTAATATGAAATGCAATGTGAAGGGAAATAAAAATAAAGTCACATAATATAAGTTATTGCTTAATAGAGGTGGTCACTAAAGCAGGTTGGATTGTAATTTAAAAATATTGTAATGTGGATTCATCTTCCAATAGCAAGAAATCATGACTTAAGCCAAGTTGCAGCAAGGTCACAGTCAGATACTAATTGAAAGGTTAGGGAAAGGATGCATCAGCCTTTGTATTCTGAGCATTATATAAAATTATATATATTTGACTGAAATGAAATTTATATTAAATTTAGTATTAAATTAATAAAATATAATAGGTAAATTTTGATTATTTATCTTTTTTTTTAACTCTCGTCTTTCTGGAATTATGTAAAGAATTATAATTTTATTGGTTTACAAGCACCATCTTGAGTCTATAAAATATAATTACAAACTTAAAATGGATAAATGTGTAAAACATTTATGTGCATGTCATATATCTTTTTGTTTTTTCATCTGCATTGTATTTTCTTAAAAATAAACAAATTACAAAAATTAATGGATAATACAATGTATGCAAATTAATTTCAGTTTTAAATTTTTAAATCCCATATCAAAATTATTTTAAATATTTTACAGCACAGGGTGGAATTTCAGTTGATGGAAGTCTCTTCGGTTTTTTTTTTTTTTTTTTTTTACATCTGTTGTTATTATTATGTTCCTGTGTTAAAAAAACATTATTTTCAGCAGGTCTGGGATTCGGAGCAATTATCAAATTTGACCCACCATATCAGTGTAGTAACCGTAGAAACCCAGGACCTAGATTCTCAACCATAATTATCACCTCCTTTTTTAATGAAATTTTGAGCATATTATAATTGATTCTGTCAGTGTATTCTTCCATGACTAGAACTTCCTATGTCATTTGTCTCAGTTGATCTGTTTTGGGATTAGGATTATGGAGCTTAGATCCACTTTCAACAATATTTCAGTTGTATTGTGGCAGTCAGCTTTATTGGTGGAAAAAAACAGAGTACCCGGAGAAAACCACTGACCTGCTGCAAGTCACTGACAAACTTTATCACATAATGTTGTATTGAGTACACCTCGCCTGAGTGGGATTCAAACTCACAACGCTAGGGTGATAGGCACTGATTGCCTAGGTAGTTATAAATCCAACTACCGTACGATCAAGATTACAGATGCCCCTGATCTGTTTTGGATTAAAATGACTGCACATGACCTCCAATAGAAAGTCTGGGTTTGAAGTCTTATTTAGGACCAAAAAAGGTAAAACAAATACAAAGGTGATCCGAAGCAGTTCCTGCTCCACTAGAGGCACCCATCATGTTACTGTTAAACAACACGATCAACTTGTGATATGGACATAGAGTTGGATACCAGTATATTTAAATAAATACAAATAACATAAATAAAATATGAAACCCCTACAAAAAAATGGGAGCAAAGACAAATCAAACATTGTTTTTACGTGGAAATCATAGCGGACATCACAACACGGAAATAAATACATGAAGACATGAAACTGGACAAAATGAATAACACGAAACCCACCAAAAACTGCTTGTGTTCTTTTCTTTTGCCATTCATTAGATTGGTTTGTTTGCTTGCTTGATGGTGTTTAATGCCACTTTCAACAATATTTCAGTTATATCGTGACAGTCAGTTTTTCTGGTGGAGGAAACAGAAGAACCCAAAAAATACCACTGACCTGTCGCAAGTCACTGATAAACTTTATCACACCTTGCCATGATCGAGATTCGAACTCCCAACATCAGTGGTGATGGGCACTGATTGCATAGGTAGTCGTAAATCCAACTACCATGCGATCACGGTCACAACAGCCCCCATTAGATTGGGAATTGTGTCAATGTTGTAACTTTTCTCAATCTGTTATATAATTATAATCAATAGAAAACTCTTTCTTCATACTATACCTATTGCATTAAATAGCAGAGTACTGACTCCAGCTAACAAAGAAAGCGTAGTTAAATCTCCTAGACTGGCAGCTATAGGAGTCGCTACATTGTCTGGATTTATATGTAATTTTGTAGATACTAAAACAACGATCACCATCACAGCACCTATAAAAATAAAGTAGAAATCAATATACAGTAGAGTACGTTTATAACGAACAGGCTTATAACGAAATCAGGCTTATAGCGAAGTAAAGATAAATCCCCGGTCCCATCGCTATTTAAACAATGTATTTGTGAAGGCCTATTACGAATTTTTTATAACGAAATCAGGCTTATAACAGAGAAAATTTTAAACCCAAACAACGTTTTTATTACTCAAAATTGACATGATATAACAAAGAAAATTGCTGAACAAACAAATCGTTTACCTGTCTTCCGTTACGCACGGACGGTCACATATTAGAATGGTCAAGTGCACTTGACACTTCCGTTATTGATAATCGAAAAATCAATAATCCCACCTTTGATGTTGTTAATGATGTCAATCAAGACTTTTCTTTAAAATATTCAAACAATAAAATGGGTATTAATGATGTGATTAACATGTTGTCAATTAATAACACACGCACTAATTTATTGCATTAAAAATTAATAAAACGTAATCTGAATTTTAATGAATGGATGCACAAGCTAAAGAAATTAAAAACAAAGTCATGTGTGAGATTAATTCATTCGCTATTGTTTATTTTTTCTTTGATGATAGCCTCTTTAATTAAACAACAAACTGCATGGTCTCAAGGTTCATCTAAATACCAAAACCAAAAGAAATGTACTCGTTCTGAAATTTCGATTAACCTGAGTTTTCCTGTGTATATAATACCAAAAAGAAACAAATATTCTTCAAATTCAAATAAAAAAAAGGAAAATGGCTACAATCTTAAAATTGACCATTAAAAATTTATATCCGAATTATCAGCATTATACCGATATCAATCCAAGTGTTAATACCGACCTCATATTTCCTGATAGATCGTGAACAAAGTTGAAAAAATGTTTCTAAGGAACATTTGAAGATACCAAAGAGGGATTCAGAAGCCGTAGTCTTTGAGAACTGTCTAAAGGATTAAATATTTTTTTACGATAAAGACCCACTTTACTGTGCATCAGTTATCACAACGTAATGAAACTGTCCGGGTCAGAACCAGATTTTTTTCTCTCTAGAATTACGCTCGAACTACCGATAGCTAGAACAGATTTTGACAGTCCCTTAGAGTTCGAGCCAGCGAAGTTCCACTGTACAATTTTCAAAAGGGGAGGTAATTCTACATTGTTTCTCTTATAACGAACGATGCCTATAATGAACTAATATCGAGAGTCCCCTGGACTTCGCTATAAACGAACTCTACTGTATTATTGTTGTTATCAATTCTTTTCCTTCATAAAAACAACTCTCAAAATTCTTCAGCTAAGTACTTATTATTATTCATTCATCTGAATATTGTTCAATGTCCAGTGAGCAGTATTTCAGTTATATTCAGGATGAGAATGAGCTTAACAAGATAGAAAAGAGGGAGGTACTGTTTCAAAAAGACCCTTCTCCAATTTGGCAAGGAGAAAATAAAAACTGCTTAAAAAACACCAAATGGACAACAGTTCAAAAATGAAAGATGTGTAGACACAATTTTAATGGTGATTGCTTTACAATAAATACATGTAGCTCCCCATTAAAGCGATGCTTTATCTTGACTATCATGTTACATTTCCATGTTGTCTAATATATAGCATCTTTAATCTCCAAACATATTAACGTTTTATTTGTTTTGTTGACATTGTTAGAATTGTTGACCATCACTGATTACTTCACCTGTATTTTGTTTTCTTGTTGATAACCTGGGATATTAAATTATATACACAAAATAACATCAAAACAACAAAGATGCCCAAATGTAGCAGACTAGGGGCTGTTTCACAATCATTTTAGGGTATGAGGTTTGCTCATTTTTAAGACCCTACTCTTGCTGTGAAATGCAGAACAGCAATAAAAGTGCTGTTCGTTTGCTTGAATTTGTGTCTAAATGTAATGTTGGATATATAGTTTCTCATATTCATTTACATCTATGTCCTTTATTACTAATTCTTTTTTTCATACATAATGAACTTACCAAGTACAAAACTTGCCACAGCAGCTGTTAGCATACTACTGGCACAGAGTAACAATGCATGATGAATGTCAAAACTACCATCTGGTATCCATCCCATTATCATGGCAACCAATGATGCTAGAAATCCTACAACACTTGCTTGAGCCTGAAAATAGAGAGAAGACATACATATGTGTATTTGTATCCTATAACTTGACAATGGATTTTAGATTAATGTCCCCTTCAACAATATTTCAGTTAAATGTTTATATAGTGCCTGTATGTTTTATTTGAGGAGGAAAACAAATTTTCAAAGACAACCTCTACAGCCATAACACTAGAAAACATTAATAATATATTATTTTTCAAAATTTGTGCATGAGTGGAGGGGGGGGGGGGGGGGGGGGTTATGGTATTTAACACCACTTTCAACAATATTTCAGTTATATCATGGCAGTCAGTTTTATTGGTCGACGAAACCACCAACCTGTCGCCAGTCATAGACAAACTTTATCACATAATGTTGTATCGAATACACCTCGCCATGAACAGGGTTCAAACTCACAACTTTAGTGGTGATAGGCACCGATTGCACAAGTAGTTGTAAATCCAACTACCATACGATCACGACCACCCCTAGTAGAGTGGGGGTCTATTTTAAATTTTGATATACTTTACAAAGAAACGTGCCTTTTTATGAGATTTTTTTTTTAAATGTATCCAGAGGCATATATGAGGATGCATCACTCATACCTGTACCGATGTGAAATTATCATCTATCATCTTACTTACCTGTATAAGAGCCAAATTACCACCTATCATTTTCCATTTTTCAGAAGTTCTATCCATATTTCCCATATGTGCCTGGAAAGAAAGCCAATAAAAAAAAAATGAAGAACTTATGGATGTTTAAATTGGGAAACTCATTTTCAACGATGTTTCAATCATGTTGATTTTGTTGATGGAGGAAAATAAGTGTCTGGAGAAAACCACTGACCTGCAATACGTCACTGACAAACTTTATCACATAAAGTAGACCAGCAACAGCAGCAAATACCAATTTTAGTGTCTTGATTGGACAGTGGATCAAACGAACAATCTTCCACACTCAAGATGAGCATGCCAACCATTCCACTACTGAGAAATTTAGTATGGTTTTGTGTACATGTAGTACTCATAATTTGCTTGATGAACGACAATGAAAACAGACCAGTTTTGTTTTTCAAACTGAATATTACATATTCATGTAGGTATGGGGAATTCACATACAATTAACTTGAAGCAGCTCTTAAATTAATGAGCAAGTTCACTAGGAGTGGTCACTGGCAGTTCATTTTCAGGCAAAACTTAATAAGCCATATCCATTTTATACTTTTTTTCCCGTTGCCAGTAGACTCATCCTAGCACTACCTTTTAACCAACACAATTTACTGCTTGTAAACTTAATTCTTGTCATGAATATACATGTATATAGGTGAAATGCTGCTCACTTAATATGAAACAACAACCAATCGATTCCTGTTATTTGCATATAATAATAAGACTTTTACCTGCGTTGACAACCTGGATGCTAGTGTCATTTCTAAGTTGCCTTTTAAACCAAGAAGAGAAGGTACTAATATGAAAATCTCAGACACTTTTGTAAACACATCCCAATGCTGAAATAGACAATATGAAACATAAATATTATATATATACATTGTATATAACAACCACTGTACATCATACATGTGTATATTTAAAATGATTTAAATAAAATAAAATATAGGAATCTATCAATTACTGTCGCTTCATTTATTTTAGATGGTGTCAATTTTCATTGATTGGCAGAAACTGAGAGGTTTGATGACATTTGAATTCATAGTTTTGACACTTGTAAATGACTTCTCTTGTTAATTACGCCATTTGTTTTGTACTACACTTTGTGGTTGATTAAACCAAAGAAAACCATGATAATTAGTATTCAACGAATAAAATGAGTTCATAGTACCGTAAATCGGGAAATTTTGGTGTAGGTTAATTTTGGCTTTTTTTCTTCAAAAGAAGATTGTTTTATTTTGGTGTGTGAAATTTTGGCCATTTTCGTTTCTAGTGGGTTTAATTTTGGCCACATTTGGTTTCCATGTGTTTTTTGTCAGTTCATTCAGAACGTAAATGGAAGCGTTCTCATTTCAACCAGTGATACAGTCATCATACTACGTTTTTACTGTTACTTACCGGATATTTTGATGTCATACTAAAAACCAAATCGATTATGGATAAATTGTGATATTTATTAAAACTAGGAATTTAAATATTTAAACAGCATAAAGTAAAATGCATTTAAAACCAGAGGCTCTCAAGAGCCTGTATCGTTCACCTGGTAATAAAAAAAACCAATTGGTCCTATGTAAAAACTATGTCCTGCAGTGGTAGTCATCTTGGAATTACGATCAACATAAAAAACACAAAGTTTGTAAAGGACCTTCCAATGATTGATGCACAGTTTAGGTTCAATCAGTGCAATAGCTTCAGAGAAGAATATATTTCTGTATTTTCCCCATATGGTTCTGTGTTAATACTATGACCTGTGGTGGCAGCCATCTTGGATTTCCGATCGGCATAAAAAACAGAGGACCTTCCAATGATCATTCCTGGGCAGTTTGGTTTCAACTGTCCAAGTGGTTTCAGAGAAGAAGCATTTTGAAAAAAAATTCCCATAGGGTCCAATGTTAAACTAAGTCCTGCCATAGCCGCCATTTTGAATTTCATATCAGAACAAAAAACGTACAGTTTGTAGAGGACCATCCAATGAACATTCATGTACAGTTTGGCTTTAATCATATTTGTAGTTTCTGAGAAGAAGGCATTTGAATATTTTCCCATAGGGTCCAATGTTAATCTATGTCCTGCGGTGGTGGCCATCTTGGATTTCCGATAGGCATAAAAAACACACACCTTGTAGAGGACCTTCCAATGATCATTCCTGGGCAGTTTGGTTTCAATTATCCAAGTGGTTTCAGAGAAGAAGCATTTTGAAACATTTTTCCCATAGGGTCCAATGTTAAACTAAGTCCTGCCGTAGCCGCCATTTTGAATTTCATATCAGAACAAAAAACGTAAAGTTTGTAGAGGACCATCCAATGAACATTCATGTACAGTTTGGCTTTAATCATATTTGTAGTTTCTGAGAAGAAGGCATTTGAACATTTTCCCATAGGGTCCAATGTTAATCTATGTCCTGCGGTGGTGGCTATCTTGAATTTTCGATCGGCATAAAAAAACAGAAACTTTGTAGAGGACCTTCCAATGAACATTCCTGGGCAGTTTGGTTTCAATTATCCAAGTGGTTTCAGAGAAGAAGCGTTTTGAAACATTTTTTCCATAGGGTCCAATGTTAAACTAAGTCCTGCCGTAGCCGCCATTTTGAATTTCTTATCGGAACAAAAAACGTAAAGTTTGTAGAGGACCATCCAATGAACATTCATGAACAGTTTGGCTTTAATCATATTTGTAGTTTCTGAGAAGAAGGCATTTGAACATTTTCCCATAGGGTCCAATGTTAATCTATGTATTGCGGTGGCGGCCATCTTGGATTTCCGATCGGCATAAAAAACATTCCAATGATCATTCCTGGGCAGTTTGGTTTCAACTGTTCAAGTGGTTTCAGAGAAGAAGCGTTTTGAAACATTTTCCCCATAGGGTCCAATGTTAAACTAAGTCCTGCCGTAGCCGCCATTTTGAATTTCATATCGGAACAAAAAACGTACAGTTTGTAGAGGACCATCCAATGAACATTCATGTACAGTTTGGCTTTAATCATATTTGCAGTTTCTGAGAAGAAGGCATTTGAACATTTTCCCATAGGGTCCAATGTTAATCTATGTCCTGCGGTGGTGGCCATCTTGGATTTCCGATCGGCATAAAAAACACACACCTTGTAGAGGACCTTCCAATGATCATTCCTGGGCAGTTTGGTTTCAATTATCCAAGTGGTTTCAGAGAAGAAGCATTTTGAAACATTTTCCCCATAGGGTCCAATGTTAAACTAAGTCCCGCCGTAGCCGCCATTTTGAATTTCATACCGGAACAAAAAACGTACAGTTTGTAGAGGACCATCTAATGAACATTCATGTACAGTTTGGCTTTAATCATATTTGTAGTTTCTGAGAAGAAGGCATTTGAACATTTTCCCATAGGGTCCAATGTTAATCTATGTCCTGCGGTGGTGGCTATCTTGAATTTTCGATCGGCATAAAAAAACAGAAACTTTGTAGACGACCTTCCAATGAACATTCCTGGGCAGTTTGGTTTCAATTATCCAAGTGGTTTCAGAGAAGAAGCGTTTTGAAACATTTTTCCCATAGGGTCCAATGTTAAACTAAGTCCTGCCGTAGCCGCCATTTTGAATTTCTTATCGGAACAAAAAACGTAAAGTTTGTAGAGGACCATCCAATGAACATTCATGTACAGTTTGGCTTTAATCATATTTGTAGTTTCTGAGAAGAAGACATTTGAACATTTTCCCATAGAGTCCAATGTTAATCTATGTATTGCGGTGGCGGCCATCTTGGATTTCCGATCGGCATAAAAAACAAAAATTTTGTAGAGGACCTTCCAATGATCATTCCTGGGCAGTTTGGTTTCAACTGTCCAAGTGGTTTCAGAGAAGAAGCGTTTTGAAACATTTTCCCCATAGGGTCCAATGTTAAACTAAGTCCTGCCGTAGCCGCCATTTTGAATTTCATATCAGAACAAAAAACGTACAGTTTGTAGAGGACCATCCAATGAACATTCATGTACAGTTTGGCTTTAATCATATTTGCAGTTTCTGAGAAGAAGGCATTTGAACATTTTCCCATAGGGTCCAATGTTAATCTATGTCTTGCGGTGGTGGCCATCTTGGATTTCCGATCAGCATAAAAAACACACACCTTGTAGAGGACCTTCCAATGATCATTCCTGGGCAGTTTGGTTTCAATTATCCAAGTGGTTTCAGAGAAGAAGCATTTTGAAACATTTTTCCCATAGGGTCCAATGTTAAACTAAGTCCCGCCGTAGCCGCCATTTTGAATTTCATACCGGAACAAAAAACGTACAGTTTGTAGAGGACCATCTAATGAACATTCATGTACAGTTTGGCTTTAATCATATTTGTAGTTTCTGAGAAGAAGGCATTTGAATATTTTCCCATAGGGTCCAATGTTAATCTATGTCCTGCGGTGGCAGCCATCTTGGATTTCCGATCGGCATAAAAAACAGAAACTTTGTAGAAGACCTTCCAATGATCATTCCTTTACAGTTTGGGTTCAGTCAGTTCATTAGTTTCAGAGAAGAAGATCTTTGAAATTTCAGCCAATCAGAGCATATTATTGGCCCTGGCAGCCATATTGAATATTCGACTGGAACGAAAAACAGTAACTTTGTAGAGGACCATCCAAGGAACATTCCTGCTAAGTTCGGTTCCAATCGGCCAAGTGGTTTCGGAGAAGAAGCTTGAAATGTGAAAAGTTTACAGACGACAGACGCCAGACGACAGACGACGGACGCCAAGTGATGGCAATAGTTCACATGGACCTTTGTTCCAGGTGAACTAATAAAAACAACAAATAATAATTATGCACTGGTATTAATCATCGCTTTTACAGGTAAACAGTCAGTACATGCATTTGTTTACACAACAATTATACATAATAAACAGATCAAAGGTTACAAAAAAATGTATAAGATAAGATAAGATTTTATTGTCCAATCAAGGTCCCAGCATGGGGCAGAGTCATTACAGTGATTTATATTACAAAAAAAAAACATTCTAATACATAAATGTAATAAACAGTATACAAACAAGCAATTTGCAGAAATTAGATTGGTACATAAGTACTAAGCATATCTATGTCTCTGATGAGTATAATATTTGGAAGAGTCCACTGGGCAATTACAAAAAAAAAAAAAAAAATATATATATCATTTGTTGATATTTAATATGTTATTAACTTCTTCTGAACACCGAAATAGAAATCCTTTTATATTTACAAGGGGCTAATTCAATGACAGAAGGCAGATCCAGTGTCATCCCCATAACCAATGTACATGCATGAGATCAATGCCATTCATATACGGAGGTCATCAAGGATCGGTGCCTAAAGGACATTTAGACTGGAAATGATTAAACAAAATGAAATTAAAATGAAATTAAAGTCCTCCTCATGGCCAATATACATGGAGGAAATTTGCATCATCCAGATACAGAGGCCATCAAGGGCAGGTGCATTAGGACCAATTTTCATCATTATATTCTTAAATGCATCAAGTGCCCAGTGGACCTCGCAACAGCTGTAGAAGAGAGAAACATCTCCCAACTTGATATTAAACTTCAGGAGAGAAGATTAAATGTGTTTTAAAAAAGTACAGAGAGCACAAAGAATATCAATATTTTCATGGTTTAAAAGCCATACACGTTTGGCATCTATATTAAGTAATGAAAAGTTTTTACAATTTTCATTGATAATGGACATTAAGGCTTCTCTTTCCTGAGTGTGTATATGACAGACCACACCTTTATAATTGGATTTTGTATTATTGTTGAATATTGACTGTGAATTTTATGTTGTTATAAATAAAACCGATAAGACACTAATTACATGTTTATTTATTTTTATTTTTTCTATAGGCAATTGTCATTTTAATGATATTTGACATTTTGTTGATTGAATAAATTTTATTGGTTTTGCATGGTTTTTTATCAATGTACTTTATTTACCTGTAATTTCTCTCTTATCATCCAAGCCAACGATTTCACATCGTGAATACATTTCAGTTTGACTTGTGTGTGTACTATATACATGTATAGCGGTAATTGACAAAGTTTTACTTAGGAAAGAAGTAAGACAAAAAGGTACAGACTAGGGAATATAAATATAAAAAGATATGAAGGCAGTGTTCAATTTTGGCAGTTAATTTTTGGAGTGTGACATATTTTGGTGTGTCTAATTTTGGCACTTTGTATTTAGGGGCCAAAATAAAACCATGACCAAAATTTCTCGATTTACGGTATGGTACAATCAAATTAACATTAGATGTTTGTTGTATGTTTTTTTTCTTTGGTGATACATTTACATCTAACAACATCCCATAAGATGTCACGTCTTAATTATTGGTTCCTTATTATCACATTAAACTTAACAACATCCCATAAGATGTCACGTCTTAATCATTGGTTACTTATTATAACATTAAATTTAACAACATCCCATAAGATGTCACGTCTTAATCATTGGTTACTTATTATCACATTAAACTTAACAACATCCCATAAGATGTCACGTCTTAATCGTTGGTTCATTATTATCACATTAAACTTAACAACATCTCATAAGATGTCACGTCTTAATCATTGGTTACTTATTATCACATTAAACTTAACAACATCCCATAAGATGTCACGTCTTAATCATTGGTTACTTATTATCACATTAAACTTAACAACATCCCATAAGATGTCACGTCTTAATCGTTGGTTACTTATTATAACATTAAACTTAACAACATCCCATAAGATGTCACGTCTTAATCATTGGTTACTTATTATCACATTAAACTTAACAACATCCCATAAGATGTCACGTCTCAATCGTTGGTTCATTATTATCACATTAAACTTAACAACATCCCATAAGATGTCACGTCTTAATCATTGGTTCCTTATTATCACATTAAACTTAACAACATCCCATAAGATGTCACGTCTCAATCATTGATTCATTATTATCACATTAAACTTAACAACATCCCATAAGATGTCACGTCTTAATCATTGGTTCCTTATTATAACATTAAACTTAACAACATCCCATAAGATGTCACGTCTTAATTGTTGGTTCCTTATTATCACATTAAACTTAACAACATCCCATAAGATGTCACGTCTCAATTGTTGGTTCATTATTATCACATTAAACTTAACAACATCCCATAAGATGTCACGTCTTAATCGTTGGTTACTTATTATCACATTAAACTTAACAACATCCCATAAGATGTCACGTCTTAATCATTGGTTACTTATTATCACATTAAACTTAACAACATCCCATAAGATGTCACGTCTTAATCATTGGTTACTTATTATCACATTAAACTTAACAACATCCCATAAGATGTCACGTCTTAATTGTTGGTTCATTATTATCACATTAAACTTAACAACATCCCATAAGATGTCACGTCTTAATCGTTGGTTACTTATTATCACATTAAACTTAACAACATCCCATAAGATGTCACGTCTTAATCGTTGGTTCCTTATTATCACATTAAACTTAACAACATCCCATAAGATGTCACGTCTTAATCATTGGTTCATTATTATAACATTAAACTTAACAACATCCCATAAGATGTCACGTCTTAATCATTGGTTCCTTATTATCACATTAAACTTAACAACATCCCATAAGATGTCACGTCTTAATCATTGGTTCCTTATTATAACATTAAACTTAACAACATCCCATAAGATGTCACGTCTTAATCATTGGTTCCTTATTATAACATTAAACTTAACAACATCCCATAAGATGTCACGTCTTAATCATTGGTTCCTTATTATCACATTAAACTTAACAACATCCCATAAGATGTCACGTCTTAATTGTTGGTTCATTATTATCACATTAAACTTAACAACATCTCATAAGATGTCATGTCTTAATCATTGGTTCATTATTATAACATTAAACTTAACAACATCCCATAAGATGTCACGTCTTAATCATTGGTTCCTTATTATCACATTAAACTTAACAACATCCCATAAGATGTCATGTCTTAATCATTGGTTACTTATTATAACATTAAACTTAACAACATCCCATAAGATGTCACGTCTTAATCATTGGTTACTTATTATCACATTAAACTTAACAACATCCCATAAGATGTCACGTCTTAATCATTGGTTCCTTATTATCACATTAAATTTAACAACATCCCATAAGATGTCACGTCTTAATCATTGGTTACTTATTATAACATTAAACTTAACAACATCCCATAAGATGTCACGTCTTAATCATTGGTTACTTATTATCACATTAAACTTAACAACATCCCATAAGATGTCACGTCTTAATCGTTGGTTCATTATTATCACATTAAACTTAACAACATCCCATAAGATGTCACGTCTTAATCGTTGGTTCTTTATTATCACATTAAACTTAACAACATCCCATAAGATGTCACGTCTTAATCATTGGTTCATTATTATCACATTAAACTTAACAACATCCCATAAGATGTCACGTCTTAATCGTTGGTTCTTTATTATCACATTAAACTTAACAACATCTCATAAGATGTCACGTCTTAATCATTGGTTCATTATTATCACATTAAACTTAACAACATCCCATAAGATGTCACGTCTTAATCGTTGGTTCATTATTATCACATTAAACTTAACAACATCCCATAAGATGTCACGTCTTAATCATTGGTTACTTATTATCACATTAAACTTAACAACATCCCATAAGATGTCACGTCTTAATCGTTGGTTCTTTATTATCACATTAAACTTAACAACATCCCATAAGATGTCACGTCTTAATCATTGGTTACTTATTATCACATTAAACTTAACAACATCCCATAAGATGTCACGTCTCAATTGTTGGTTCATTATTATCACATTAAACTTAACAACATCCCATAAGATGTCACGTCTTAATCGTTGGTTACTTATTATCACATTAAACTTAACAACATCCCATAAGATGTCACGTCTTAATCATTGGTTACTTATTATCACATTAAACTTAACAACATCCCATAAGATGTCACGTCTTAATCATTGGTTACTTATTATCACATTAAACTTAACAACATCCCATAAGATGTCACGTCTTAATTGTTGGTTCTTTAATATCACATTAAACTTAACAACATCCCATAAGATGTCACGTCTTAATCGTTGGTTACTTATTATCACATTAAACTTAACAACATCCCATAAGATGTCACGTCTTAATCGTTGGTTCCTTATTATAACATTAAACTTAACAACATCCCATAAGATGTCACGTCTTAATCATTGGTTCATTATTATAACATTAAACTTAACAACATCCCATAAGATGTCACGTCTTAATCATTGGTTCCTTATTATCACATTAAACTTAACAACATCCCATAAGATGTCACGTCTTAATCATTGGTTCCTTATTATAACATTAAACTTAACAACATCCCATAAGATGTCACGTCTTAATCATTGGTTCCTTATTATAACATTAAACTTAACAACATCCCATAAGATGTCACGTCTTAATTGTTGGTTCATTATTATCACATTAAACTTAACAACATCTCATAAGATGTCATGTCTTAATCATTGGTTCATTATTATAACATTAAACTTAACAACATCCCATAAGATGTCACGTCTTAATCATTGGTTCCTTATTATCACATTAAACTTAACAACATCCCATAAGATGTCATGTCTTAATCATTGGTTACTTATTATAACATTAAACTTAACAACATCCCATAAGATGTCACGTCTTAATCATTGGTTACTTATTATCACATTAAACTTAACAACATCCCATAAGATGTCACGTCTTAATCATTGGTTCCTTATTATCACATTAAACTTAACAACATCCCATAAGATGTCACGTCTTAATCATTGGTTACTTATTATCACATTAAACTTAACAACATCCCATAAGATGTCACGTCTTAATCGTTGGTTCATTATTATCACATTAAACTTAACAACATCCCATAAGATGTCACGTCTTAATCATTGGTTACTTATTATCACATTAAACTTAACAACATCCCATAAGATGTCACGTCTTAATCGTTGGTTCTTTATTATCACATTAAACTTAACAACATCCCATAAGATGTCACGTCTTAATCATTGGTTCCTTATTATCACATTAAACTTAACAACATCCCATAAGATGTCACGTCTTAATCATTGGTTACTTATTATCACATTAAACTTAACAACATCTCATAAGATGTCACGTCTTAATCATTGGTTCCTTATTATAACATTAAACTTAACAACATCCCATAAGATGTCACGTCTCAATTGTTGGTTCATTATTATCACATTAAACTTAACAACATCCCATAAGATGTCACGTCTTAATCGTTGGTTACTTATTATCACATTAAACTTAACAACATCCCATAAGATGTCACGTCTTAATCATTGGTTACTTATTATCACATTAAACTTAACAACATCCCATAAGATGTCACGTCTTAATCATTGGTTACTTATTATCACATTAAACTTAACAACATCCCATAAGATGTCACGTCTTAATTGTTGGTTCATTATTATCACATTAAACTTAACAACATCCCATAAGATGTCACGTCTTAATCATTGGTTCCTTATTATCACATTAAACTTAACAACATCCCATAAGATGTCACGTCTCAATCATTGATTCATTATTATCACATTAAACTTAACAACATCCCATAAGATGTCACGTCTTAATCATTGGTTCCTTATTATAACATTAAACTTAACAACATCCCATAAGATGTCACGTCTTAATTGTTGGTTCCTTATTATCACATTAAACTTAACAACATCCCATAAGATGTCACGTCTCAATTGTTGGTTCATTATTATCACATTAAACTTAACAACATCCCATAAGATGTCACGTCTTAATCGTTGGTTACTTATTATCACATTAAACTTAACAACATCCCATAAGATGTCACGTCTTAATCATTGGTTACTTATTATCACATTAAACTTAACAACATCCCATAAGATGTCACGTCTTAATCATTGGTTACTTATTATCACATTAAACTTAACAACATCCCATAAGATGTCACGTCTTAATTGTTGGTTCATTATTATCACATTAAACTTAACAACATCCCATAAGATGTCACGTCTTAATCGTTGGTTACTTATTATCACATTAAACTTAACAACATCCCATAAGATGTCACGTCTTAATCGTTGGTTCCTTATTATCACATTAAACTTAACAACATCCCATAAGATGTCACGTCTTAATCATTGGTTCATTATTATAACATTAAACTTAACAACATCCCATAAGATGTCACGTCTTAATCATTGGTTCCTTATTATCACATTAAACTTAACAACATCCCATAAGATGTCACGTCTTAATCATTGGTTCCTTATTATAACATTAAACTTAACAACATCCCATAAGATGTCACGTCTTAATCATTGGTTCCTTATTATAACATTAAACTTAACAACATCCCATAAGATGTCACGTCTTAATCATTGGTTCCTTATTATCACATTAAACTTAACAACATCCCATAAGATGTCACGTCTTAATTGTTGGTTCATTATTATCACATTAAACTTAACAACATCTCATAAGATGTCATGTCTTAATCATTGGTTCATTATTATAACATTAAACTTAACAACATCCCATAAGATGTCACGTCTTAATCATTGGTTCCTTATTATCACATTAAACTTAACAACATCCCATAAGATGTCATGTCTTAATCATTGGTTACTTATTATAACATTAAACTTAACAACATCCCATAAGATGTCACGTCTTAATCATTGGTTACTTATTATCACATTAAACTTAACAACATCCCATAAGATGTCACGTCTTAATCATTGGTTCCTTATTATCACATTAAATTTAACAACATCCCATAAGATGTCACGTCTTAATCATTGGTTACTTATTATAACATTAAACTTAACAACATCCCATAAGATGTCACGTCTTAATCATTGGTTACTTATTATCACATTAAACTTAACAACATCCCATAAGATGTCACGTCTTAATCGTTGGTTCATTATTATCACATTAAACTTAACAACATCCCATAAGATGTCACGTCTTAATCGTTGGTTCTTTATTATCACATTAAACTTAACAACATCCCATAAGATGTCACGTCTTAATCATTGGTTCATTATTATCACATTAAACTTAACAACATCCCATAAGATGTCACGTCTTAATCGTTGGTTCTTTATTATCACATTAAACTTAACAACATCTCATAAGATGTCACGTCTTAATCATTGGTTCATTATTATCACATTAAACTTAACAACATCCCATAAGATGTCACGTCTTAATCGTTGGTTCATTATTATCACATTAAACTTAACAACATCCCATAAGATGTCACGTCTTAATCATTGGTTACTTATTATCACATTAAACTTAACAACATCCCATAAGATGTCACGTCTTAATCGTTGGTTCTTTATTATCACATTAAACTTAACAACATCCCATAAGATGTCACGTCTTAATCATTGGTTACTTATTATCACATTAAACTTAACAACATCCCATAAGATGTCACGTCTCAATTGTTGGTTCATTATTATCACATTAAACTTAACAACATCCCATAAGATGTCACGTCTTAATCGTTGGTTACTTATTATCACATTAAACTTAACAACATCCCATAAGATGTCACGTCTTAATCATTGGTTACTTATTATCACATTAAACTTAACAACATCCCATAAGATGTCACGTCTTAATCATTGGTTACTTATTATCACATTAAACTTAACAACATCCCATAAGATGTCACGTCTTAATTGTTGGTTCTTTAATATCACATTAAACTTAACAACATCCCATAAGATGTCACGTCTTAATCGTTGGTTACTTATTATCACATTAAACTTAACAACATCCCATAAGATGTCACGTCTTAATCGTTGGTTCCTTATTATAACATTAAACTTAACAACATCCCATAAGATGTCACGTCTTAATCATTGGTTCATTATTATAACATTAAACTTAACAACATCCCATAAGATGTCACGTCTTAATCATTGGTTCCTTATTATCACATTAAACTTAACAACATCCCATAAGATGTCACGTCTTAATCATTGGTTCCTTATTATAACATTAAACTTAACAACATCCCATAAGATGTCACGTCTTAATCATTGGTTCCTTATTATAACATTAAACTTAACAACATCCCATAAGATGTCACGTCTTAATTGTTGGTTCATTATTATCACATTAAACTTAACAACATCTCATAAGATGTCATGTCTTAATCATTGGTTCATTATTATAACATTAAACTTAACAACATCCCATAAGATGTCACGTCTTAATCATTGGTTCCTTATTATCACATTAAACTTAACAACATCCCATAAGATGTCATGTCTTAATCATTGGTTACTTATTATAACATTAAACTTAACAACATCCCATAAGATGTCACGTCTTAATCATTGGTTACTTATTATCACATTAAACTTAACAACATCCCATAAGATGTCACGTCTTAATCATTGGTTCCTTATTATCACATTAAACTTAACAACATCCCATAAGATGTCACGTCTTAATCATTGGTTACTTATTATCACATTAAACTTAACAACATCCCATAAGATGTCACGTCTTAATCGTTGGTTCATTATTATCACATTAAACTTAACAACATCCCATAAGATGTCACGTCTTAATCATTGGTTACTTATTATCACATTAAACTTAACAACATCCCATAAGATGTCACGTCTTAATCGTTGGTTCTTTATTATCACATTAAACTTAACAACATCCCATAAGATGTCACGTCTTAATCATTGGTTCCTTATTATCACATTAAACTTAACAACATCCCATAAGATGTCACGTCTTAATCATTGGTTACTTATTATCACATTAAACTTAACAACATCTCATAAGATGTCACGTCTTAATCATTGGTTCCTTATTATAACATTAAACTTAACAACATCCCATAAGATGTCACGTCTCAATTGTTGGTTCATTATTATCACATTAAACTTAACAACATCCCATAAGATGTCACGTCTTAATCGTTGGTTACTTATTATCACATTAAACTTAACAACATCCCATAAGATGTCACGTCTTAATCATTGGTTACTTATTATCACATTAAACTTAACAACATCCCATAAGATGTCACGTCTTAATCATTGGTTACTTATTATCACATTAAACTTAACAACATCCCATAAGATGTCACGTCTTAATTGTTGGTTCATTATTATCACATTAAACTTAACAACATCCCATAAGATGTCACGTCTTAATCGTTGGTTACTTATTATCACATTAAACTTAACAACATCCCATAAGATGTCACGTCTTAATCGTTGGTTCCTTATTATAACATTAAACTTAACAACATCCCATAAGATGTCACGTCTTAATCATTGGTTACTTATTATCACATTAAACTTAACAACATCCCATAAGATGTCACGTCTTAATGGTTGGTTCATTATTATCACATTAAACTTAACAACATCCCATAAGATGTCACGTCTTAATCATTGGTTACTTATTATCACATTAAACTTAACAACATCCCATAAGATGTCACGTCTTAATCGTTGGTTCCTTATTATCACATTAAACTTAACAACATCCCATAAGATGTCACGTCTTAATCATTGGTTCCTTATTATCACATTAAACTTAACAACATCCCATAAGATGTCACGTCTTAATCATTGGTTCATTATTATAACATTAAACTTAACAACATCCCATAAGATGTCACGTCTTAATCATTGGTTCCTTATTATAACATTAAACTTAACAACATCTCATAAGATGTCACGTCTTAATCATTGGTTACTTATTATAACATTAAACTTAACAACATCCCATAAGATGTCACGTCTTAATCGTTGGTTCATTATTATCATATTAAACTTAACAACATCTCATAAGATGTCACGTCTCAATCGTTGGTTCATTATTATCACATTAAACTTAACAACATCTCATAACATGTCACGTCTTAATCATTGGTTACTTATTATAACATTAAACTTAACAACATCCCATAAGATGTCACGTCTTAATCGTTGGTTCATTATTATCACATTAAACTTAACAACATCTCATAAGATGTCACGTCTCAATCGTTGGTTCCTTATTATCACATTAATCTTTGGATAATAAACACTTGGACACTTGGTGGTTACTTAGAGTATATTTCTGATTGGTACTAACAAATCTAATCTGCTTACCTGCACTATATCTAAAACCATCCCTGCACCTACGGTACCAAAACCTGCAATTATGAATGGAATGAATACTTGTAAACCAATTGTCCACCAACTCTCATCAACTCTTATATCACGAGTATCTTCTTCAATAACTACATCAGGAGAAGCACAAATTTCATCCTTGGACATTAAGGGTGTCGTCAAACTCGTCTGATCAAAAAGTGTGTTATCCTCATCATCTGAATCTCTAATGATTCCATTTTCATTCCTTATGTCTTTCATTTGAAATGTTCCAAGATCAATCTCCATTTTTTTGGTAAGTGGATCTTTAGTATTTGTTACTTGTGACCCGTCTAATTGGGCCTGGGGAGGGGGGTTCTTTCTGTGTCGCAATTCATAACCACCGCTCTTTTCCATGCTTGTTATCCATACCAATCCATCTCAAAAAACAAGTATTAAACTGACTTCTGAAAAGGTAAAAATAAAATTATAATCTGAAAGTAGAAGATGCTACTAAAATATCATTTACTTAAACACTGTAATTTGTCAATTCATGTCAGATGATTTAATTATAAACATACATCTGCAAACAGAGTTTGATTTTCTTTCATTTTGACCTCCACTGATTGTTTATTAGCATGAGATGTCCTGGTATAACCGGTTTTCAATGGTTTAACACACAAATATTAATATCTCACCAGAACGACCAGAATCAAAGTTTATCATGTATAACATGAACAATTTTCATTTGTGTTTGATTTACTAAATTAGAAACCAAGTTGTTTCTTTCCATTTCAAAACGTTATGAATGAAATGACTGATGATGGCCTATCTGCTAACTGATCTATGGATAGAAATGAAATAAAGATTAATTAAGATGTTCATTGCTTTATTGAAAATTAGTGATTAAAATTTGTTTATAGAATTGATGGTACAAGGCCTAAGGCACTACTGGTTTCTAATCCTTTAATCTTTTGTTTGTTAATTTAACAGCTTGTGTCAGGAGTAAAAATTGCACCAGGTCTTAAATCACCTTTATGTACACAATTCCTTGTGCACAACTGAGTGCCACCCTTCTCCCTTTAAATGTGGTCATTGAATTTTAATATTAAAAAGTTTTAACTAACAATTTGACTTGAATTCTGTCAATGGGTTTCATTTCAATGTATAATGTAGTATTAGTTTATTCACTGTCTATATGTATATTTTGAATCATATTGCTATTGCTTACCTGTTCATTCATATTTTTTCTATGCACATTAAAGCTGTTTTAAAATGTAATTTGTAATCTAATTAATTACATTTGCAAAGTAATTGTAATTTAATTAATTACATTTCAAAATCCCTGTAATGGTAATGGTAATTTAATTTGAAGGTTTTGGCCAAGTAATTGTAATTTAATTAATTACTTTCCTATGTAATTGACCCCATCCCTGTATGAAGTCAATATTTGATGGTGTTTAATGCTACTTTCAACAATATTTCAGTTTTATCGTGGCAGTCAGTTTTATTTGTGGAGGAAACCAGGTTGGTGGTTTTCTCTGGGTCCCCTGGTTTCCTCCACAAATAAAACTGACTGCCATGATAAAACTGAAATATTGTTGAAAGTGGCATTAAACACCATCAAACAAACAGATTATGATAGTGAAATAATGTAGAACACTCCAAGACACCTGACTTTTTGTCCTGAGTTTGAAATGGTATCTTTCAAAGTAGGAACTGCAATATCTATTATTTCAGGTTGAAAAATGTACTTTTTCGTTTTTCCATTTTTTCTGTCCCCTGAAACAAGCTTTAATGATTTAGAAAACTCATTGATGCAGTCCGATTTTGATTTCACCGACTACATCGTACATTGATTATTCATTGTCATTAATAATTTAAATAAGATCACTGTCACAACAGCCCCTCATTACCTCTGACCTATGAAATGTAAGATTTTATCAGGTTGAAAATGGATGACATTACGGTACATTCATACATTGCTTTTTATTATGGCCATATGGCCTATGCCAGGCCGGTCAATGGCTACTGGTCAAGGACTAATTATCGCCATTTTGTTCTTGTTTCTGTCAAGATCCTTTCTATGTAGTCCAATACACCTCTTCAAGTGCCTCATAATTTTGAATGTTACCAATCGACTTACCTTGGACAGAAATATAAATAATTTTTATGTGCATGCTTGTATCAGGGACCCTTTGTAAAGTTGTTGTATTTTGTCACTGAATCGAGAGGGAAGAGTACCAATTATCGCCATCTTGTTGGCGATAATTGGTCCTCGACCAGTATAGTACATTTAATCAAGAATCTGTGAACATAGGCTTTAAAATTTGACAACTTACAAAGATTTGTAAAATATTTGTCGGATTATCAGACTAACAGTAACACTAACAGACGGTTGGACTAATGATTGGTAGTTCTAATAATAAAACCATAAATGGGCGCTTACTCGCAAGGGTTATAACGGGATGCCATTACACGTAATGGAGCAGCCGCAGAGATTTTTTGCACTCGCTTACAGAGTTTCTGACGCCTGCATTTATCAATAATAAGACATAACCTTTCCTTTTGTCCATTATTATAACAAGTTTTTATCACCTACCAGTATTTTAGAATGTAATTCCCACAAAATAAAAATCCATGTTTACTTTCTCTCTGAACATTTTGAATTTCGTCATTTCCGGCCTCACTATTTGGATGTCGATACCATATTTGGCAATTTGAGGCGTGAATGTTTAGATCAGCTGTTTACTATGTGTAGTAAGAAATACCATATTTAGAAAAGCTCAGCCTTCCGTAGTTTCCGGTTATTGCAAACGATCGATAAATTTGAACAAGGTTGTTGCTACCTTTGAAAAGCATATATTTCTCAGCCAAACCGATTTAACAAGGACCGGGATCATCAGTAATAGTTATAATGAAATGTTTGAAGCGTAAATAGTGAGTTTTTATGTTTCAACTGCAACTTGTTTTTTGCTCCATTGCGACGAATGGGACCACCTTGTAGCTCTGCCGAAACAGAAGTTTGTCACAGGAGCTACATTATTGCAGCTATAATGATTGCACCACCAATTCACAGTACTCTTGGAGAGGACCCCCTCTTTTTTTAATCAACATTTTTTTTATTTTGTCCGTCAGTTTGAAAAAAATTATATAATGGTGCATTTACTAGACGAAATCTATTGAATTTGAAGTGCAATGACGAAATAGTTAGTAAAATAGAGAACTGAAAACTGTACCAGAAGATTATGCTATGCTCTACATTGTGGTAGACTGCATATGACTAACTCAGGAATGTCGAAGAACTAGTTTTCACAATTTTATTTAGTTTTTCCAGTATTAATGGCAGTATCTGCGACCGGTAGTAGTAATAGGTGCACCAATCTAGTGCCGTGGTGGATGATACAAACCAAAGAAGAAGGTGCCAGCTTACATTATGTGGTGTGCGTTTAAATGATGCGAGAAAACTATAATTCTTTCACAGTCCTGTCGTTAGCAAGTCAAAACCCAATTTACGTTGTTTACAAATTTTGCCAACTTGTCAAATGACGTTCCCAACTCTACAATATTCACTCAAAGGAGACAAGGAAACAAGAAGTGAGGTACCAGTTCAAGAATGAAAATAATAGGGTTTGTTCGGAATTCTACTAAACTCACTATAGGGTCACCATGTGGTATTCAAATGTTTTTCAAATGTGGCATTATTAATATTTTCGACTATGGATACCCCAAATTGGTACCCAATGCAGCTTGATTTTTACATTTGAGATACACATAAAATCTTTGATATATATTATAATAAGGATGTTGTTAATTGAAGAAAATTGTGACAATAGGAAAGAAAAATATGCTATTCTCATTTTGTGAGATGTATAATAGAAAATCAGGTAAATTATTGAATTCATTTTCTGAATGACAGAAGGAAAAGAATACCAGAAGTCATTGTTTATTTTACAGAAACTGTTCCAAGATTTACAACAAGTAACAAGTAATTTGATTTCCTTTTAAGGTTGATACTGACACTAGTCACATGACTTTTAAGAATATTTAATAAAATGTGGTAATAATTATTAATTATGTTTGCAGTATTTCTTACGAGATATTTTGTTTTTTTAATTTTCTACATATGATTTGTGCAAGTTCTCAAATTAAACTGAAATACAAATTTAATACAGTAATTTCTTGGCAATAATACATTATATGTGTAAAATACTATATGAAGCATTTCGTCAAGGGAGGTAATCATGTCTCAAATGATATTAGAATATGATGAGTTTTGCATGTTTTTGTTAAATATTGAAGTTTTTAATATTATGACCCCAGACTTTCCTTACACTTCTGAAAATGAAACAAAATGCACCATATTATATTTTTGCATGTTTTATTTTCATTTATTCAATGTCTTATTAAAAAAAGGGAAAAATGTGGACATTTTTCATGAAATTGAGCAAAAAGGGTATATGTCAGGGTGTCTTTCTAAACCCCTAACATTTTTTTTGCCTGGAAACATATCTTTATTTTTTAATGAAATTATGGATATAAGTTGACACAATTTTTTTCTATTCCACTTTAAAATCATTTTTTTTTGGATTTCACCAATGCCAGTTACAGGCTATTTTGCCAAAAAAGGGTAGCCATTTTGAAAAAAAAAAATGAAAAAATTATAAAAATTTATGTCTTAGATATTCCAAAATATTCATTTATTATATTATACTCAGATAATTAAAAATAAATTATATGCTATTTTTTGGGGTACCTTAATGGCACAGAGAAGTGAAAAAAATGACATTTTTTGGGACTTCAGAGGGGGGTAACTCTTTCAGGGAATATTTTTAAAATATGCCTGGAAACCTATTCTCAAATTTTGATATTTTGCTAGGTACATCCCAAAGAACAACATATACGAAATTCAAAAAAATTCATTGACTAGTTTTTTTTTGGCCCAGTGTCCTTCTCTACCTTAATTTGAATGTAAAATCATGTTTGTTTGTCTTTTTTCCAAAGGCAATAGCCTGCAATTTGGTAATATTTGTTTTCATTAAATTGATTGAAAACTAGTTTATTCGTTTAAAACTATCAGTCTCCAATGTATTACCGGTAACAACTTTATTAATGTTATAATCACAATATGATACCGTATTGTCACCAACGTAGTTATAAATCGTGCTATTTTGAACCAAAAGAAAGATGTCATTTATGAAGACATTGAAAAGAAACGGACTGAGAATTGAACATTGTGGTACAGTTTAAACATTTGAACCTAATCACTATAAGAACTCCACATTTTAATACGTTGTTTTCTGTTTTCTTGATAACTTTGAAATTATCTTAGATATTTATTTGACAGGCCATATGCTTCCAATATTAACAACGGTAAACTATGCGGTAACTAGTCTATATTTACCGAAATAAACTTTAAAAATAGAAAATGGTTAATTTGCGGTTTATACAGACCTCCTTCATTATCAGATCATCTATTTATGGAAGATTTTAATAAAACATTTGACAAAATTTCAGTAAAGTATGACAATGTCATTTTAATTGGTGATTTAAATTATAATGTTTTAGATGAAGATAACGGTACACCTTTAACAACTAACTATGTGTGATATTTTTGACTACACAAACTTAGTAAAAACAGCTACATGTCATACAAAAAATGCACACTCAACACTGATAGATGTAATTCTTACAAATAAACCTAGTTATTGCCAAAACACAACAAACTTCAATTGTGGTCTCAGTGATGTTCATAATTTAATTTCATTTCAACTGAAAGGTTATGTACCTAAATTAAAAAAAGATCATTATTCTGTATAGAAGCTTTAAAGATTTTAATCATGATTTTTTTTTAAATGATCTACAGTCTGTGAATTCTGAAAACCAAATTGCAGATGATGATGTAAATAGGGCATACTCAAAGTTTGAAACATCTTTTATAGAAATAATTGATAAACATATACCAATAAAAAAAAGAGGAAGCAAGTAGCATATCCTGTACCTTATATGAATCAAAATCTAAGAAACGCGATCTATAAGAAAAGGATGTACCATAATAAATTTCTTAAATATAAAACTGATAAAAATTGGGAAACATACAGAAAACAAAGGAACCTTGTGACAAAATTGAAAAAAACTTCCATAAAATCATACTTTTTTGAAAGAACAGTAGGTGGTCCAAAATCATCCACTTTATATCCAACCATTAAGCCCTTCAAATAAAGGTATGAAATAAAATAATAGCATAATTTTATGTGAAAATGATAAGATTGTAAATGATCCAAAGGAGGTGACTGAAATATTTAACAACTTTTTTGTGAATGTAGCCAAAGATATAAGGAGATAAGAACATCAAAATAGATAAAACCCATCCTAGTATAAATAAAATGGAAACAAACAGAACAAATAAAGATAAGTTATTCTTTAAACCAATAAATGAAGATTCTGTCACTAAACAAATAAACAAATTAAACATTAAAAAAGCTACAGGGTATGATGGTATTTCTCCTAAAATCATTAAATTTGTACAACCAGTAATAACAAATCCCAGTAAAGTTTTGATTAATAAATCAATTGACCAATCAGTCTTTCCTGAAAAATTAAAAGCTGCCCAGGTATCCCCCCTTTTTAAAAAGAATAATAGTCTTGATAAAAGTAATTACCGCCCTATCAGTGTCTTGCCAACGATTTCTAAATTTTATGAAAGAGCTATATTCGACCAGCTAATGGAATTTTTAAATACTCATTTCAATCCTCTGCTTTCAGCATTTAGATCAGGTTTTGGGTGTCAGACGAACTTACTTAGAATAATAGAAGATTGGAAGAAAGCTTTGGATGATAATAAATTTATTGCAGCAATTCTAATGGATCTATCAAAAGCATTTGACTGTCACCCACACAATTTATTAATGTTAAAATTGAAAGCTTATGGTCTCTCAGAAAATTCTTTAAAACTGTTAAAAAGTTATTTCGAAAACAGAAGACAACGCATTAAAATTGGTAATAACTACAGTGAATGGGATACATTAATCAAAGGGGTTCCACCGGGTCAATCCTAGGTCCAGTTCTATTTAATGTTTTTATAAATGACATTTTTCACTTTGTTCAAGATAGTACTATTTATAATTATGCAGATGACAATACCCTTTCTTATTCTGATACTAATATAAATACAGCAATTAAAACTCTAGAAAATGTTCGCATAAATTTAATAGACTTGTTTTCCATAAACTTAATGAAAGCAAATCCGGATAAATTTCAGGCTATTGCCATTGGTCCTAAAACAAATAGACACAATTTATCTTTTGATTTAAAAGGAAATAAAATTACATGTGAAGAAAATGTTAAACTTTTAGGTATAACCGTTGATTCCCATCTAAATTTTGATAAACATATATAAGAAATTTGTAAAAAAGCATCCCAACAATTAAATATCCTTAAACGAATAGGTAAATATTTAAACAGATTAGGACGCCTTACCATTTACTACTCCTTTATTCTTTCAAACTTTAATTACTGTCCGGTAACATGGCACTTCTGCAGCGAAAAAAATACTAAAAAAATTGAAAAAATCCAGGAAAGAGCTCTCCGTTTCATTTATGAAGACTGAAAATACTTATGAAAATTTACTTACAAAAATCTAAATTGCCATCTTTAAAAATTCGAAGATTAAGAACTATTGCAGTTGAAACATTCAAAATTATCCATAAACAAAGTCCAAACTATCTTCATGATTTAATTTCAATTAAAGATCAAAAATATAATTTTAGGCATCAAGATAAAGCAGTTTTACCCAGAGTACGCACAAGGTATGGTTTAAATTCTTTTCATCTGGAATTAGCTGCCGAATCACTTCAGACAAGAAACATCATTAGAACATTTTAAAGATATAATTTACACATGGAACGGCAGCTCATGCCAGTGCAGTGCATGCAGATGACCTTTCAATTTTTATTTCTAAATTTTCATGCTTTTAAATATTTTTATTATTTTATTATTTTTTGTTGTTGCTTAAATGCATGAGCCTCTTATTTTTAGCTTGCTTTTTGTTCAGTTGATATCTGCTTCTGTAACTTGTGTCTGTATTGAATTGCATAAATTGATGTATGTTTTTATTTAATATCTTTGTATGCATTATTGTATGTGTTGTTATATACCATAGTCGATTTTAAAAGCTCATTAGAGCTTGTGTTATATGTTTGATTTATATCGACTCTAAATAAAGCTTTGAATTGAATTGAATTGAATTAAAGGATTTTGAGAGATCCATAAAAATTGCAGCAATACATTTATTCATTGTCGTCCCGAGCCTGTTTTCAAATGTTGATGGTTGGTTATGCCAATTTTAATTTTTGTTTAAATTAGAGTCATACTCTGTTGCTTTTTTGTATATTTAATTTACTTATTTGTTTACTTACATACTCTTCTAGCTGTCACTGGTTTAATCAAGGATTTATATAATAATTATAATATATTCTACTATATAAATCCTTGGTTTAATGTTTAATTCAGTATCATCAGTTTTAATTTCTTCAATTTTGAAGGGGCCGTCGTGGTCGTGATCGTATGTTAGTTGAATTTACGACTACCAATGGAATCAGTGCATATCACCACCATAACGTTGTGAGTTCGAATCCTGCTCATTGCGTGGTGTACTCGATACAACTTTATGTGATAAAGTTCGTCAGTGGCTTACTGCAGGTCGGTGGTTTTCTCCGGACATCCCAGTTTTCTCCACCAAAATAGAAAAAAATGACCGTCAGGATATAACTGAAATACTGTTGAAAGTGGCATTAAACACCATAGCCCTAACCCTTCATTTAATTTTGTTTTTTTTATTATACTTGTACGACTTTTGTCTATCTTATGTTTTCATCGCTTATAAATGTCTTTAGCAACATTTGTAAAGAAATGATTACAAATTTCTGATACTTCCTTTGTGTCATTTACCATTTTTTTCGTTTCATATAAAACAATATTATTGTTTGATGTAATGCCTTTGCTCAAGGATTTATATATATTTATATATTCTTGCTTTGCTTGACAAAAATTGTCTAATGGTGGAATAAAATGTTGATGATTTTGGGACCACCGATAGTTCTTTCATAAAAATAAGTTTTAATGGAACTCTTTTTAATTTTTGTAACTAAACTTAGTTGTTTTATATACCCCTCAGTTACAATCGCTTTTGTTTTGAAGAAATTTGTTGTGATACAATATTTTCATGCAAATATGCGCCTCTAATTTCATTATCCATATAGTAGGGGCGGATCCGGGGGGGGGGGGGGGGGGGGGGGGGGGCACACCCGGCGAGCGCCCTCCTAAAATTGGAAAAAATAAGATTTTTTGGCGTAAAATCGTGATTTTTCACACGAAATATCTCCAAAATTTTCGTGCCTCCCTCCGCTCGGCGCAATTTTTTTAAGTGCGCCCCCCTAACTTGAAATCCTGGATCCGCTCCTGTATAGAGTGTAATTATTTACCTTCATTTTTAAGATTGTCTAATTAGTTTTGTTATAATGAAATTGTCAGTGAATTAAAAATTAAGCGATAATTTAAGGAAAGTTTAAAAAAACCCAATTATACATGGTTCCACTGGTCTTTAACGTGTGTGTTCCGACGTCAACATCAACGCGGATACATATATAAACACTAGTGAACCATACTAGTGATGCTTTTAAAACAAATAACTATAATGGAAAATGGATGATAAATGATGGAGATAGACATGGATACAAAACCAGATCAAGTGCCGGCTGTATATTATATACTGTGATTATAAACTGAGTGGCACATCTCGAGTACACTTCAACAGTATGGGACCCATACCATAAACAATACATTCAAGCTCTTGAAAAAGTCCAGCGAAAAGGGGCGCGCTTTGTAACAGGAAAATATTCTTACCAAGACAGCGTAACATCTATGCTCAACGACTTGAACTGGCAGCCCCTTCAGATTAGAAGAAAAAACAAGAGACTCGTCGTCTTTCATAAGGCAGTAAACCAAAATTCGCCAGTTGAAATCCCGGACTATGTCACCCAGTCAACATACAGTGGTACAAGATCTCACTCCAAAGCTTTCATTGAAATCAGAGCCAACTACGAACAATACAAAAACAGCTTCCTGCCTAGGACTATCAAAGACTGGAATGCTCTGCCAACTCACCTAGTGCATGTCACCTCTGTAGACGAATTTGGTTCTCGTCTACAGAGTTTGACAACCTAGACATACACAGTGATTCCTGTTTTTATTGTTTTTAATTGTATATACGCACTTTGGTGCTTTTATCCATGTTGTTGATGTCACTTGCCTGTGATGCGATAGCCCTAGGCAGTAATCAAGTAGAAGTAAAAGGCAGTAATGAACTATTTGCTGGCAGTAAATAAAGAACAGCGACAATAACGTGACAAGTGTAGATATACTTTTGTGCATGAAATCGCGAAAACAAAAATGTAATGTACATAGTTCAGCTAGGGATGTAAATACTGGTGAACCGGGAACGCATGCATGGTGATGGGAAAATTGTTCTACACACGCATGTGTGGTTGACCAATAATGGTTGTAAAGATCCAGAGGTAAGGTCAGTGGCGGATTCAAGGGGGGAGGGGGGGGGGGGGGGGGCTTTGGGGGCTTCAGCCCCCCCGTCGAATAAGTCAAGCACATATATTGACATACACTTTTCAAGGTTAGTTAACGTCACGATCGATATGGCTTTTAATCGAATGGTTTCGATCTGTGTGATGAAAGTAAAAGAAAATACAAATTAATTTCTTTGTATTGAATTAATCTTCAAAGCGGTAATTACAAAAATTTATGCTAAATCAAATTTTCAAGTTTATTTGAAGTTTTTATGAATGTATTATGTATCACGGTCAAAATACCAATTAATCAGGTACTGTCTAAACCGTTATATAAACATGTCTAGTGTCACAATTGTATATAGGTATAACCACCAACACTTGTAAATTGAGGCTCTTCCAAGGGAATTCTTTTTTAAATATCATTTATTTTTACAAAAAAATTAAAGGCAAATGTTGCTGTATTGCAAAAAAAAAAATAAAAAAAAATACACGAGTTTCCGTTTTGAAAATATATGAATACAGCATATTTTAAACTCTAAATGAAAATATAAATACATATAAAATATTTAAAATTAATTAGAAATAAAATAGACTTAAATTAGATTTTTTCCCCTGCTATTGCTCAAACCCTTGAGCACTTTACAAAACTGTCAAAAACACACATACATCAGACCAGAAGAAGCTGATGTAACTTCTTTGTTGAATTCCATTTGCAACTTTGATTTTGTCGTGACCATTGTTATTGTTCAAATGTGCCTGGCTTTTAAGAAAGGGCTCAGCAGATCACTAGATTTAGATTAAACTTATTTTTATTGTTAACTATATAACTTTTGGATCGGACAAAAGTTATTCTAACTTACAAAGGTCCTCTACAAGATCACTACAAGAGAGATCACTTGACATAGGCAGAGCTTTAAAAAGCGTAAATTTAATTCAGAGCTCGCTGGACTGCAGAGCAAATGTTGAACAATTCAACCACCAGTGTTTTGAGAGGAGTGCTAAAATATGTGAACCGCTAGACATAGAGGTTTACAAACCTAGAATATGCGGGAGACAAATAATGAGAGATAATGTTGAAGCACTTTAGGAAGTCAATAACTGTACCTTTTCTTCTTCTTCACATTTTTTTTTTCTGGCCGTCCTTCACTACTGAAGATTATTGGCCGAGCGCCGTATTAAATTTTCTCTACTGTACGCT
Source organism: Bathymodiolus septemdierum (assembly GCA_963383655.1). Lineage (NCBI taxonomy): Eukaryota > Metazoa > Mollusca > Bivalvia > Mytilida > Modiolidae > Bathymodiolus > Bathymodiolus septemdierum. The sequence goes on along the minus strand of OY726518.1, from coordinate 112,059,513 downwards.
AAATGAAATGAAAACAAGGTTTACCGACCTACACGCCAGAACCGCTTTGGGACTACAATTGGTTCCATCAATTATTGAAAATAATGCTCCATAACTGAGCCCCCCGTCAATAGAGTCTCTGGATTCGCCCCTGAAGGTAAGGTTCCTCGAGTCGTCTAATTGAACGCAAACAGATTAAATAATATTTGTAAAGAAACATCCGATGAGTTCCGAGTGCTAGTATTCATAGCAGCAATGGCAGCGCCCATGCAACTGGCATGATGAACAATTTATTAAGTTAAAAGTTGAAAATTTGACAAAATGACATCAAAGGAGTTGCTAAATATTGAACATTTAGAAAAAGGTACATTTTAATCACAATTTTTAATTTGAACTTTCTTATTTTACATCCAATTTTAATCGATGCAGTTTTTCTTTGCAAAATGATTATCTTTGACGTCTTTTTATACATGCACACTTTAGCAAATTGCAGGATGGTTATTGATGGTCCATAGACAATTTTTTTTAATTTTATTTTGAAAAGGGGTATAGAAGGGACACAAATTTTACATATTTTGAAGGCATTTAACACTTGAATTGTTGAAATAGTATTGTAAAACAAGACAAATGTCAAAAAAAAAATACTATGGACTTAAAATATTAAGACAATAAAGTCAATATCTCTACTAATTTTTTTCACATCTTTTCACACTTAAATCTTTGTGTAACATTAGTGAATTCATGCCCATATACAACTACAAATGTATGAACTAATTGTGATGGGTTGTTTTTTCATTGTGTTCCTAAATATAATCTTTTTATTTAGTATGCTAGCAGATTTATATGGCTCTAAAGTCTTAAAAGTACAATTTCCAAGATATAAGGAGATCAAGATGAGGCCAACACTCGATTTGACCTAGCCTCAATTCAAGATAAAAGGGGTTAAATGGAACCAAAAGGATCCAGCACCCAAAATGCTAACTTTTTATTATTTTAAGTCTGATTTGTGTGCTGTAGTGTTTTTCCATTGAATTCTTTTGAAAAATTCCTGTCTGGAGTTTGTTAGCCTTTACTCTTTCAGAGATACAAGAAGACCAAGTTATATTTTAATAAATTAACGATTGCTATAGGCCGAACCATATGTGAAATGAATAATATATTTTTTCTGAAAATCTACTTGATTGAACATATATATATATTGTATGAATGACCAGGTGGATGATACAGGCTCAGGTGAGCCTCTAGTTTTATTTGAAGTCCTGATATGTGTGCAGTGTTTTCCATTGAATTCCTGTGAAAAAATCATTTCTGAAAGGTTCCCCTCATAGTTTTAGTAATTTTTACCATTTCAGAAATATGAAAGGACTGATAGTCATATCTTAATGGGTTAAAGATTAACATAGAACCCTATGTACTCCAATTTCTGCCACTAAAAATATATTGACACCAACATGTATCTAATTGTAACTGAAAACTTGTTGAAAGTGGTGTTAAACACCCATAATGCATTATAACATATGATATCTATTTTTTATTGTCTTTGAAATGTATCTGAAGATTTTACTTTTTTTTTAATAGATAAAAAAATTGAACAGTTGTTATCTCTACGGAAAACAGAAAAGAGATTGGGTAACAGAAATCTAGATGGTTCTCCAAATATTTGTAAAGTACAGCCAAGCTCAGGTTTTTACATATGTATAGATCTTAGAACACTCTTATAGCTCACAATTCCAGGATACATGTACCCTAATCATACTAAAGTCATACATGTGATTTATGTTACATGTAGTTCGGGAAGATAGTGTTTAAGAGGCATAACTTACCCGTCAAATCATGAGTGTTATAGTAGACGAGTGACTGACCAATTTTTCAGCTGTATCATGGCTTTTAATATCCACTTGTTCAGCTTTCCATTGTCGACATGCTGTGCTCTGTGTAACCCTTTATTTCTATTGTAGTTCTTTGTAAAATTCCTGTTTGGAGTATGGCAATATTGGTTGTAGCTTTTACCATTTCAGAGATACGAGAAGACAAAAAGTTCTATTTCAGTGGATTAAAGTTTAGGTTTAGCTTTATGGTGTTTAACACCACTTGCAACAATATTTCAATTATATCGTGGCGGTCAGTTTTATTGGTGGAGGAAACCGGAGAAAACCTCTGACCTGTTGCAATTCAGACAAATTTTATCACATAATGTTGTATCAAGTACACCTCGTCATGAACGGCATTCGAACTCACAACTTTATTAGTGATAGGCACCGATTGGACAGGTAATTGTAAATTCAACTACCATAGGATTAGTCCCTTCAATGGATTAAAGATTAACATAGAACCATATGTGAAATGAATAAAAAAAAAATTCTGAAAATATAGACTTGATTGTACATACCGGGTAAATTGTATGAATTAACAGGCGAGTGATACAGGCTAAGGTGGACCTCTAATTATAAAACCATGCATATTATTTGTTATTTATTTTTCTGCTTCAGTTTTAGCCAGTGTTAAACAGTTCCTTCCTATGATGCAGGAAGCCAATAGAAAACTTGACAATGTTCCAGCAGATGATGTTAATATTGAATGTGTGTCTGATACTGATGATAGAGTTATAGAAATGGTATGTTGCTTGATTGAACTTCTTGTGATGACTTCTTTCAATAAACCTTTGAATGTATCAACTTCAGGCATTCATGACCACATTCATATGGTACATCCATCTAGGCCTATGTAGTCAGTGCCTATCAGTTCTAAAGCTTGTGATTTCGACTTCAGCCCATTATGAAGTGTACTCAAAACAATTTTATGTGTTATTGTCAGTGGCCTTAAAGATCAGTGGTTTTCTATTGTTACCCCTGTTTGCACCATCAATAAAATTAACTGCTAAAATATAACTGAGATATTACTTAAAGAGGTATTAGGCATCCATAATCCGAGAGCTCACACTACAGTGTGATATGAGCTTGGACATAGACTTCATTTTCCTCTCAGTTCAAACACTTAATTGAAGTCACCTGTATTTTTGATTAGTGGCTTCAGTTTTTTATGTATTTTTAGCTATTGCCATTACTGTGTCTGTTGTCCTATGTCCATCTGAAACAATTTTAACAAAAATTTGGCTATATTTTAAAGAATCTTTGGTTGGATCTTTAATTAATTTTGTTAATTGTCTATTGCTGCTCTATTATAAGTCAAAATGAGCTCAAATTTTAACAGCAGCTACAAGGAATTGAGTAGTCACATCAAAATCTTCTGCTTAAAAATTTGAGCTGAAATGACCTTTGGTTGGCCAACTTTCTAAATTATTTGTGACACTCCCATTTTCTATCAACATTAATAAAAGTCAAATAAGAAGTCCTGGGAGCCTCTAGTTTTGCAAAATGATTATCTTTATGAAAACATATACTAGTTTTACACAAAATTTGCATTGAAATCTTTGTACATTTTCACAGAATCTTGCATTATTTGAGCACAGTGATGAAGAAGATGACACATATGCATGCAGCAGTGATGAAGAGTCAGATGATGTTACCTATAGTGAAGTGACAGAAGACAATATTAAAATCACAAATCAGAAAAGCAAAAAGCCACACATAGAAGAAATTGACAATATAAAAGACCAAGAACCAGGATGATCACACTATTGACTTTAAATGAACATTCATTGTGCAATTCACATTAATAAATGTAACAAAATACACCATCTGTAGATGATGCTAAAAAAAAGTTGTGTTAGAAACACAGTCAATCAGACTATCTAGTATTTACACTGTTGTCATTGACACTTTTTTTTTTATACTAGTATTCATATTCTTGCAGGATTTAAAAAAAAAACTATTCTATTAAACCATGAAAGATTAAATTGTTTGCTCATATAATTCATTTGAGAGATTTTCTTTTAAATTCTATTTTATTGTCGTTTTTTTTTGTCTGCTTTTACAGCTTAATGTGATATCTTTTACCATCAACTTGGCGTCCATCGTCTGTTTAAAACTATTCACTTTTTAATCTTCTTCTGCAAAACTTCTCAACCAGATTGAACCTAGCTTGGCAGAGATGGTCCTTGGAAGAGATTTGTACTAATGAAGTTGGTCTCCCTGGGAGGGGCCAAAATGGGGGAAATTAAGTAATCTTAAAACCTTTTCTTCTAGAGAAAATAGAAATGTTATAATTTTGCTGTACATGATCATTATGACATGTAGATTTATATTGTACACACGAAAGTTTCAAGGTCTATGGGGTTGGAGCCCTGGGGTTCCAAAGTTGAACATGAGGGAAATTAAAAACAATGATTTTTTCAAGAACTTGTTATTGAAATACAAATATACATGACATGAATCATCATTTTGTTACACAGATTCAAGCTTGTACAAATGAAGACCCCATGTGTCTAAGAGGTTTGATCTGTTGGGGTCCAAATCTTTACATGGGCTGCATTAGATTAGAATAAATTTTAGAATAGAATTCTTAAGAACTAGAAATGGAAATCTAATTGTATTTGGCATGAGATATCTTTATGATATGTAGATTTAAATTTGTAGGTCCAAAGGTCTTTGAGATCCAAGCCTTGGGATCCAATGTGTAAAATATTTTTGTTTCTAAAGAACCAGTATTTAAAATACAAGAATAGATGGCATGAATCATCATTTTGATACACAGATTCAAGTTAAGCTTGCACAATTGAAGACCACATGGTCTGTGGGGCCAATGGTTTAAGGTCCAAAGCTTTACATAGACTGCATTATAATAAATTTTAAAATAGACTTCTCATTACCTAAGAATGAAAATGTAATTGGAATAAAATATGCTTTTCAAATTTAAATTCAATTCAGTACAAAAGAAGGCACCATGGTCTAATGGTGTCCGGAGTCTTAATGGTCCAAAGTATATCATGTACAGTAATGGGCAAACTTTAAAAACATGACAACTTGTTTGTCTAATGACAAGTGCCTTCATCTTTTTTATGTAATGTACTAAGACGGGGCCTCAACCTAGTGAGTTTAAAAATAAACTGGTGTATTTCCCGAAAACCAACAAAGTGCTAGTGGGTAACTAACATTAATCTGTGTCAAAACAACTGGGCAAATGATACACTTGTGTTTAATAGTCCACCAGTGAATGCTTAAATAAAGATATTATTATTATAATCAAGACCACCGTGTCACAAGTTAATTAGTTATATAGTTTTTTGTAGTCAGTAAGATGACCACACTCCATGTTTTTGAGCACATCCTGTATTTTGAACACGTCACAAAGGAAATACTTCAAGGTCATTTTATGTGTTGATTGAATGTACTTGGACGATTGAGCACTTTGCTGCATATGTTGCATAAAAATGCTTCAATTACCGTCTTTAAGGTGTGTTATATATTGTTCAGTGTGATTTCCGGGTGATGGATCCTATAATTTCTCTCTCGTGACTGAATGTGTGGTAACTGTTGAATCACTCATGACTTGACCCAGGTTCTTGTAAACCCTGGCTATGCTTAATTTCTTTTATGCCAACCATTTCTACCATTGGTATCTGTATATTCAGCTGTTTTAGATAAAGAAGTTCCTGATTCAGTAAATCGAATATTCTCTTCACGTATGGTTTGTCTGCAATGCATATCAATTCCGCAAATTCTTGACAATTTACAAACTAATCCTATATCTTACCAGGTACTTGTTATGTGTTAATGAAAATTTTGCATTAACTAACCTGGGCTTAGAGAGAAATAGGAACTATCAGCAGAAAATACAAGAAAACAGAAGAAGACTACGCATTCATGAATATACCGTTAATTTGAAATCTTCCCAAATACTTGTTGTGTGCTACTAAAATATAATATTAGCACTAATCTGTGATTGGAGATGGGAAAGGAAAATACATCAAAGTAACAGACTACTAAGATGTGCAAAACACAATGTGGAAGATTTCAGCAGAAATTAATTCTAGATCTTCCTATTTGTTATGTGTTGATGATAATTTCACTATTTTTTTCTCTGGCTCAAACTTAACAATGATACATCTGGACTGTGGAGACAAAGTAAGATTACATGAAACAAAAATCGTTCATCTTGCTCTATTTTTTATTCATGATTCTGTTTTATATACATCTAAAAAATAATATTTAAATATTTCTTATTTTGACACAATTGTCTATATAATAATGGTCACATGCTGCCTACACAACAATAAACTTGGAACAAAAAACCTTCAACAAAAAAACACATAGATCTAAAATGCAAGTTTTGGAAATGTTATTAAATATCATTTTACACATAATAAACAAATTCTCTATTTCTTCTCCCGACAAAAATGAAGATTTACATATATTAAAGATTTAATCTTTAATAATAATCGGGACTGGGTTGCACAAACCTCAATTAAAACTTAATAGACACTTAAATTTACTTGAAATGTACATGAAATTAATTTACACTTAAGTTTTAATTGACACTTAAATTTAATTGCGGTTTGTGTAACCCAGTCCAGGAAATAAGCTATGGTTTACATAGTACATGAAAGGATATATAAAAATACCACAACTAGCAACTAATGGTTGAGCCTTTTAATTGTCTAGATGTGGCCTTTGATGATGTAAATATAACTAGCGGCTCACCTGAGCCTGTATCAATCACCTTGTCCTTCACACAGTATAATTTCAATCAAGTCTAGATTTTGAGAAAAAATATCTTGTTCATCACACAAAGGGTCCTATGTTAATCTTTTAACAGATAAGAAAAGGACTTGGTTCTCTTATATCTCTGATATGGCCAATGCTTCTATAACAATATGTGGGAATCGCTCAAAATAGGAATTTTTCAAAGGAATTCAATGGCAACAAGAGCCAAGTAGTTTCAGAGAAGAAGATTAAAATGTAAAAGTTTAAGAGACACAGACGACGATGGACACCAAGTGATGGCAATACCTCGCATGACTGGGTCAGGTGAGCTAAATATAAAAAATTTCAATTGCAGTACTTTTGGAAACTAGAGGCTGGCCAGAGCATGCATCATTCACATGTTCATTCATACAATTCGTGTTCTTTTAGATTACTTATGAAATTTCGTGTCTGTGTTTTTAAAGGATTTGATGTAGCTCTTGCGGTTATCGCAAGAGCCAAAAGGAACCATCACCAAAAGTCTTATTTGTATGTGGTTTTTTTCATTGAAATCTTAGAATAAAATTTGGTCAAGACTTGTATCTTTTATTGCTTCCGAGATATCAGAGGATGAAAAGGGACCTACGCCCAAAATTATTTTTTTTTAATTTCAAATCCTATTTAAATGGGCTAGAGCGTAAGATAGGACCACCCTATGTGAAATTGATAAAATAATTTTCCTCAAAATCTAGATGTGATTGGAGAAAATTGTTTATGAAAAACCAGGTAAATGGTACAGGATCAGATGAGCCTATGGTTTTATTTTTTATTTATAAGTATGCAATATTGAATGGCACAGTGATCCTTCCCAATGAAAGGCTGAAATGATAAATACCTTTTCTCACGAACGATTATTCTAATCAGGAAAGACAATCCATGTTATTGTATAGAGAATACATTGTAAAAAAAAAACTTGTCAAAACAAATGAACAATAAATTATTCTATAAATATGGACACACCTTATTTGGCCTCTTTGGACCTCTTTCCTGTGATGGATATCCCACCAAAAAAAGGCCAATCAACTTTGTAGAGAACCATCAAATGAAAATCCCTATTAATTTTGGATGACATTTGCCCAGTAGTTTTAGAGGAGATGTTTAAAAGGTCAAAGGTTATGGAGGAGCAATGGCAATACCTTATATAAATGACCATTTGGGACATGTGAGCTAAAAACCATACTGAACAAATTTACAAATATGACATGCATATTTATTTTTGTTGTAAAGTATTGGAAATGAACATGTAATTCTTGCATGGACAATTGTATTTTGGGGCTGTTGAACATAATTTTAAAAAGTATGAATCTGTATATAATTATATAATGTTTCATTTGCAGAAGTCTTCCTTTATAACTTTTTTTCATTTTTGTACATATAACTTTTCTTTCCATCTATGTACAAATAGCATATATCAATATAAAAGACAGTCGAATACATTAACATTTTTTATGAATTCTTTCTTTACAGTGGAATATTTCTGCCCTCCACCTTGTTAGATAAATAACTCAACTTGTAAGATAATGAAGTTGACTTGTCACACTATTAGCATACTTGTAAAATACAATAAATGACAAGTGTATGGCTATATGGGCATAATCGCCAATATTTGAGGGAGAAGTTGACATAATATGTACACATAATTATATGAAAAGCATACATATCCGACAAGACGACTTAATTATCAGACAAGTATGATACTTTGTGACAAGTTGACTTAACTATCTGACAAGTGGGGAGGCAGAAATATGTCACCATAAGTCTTCAATAAAAAGTAATATCACAGATAAAACTACTAAATCACATGGTTTGCTAAACATTTGTCACATGATATTTAGCCATTTGTAGATTGTGTATTACACGATCAGCATCTAATTGTCTGAAATAAGCATCATCGTCATCTCGCACCAACTGATCTTGTAAATCTTTTATTTCTTTCTCCATTTTCTTCCTTAATTCTTTCTTCATTTGTTCTAACACCTAAAATAAGATTTCAACATTAGTAATATTCAATAGATTTGAAATATATGTCTATGTGTGTATTTATAATTCATAAAGTATCCGTCTAATGATTCTATCATGTCGTAATCACAATCAACAAGACATTTATCACTTTAATCACAGATAGAAACTACAAAAAATATTTATCAGAATATCGCGACGATGATGCATGCCTAGTGATGAAAATACATCACATGACCTTTTGGGTCAAGTGAGCTAAAAATTAAAATATTGGGCACTGGTCCCTTTTGACTCCTCGTATCTTGGTAATGGTAAGAGTTACAACAAATATGTTGCATACTCCAGTCAGGAAGTTTTCAATGGAAAAAACTGCATACAAATCCAACTGAAAATAAAAAAGTTATCATTTGGAGTGTTGGTCCATTTATCCCCTTTTGATCTCTGAAACCACAAGAGCTAGGTCAAATCTATTTGAAAAACATAGGCAGGAAATTTCATAGGAAATCAGACTTGAAATAAAAATTCAAAATTTTGGGTGTTGGCTCCCTTATATCTTGGAAATGGCAAGAGCCATATAAATCTGTTGAGAACTGATTGCAAAAAAAGGTATAAATTGAATAAAATTTGACTATGAAATGACAGTAATATACAATGTACTTGCCTTCTGTTGAGCTTTCTCTCGTACAAAAATCTCTTGTTTTTCATTGGTAATAGATTCAGCTAACATATCAAACTGGTCTCGATAGCTGTTTAATGGTTAAGGACAATATCTCCTCAATAAATGTCATAACATCAGTATGTTTTCAATATTACCTCCTTGTCCAATGAAATAATTTGATAATAAGATTTTTTTATTTCAAATATTCACTTATGTAACTGATACATCAAGTTACACACATTGCAAAAGATAGAAGAAAGTGGCATTAATCTGGCAACACAAATGAATTTCTCATTTTTTGAAAGAAAGATTTCCTCTAGTGCATATACTGTCAGCTCCACTTATTTGAGTGTCGTATACAAATGTAATAGAATATTGTGGATAATTACATACTCTTGCAAAACACCAAACCATTTCTTGAGTTTTAAAGGAAACAAACCTTTGGTTATATGAATATTGTATATTGAAAATACCGGCTGTACGGATAAAAAAAAATGGTTTGTTGAAAATTTCTTAAAGGTTTAAGTATGAACACATGGTATTCAGGTCATCGTTTAGCCACATGTATTTCAACACATAGAAAGCTGAAATATTGCTTCATTGTCTGGGAGTTGTATTACTCACAGGTACTCCGGGAGAGGGTAGCTTCCCCCCTTTTTTAAATTACAAAAAAAATTGTATCGTACCCTTCAGTTAATTTTTTCTGTTTAATTATACAGTAATTTGAAATGACCCTTTCTATACCAGTCATTTTTAAGAAATCTATCTTCGATTTATATAATCTAAAAACTCCTGAAATTGTGTTTGCATACAGTAATACAGATCAATTCACAAATTTAAGTGTCAACAAACCAACAAGTTTCTTTCATACCAAGAAAAACTTTGCTATCAAAAAATAAATAGTTTGTTACAGTAATCTTAGTTATAGCACTCTGTCAAATAGAAGTATTTGTTTGTCCTGTGACAAACAATAGTGATTTCATCAGATAAATTTAACTATTACACTTGATAATCTGAAAATTTAACTATTGCACTTGATTGATTGATTGGTGCTTAATGCCAACTTTAGCAATATTTCAGCTATATCGTGGTGTGAACAAATTTGATGTTAACTTAGACACCTATTACACTTGATAATCTATTACAAAGGATACTAGTTCTCTAATGACTCCACTTCATTTCTTTGTTTTGTAGTTTGTTTATCCCTCTGTTCTTTGGCATATTTCCTCAAATCTTTGATTCTGTCTTTCTGTATCTCCAGTCCATCTTTAAATAATTTTCTGAAAATCTGTAAAATATAATTAAAAAGAATTCTTAATTCTAAAAGTTTCTTATCTTTGAACAGATAAATAAGCTTTCAATATACTCTTCCTTTCTACTCTAAACAAAACATTTTTGGCAACTGCAAATTTTTATATCTGGAATAAAATGTAATGTTTATATAGTCATACCTGTCTTATGTGACTTTCCAAGGGAACAGTGAAATAGGGTCACATAAGACAGGTGGTCACTTAATACAGGTTTAAAATGCACTGTGAAGGGAAATTAAAATTAAGGTCACATAACACAAGTTATTGCTTAATAGGGATGGTCACTAAAGCAGGTTTGACTAACTTAATAGGGATGGTCACTAAAGCAGGTTTGACTAACTTAATAGGGATGGTCACTAAAGCAGGTTTGACTGTAACTTAATAGGGATGGTCACTAAAGCAGGTTTGACTGTAACTTAATAGGGATGGTCACTAAAGCAGGTTTGACTGTACCTTAATAGGGATGGTCACTAAAGCAGGTTTGACTGTAACTTAACAGGGATGGTCACTAAAGCAGGTTTGACTGTACCTTAATTGGGATGGTCACTAAAGCAGGTTTGACTGTAACTTAATAGGGATGGTCACTAAAGCAGGTTTGACGGTAACTTAATAGGGATGGTCACTAAAGCAGGTTTGACTGTAAATATATTGACATGCTCAGGAATAATAGCACTCCAATCTGACATCAGCACGACCTCTGTCCACTTAACAATAAAATATCAGAGGTTTGACTTACCATTTCCTCCCTTGTTCTTCTCTTCATCATTTTAGATCTCATTCTGACTTTGTATTCATCGTAATATTGTCTAGATCTAGCAGATTGCATTCTCTTTTCATGGAAGCCATTTCTTGTTGCTATTGTTTGTGTTTGCCGTTCTTTTATTTCTTTCTGCAAAACAAAATTTTCAAATCATATTTACATACAAATTATTATCATTAGCATCTAAAATAAGGCTGACAAATTAATTGTATTGCCTTCCCCTCAAATGTTTGTCTAATATCTAAAAAAAAAAATATTTTCTAGATTTAAAGGCTAAGACTGACCTATATAAAACCAGGTGCCCCTGGGATAGCAATTAAATCAATATGGCAGTTGGTAGGGCTATCAATGTTATTAATTTGTTTATAGTAGTTGGCATGCATACACTTCATCAAACAAATTAAACAAAACCATTCCTACCAAGTTTGTTGCCAATTGGCCTACTGGTTTCAGAGAAGATTAAAAACACCTTTGGACCTCACAGAATTAAATTTGATTGATAAATGAACCCTTTGTGACACTCAACAGATACGGTCATTGAATCATGTCAACTAATGTTTATTCTGTGGTTTAAGGTCGTATGTAATATCTAACAAATTGGTGATTACATTTGATAAAAAAAAGGTAAAATATCATGTTTTTAATGTTTTGGACAGTAAAATATACTTGAGTAAGTGATTGAATCCATTATACTGTGTTCAAATAAAACAAATTTAATTAACATGAATAAAGAGGGGAATGACTTTACGGCAACTTTGACACAACCGCTGTACTCAAATTAACAAAGAGTTCACCACAAATATGTTCGAATGTCCATTGATGTCTTCACTCGCAAGCTAAAATCTATTAATTGTTGTGAAAAATAAATGTTTAAACCTTAAATATAACTGTATGTAGAGAGACAGTATTAGCCTTGTATACCAGGAACCGCTTAACCATATTTGATTTGAAGTCCAATTATAGAAATTTGACATCCATTGTTCATGATAATCAAACAGTTGTTGGATATACATATATGATAAATCTTCAATTGAAAGATCATATCAACATTTCATATATTATTCTGTCAGTCATTAACATGTCAAAATTGGAAAAAAATTAATTATTATGAGTAGTAATGATTTTGATATAAGTAAATTGTCTATTCAGCAGATCAACAGAATGTATAAGAAAAGATTTGACAGTCAATTGATTACATTATATCTTTAAATTACATTTACATAATGTACATATTGTTGTTTTTTTTAAATATATATCTATATATAAATTAGAAATCTCAGTTGTGATGTCAAAAAGCTGTTGTCCATATGAATTTATGTTTATGTTTGTGGTTTATGTTATTAGAATTTAACACTGTATGATGTCTGTTGAATGTTGTTTGAATATAATTTGAATTTGAATTTTATACTAGTATTTGTTAAATATTAAATGTTTTCATTATTAAATATTACAATATAATAACATTATAGCTTTGTTTATGTTAATTAATTTTCCGGTCAGATCATAAACATTGATACAATTCATTAAAATAATAACACTTACCATTCTTTGACTGTGTTCAAGTTCCTTCTTCATTATACTGACCATAATTTCTTGTCTTCTTTGAGCTTCTTCTAACTGTAATAAAACCCTAGATATTAAACTTAGTGTGCATGAGGTGTTTCTTGAATAATCTTCATCAGGTATGCTCAAAACCAAAATATTTGAAAGCCAAATAATGAAGTCTTTTGAAGCAAGAAAATCAAAGAGCCTAAACAGGACAACCACATCAGCTCAGGTCACTTATATCTGAGGGAGGAGAACCTTAGTTTTAATAATAATTACATGATTTAGGAATTGTAAATTTTGATAAAATAATATGTCTAATAAACCTTGTTAGTGTCGTAGCACTGACTACTAGACATATTATTCCCTCGAATACTAATAGTCCACCAGCAGAGGTAACGACCTAGTGATAGTAATAAAAACATAGATACCAAAGTTTAGTGTGCATGACATGTTTCTGTAATAACCTTCCTCAGGTACGCTCAAAGCCAAAATATTTGAAAACCAAAATAATATGAAAGTCTTTGGGAGCAAGAACACATTTTAAGTCCTTTCTTAAAATAATCATGCAAAACATACATGTGGTTCTGAATTGATTTCTGTCATCTCTATGACCAGATCAACATATCAAACAGAAGATACCAGTAGTATGAGATGCTTCACAAGTTAACTAATCAAACAATTTTTACCTTTTTTTTCAGTTTTCAAACCTTCAACAATTCTATAGTAAATTGATAATAACACTATTTTCCCCATTGAAACTTATATACAAATGTATTTGTATTTTCTACTGGTACATACATCAGTCTTTGCTTTACTTTTCTTCCTTCTAACATCCTGGTTAGCTCTGGTTACTTGTTCTATCTGGTGTATACCTTTCCTCCATAACTCATGCCAGGTGTGCATCGACAGGTGTAAATGAGGAAACTCCTTTAACAGCATAGGTAAAATGTCTTCATCATCTTTGATGTGTACTGAAATAATTATAGGTTTTACATACATGGGTATATTTTTGGCTGAATTCTAGTGACTATAGGTCATTTTTTAAATCAAAGGAAAATGAATTTTGAAGAAAACAAATTCACCAAGTAATATGAAAAAAACTTGATCAAACACCTGATTAAGACAAACAAAAAAATCATGACAATTTTATTCATCAAGCTCTTTATTTCTAAAAAAAAAAAAATTCTCATGTGCAACAGAGAATATCATTTATCTGTTTATATTCCATTATCTAAAACTATTCTTCTATGTGTAATATGAGACACTTCCAGTTTCCATTTAGAAGACATTCATTTTAATCTAAATATGGCTTTTTAATTATTAATTATGTAGACAATTTATATGATATTTCAAAATTTACAAAAGATTAACAAATAGGACACTTAAAAGTCAAATCTGAAAAAAACTTAATTAAAGCAAATATTTACATGGTAGACATTTTATCACATACACCATTGGTATAAAACAAATACATTTACTTTGAAGTCTTTTATAAATTATACTTACACCTATCTTTGCCAGGAGGTATAAGTCCTGGGGAAGATCTCTTTTTCACCTTAGAACTGAACGTATGTTTGGCAGCTGCATGTTTCTTCGAATCTATAACAATTATATGAAAAAAAATTGTTTGTCAACCATAGTTCTCTCTCAATACTAGTATATTACAATATTTACAATTGCAAGTACATGTATGATTAAATCATATAATACACAAAAGCTTCAAACAACATATTTATTTACACATTAAATTATTATACATGGTGACCCCAAAAAATTCCACCCATATAAATGTCACTTAGGTATCAACATCAGGTTTGGTGAGTGTACTTTCCATTCAGTTTCACACCTCCTACCATTGCAGACTTTCATTGGAGGTGTGAGGGATAGCCCCATCTTATCAATAACTCTTCATTGGCCCAATGCGGTCCAAAAACTTCCTAAGCACCCCCAGGTAGCGATCAGTGTTGACCGTTCTCATTTTCAAACCAGCATGGTTCGATTTTTCTATGCTTCGAGATGGCAAAAGAAAAGGCAATATACATATCTTGTCTTCAGGGATTTTCATTGCAGGTGAGATAAAGTGATAATTTTCAGTGTTGTTCCCTTTTGACCCCTTTTATCTCAGAAACCATAAAAGCTAGACAAATGCAGGCAAAATATTTTAGGGATCTAAAGAAAATAACATTATCAAAATTAGATTTAAATTAAATAAATTTGGTCATGGTCTTATTTTGACCATCTTATATCTTGAAAAATGTCTAACATGAAACATTATATACGTTTATCTTGGTGATCTAGCTACTCAAGGTTAGCCATAAACAAATTTGTGATTTACTGTTACAATACCAACACAATAAAATGTAACCCAATAATTTTTGTACAATGCTTGAACAAGATTGCCTCTAATACAAACGATGGCTTAAAATGGAGAGAAATGGGAAGTTTGTTTTCCCATTTCTCTCCATTTTAAGCCTGGAGAAAAAAGGGAAAATAATGACTCGAACTGGTGGGAAATAACTAACCTGCTGCTTTACTTTTTGCTGTTATTTTCTTCTGTGGTGATATCAGTACTTTTTTCTTGTATTCATTTTCCTGGAAAAGATTTTTTTTTTTTTGTATCATTGTAATGAAATTACATAAAATGTTATTTTGCACAATTTAGGAAGAAGTGAATACATAATTTCCAATGGAGTTCATGCATGTAAAAAATAGCGTCACCAGGTTGTAATCCATCATCTGACCAATTTTTCCAATAATCGGTACACAACTACTACTCACCCATTAATATGTAAGGAAAGTTAAGAACATGAGTGGTCATGTATATATGTGTTAGGGGGAGGGGGAAGAGACCTGTGTTAGGGAGTGACAATTTTGCCTCCGTTTCTACGATTATCTGATTAGATTTTGGAACTGTTGTCATTTTATCATAATCTTAGTTTAATATAAACATTTATCCTGCAATTGGGTTATTTTTTGTCATAATAGATGAGTTGAAATAAACTGTTGTTTTATTATGACAGTGGCATAAATTCTATATTTACCGTCAATGCACCAATATTGTATATATATTAAAGTTGTTACTTTTTAGTATTTCCCAAATTAGACACCCTAGATGAACTTTGAAGTTGATTTTGTTTTATTATATCATCTGTTTGTGAAACTTAAAATTTTCATTTTAATATTTTTAATCTAGTAAATTTTCAGTGTGCAAAATTTTAAGATTGTAATAAAGAGAACCACATAGTGCATGAATAAGGTGTAAATCCTTTAAGTAGTTACAGTGGCCTTTGTGGTCGTGATCGTATGGTAGTTGGATTTACAACTACCTGTGCAATCAGTGCCTATCACCATTAAAGTTGTGAGTTCGAACCCCATTCATGGTGAGGTGTATTCCATAAAATGTTATGTGAAAAAGTCTGTCAGTGACTTGCGACAGGTCAGTGGTTTTCTCCGGGTACTCCAATTTCCTTCACCAATAAAACTGACCACCATGATAGAACTGAAATATTGTTGAAAGTGGCATTAAACACCATAAATCAATCAATAAATCTAGGTAGTTACATCATTTCTCTGCCCAAAATTTTGAATGTTTTCACTTCAGACACTTTGAGTAAAGCTTGGAAAGCAATTCATATGTCTTGTTTTAGTGACTTTCATTGCAAGGTTGCAGGAGAGACAAAAATGCCATGAGTGGAAAAAAATGTGCTTTGAAACCTACCGTTTCCTTTGCTGCTTTTCTCTCATTCTTCAGATCTTCATCAGCTTCTAAAGCTACCTCATCTAAATCTTCTTTATATATTTTCTGTAAGAACTGGAAAAACAAAAATATACATAAATTAGCTAGAACTGTATGGACAATGTGATTAAAATCATGTTATAAACACTATGTTTCATTAATATATTGAAACAACACAAAATAACCTTACATCTAGGTGAACTTTTTACCAGAATATATCTGCAACAGTTCGATTCTCTCTGGTTTTTCCTCTACTGTGATCCTGGTGACAAGATTTTACAAAGTCAGTTTTAATTAGTTAATCTATAGTTCATCAAGATGTCATGTAAATCATGAAGTGTCAGCAGTTTATATAAATCATGAAGTGTCAGCAGTTTATATAAATTTATTCACATTGGTGTATGTAAAGTTTCTATTCTAAAAGCAAGAAAACAATCACAATATTATATGTTTATGGGGAGGTGTATTTGATACAACTTTATGTGTACTCCAGTTTCCTCCATCAATAAAATGAAAGTAGCATTAAACACCATAATCAACCTCCTGTTTTCTTATGTTCAAAATGAGCATCAAGATAGTAGTAGAACAAAATCTTACATCCATCTTCTTTTTACTGGTTTGTCTCTCTATTTTCAGAAGTTTTTGAGCATCAACCACTGTGTATGTTCCTTTGGGTTTACTGAGTTTTTCTACCCTGACCCTGTGTTGATCTGACCTCGACTTGTATCTTGGAGGTAATCTTTCATCCTCACTCAACACATCATCAATTATCTCATGAAACCTTAAAACAAATCAATTATTGTACAGATATAATAGAATAGCTTATATTCTCTATCTTTGTGAGATTGGAAAATTTTCATAAATATATATATATACTTGCAAAATTTATATTCATATGTTAATATGCTCTAATAGATACATTTACAAACTTATATAAGACACTGCTCTCATATTCATGAATATATGAATAGTCTAATCTGAGAAGATTCATCACAAACAAATAAAGCTTGAATCAACATGGTGAAGGTTTGTCTGAAGACTGTGACAGTGTTCTTGAATTCCCAGGCGCCCATGGCAAGTGAATTTTGGTCCGAGGAAAAAGGATTTCCAAACCTTAGAATTTTGAATTCAAAACTTTCTACTTTGTACAATTGCACAAATGAAGAATCAAACTTTTATTTAAAATCATGTTTTCATAATCCCCAGCAGCATGGAGATTTTACAGTGTCAAGGAAATGCTTATTCTGTTCTGGTATTTTCCTCCGATAATTGATGGAGCACTCCCACTTAGGATATTTTATCCTATCTTAACTTTTTTACTTGATTAATTTAAAGATTTGAGTGAAGATAAATTTATATTGATTAAAAAAAAAAGAATATGGAAAAATAAGATTTCACACAATAAAAATATTGTAAATGTTGCATGCCTCCCATCAATGGAAATTAAATGGATAAAAACTTAAGAGACATAATTTATAGCAATGCTATAAGGAACCATTCTTTTATTCCATCTTGGAAAAGTATATTTGTTTGGCCCAAATGTTATGAACCAAATGATGAAATGTTTTGATCATATTATATTGCACAAATATACCCAACATTAGCTGTACACAACAGCTTTATTACTGGATCACATGTCTTTCATCTAAGTAACATTAAATATGGTGACAAAATGAATTAATCAGGGAAAGTAAATTTGGTCTGAGGGAAAGTTGAAATTTTGATATGCACCTTCCCATAATGCTGTTGCAGAAAAATCTGGACTATTAAATAATAATTTCAATTTCCAAAATTATTGCTTAAGGTTTTAAATACTTTGGGAAATAAAATCTTCCCTCTATGAACATAAATAACTTTCCTAATTTCCTTAACATTAATATCTCAAAACTGAAAAATGAAACTTCGTAATTATCATATAAAAATGGTCAGATGTATCCTAACATACTTTTTCTTCAAATGATCGTCATAAGACAGGTTTTCTCTATCACTACCATCATCAAGATAACTCCCATAATTCGTCCGCATCTTAGATGCAGGTTTATTTTTAGTCATGTAGGTTTTCTTTGAAGATTCAGTGTATGATGAGGAATCATCCCATGCTGATTTTACTGGCCTTCTGGATCTATAAAAAGTATAAAATCATCATGTAATTATGACACTTTAACACATACAAACAATGATTCCTATCAGTAACACTTAATTATTTTATGCACGGTAAGTCACATTTGTATTGGTGTACTGGATTCATTTCTGTAAGAATGGTAAACAGTTACAAAAGATAATATCACAAGATAGTCTTAATTCTTTAATAATTAAAACTTTAACAGACACATTAAATGATTTTGTGGAACAGTGTCCAAACAATACAAAGTAAGAAAAACAGTTTTACATATTGACAAATAGTAAACACCAAAAATGACAGACATGTGATTTTCTGGTTTGAAAAAAAAAGTGAAACACGTTCTTATTTTTTAATGCAAAATAAAGAATCTATGTAAAATCTAGCACATTATACATGTAGATCATTACAGTACTTGTGTCTAATTTGCATAATTTATAAACTCAAAGAACAAAGTTGGAACTCATACTGAATAATTCATTATCATGAAGCAAAACAGTTGAAATTCCAGTCATCTTAAAATCTAAGTTTCAACTATTCATGAAATTTCCATATTTAGTACTAATGGCCATCATGGATAGCAGCAGAGCTGTCGAAAATCGTCGGACCTATCGGACCATCGGACAAAAATTGACTAGGTCCGATTTAAACTTTTTCGCGTCAGACCCGATATCCAGAACAATTTTTCAGTAACTTGGGACCGACAAAATGCTTGAAGATGACCGGCATCATTACTTAATTTCGCTTCTCAAACTTGTCGTTTTTTTGTTTATTTTCGTCTATATAATCAAATTTTGACTTCACATTGAAGAGTTTGACTACTAAATGTGTAACCGATTCCGGACGGACGCGCATCGATTTTCTGGAAATTACAAATTTTTTTTTGGCAATAATTTGTTTTGACTCGGCAGCTTTTTAAAGGGTCGGTTGGTGAAAGGGGAAACAAACTTAATTTTAATTTAGGCCTAGGTTGTCAGTCATCCAATTGATTCTATCCAGACCTAATGCTACTTACATTTGCATAAGAGGTAACACCTTGAGACATGTGCATAGCTAGCATTATGCAAACTTGGTATCTTTGTTTATTTCATACACAAGTTTATTGTATTGTACATGTATGTATATTTCCACATGTCACACAAAAATGTTTTGTACTAACTTTGAGTATTCCAAGGTATCACTTGAAGCTGTAAACAAACCATTTTATGGATTTAGCCAGTACATGTGTAATTCAGTTGAAGTTGTAAAAAATATGTAGGTCCGGCAAATGTTTGATAGGTCTGACACATTGTCCACATCTGCCAGACCTATTGTCTGACAGACAGGAAAGAGATTCTGACAGCTCTGTAGCAGGTAAGATATTATTCTCAGAAGAGACCATCCAAGTTACTGTAGTTATAAACTGAACCAGTGGTGTGAGAAGAAAAGGTTAGAATGTACAAAGCTAACTTCAGACAAGACTGGTTTGGGTGTAATATGAGGAGACAAAAAATTAAATTACATGTGTTTCCACTAACCCTATCGACCCTAATTTTTTGTGTCTACCCTAAGGTTTTTCTTGCCATTTTAAAACAAGCACTATTCAAGTCAGAATGTGTCTCCTGTAGAAACTAGCTAAAAACATTTAAAAAAAAAAAAATCTTTTTCCTACCTATCGACTAATATTTTAGAGCATGTTAGCAGAAACACAGGCATTTTTTTTCTTGGGCTGATGTATAAGACTTACATGGCCACAGGTGAGCTATAAATGATACACACAACTTACCTTGGACTGGGAGCTGTATAACTAGGACTAGATTCTGACCTTTCCACTAAAAATGACACCTTTCTTTTCCCTCTGCCAGGTGACTACAAAGGCATAATAATTCTTCCATTATAAATTTTGTACATCGATTTTGAATCTTTACAAATAAGATCATGCAAAGGAAAGCGTTTTTTATGTCCGACAGAATGGCCAAAATATTGTTATATCTACCATTTTTATTTTACAGTGCAAGATTTCTTTTAAATTTGGTGTTTAAATAGTGGATATAAATATTTGAAGTGACGGAATATGACAATCTGATCAAAATCACATCTCTCACTTGTTCTCTTTTACTTTTAAGTCACAGCGTAGGATATTTGAAGAAACTCCATTACGGTTCACATGTGAGTGACCTTCATAACATTACATGTTATCCTCTAACAATAATGGTGCTTAGGTGACTATGAAAGGGTTGTGATTTAAAATTAAATTGTTTTGTTTGCCATAAAATACGGAGAAACGCCGCTGAATTTGGGGGTGTGTGTTGGCATCTCTGCAAGTGCAAAAGCCATGCTCGATGGATTTACTCTAGAACATCGGCTGGTTATTATTTTTAATGTGATGTAGCTAAATTTTGACTATTTAAACCAGCTTAGGCATAATTGTTATCTGAAAATAACAGATGGTTCCTTCAACATAAATTTTACCAATAACGGAATTGATACCGTCAATCATAGCAACATCTTGAATCATAAAATAACATGTCATAGAACTAATGTTAGATAATGTGTGATATCAGCTACTCTTGTCTCTACCAACTGGTGCGATTACTAGTAGATGTAATTAATCATAAGTAATAAATTGTTACTTACATTTTGTTAAAATACTGTAATTCTTCTTATCGAAAAGAGGGGCCGTCATGGTCATGATCGTATGGTAGTTGGATTTACAACTACCTGTCCAATCAGTGTCTATCACCACTAAAAGTTGTGAGTTCGGTCCCCGTTCATGGCAAGGTGTACTCGATACAACATTATGTGATAAAGATTGTCAGTAACTTGCGACAGGTTGGTGGTTTTCTCCGGGTACTCCGGTTTCCTCCCACCAACAAAACTCAGTGGAAGCTACAAAACATTTCAATAGTCCATTTCAAGAAAATCTCATTTAAAGTAATATACCTCTAGATCTGACAAAGTTTCTTCTTCTGTGACTCGTACAGGACTTCTAGGTTTTTTAGTGGGACTAACACCTTTGGGTATATCTTTGTTTCTAGATACTGGCTCTATTTCTGGTGAAGCTAATCTTGCCCTGAGAATAAAATTGATTGATTGTTGTTTAATGTTACGTGAGCTGATATATGTATATATTTATACAAATTATGAGGAAAAACGTTATTAGGTTATGCTTCTACAGGCATATGAATAAGTGAAAATGCACACAATTTCCATATTTAGACCGTAACAATGTTGAAATATAGACATGTACCAGTACCTGGAAGTTTAAACTTACCTTTGAGCCAGTTGCTTGGCTTGATTATAGTCCTTATCTAAGCTCTGTAAAATGGATCGAGCTCTGGAAGGACTAGCATCTACTGCAGCTCTGGCTAAAGCAGCTGTTTCTTCTACCATTGAATGTAAACTTCTGTATGTATCCACCCTGAAATAAATATCTATTTGTTATTTACATTTATAGCCAGCCTTGTATTGTTGATGCAGATAAAAGAATCAGTATTTCTACTAAAAAATTAATCCTGTTCTTTCAGAATAACGAGTCCTTTTTATTTGATTTGACTTTATTTTAAGCATGACAGCTGTTTATTAGAGTTGTCCAATCAATAGCAACTGCTCCTTTGTTTGTAGGAGTATCTCATCCTACAGATACTAGATCATAAATTAGTTCATATCCCCCATTAATATCTTATAAAGAGAATTAATTTGACCCAATCCTGCATTTTCTGATTTAATAATTTTACTCAATATTGATTTTACAAAAAATAAAGGACTACATGTATATTAAAATCAAGTGTGGATACAGTATTTTGCTTGACACGATAAGTTGCTGGACCCACAACATAAACTCTCCATGTACAAATAATAGAAATATCCATTTTTGCACAATAGGGCCTCTTGTTTGGAAATAGTTATGGCTATAATAATTCTAAATCAATACCAATTTTTATTCAGTGGATAACAGAGTTTAAAATTCGTAAGGATCTGTCAACTAAAAATTAAGTTATCGCTCGGAAACCATTCTGTCTACAGATGGACGATGACGATAGCGCCATAATATAATATACCCGTTAAATTTTTGTGTTCGTATAAAAAGATGATAAAAACTGAAATGTAATGTTACTGTGTGTGCTAAAAAAGAACCACTGGTATATGTACCTTGATCTTCTTCCAAATGAATCATCATGCTGATCAGCTGCTGTCTGAGGTACTGTGGTTTGATCTAAATAAAAAAACATTCATGTTCCAGATAAGGGCAGTATTTGAGTATTATACCCCTCATTTTGACCTTATACCCCATTATTTTACATTATGGGAGTTCAAGATACTCTGCAAATTGCTATTTATCCCATATATTTCAGCTATATCATGGTGGTCAGCTTTATTGGTGCAGGAAACCGAAGTGCCAGAAGAAAACCACTGACCTGTTGCAAATCACTGACAAACTTTATCACATAATGTTGATAATAATATTGCAAAAAAATAAAACTGCATTAAAATTGGATGGAAAATAAGAAAGTTCAAATTTTGGAATTCAGCTTTTGTTGGCCCCTTTCAGAGGAATATATCTCCGAAACCATATGAGATAGAGGAAATCCGTTGACAAATTACTGGAAGCTCTCAACTCAATAAATTCAAAGAAAAAAACACATCAAAATTGAATGAAAAATAAAAATTCTATATGCCTTTCGAAAATTCATTAAGAACTAAAATAAGAACATTTTCTTTATGGCTCATCAATAACCCAGGAGACGAAACTGCATAAAAAGTGGAGAAAAATGAAAATGCCATCCCATGGTACAACCACAAAATTTGTGCGGTTGCATAAAAAAGTGGAATCTGAGTAAGATGAAATAGTAGTGTAAACAATAAGAATTAACTTACGGTATCTATAAGCAGCTGGTTCTGGTACATATTGGTCTTGTCCTTTGTCTAGTCCTAATTCTCTTCTATGGCGAGCTATATCATCCTCCTAATTGTAATACAAATTTACATCTAGTATAGGCAAATAAAATGTCATGTTTAAAGCTAGGTCTACCATCAATAATTACAATAATAAAGATCCCTATTTTCAAAATTCACTGCACCCTGCCCTATACTCTAAATTCTTTGTTTTTCCCATAGCCCCCTTAGATATAACTTTGTTTTGCACCTTAAGTGGCAGTCCTGATGCCCGACAGAAATTTGTTTCAGATTATGTACGTTTTTGTGACTTCTGTTATTCCGACAAAGTTTGAACTGGTTTTCAGGGTAAACAAACTGCATAGCCATGACAGCAATTTGATCCGTAATCAGTTTATTAAAAATCATGACAGCCTCGACCGCATGACCTATTTCATTTAAAATATTGTCTTCTTCCGTCTTGTTCAATTTTACATTGATACATTGCAACGTCTTATTTACAATATAAAAAAAAACCGCTGTGAAATTTACAATGAAATGCGTCTATGCTGCGCATTTTATGTTGAAAAACCCATGAAAGCCATTGTTGATAAATCTAATATTGTGATTGTATGGTGATCCATTTTTCTGGAAAACATAGTTCAATTTTTTTCTTCTTGTGTTTTGAAAGTGAAAAGTACAGATGTTGCTGATTGACTTGATTGAATAATGCAGTTTGAGGG
Source organism: Bathymodiolus septemdierum (assembly GCA_963383655.1). Taxonomy (NCBI): domain Eukaryota; kingdom Metazoa; phylum Mollusca; class Bivalvia; order Mytilida; family Modiolidae; genus Bathymodiolus; species Bathymodiolus septemdierum. The sequence goes on along the minus strand of OY726518.1, from coordinate 112,035,206 downwards.
TATCCCTCGTTTCAGGTAGAGCACATAACTACACCAAACAAATAAACCATTTTTGAAGTAAAAGCCTGAAATTTTTAGCTCCATATGACCAGATAAAGCTGTGTCCATTTGTAAAGTTCTGTATCTTACCACTGAGGTCACCTTTGTTACCATTCTCCTCTCAATAATTTCACCTTCTCTTATCAGCTCATTAGTTGAATCCCCACCTATAAACATTACACACATTTTATTATTGTCAACTATAAATACATTACACACATTTAATAATCAACTATAAATACATTTCACACATTTTATAATCAACTATAAATACATTTCACACATTTTATAATCATCAATTATAAATACCTTATACACTGTTTACATCTGCTGAATCAATAGACTTGGGATCCTTCATTTTTTTCAGCAATTAAGATAACATATGGATTGTTTGTACATGTCTTGGTCACTGACAACTTATCAAAGACCTTACACATCCCAGTAAATGCCATTTTGGTCACTGTCAATCATCTATTTTTACTTATTTATTGTTCTATTTAGTGCTAGAGCCAGATATGTCTACCTTGTCTGAAGGTTGTCAGTATTTTTCAAATGCTTTGTATGGTATTGTATTGAAATTGACCTAATCATGAAAACTTAAGGTATTGAGTGAGTGAGTGATTATAAGTTAACCCTATATGAGCAATTTTTCAGCTATATCATGGCGAGAACAAGTTACATTGTGATTAGATGGTGACGTCCGCTTTGTACTAGACCAATATGCTGAGTTAGATTTTTATAGTGCTAGCTCACTGAAACAACAGTCTGCAGGTAGACATGTTGTTCCACTCTGACACATTATTCTGATTCTGAGCCAATCAGTCTTATCCTTAGTGCTGCATGCTTAGCAGAGAAGCAACATTATTCATATCCCAATTTTGTAGTCTTTGGTTTGACTCAACCGGGGCTAAGAACCTGCAATCTACCATACTCGCGGCATTATGACATTTCAAATAAAAAAACACAAACTTATATTTTAGTGTCCAATGTGGAAATAATATATTTTGAAAGCAAAAAATTGCTATTGTTTTAGAAAACTAATATGTTAATCTCTCTTAGGAACAGATAGACATAGCTGGTTCTTTGAAAATGGTTAAACTGAGATTAATCTCTCTTGGGCAAAGATACCCTTAGTAGGCTCAGTTAATATTTCAAAACTATTGTTAACATCAATTTCAAAATAATGTTTTGCTATTATTTATTTTTTTTGTTTCAAAACAACAAGTTTGGAGCTAAACTCAATTTAATTGAGATAAATTGAGTTTAGCTCCAAACTTGTTGTTTTGAAACAAAAAAAATCTAATAAGACTCCTATTGAAATATACAGATATATCATTATGCTACAATATGTTTCTAGTATTACCTCTAGATATACTTCTTGAATCTTTGAGATCTCCAGTATTATCATTGCCAAGGGCTATCAAAGATTCTGTTTCACTCAATGTCTTAGCTGTTCTTCTATTAACATCAGGTCTGAAAATATACACATTGACGATTAATGGTTGCTCAGCATCTAAAAGTAAATATTTCATGCATATTTAGGTCGAGAACAATTTCAGGCCTTATTGAGGTGATACGAGGTAATTTTATCCACCTAAAATGGTCTTTGGTACCTCCTGATTTCAAAGAGTGTCGCATAAGATATTCATGACAATTGTTCGGACTTTTAATAAAAAGTACCGCCTGTAAATAGTGAAGTACTGACTGGTACACTTGAAAAACATTGAAAGCCCTTCAACTTCAACAATATATAATTAGAGGCATCCAGGCACTGTAATCACTCACCTCAATTCGACTTCTAATTATTATTAGAAAAAATTCCGCAGATTCTTTTTTTGCCATTCAACGTAAGACAGAACCGAATGACATATCTTGCAATCTTCCTGAATTTTTGCACTAGAGTACATTGTGATGAGATACATCGAAATATAGATTCAAAATGGAGGGTAACCATGCCTGTCATAGAGCTATTGTATATGGGAGAATTCAATTATAACATCAATCTTATACAGACATATAGGGAAAAAAGCAATTAATGAGTTGAATTTTTCAGATTTTCAGTAAAATTGACAACTAGAACATAGGAAACTATATAGAAAACTAATACTGTGTACATCATAACTGTGTTAGCGATAAATGATCGCCATGTCCCCAAACATGCTGAAAACATCATTTCTTTACCGATTTTTACGAGATTTTTTATATTTTTTTCGCAATAATTTTACACATTTTACAATACCCACTGAAGCGAGTCAAATAGTGGAAATCTGCTAAAAAAAAACCCAGAAAAAAATCAGGCATTGGATCAGAATCAGTCTGGTCAGCACATATCCTTTCGTTGATTTCAAAAGAAAATATTGTGATGCATTGCAGCATCTTAACACAACAATGATGATAAGATCCTTTGGATCAGGTGACCTAAGAAGTGAATGACTGATGCTAAATGATGGAAAAAGCTCACCCCGACTTTAGTCAGGTGCACTAAAATGGTTCCTACATACCTTTGGATCTAACGACATTGGTATTTCAAAGGAGATTATTGAATTAATACATAATAACAACACTTACTCCTTATCCCAGTAAACTGAGGACTTCTTAGTATCTTTTCTTTCAGGACTACTGACGATGGTATCTGATGTCCGATTCAACTCCCTCTCTAAAATATTGTCTATCATCTCTCTTTGTAATTGATCTGGATCTTCATCTCGTACATCTTCTGCAAAGATAAGAATAGTTAAGTTACCAGTGCCATTATATATAAGTAAGTCTATTGACCGAAACTACTTTTTGACAATCATGTCAACCTTCATAGTAGTTATGCCAAAATTGCCAAAAGTATCAATAAAATCATCCTATTAATTCAGTTTTTATATATTTAACGAGTATTGCCAACAGTTGATGGTTACGAGCAAATTCCTCAAAGTACATGCATGAGTAAACACAAACATAAATTCTCCTTTTCTAGTAAAACCTGCCTAAACTGAACGTCTTGGCGATCAGTATTTGTGTTCGGAATAGACAAGTGTTCGGTTGATATAGGTTAAACTAATAAAAGATTTCCAACACTGTCACTGGGACTTTATTTCAAATGTGGTTTATACAGGATTCCGATTTATTCAGGGTTCAGTTTATCAACTTTACAGGGGACCATGCAATAAATATTCCTACCAAATTTGGTTCCAAAAGGTCCAGTGGTTTCAGAGAAGAAAATAAAATTCAAAAGTTTACGGACGATGACGGACACCAAGTGATGACAATATTCCACGTGACCCAAAGAGGTGAGCATTATGTAAAAATGTGTAATATGGAATACGATTGAAAATAAAATAGGGTAACTGGACAGTTGAGATGATTGGAAACATTTATTTTCTTCAACTAAACAATATTTATCAGTTTTTTTTTGCTGTAGTCTGTACATTCACATTTGTCAAAAAATAAAATATGTAGGACCCTAAAAATAAGTGTAGACAGGTTGACCACAAACACAAGCTTTTGTTTGCCTAAACAAAAACAAACTAACTGTAGATTAGAGGCTGATGTCTTATTTACATTATTTGTGTTTGTTTGGGTATAGTGGTGTCCAACACATATTGTGTTGTGTTTTTTGTTTTGCTTTTCTTCGTCATGTGTACCCCATTTCTCTGGATTGTTCATTTTTGATTGCCTCTTCTGTATTCTTTAATGTTTATTTAGATACTCAAACAAACCTTCATTGTCTGTTGACAAGTCACTTTCTATCTTATTGAAAATGTATTCTAGTAGTCCTGATAAAATTTCCAATAAATTTAACACAGACTCCCGATTGAAATCAACAACATCTCGTCCATTTATATGTAACAGTGAAGTATGGAGGATATCAGCTGCTAAAGTATCAATAACAGTCTGTACATTGTGGATTTCATCTTCTTTTGTAACTGGACTCCTTATTATACCTATAAAATAAATATTTTTATACATATAATAAAAGTATTACAATTTACCCAGCAGATCTATTTCACTTGAAGCCATTTGATAAAAGTATATGTAATGTATGCTCATCTCATGACACACAATTGTGGGAGTCATTTTTATTGATGGAGGAGACCAGAGTTCCAGAAGAAAACCACAGACCTGTCGCAAGTCACTGACAAACTTTATCTCATAATGTTGTATCGAGTACCCCTTGACATGAGCGGGATTCAAACTGACAATGTTAGTGGTGATAGGCACTGATTGCATAGGTAGTAAGTTGTAAATCCAACTACCTTACAATCACAACAACGATGGCCCCTAGCCAGTTGACAAAAGAAAAAAGTATAGGTAATGTATGCTCATCTCATGACACACTTTAAAACAACTGTGTCCATCTTTCTTCCTTGATCCTTCTTGTGATGTAAGTTGAAGCCAAACATACAGACAGAAGAGTTGCTGTTTCTCTTATCAGTTGAAACACATCTGGTATTGGTAACCAAATTATATAGGATTTCTTTTTATTGATTTGGAAAGAAGAAACTGTATTCTGTTTAACTATGTGTACCGGTATACACTGAATTATAAGTGTTGAATGCAAAGATTTATATACAAGTTTGTCAACCAAACAAGAAAAAAAATGCAGATATTGTTTTACTCTGAAACTTTATTTAAAAATCTTAAATATAAACATATGTGTATTTATTTCAAAGATACCCATGAAATATGGAGATTTCCTAGAGAAATAAAAACATCACAGTATCAATGTCATCACAATAAAAATAGCATTGAGCGATCGACAATGAAAAACAAGTTCGTTCTCTAAACATCTTATTAGCGCAAATGAAAATGTAATAAATAGTACAACTACTCTTGTATTACGAATATCAAAAATAAATGACTTGTAACCAAACAATAATGGTATTTAATAAATGACTTGTAACCAAACAATAATGGTATTTAATAAATGACTTGTAACCAAACAATAATGGTATTTAATAAATGACTTGTAACCAAACAATAATGGTATTTAATAAATGACTTGTAACCAAACAATAATAGTATTTAATAAATTACTTGTAACCAAACAATAATGGTATTTAATAAATTACTTGTAACCAAACAATAATGGTATTTAATAAATTACTTGTAACCAAACAATAATGGTATTTAATAAATGACTTGTAACCAAACAATAATGGTATTTAATAAATGACTTGTAACCAAACAATAATGGTATTTAATAAATGACTTGTAACCAAACAATAATAGTATTTAATAAATTACTTGTAACCAAACAATAATGGTATTTAATAAATTACTTGTAACCAAACAATAATGGTATTTAATAAATTACTTGTAACCAAACAATAATGGTATTTAATAAATGACTTGTAACCAAACAATAATGGTATTTAATAAATGACTTGTAACCAAACAATAATGGTATTTAATAAATTACTTGTAACCAAACAATAATGGTATTTAATAAATGACTTGTAACCAAACAATAATGGTATTTCACTCATGCGCTAATTAAACATGTATTCGTGAATAATATTGTGTATCAGGGATTGAAATTAGTGTAAGTCCAGAGGACCGAGACCTGTTATTTTTTGGATGGGCCGCTACAATTTCTGAAAATTTCAATTAAAAAGGTCCAGATTTTAAGGAAATTGGTGTTCGGGCCTGCTTACGCTTTGCCATGATTTCGTACACTATTATATTATGTATTTCAATTACTTGAGATCTATTTTTCGGTTTTCATAAGGCATTGAGCAGTTATATAAATTCAATAACTCTCAAATCTCTAAATTTATGATAATTGAATTCAATTTCTCAATATATCTGCTGAGAAGAATACAATTTCAACTAACCATTCAGTTGTTCTCCACATAAACCTTCAAACAGTGTAACATATACTTGGGAATTAATGTCCTCCACACAACTAATGGGACTTCCAGAATTCAGTTGCTCCAGTAGAGTATTTGCTTGACTAACAATACCTGTTAAAAATATAAAAATAAAGTGTCAATCATTCCAATGTTCTCATGCAATCAAAATATTTATTGTTTCGTACTCCTTCTAAAACTAGAGGCTGTATATCACTCACCTTATTATTCATACATTGTTTGTGTTCAATGTTTTCTGCAATCTAGATTTTGAGAAAAATATTCCTTTTAACATAGGGTTTGTGTATAAACTGCAACCCCAAAAAGTGTGGACACAATATTTTGTTTCACACAGTCATTTCGAAACAAAATAGCTACTCTTTTTATTTTAAGGCTGATAGACGATACATAAAAATTATATTTAACACTAGTTGATTACCAGCAAACATGACACACATTCTTGTGTAAAATGTCTTTGCCCGAATCTGACAATATTCTTTTACAATTAAACCCCATTAGTGAGCAGGTATGCAGCTCTTTCCTTACGAATCAAAAAACGAGAGTTTTTCTGGTTTCCCGATTCTGTTGAAGTGGAAGCAAAACAAAAAGCTCCTAAGCCAAAGACCGACACAGCAAGAAAGTCTGACAGGTGCTCAGGTTAACTTGAAAGGTCATGCCTCATGGTAAAGGTCCAGGTAAAAACCTAACACGGAAAGCGCAATTGAAACATAAAACAGTAGTTAATGATGGAGAACTTCCTAGTTGAAGTAAGAAAGCCAAAGGTAATGTAGATTTTTAAATAAAGGAGTCAAGAAATTTTAGAACTTTATAATTTGTTAGAATCAAAGATATTCTTGATAATCTGAGAATTTTGGCAGACCTAGCAAATGAACCAATTAGAATAGAACCTGAAGCGGAATTTCCATAAAATGAAGGTCAGGCCACCAGTTACAAAATTGATGATAATCAATTAGATGTTTTGAAGTGTAGAAGATGAGAATAATAATTTAGAACTTGACAATTTCTTGCCAGAATTCACCAAGTATTTGAGCGGGCAAATTTGGGATAGTTAATGCTGAGCATTTATCTACCCTTGTAAATATAGTAGTTACAATGAAGTCTGATGTCAACGAAATGGTAAAAGCTAATAAGGTACCTAGCTACTAATTATGAAACTCTAGCACCTTTCAAGGTGAATCCAGAGATTTGGAAATTCCTTTCTATTGCATTTTTTTTATAATCTTAAAGCAGTATCCAATAAAAGCTCTTACAAACTCTACATCTACATTAATTTTCTTAAAGAAATCTTGAAAATAATTGAAAAAATTAATAATTTTGTTTTGCATTTTTAAACTTACGTCTATCTTCATTAGACAATTCTATTGATAATGGTCCCATTTCACTTTTAAATCTTTTTGTCTATCTGAAAAATAAAATTATAACATATTTTGGGTGAACATATACAGACACCATCATGACACTGGAATACTAAATTATTATTGACAAAGACAAAATATTTAAAGTAGAAACTCTGATACATGTAAAGTAATGCAAACAAAGTATGATACAACAGCAGTATGTCAACAAGGGAAAGTTGAAAGAGTGTAGTCAAACCTGTATTAAGAGGTCACCCTTGGGACCAAGAAAAAGTGGCCTTATAGGACAGGTGACCTCTTAAAAGAGGTCCAATTCATATAAAATTTTCTATGACAGGACAAGAAAAAGGTGACTGCTTAATAGAGGTGACCACATTGGCATGTTTAACTGTATATAAAAAGCATTCATTTGTCAGACCCACTCAGGGCATGAAGAATGATTTTCTAAGTCACTTACCCAAGGGAAAGTGAAATAAAAAAATTACTTTCTCTTCCAAATTTCTATTTTCCCGCAGCAGCCTGAATTTTCTAGGGGGTTGGGGGGGCATGCGTAGTTTACCCACAGAAATTTGTCCGACCATTTCACTTGAATATGAAACGAACAGTTCATTTTTTCTTTATCATATTCGTTGTCTCTGGGATTTTTTCACCGTCTCATTTCTATTTATATCTAATTACGCTTAGCTTTGATTTCAAAATATCTGTGTAAGTTCGAAATTGCAAACCGCAACGTCGATAACTGGTACCTCATGTAAATACAATTTATTACCTTTACATACAGAATTCAGACTTAAAATAAATCGTAAACCAGTTGGAAACTGATATATCTGATAACCACAAAGTACAACAACGAGCAGCAACAGACTTATAAAACTTTCCATGCGGGAAGTACCGATTAGCATGTCTCTTTCCCGTGTTTTTTTTTTAAAACTTTTCACAGGAAACAGGAATTTTCATGCACTGTCCACTACAGTAATTTGGGAAAATATCAGGGGATAGGCCTTTCCTGGGCTTTAGAAGTATTTCTGATGTATTTTGACAAATCATATCTATATTTGAATTGGAAATGTACTATGGAAGTAAACATGATGTATTGTCTTTACTATGACCTCATGCATGTCTGTCCTATTGAAGTTTATGTGGGAAAGATATCAGAGACATTTTGCAGATTTTAAGTTGATGATTGTTCTAGACCAATCAAGGCATTAGCTAGCTGCGGAACTGTAGCCCTTATGGTCCTTGGTCAGTTTTCTGATATTTGCAGACCTAACGTGTCGTATGGTCCGCAAATATCAGAAAACTGGCCAAGGACCAATAAGGGCTATGGTTCTGCAGCTAAGCATTAGCACAATCAAAACAATTTATTTTTTAATACATAGTTTTTTTATGAGTCTGTTTGATGTGATTTTGTTTTAAAACAACGAAAACAGTTTTGCAATATTATGCAAAACTAGTTTACTATATTACATGGCAATGCCATTTTTGTTACACGATGAACATAAATTTTGGAAATAAAAAATAGTTAAATATTACTTCCAGTGTTCATACATTACATGATTACATAGGCTTCGTCATGAATAGCTTATAATATAAAAGTTAGACATTTGACATTGTAATTTGTATTTTGGTTAACATGACAATATGACTGTCTATCTATCGCTCGCTTCTCATGTCGTACCTGCTCTTACTAATGAAGATTCTTGGAACGTCAAATTACAGAACTGTGGTCTTTTATTTATAAATTTCAGATTCATATGAAAAAGCTGTGCTCAGATCATGTTTGTGCAAGTTTTCATTAGTCGGCGGCCATGGAATGGATAATCTAAAGCATCTTTGCACAAAACTAACATTTCACATTTGAAAAAAAAAACTTACATAAATTTGTCAACAATTAGCTAACATCTATCTCAATGTCCTGGAAACTAACAGAAATGGCAACAGGAATCATTTAGTGTTACAGCTCTTTCAAATTTTCGTCTGGTATTCAACATCAACAATACACAACGACATCTATCGGTGACAATTTCCGACATGACTAGTTCGAGTCCTTTTAACTCCGATCTTGTACAGAAGTATTTAACCACGGGAACTAGACCACACCATTGACTACAGTATAGAAACACAATCAATATTAACACATCCAGGGATGCTGTACGTCGTAAAGTACAGGGCAGCGAATTTTATGCGATGGGTAGCGATTCTAGACAAGATAAACAATGAGCAGATCATTTATACAAATTCTTCCAAATCCTACTGGGTCTGTTTAAATAAGTGAAAGAGTCATTATTGTTTAAAACCAACCAGTATTTATTCTTACTCCTTAGTGCTGCTTGCTGAGTGGAGAAATAACAAAAACAATTTTTATTATCTTTGGTTCGACAAGACCGGGGCTAGAACCCATGATATAGGTCGCGCTAATCGGCAGGTCAAATCGGCCCAAAGTCAAGTCGGCCAAAGGTCAAATCGTCCCAAGTCAAATCGCCCCCAAAATTATAATAAAAAAAAATGTATGTTATATTGAAAAAGAAATGCACATAGCTGATATTGATTATCAATCATTCTTTTAAAAGAATTTGATTTGTGCTTATTGTTTTTAATTTCGTTGTTTTATGTTGTTTATTAATTTGGTAATGTCATTTATGTCACTAGCACTGTCTTATTTCAGTCTATACTGTCTTCTGATAAAGCTGGAACGGTGGTTGTGCATAGGTTACCGACATTACGCAGAAAGTCAGATATCTTGAGTGTCTTGCCTTCATACTGGTCCCACAACTCCGCCAGTCGGCTTTGTGACTTCTTGAAGGTGATCCGTTGGTATTATACCGACGTAATTATTGTTCTTCTACCAGACGGATGGCTACGCTGACGGACCCGGCTTCTCTCATCAGGGCAGATACCAGATTGTAGAAATGTAGCCTTGACACACCTGCTTTACCTATGAAGCGGCGGTGCCATCCTGAAATGTAACAAATACGAGTTAATATATCGCTGTATAAAAATTGCAAAATAAAAATATCAACAGACTGCACTAATGCTACATTCATGGTTTATTTTCTTTATTTTACATCCATATTGCTTATGATATACAACCGATGTTAATATGTATATGTATACATATTGCTTACCGAATATTCTAAAAATATGAGTATAAATAAAAAGTAAAATATAAAAATCATCTTCAACATCAATGTTTGTCCTGACGGTCTGACGGAACACAGACCAAGTAGACCATACTGTGTTGTTCAGCTATGTCTTGGTTAACCAGCTGTTGTGTGTTATCTTGTTGAAGACGCGTCTGATATTGTCTGCTGGTAGGTATATGGTAATGCTAGTAACTTTCGTACGAAGATGTGGACGCCCTTTTTCTAGTTGTAGGATGTCTTTATTCCGAGGTTGTCGACCTTCCGCATTACACTGAAACAATTTAAATAGACTTATTTTCTCCTTCGATGTTCTCATACGAAAATAAATTTAGTCTTTTCTATTAAGAATAAAAACAATATGAATAGGATGAGTGACTCGCTATAACTTCTGTAAACGAGGTGTTTTATTATCACATAAATACAGACAAAATTATTTCATGCACTTTAATACAAAAAATATAAGCTTACAATTCAATTTACAAGTTTTTGTTGACTAAAATCATTTATTATTTATTCGAAAGATTGACGTGACGTGTTGTAGCGAACTCGATACCTTATAAAAAAAACCAAGGAGTGTTTTTACCAATAACTGACAAGGATGAGCATGAAATTCACGTGGACATATGAAAACAGGAATCTACCGTAAATTATCTAAACGAAAATAATTATATATAATTGTATAATGCTTTCTCGTCTTTTCTATTGTCAACAGCCGTACAATATCTCATGATACCCAGAGAGAAGATGGAGCTAGATGACGTCACATCATACAATATGATTATCTTCGATAACAAAATATACAAGATATCATCATAAAGCTTACACACTCTCACTCAAACAGCAAAATTAAAAAACTTTGATTGACGTCGCAAGATATAAGTCCCTTATTGAACAAAGTTACTCGTGCACCATCAGAATTTTTGATAGGCCAGACTCGTTCTGCAAATTCCTCACATGGCCTACCAAAATATCTGATGATACACTCGCCTTTTTGTTCAATAAATGTAACTAAATGTTAAAAGAATATTTAGTTCGGGTAATACAACACGCCTCTAGATAAAACAACTAAAAACCTTTATCTGTTCTATCTTATCATCACTGTCACATATTTTTGCAGATTGAATCCATGTTGGTTTTTAAAATTGACAAATAAAACAGTGACAAAAAAATGTATTTGTTACAAAAATATGAACAATGTGATTATATCAGTTTTTGAATTGCCATACAACCATACAACCTTAGGCTAACAATATTATGTCAAAACATTGATGATGGTGTGCACATGTCAGGCAGGCATGTGTAACTCGTCCTTTTCCACATTTTAATGATCTGATGAATTTGGTTTACGGTTTTCGTGATCATGTCAGTCTCTCCATTAAACATAGACTCACTATATGTGATCCATACATTGATCGTGACGGTGGGTGCATGTAAGGAAGTCAGACATACATAACCTGGCATCTATCTCATTATTATGATCTACTGCTAGGTTTTCGTGATTAGGTCAATTTCACAATTACCATACAACCTAGGCTCATCGTTTGGTTCGCACATTGTTAATTAAACGTTAGAGATTGAAAATGAAAAATCCAGAGACAATTGTGACATATAGGACACAGAAAACACAGGACGAAGACAAACAAAATATAAAAGTAGAGAAACCCGAAGGGACATTCAAGAATCGAAACAATCCAGAGACAACTAGCAAAAAACCCAACAAAAACAAAAACAAAAAAAAAACAAAAACAAGACAAAGCAAAGCAAAACACAACACAGAAAACTATACAGAGTAACACAGACCCCGCAAAAAACGGTGGTGAACCCAGTGCTCTCGAAGGGTAAGCAGCTTCTGCAGCACCGCTGTGTTACTCAATATAGTCAAGTCCGGTAAAAAAGAGGAAGGAAAACGGAAAAACCCATTGTCATTTGAGATATGGATATTTCGCAACGGTCAAGCGACGACTCTAACCTAGAAGCAACATAACCTTGTTAGAGTAGCTTTTGTGTAAGTAGCTGAAATCTGCCCAAAACATAATTGTGGAGGGCGCAAGCCCAAGAATAACGTATGTATTGTGAAATGTAAACCCCATACGCTGGTGCTGCTTGAATATTGCTGCAAGTGAATGGAAAGTTGAAATAGAATATTGGAAAAGTGAAGTTATCACGTTTGTTTTTAGTCTTCCTCCACAGTCGATTTCAAGGTAAAGATCAAGATAGGGAGCAGAATTTTGATTGTCGGTAGTATCATCATCAATTTATTTGGATAGCTGAGATGCAGAAAATCACCGAATAAAAAATTGTTCCGTGACAGAACATCATCTATATAGCAGAAGCTTGAATTAAAAGTTTGGGTTAATTTTCTACCTTTATTCTTGACAATCCCCAGAAGGAAACATTTCTCGTAAGCGTGTAAAAACAAACCAGCAATTAGTGGAACAAAATTCATACCCATTGGAATACCGGTCGTATGTTTGAAACACTAGACCACCAAACTGGACAATTATGTTGTCGATAAAAAAAAATGTAACATTTGAATGATCTTGTTCTATTTAATTCATTATTATATTTTGAGTGATTCTATCAATAACAAGATAATGGTACCTATGTTCTCCGTTTTCATTTGAGAAGAAATTCTGAATCACTTCTAAGGGGCCGTGGTGGTCGTGATCGTATGGTAGTTGGATTTATAACTACATGTGCAATTAGTGCCTATCACAACTAAAGTTATGAGTTCGAACCCCGTTCATGGCGAGGTGTACTCGATGCAATATTTAACAAATAGTTCATGGCACTAAGGGTCATATGGCAGTCTATGGTCCGGGATGTCACCCACAAAATATTATATGGACAGAAGCGAAGCTGAGGTTCATAGACTATTTTGTGGGTGACAGATCGGTCCATGAACTGCCATTTGGCCCGAAGTGCCATGAACTATTTGTTATATTATACTCAATACATGCAAATCTGTCAGACGACATGTATTTTGTATTGTATATCTAAGACAAAAAACGAGTTCGGACAAAATCCGGAAGAAAACATTATATTGATCGGGCCCGGTCAATATACTAAAATATTGACCAATCAATATACTAAAATATTAACCAACTGCGCTTACAAAGACAAATAGGGAAAATAAAAACGTAAAGTATAATATTATGTGATAAAGTTTGCCAGTGACTTTCGACAGGTCGGTGATTTTCTCCGTGTACTCCGGTTTCCTCCACCAATAAAACTGACCGCCACGATTTAACTGAAATATTGTTGAAAGTGGCATTAAAACACCATAGACCTAGACCTGAATCAATTCTTTAAGTCTAGATTTAAGTTGCGTATGTGGAATGACAGTTTCTAATTGTTGTTGCTAAATACAATAAAATATCAAATATACGTCATACGAGTTTAAAAACTGTGTACATTTTTTTTTAAATTAAATTTAATCATTATAAACGATTATTTTCACTGCTCACTGTAAATCCATTTTATCTTTCCGCTTTTATTGTATTTCTGAGTAGAAAAAACTTTCGGCATCATCTTTTTAAGACGCAACACAAATACAAAATAGTCAGTTGTTATTTTATAAATGGCATTGGGTTATGCATAAATGGCACACATCACATTTATTTCACAAGTAATTTAAACAGGTATATCTATAAGCCTATATACAAACTTTTATATGCCTTTAGTGTATAATAAAATATCGATGTTTAATTTCAAGAATGAATCATTGCAAAAGCAAAAAAAAATCTCCTAAAGCAATGTGTTCTCTATTTATAATTATATTGTATATACAATTTTTACCCTATTGGGTATACAAAAACGTAAAACAAACATGTGAGTTTAAGTACAGGTCACATTGTAGATCGAAAATTTCTAATTTTAACTGTTTATCTTTCTCCGGTTCAAAGGATTCCACCAATCAATTTCCTTTTTTGAGAACATTATAATTATCTTTGATTGACACAAGAAGTAAAAACTAAGGTGAGAATATTGTTACATGTATGTCTCTAATTTATAACTTAGACAAAACGGATGTTGGTAAAATTCTTTCTTATTGTTTTTCACAATCATGGTAAAAACTTCGATTTAAAAAACAACAAAGATTCAGAAGAAATTGATATCCTTTTTGTTTTGCCAATTTTAATTTTGAAACCATATTGCGGGAATTTCAAACGATTTCTACCCCCCTAAAGCTGGGCAACGATGGTGGTTCCTACGGTTAGACCTACAGCTGCCCAGTTCGTCCCCATACGGCGGATAAAGGATATCTTATTGTTGTAGGTTGTCATGTTATAATACGGAAACCTGTAATTCGACCGTAATGGGTATCATGTTTCTGTTTATATAGCTGAACATGTCAATGTCCTGAAATGCTTGAACTATTTTCCGTTGAACGTTATTCAACCAATATGCCTCAAATAAAGAGTGTCCCTATTGGGTTGATTGCAGGAAGGTTGAAATGAAAGATCCGGACGATCTCTCCGTAAAAGGGTTCCGTTGGTTGTGGATTATTCATATAAACAATACACTGTATAACAGAACGTAAGCGTCTCTTACGTGTATGCAGAATATGCCCTTGTCACCTAAAAGAAAACTTTTAGAAATTCTTAATGATCATCAAATTGTTTAGCATTGGTCGTTGGTCTCCCATTACAAGCACAGGGACTTGGTAGTAGAGACACTACCATACATATTTAAAGCAAAGATTTGACCAAGCTCATGTGATTAAAAGGTAATATTATTCGACCCTATCTATCATTTTGCAATTAAAATCTCCAATCCACGAAGACCATTGATTTCATAAGATATTTATGACTAATTAATATTAAATATGTTAAAAGTATCAGTTATGGATTTGGTTGTTAAGCTTCCCAGTGAAAGAGCATTCCCGGGTTTCTCGTCGTATGGTATTTTGAATTTACAACTACAAGTGCAATCAGTACCTATCACCACTAAAGTTGTGAGTTCGAAACTCGCTCATGGTGAGGTGTACTTGATGCAACATTATGTGATAAAGTTTGTCGATGGTTTGCTCCGGGTACCCCGTTTCCTCCACCAATAAAACTGACAGCCACGATATAGCTGAACTATTGTTGAAAGTGGCATTAAACACCATAGCTCTAATCCTAAAGAGCATTCTCTTATCTTCATTGACCTTGCCAGTGTACTGTCCATATTTATGCTCTGGTTCATTTTGTGATAATGCGTAATCCTATCTTTTAGAGTGGAAGTGAATCTGTGAAGTTTTTAGTGTTGATTTGTTTGTATCTGTATTGCCATTTGAGATCAAGTGATTTTAAAAAAGGGGTAGTATTTGGACCCCATCACCCGGTTTAACCCTGCCATAGTTTTGTGCTTGTCACAAGCCATGACTTGATTTCCATCGACATTTCATGGTATTATTTTTTCTTCAAAATGATTTGACGTGAGATTTAAATGTTCGTGTTGTTGACATTGGATAAATTGTTACATGTTAATCACTATTTAGATTTTTATTCCCATAAACTAGATGTTTCTCCAGTCGAAAATATCATTACGTCAGCTTGGAAGGGGTTACACGTATATTCTTTACTACAAAATTAATTTTGGAATACAATGCATTTAGTTATGCAATCAGTTCTGATCAAATTTGAAAACTCACTTTATTTCATTGAAACTGAGGAAATGGTGGTTACATTTGTTTATTAAGATATAATTTAATTTGCTGTGAATATTGCAATCTGATTGGTTGATCCGCTTGGAGCAACATTGGTTATACTTGATAACCAGGGTTGGTATTGTGACGTCCACAATGTATTCATTCGCAAACGACTAATTCAAATAGTCCCATGAAATAGTCGAAATTAAAATCGAGGAATCATTAAATTTTGTTGCAAGATTAAATTATAAGGAATATTTTAACTTTTTGATCATCTTATATTTGTATATTGTATAACCTGGTTTGGAACAGTTTACACTTTCCATAAACAGCTTCGCTGTTAATTAAGCGTAAAATGCATCAAACCAGGTCATATGGTATAATCTGTTCAAAAATTGAAAACATTCCTTATATGAATATTTCCCCAATATATATTCAAGGGTATTATTAGTTTCTCTTCATCGTGAAACGTCGAGCATAGTTATGGAAAATCTCAATTTGACTTTAATGCATATAATCTATAAAAAATGTATTAACCAATATATTTAAATTTATAATTTGAAAAAATATTTTTTCTTTTTTCTTTTATTTCACCAAAACATTTTAATATAAAAAAGCAAATTCTAAATTTTGACAATCACCGTAGATACCTTTGTCAATATTTAAATATTTTTTTTTAGAGCACATGCACCTGAATATTTATAATAGTATTCATTTCAGTGGTATATGATATAATAGATGTGCATTCGATCGAGTCATGATAAGTCGTTATAATATTTACTGGCATCTGGTTTTTACTTACCGTCACGTGTTCTTAGTTGGATACATATCGGAATATGAGGAATACTGAGTTTCTTAAGCGCATGTGCAATATATAAGGAGTACATTGTATACACATGAGAGCAATTTTTGGCACTCATTCCATGCACAACATAAAAAAATCAAGGTATTCAATGAAAAGAACATGCATTTTGTATATCACCATTGTGAGATAGGTTCAAATTAAAACTGCAGACATACGTTACACTTTGATTATTCTCAACAATTCGATGTTTAATAACATATTGTATCTCATGGTGACGTTTCAATAACTTATTTTATTATATGACTCCAGATAATGTCTTTTATAATTGGCTGACGTACCTAGTAACGTTCTTTGATAGCATGTTTTATTGCATACTCATATAGATATCTTGAATTTGATTAGCCTAATGAACGTCACATGACATTTAACATGCCATTCGATCAACCGTTGAACGCTAGGTCGCATGGTTATATCAATCGCACGCGAGAAAACACACATGGAAATTCCCTTGTGCGCCTCACGTGTTTCTAAATCCGGTTAGTTCCCTTGGTGCACA
Organism: Bathymodiolus septemdierum; assembly: GCA_963383655.1. Lineage (NCBI taxonomy): Eukaryota > Metazoa > Mollusca > Bivalvia > Mytilida > Modiolidae > Bathymodiolus > Bathymodiolus septemdierum. The sequence goes on along the minus strand of OY726518.1, from coordinate 112,017,812 downwards.
ACCACAACATGGCACGCAGAACTTACTGAATATGGGTCATCACTTGGTATCTGTTGTCAGATTTGAACTAAACCAAATAATTATGGCACTGTGTAGGATATTCGATGTAATAAAACAATTATCAACCTTGTAAGAGTGTGATATGATGGATTATTATATTTCATGTAAATTTCCTGTCTTCTCATTGGTTAAGGAGCGTGTGCCAATTTAGTCTATCACATGGCAGAAGGTGATAAATTAGTCTATAACATGGCAGAGGGTGATAATTTAGTTTATCACATAGCATAGCTGACAAAATTGCTCACTTTTCATTTAGGAACACCCATCTGTATAAAACATACACCAAAATGGCAGAAAAATATTAACAAATACAAAAAAATGTATGTAATCTTATTTATTACACATCATCGATACCACAGTTTAACACATTTAAAGACAACAGCGATTGAAATTCAGGGCATCAAAATCATAAAAAAGAATGAAACCAGGAGAAAAGAACAATCAGTATAATAAAACAAATAACACATAGCTGAGAGGGTGGTAGAGCAGATTGTTACCCCATGAAATTTCTCGGGGTAATAATCTGCTCTACCACCCTCTCAGCTATGTGTTATTTATATATTGTCTCCTCTCGAAAGTTTATGCCACCCTCTAGTGACATAATCTTTCTCTGGGAGACAATCCGTCATATCACACTCTTACAAGGTTGATAATTGTATATTATTACATTACTTCAGATAATGTCTTTTCTGATTGGCTGACATCCCAAATAAAGTTCATTAATAAAACGTTTTATTACATGACTGCAATTTAGCTTGCATATGATTGGCTTAAAATTGATTAAGAGGTTTTGAGTACTTGCGATATCACTCCTCGACTATTTTATTTGGCATAAATACTCCAAAACTGGCTTTTCAAGATAAAAATAGATCCTGACAGGTGTCCGGAAAGTGATATCACCCTCGCAAGGCATAAACATAGATGGGAGAAAACTGGACTTTTGTTACCGAGGACTATCAAATTCGTTCTTTCATTGTTCAATAACCAATGCGATTACGTTTAACATTTGTTTTTCGGCTGAATCATAAACAAATATTGATATGACGATGAAGTTGTTAGTAGATAACAATAAAACATTTTCATTGACTTTTTTTCAGGTTGATAAATATAGATTACCAGTATTATATGGCATTTTTCATATCATACCCTTTATCAGCCCAAGGTCATGATATCAACCCAAGAGCCGATAGGCTCAAGGGATAATGTATGAACGAGGGCTGATAAAGGGTATGCTATCTGTTTAATAACACCGAATATTATTTAGAACACTCGCTAAATAAATAATACCTTTTCTTTGTCGTTTTCAGGACCTAACATGATGTATCTATTTAATTCTACCGAATGATGTCCACATTACATAAAACGCACAACTGATTAACGTTTTACAAATTTTGTTACAAGCGTGTCGGTGAAGGGTAAAAACGGAAAACACGATTTTGCAAATACCACAAAAAAGGTTAAATCTTATGCAAATACACCTACATGAAGTCAAAAATTCTGCAAATTCACAATGCAAGACCTGAATTTGTAAAGAAATATCACGGCTATTAACCAATCAGAATCCAGCATTCTTATATAAGGTGTAATTATGGCTATTAACCAATCATAATTCAGCATTCTTATATATAAGGTGTAATTATATGAATATTTGCCGTTTTTACACTTCACCAAGACGCTTGTAGCAAAATTTTAAAACGTTATCAGTTGTGCATATTATGTAACATCATTCGGTAGAATTAAACAGATACATCATGTTAGGTCCTGAAAACAACACACACTAAATTTGATATCTACGTTTTTATTTTTAATAACATAATATTGTATCATGTTGACATTTTCATAGCCTATCATATCTCACGATGACAATATTAACCAGCCCCTTGCTTGAAACATGACCACTTGCAGCAGCTCATAATGAGCAACACCTTGATTGGAGTGTTGCAAGGAAATTTCTTTTGCTACATTTCCACCACCTCTCCTATTCCACCTTTCATAAACCTTGCTTTATCTGCAATAAAAACGTAGATATCTAACTTAGTACTGCCCATATAACATTAAACAATAACAAATGACATTAAACAATAACAAATGACATTAAACAATAACAAATAACATTAAACAATAACTAATGACATTAAACAATAACAAATAGCATTAAACAATAACAAATAACATTAAACAATAACAAATAACATTAAACAATAACCAATAACATTAAGCAATAACAAATAACATTAAACTATAACAAATGACATTAAACAATAACAAATGACATTAAACAATAACAAATAACATTAAACAATAACTAATGACATTAAACAATAACAAATAACATTAAACAATAACAAATAACATTAAACAATAACCAATAACATTAAAGAATAACAAATACCATTAAACAATAACCAATAACATTAAACAATAACAAATAACATTAAACAATAACAAATGACATTAAACAATAACAAATAACATTAAACAATAACAAATAACATTAAGCAATAACAAATAACATTAAACAATAACCAATACTATTAAACAATAACAAATAACATTAAACAATAGCAAATGACATTAAACAATAACAAATGACATTAAACAATAACCAATAACATTAAACAATAACAAATAACATTAAACAATAACAAATGACATTAAACAATAACAAATAACATTAAACAATAACCAATAACATTAAACAATAACTAATAACATTAAACAATAACAAATAACATTAAACAATAACAAATGACATTAAACAATAACAAATAACATTAAACAATAACAAATGACATTAAACAATAACAAATAACATTAAACAATAACATATAACATTAAACAATAACATTAAACAATAACCAATAACATTAAGCAATAACAAATAACATTAAACAATAACTAATAAATATAAGAACAATTCTTATAACCATCCGATTATTATCTTCACCGTCATTAGATTGCTACTAAAATGAAAAACAAAAAATACAACACTGTCGGAACAATTCAAAAATACAACACTGTCGGAACAATTCCAAAATACAATATCAAAATCGTAGAAAGAAGAATAATAGATACCCCTAACACACAAATATATGACCGTTCATATTCCTCGCTTGGGCCGGGTTAAACTAGTTATATGAGCCCAAACCTACAACGATTCATGTACCTTACAATTGTACTAACCATGGTTGTGGTTTCATCATGTCTGTGGTAGCATGTAGACCTTTAAGTTAAGGGGGACAAACACAGGATTTGTATGTTTTTGAATACTTTTTTCATGCATTTGTTTGACTGTTAGAAAATTTGACAATTAAATGGGGGAGAGTTGTGATCCTATTAACAGCTTTAATCTTATTCGACATTTTCTATAATGATCTATATTTGCACATTAAATCGTTATTGTGTTCTCCTGGAGTTCGGTAGTTTCGGGTTAGCCGGAGTAGTGGTTTATGTTATTGTGTTCTCCTGGAGTTCGGTAGTTTCGGGTTAGCCGGAGTAGTGGTTTATGTTATTGTGTTCTCCTGGAGTTCGGTAGTTTCGGGTTAGCCGGAGTAGTGGTTTATGTTGTTGTGGTTTGTGAGATGGTCATCTTTAACTGTTGCACTTTTTTTGTCAATTTAAAAATTATTGATTATACTGTTCATGCATATTACCAATATAACATGATTATTATCTCAATTAATAAATTAACAAAATCATAAGTCTCTTTTTTACGGATTGTACAAACAATTACGAATTTGAAGTAGATCAAAAGAATATAGTTTGAAGATACCAAAGGGGTAATCGGAAGCCGTAAATCCAAGAAGGACAGACAACAAACAACACATTGACCAAAAGAAAAAGGACAAAATACAATCAATGATCTACAAAACACTACACATAAAACTAAAGATGGAGCAACACAAACCCCACTAAAAACCGGGTGTGAACTCGGATGCCCCGGAAGGGTAAACAGTTCCTGTTTCACTAGTAGCATACGTCGTATTACTCTTTTTAAATATCCAGTGATAAGTCATGAATGAGAAAAGGACACTATGTGTAATTACGATAAATGATACATGTCCGTACTCATTTGTGACACAGATATTCCGTAACTGTTAACCAATTCATGCTGGCGACCGTAAAAATGTCGATGTGATGACATCAACGTATCTACCAAGAACCCTTGGTTCAGTAGCTTCCTGGTTAGCAGCAAAGGAATCATGATAGGAACAACAAAATACGTCCATAAATTGAAAACAAATCTAACATGTTGGTAATGGTTTCAGAAGCAGCTGACCACCGAAGATGTCCAATTGTTCAGACAAGTTTCCAACAACGGACATTTTGTATGCTGGTAAGTATTATGCCAATCAATTAGTATTGGTGACAGTGTTTCTGTTATCATTATAATAATCTTTGTATGAACAATCTCGCCTCGTGTTCTTTGTTTTCCGAAAAAAACATTTGGATAATATGAAGCAGCCGGCCGCGATACTGGTATTACCAGTATTGTAATATTTACAATACTGGTATTACCAGTATTATAATATTTACAATACTACCAGTATCGCGGCCGGCTGCTTCATATTATCCAAACATTTCTATAGATACATAGTGATGTTACGTTTTCCCCCTGATTTATTTGTCCTGTAATAATAATTCCAATTCGACAAAACAATAAAAGTGCAAAGGTTAACGTAATGTTGAAATGTTATAAATTTAGATTTTTACAATGGAGGCATCATTTAGCTATATGTTACGATCGGAACACCTTCTATATATACATTGGATGATTTTTAGATGTTTTCATAATTTTGTGTTTTTCTGTGTTGTGTTGTGTTTTTGTGTTTTGTCTTCGTCCTGTGTTGTGTGCACAGTGTGGTCAGTGTCTCTGTATTGTCCATTCTTGATGGTTCCTTCCGGTTTCTCCAACGTTTATTTTGCAATACATGGATATAGACCTGTCGTACATAAAATATTCTTGTCCACCATTTTGAGTCGTATCCTATTTCCTTCAGGTTTACTATTTAACAAGATATTACTACAAATGTACGATGAAAAAACACTATATATTTTACTTACTTTAGAACTCAGAAGTTCCAACAATGTAACCGTACCAATCCTCGCTGGATTTTGTTGCCTGCTGGCGGTGATTGTGATAGGTATCTTCATAGAATCAGCCTGGTTTGTTGTACATCACTATCCACACAAAACACAAAGAAATAAGTTTATATATTTACTAGGACTATATCCGGTGAGTATGCTACAATCAGTTCACTTATGTCAGGAAACTTATTAACAATTATTTAAGAGGTCATCGTAGCCGTATGATCGTATGGTAGATGGATTTACAACTACCTATGCAATCAGTGTCTATCACCACTGATCTTGTGAGTTCGAATCTCGATCAGGGCGAGGTGTACAAAATTATGTGATAAAGCTTGTTAGTGACTTGCCACAAGTCGGTGGTTTTCTCCGGGTACTTAATCCACCAGTAAAACTGACCGCCACGATATAACTGAAATATTGTTGAAAGTGGCGTTAAACGCCACAAAACAAACAAAATTAACAATTACATGTTTAGTTCTGCTGTTTATGACCTCATTTTAATATATGACGCGTATACGTAATTATGTTTGACATGATTTACACACATAAGTATACTGATTCACGTTTTATATTTATTGTTATGATATATTAATGAAAATGACATATTTTGATGATTGTGTTTTCCCCCCACATTCTTGACTATCTATTGGTCTTGCAAGGACGGAAGATAGATATGACAATGTCTTCACTCTTACAAGTAGTCGTTTTATTTCAAGATTTAATCCAAATAATAAATAGAGAATATTATATGGCTCTTTCCGTATCACATCCCGTATCAACCAGAGACACCAATATCATCCCGAGAGCTTAAGCTCGAGGGTTGATACGGGATGTGATACGGAAAGAGCCATATCATATTATGTTTATAATATACTTAAACATGAGAAAGTCTTGTTCTGTAGTATGAACCTTTAGTCACGTGATCAATATCATTTTAAGGGGTATGATAAAGGGGTGATGATATCGATATCAGTCACGGCAGACAAATACAGTCGTAATGTTCTTTCAGTATTATATATGCAAATTTCCTTTATTTAAAACTAAGTATATGATAATAATTCATATCAAACAGTTCTCTGACAGGTAAACACTGACAATTTAGGATTCTGTATTTGTATTTGTTTTAACATTTTTTACGGATTCTGATTACCCATTTGGTACAAAATATATCCTTTGTTTGATTTCGACATTTCAATAGAACAAATAATCTGTTGATATTTATGTCAAGATTTTTAAGCAATATCTATATTAAGTGATACCTTTCTTGGTTGAAATAGACAATCACAGTTCTATTGACTAAGATTGTATGGGAGTTCTATATATATCGACCTACGTAATCAGTGCCTAACACCACTAACATTTTGTTAGTTATACAGTACCTGGCGAGGTGACATCGATACACTTTAAAAAGTTTGTTATTTATTTGCGGTAAGTTGATGTCATCTCCTCCAATAAAACTTACAAACACGATGTAACCGAAATAATATTGTTAAACCCCCATTACCTAATAGAAATACGAAGATTAGGTCACTAAGCGAACATTGACCTGGATGACATATACATTTTACATTTGTAATATGAATAATTGCCGTAGATAGATTGTAGTCAGTAGTTAGGTCCTTTTGCACTCGCAGCGATGTACATAAATTAGCTTATACACAATAACACCTAATGATACAAAAATAACAATAGCAACATGTATGTTATTCAGGTGATTTCTTGTACATCTGTTTTGGCGGTTCTGATACCGACGACAACATTTCTGTGCGAACTTGTTGCAGCTACGTGAGTCTTATAATAATAAATATTAGATATATTTCTATTTTTATGCATATAAACAACCCCTAAACAATAAAATACTTTCCCTATATGATTACAACATAAAACAATAAAAGCTGCATTATAATCTCGAATTATATGTAAGGGTTTTGCCATCATACAGTTGTTGGCTTCTTGCTCTACAACACCAACAGACCAATCCAAATCTAAATATGATCGTTTTATTGTGGTGTCTTCCAATAGTGTCTCTAGCCCTATATTTAAATGACACGATGAGGTCTTCTAAAACGGAAATTAACAAAACATTAAACTTAATTTGCATGAAAATGTATGTTTTAATTTTTTTTCAGGTATTGTATTAATCTCCAGATAAACGGACTTCCCCAAACACTATTTACGGACTGCCCTCATTTATATAACACGAAATATGCAAATAACAATCATGGAATCAATTAATTTCGAATAAGATGGGTTTTGTAGAAACGAAGACTATTGATAACCATAATTAGTTGCTATTATATTTTTTATACCGATTAAACCAAACATAGCAATCGGAAGCCGTATATCAAAGAAGAACAGGCAATACAACGAGGAGAGGGGGAGGGGTACAAAATACAACTAGTGGTAAGAAAAGCACAGAAAGGTTGAGCAACAGATACTCCACCAAAAACAGTCGGCGCACGCAGGTGTTCCGGGAGGGTAGGAAGTTCCTACGCTACTAGTGGCACTCGTCCTGCTATTGCTGTAAGTTGTCTTTTACTGCAATGATTGGTGGCATTTTCCATACAATTGAGGCACAAAATATAAAAGAAACGGACATAATTACAACAAATAATGGGATAGCACAAAAGGACTACAAAACAATGTTACATTGTGTATTTAAATATTTCGTCATTAAGTTCATTTATCACTTCCCTTATTGGTTTTATGTCAAAAAGTAGAAAAATGTAATATTTACCCCCACCCCCCAACAAACCCAACATATAAATAATGTAATTATTATTCAAACTAAAGTTCTCTTCCCTCCGGCATATGTGACCTTAGCCAATTTTGGATATCCTGTTGGTGCTCTATGGTTTACTTGCTCCCACAACTTTTAATTCATTTGTCTTTCCAAGCTTTTGACTTTGAGTGTACCCGATGAAGGTTATCTTAGAAACGCGTCGTGCACACTAAATTAGATATCTACGGTTTTATTGCGATGGCCATTAGAAAAGCTTGAAGATGCCAATGAAGTAATCATCGTCTCCACCCACCGGCCGTATGCTCCACTCATCGGCTGTATGCTCCCCTCACCAGCCGTATGCTCCACCCACCGGCCGTATTGCTCCACTCACCGGCCGTATGCTGCACCCACCGGCCGTATGCTCCACTCGCCGGCCGTATGCTCCACCCACCGGCCGTATGCGCCACTCACCGGCCGTAGGCTCCACTCACCAGTCGTATGCTCCACTCACCGGCCGTATGCGGCACCCACCGGCCGTATGCTCCACCCACCGGCCGTATGCTCCATTCACCGGCCGTATGCCACCGACGATAGTTAGTACTAATAATGAATATCCGTTATTTAAGAAGAGTTTGAAGATACCAAATGGGCAATCAGAATCCGTAAATCGAAGAAGAACAAACAACACAATGGCCAAAAGGAAAAGTACAAAAGGATAAATAACGATCTACAAAACATACACATAAAACTAAAGATCGAGTAACACGAACCCCACTTCCAGAATATGCATTGTTAGCTGGAAAAATGTAAACAATATACAGTTCTATGAAATGTGTGCATCAAATCTTTGCTTAATTCTAAATCAAGCAACATGTTTTACCTATATTTGTTGTATATTTTAGGTATTTATCAATATGCATTGTGGTGTTCGTAAATGTGGTCATGTCTTACTATGGTGGAAAGAATGGTTTACTGGCAAAAATGTCGGACGAGAAGATGGGATTTGCTACCCCACCGCTTTGTTGTTGTTGTCTTTGCTTAAACAACAAACCTTTTAATAGGTGTGTAACTATTTAAAATTCATGGTTTAATAGCACCCAAGTCAGAACATAGTTTGGATTAGGAAAAAAAAAGGATTACAAACACATATATTGAACGGAACAAAAGCGAGAACCACATTTGATACCAAGTATTGCTCAAGAGTAATATTATTCTATTCCTTAGCGTGCCTAAATGTTGTCGTCAACCTATGTAACCTGAATCTGTTGTTATTTACAAGATTAAGCATTAATGAAAAAAGTTAAATAAAATGACACAATATTACTTTGTGCACAAAAGTACAAAAGTTGACTGATGTTCTTCATATGAAGATAACTGCTTGATTTTCAATTATGATTACAAAACACACAAGAAAGTATGAAACATGTTGCAGCTTGTAGTTTGTACTCTTTCTTTCAGGTTATAGTTGACTATATATAGCAATAATTAAGTATATATCTCGTATTAAGAAATTTTGAGATCATCGCTTTAGAAATTCTATAACCACCATCATGGGTTTTCTTCTCCGTATCGTATTTCCGTTCTAATTTCATTGTAAACATGTTTTCGATGTATACTTGCGAATTGCTGATCCCTTAGATTCACGAAGGATGCCATATAATAACCTTTCTGAGCACATTTTATCAAGCACTCCGGCTATATATATATACATTGTCATAACTTTTGTTGAATCTAAGTTTGTGTTTGAACTGTTGGTTTTTTTTCTATGTTTGATCGTCATTTTGTCCGAAGATATTTTCTGGCTAACGCGATCTCAAAGCGTCATTTGATATGTATTAAACGCATAAATTATGAACTCCGTTAGCTATTGAATAGCCACTATAATCATCAACTTGTAGAAGGCAGTCAGTATTTGGTGGAAGAAGCTTAATAATTTTTTAAGTTTCGCGTCCTTATCGTCTACACTGAATCTTATTCAAATATATGGTTATGGGTATGGTGTTTAACGCCACTTTCAACATTATTTCAGTTAGATCGTGGTTGTCAGTTTTATTGGTGCCGCAGATCACTGACAAACTTTATCACAAGATCTTATTCAAATTACTTTAAACATTAATATATATTATATCATAAGAATCTAATTACAAGGAAAAAAGGTCAAATATATATCCAGGAAAGTGAGCGTGCATGTATAAGTGTGTTAGGAGAGATTAACTCTATTTCTACGATTTTTCAATTGGATTTTGGAATTGTTCCGACAGAGTAATATTTATTTGTTTTTCCTTTTATTTAATATTATTTATATCAGAAAAAAATATTTTCCTCTTGTGCTTTTTTTTAATTAGTAATCCAAAATGTTTGTACATATTAGTATATATAAAATATTTATGTCAAATTGTTTTTTATCTACAGGAAATATTTAGCGATAGCCACCATAATGACATTCCAGACGACGATAGTGAAGCCTATAGCACTATTTATAGCAGCTGTTTTATGGTCAAATGGGATGTATGTCGCAGGAGATCAGGTAAGATGATACTATTCAATGGATAATGCTTGGGTAGTCTGAGAAAGATAAGGTAAGGCACAAATCAATGTTCATTTTCTTGCAGTATGCCACAGGCGACGTGGTAAGATCCAGTTTAGTTTGCAAGTGGGAATAATGTATGAGATGAACGGGTAAATCACCTTTTTTTATGGAGTGAGTGAGTGAATGATTGTTTTCTAACACAAAATGGGAAATGTTTCAGCTATATCATGGCGAGAACAAGTTTCGTTCGATGAGATGATAATTATATCCGCTTTGTACTAGACCAACACACATAGTCGATTTTTTTTTATAGTGCTAGTTTACTGAAAACAATCCGCGAGTAGAAATGTCGCTTCACTCTTACACTTTTTCCGAGCCAAGCAGCATTCTCGTTATAGCCGAGTACTAAGCGGAGAAGCCAGAAATACCAATCTCATAGTCATTTGACCTAAACCAACTATCTACTGTACTCAAAGGGGAGCACGCTAACCACTATGCCACCGATGCGGTTTTTTTCTATGGACACAGGGAGATGAGGTAGGACACAAGTCAGACAAATTGGATAACTGTATGGGGCAAATGAGGTCAATCGCTGTTATATGAACATTTGAAAAGATGAGATAAAACACTATTCAATTGACAATGTGCGGTATTGTGTGAGATAAATCACTGTTCTATGACTCGGCATTGGTTCCCAGAGCTCAATCCACATACATGTCCTGTGCTTCCCCATCAGACGGATAGGGAGTACACACTCGATGTGTTTTGACAGATTATGATACGGAAAGCCTGACCGTGAATCATAATGCGTGCCGATTTTGGAGAGTGCCACGTTCCCTTCCCTTCAAAGACCATTTTCGTAATTTTCAAAGAAGGTACATTGTAGCAGCTGCAAGAGAATCTAAATATATCGTCCCTACCCAACTTGTCATACTTTCAATCATCATGTGGTATATTGTTGTTATACAGTAAGCTTGTAATCCTCCTGGTATATTGTTGTTATACAGTACGCTTGTAATCCTCCTGGTATATTGTTGTTATACAGTAAGCTTGTAATCCTCCTGGTATATTGTTGTTATACAGTACGCTTGTAATCCTCCTGGTATATTGTTGTTATACAGTAAGCTTGTAATCCTCCTGGTATATTGTTGCTATACAGTAAGTTTGTAATCCTCCTGGTATATTGTTGTTATACAGTACGCTTGTAATCCTCCTGGTATATTGTTGTTATACAGTAAGCTTGTAATCCTCCTGGTATATTGTTGTTATACAGTAAGCTTGTAATCCTCCTGGTATATTGTTGTTATACAGTAAGCTTGTAATCCTCCTGGTATATTGTTGTTATACAGTACGCTTGTAATCGTCCTGGTATATTGTTGTTATACAGTAAGCTTGTAATCCTCCTGGTATATTGTTGCTATACAGTACGCTTGTAATCCTCCTGGTATATTGTTGTTATACAGTAAGCTTGTAATCCTCCTGGTATATTGTTGTTATACAGTAAGCTTGTAATCCTCCTGGTATATTGTTGTTATACAGTAAGCTTGTAATCCTCCTGGTATATTGTTGTTATACAGTAAGTTTGTAATCCTCCTGGTATATTGTTGTTATACAGTAAGCTTACAATCCTCCTGATATATTGTTGTTATACAGTAAGCTTGTAATCCTCCTGGTATATTGTTTGTATACAGTAAGCTTGCAATCCTCCTGGTATATTGTTGTTATACAGTAAGCTTGTAATCCTCCTGGTATATTGTTGTTATACAGTAAGCTTACAATCCTCCTGATATATTGTTGTTATACAGTAAGCTTGTAATCCTCCTGGTATATTGTTTGTATACAGTAAGCTTGCAATCCTCCTGGTATATTGTTGTTATACAGTAAGCTTGTAATCCTCCTGGTATATTGTTGTTATACAGTAAGCTTGTAATCCTCCTGGTATATTGTTGTTATACAGTAAGCTTACAATCCTCCTGGTATATTGTTGTTATACAGTAAGCTTGTAATCCTCCTGGTATATTGTTGTTATACAGTAAGCTTGTAATCCTCCTGGTATATTGTTGTTATACAGTAAGTTTGTAATCCTCCTGATATATTGTTGTTATACAGTAAGCTTGTAATCCTCCTGGTATATTGTTTGTATACAGTAAGCTTGCAATCCTCCTGGTATATTGTTGTTATACAGTAAGCTTGTAATCCTCCTGGTATATTGTTGTTATACAGTAAGCTTGTAATCCTCCTGGTATATTGTTGTTATACAGTAAGCTTACAATCCTCCTGGTATATTGTTGTTATACAGTAAGCTTGTAATCCTCCTGGTATATTGTTGTTATACAGTAAGCTTGTAATCCTCCTGGTATATTATTGTTATACAGTAGGCTTGTAATCCTCCTGGTATATTGTTGTTATACAGTAAGCTTACAATCCTCCTGATATATTGTTGTTATACAGTAAGCTTGTAATCCTCCTGGTATATTGTTGTTATACAGTAAGCTTACAATCCTCCTGGTATATTGTTGTTATACAGTAAGCTTGCAATCCTCCTGGTATATTGTTGTTATACAGTAAGCTTGTAAGCCTCCTGGTATATTGTTGTTATACAGTAAGCTTGTAATCCTCCTGGTATAATGTTGTTATACAGTAAGCTTGCAATCCTCCTGGTATATTGTTGTTATACAGTACGCTTGTAATCCTCCTGGTATATTGTTGTTATACAGTAAGCTTGCAATCCTCCTGGTATATTGTTGTTATACAGTAAGCTTACAATCCTCCTGGTATATTGTTGTTATACAGTAAGCTTGTAATCCTCCTGGTATATTGTTGTTATACAGTAAGCTTGCAATCCTCCTGGTATATTGTTGTTATACAGTAAGCTTGTAATTCTCCTAGTATATTGTTGTTATGCAGTAAGCTTGTAATCCTTCTGGTATAATGTTGTTATACAGTAAGCTTGTAATCCTCCTGGTATATTGTTGTTATACAGTAAGCTTGCAATCCTCCTGGTATATTGTTTTATTCAGTATGCTTACAATCCTCCTGGTATATTGTTGTTATACAGTAAGCTTGCAATCCTCCTGGTATATTGTTGTTATACAGTAAACTTGCAATCCTCCTGGTATATTGTTGTTATACAGTAAGCTTGCAATCCCCCTGGTATATTGTTTTATACAGTATGCTTACAATCCTCCTGGTATATTGTTGTTATACAGTAAGCTTGCAATCCAACTGGTATATTGTTGTTATACAGTAAGCTTACAAATGTCCTGGTATATTGTTGTTATACAGTAAGCTTGCAATCCTCTTGGTATATTGGTGTTATACAGTAAGCTTACAATCCTCCTGGTATATTGTTGTTATACAGTAAGCTTGCAATCCTCCTGGTATATTGTTGTTATACAGTAAGCTTACAATCCTCCTGGTATATTGTTGTTATACAGTAAGCTTGCAATCCTCCTGGTATATTGTTGTTATACAGTAAGCTTACAATCCTCCTGGTATATTGTTGTTATACAGTAAGCTTGCAATCCTCCTGGTATATTGTTGTTATACAGTAAGCTTACAATCCTCCTGGTATATTGTTGTTATATAGTAAGCTTGCAATCCCCCTGGTATATTGTTTTATACAGTATGCTTACAATCCTCCTGGTATATTGTTGTTATACAGTAAGCTTACAAATGTCCTGGTATATTGTTGTTATACAGTAAGCTTGCAATCCTCTTGGTATATTGATGTTATACAGTAAGCTTACAATCCTCCTGGTATGTTGTTGTTATACAGTAAGCTTGCAATCCTCCTGGTATATTGTTGTTATACAGTAAGCTTACAATCCTCCTGGTATATTGTTGTTATACAGTAAGCTTGCAATCCTCCTGGTATATTGTTGTTATACAGTAAGCTTACAATCCTCCTGGTATATTGTTGTTATACAGTAAGCTTACAATCCTCCTGGTATATTGTTGTTATACAGTAAGCTTGCAATCCTGCTGGTATATTGTTGTTATACAGTAAGCTTGTAATCCTCCTGGTATATTGTTGTTATACAGTAAGCTTACAATCCTCCTGGTATATTGTTGTTATACAGTAAGCTTGCAATCCTCCTGGTATATTGTTGTTATACAGTAAGCTTACAATCCTCCTGGTATATTGTTGTTATACAGTAAGCTTGCAATTCTCCTGGTATATTGTTATACAGTAAGCTTACAATCCTCCTGGTATATTGTTGTTATACAGTAAGCTTGCAATCCTCCTGGTATATTGTTGTTATACAGTAAGCTTACAATCCTCCTGGTATATTGTTGTTATACAGTAAGCTTGCAATCCTGCTGGTATATTGTTGTTATACAGTAAGCTTGTAATCCTCCTGGTATATTGTTGTTATACAGTAAGCTTACAATCCTCCTGGTATATTGTTGTTATACAGTAAGCTTGTAATTCTCCTGATATATTGTTGTTATACAGTAAGCTTACAATCCTCCTGGTATATTGTTGTTATACAGTAATCTTGTAATCCTCCTGGTATATTGTTGTTATACAGTAAGCTTGTAATCCTCCTGGTATATTGTTGTTATGCAGTAAGCTTGTAATCCTCCTGGTATATTGTTGTTATACAGTAAGCTTGTAATCCTCCTGGTATATTGTTGTTATACAGTAAGCTTACAATCCTCCTGGTATATTGTTGTTATACAGTAAGCTTGTAATCCTCCTGGTATATTGTTGTTATACAGTAAGCTTACAATCCTCCTGGTATATTGTTGTTATACAGTAATCTTGCAATCCTCCTGGTATATTGTTGTTATACAGTAAGCTTACAATCCTCCTGGTATATTGTTGTTATACAGTAAGCTTGTAATCCTCCTTGTATATTGTTTGTATACAGTAAGCTTGTAATCCTCCTGGTATATTGTTGTTATACAGTAAGCTTGCAATCCTCCTGGTTTATTGTTGTTATACAGTAAGCTTACAATCCTCCTGGTATATTGTTGTTATATAGTAAGCTTGTAATCCTCCTGGTATATTGTTGTTATACAGTAAGCTTGTAATCCTCCTGGTATATTGTTGTTATACAGTAAGCTTACAATCCCCCTGGTATATTGTTTGTATACTGTACGCAATGATAATGGTGTGTTGTTTGTTTAATTTGAGCAAACCACGTGATGCATTGTTTTTATGCTTTGATCAATCCGTGGTCTATTGTTGGTATTTTGTTTTTATACTGTCAGCAATCTTCGTCGTATATTGATTTTATCATATGAGCAAAATCATCATTATATATTAATATATATATATGTAATAATAATATTTAATAATTATTCTTACTTGCTTGATCAATGAAAAGTAATAAGACAATGATATAACAAGAACTACCAATAATTGTTTTGCTTAATGTTCTATTTTTAGAATAATCCTACACACGTTGTATTCTATACACATTGGTTCAGTGTGGTTTCTACTCTAGTTGGTATTTGGGGACTTGGTGTGACATATAGATCTACGAGAGCTAAACTAGAGGAGTATAGAATTGGCATCAAATTCGCTTGTCTACAGTTTGTTTTGGTGTTCATAAATGTACAGTTTGCAGTCATTGGTTTATTGGCTAGGAATGACATACCTGCATGCGAGGGAACGAGAGACTCGAGAGTCCGAGGATACCGTAATCATTTTTTTTATGTCACTATGTTATAGATTAATATGTAGTTATTTTATGTATTTTAAGTTTTTAGAAATAATTCTGATATAAGTGTTACGATAAGATAACAATGAAAAGGAAGTCGAGGATTAAACATCAACAAAAAAAGTTAGAATAGATTTCTAGTAAAAGAACTATTCATATAATATAACCAAATCACAACAGCACAAACAGTGGCTGTTGGTTTATGGTGTTTAACGCCACTTTCAATAATATTTCAGTTACATCGTGGCGGTCAGTTTTATTTATACCGGAGTACCCGGAGAAAACCACCGACCTGTCGTAAGTCACTGACAAACTTTATCACATAATGTTGTATCGCCTGAGTGGAACTCACAACGTTAGTGGTGATAGGCACCGAATGCACAGAATACGATCACGACCACGACGGTCCCCAACAGCACAAACAGGTAAATTAAAAACATAACAAACAAGAAAAGCTAACGCAGACAAAAACAGTGATGATAGCACGTGTTATAAGGCTCAGTATCTCATGTCCGATTCATGGCACGTGACGTGAAGTTCTAATGGTTAAATTATACATTCCGTACCAAAAATATTACATCGCATGAAAGTGGAACTGAACACAAACTCTAGCAAATTCTGTATCTGGGGCAAACTTTCTTTCATGGGTAACTGGTGAAATTGAACCTTGTATAACTGGGAAATATAACTATCATTCTTACAAAGCTTTTATTATGTAATACTTATTACAATATATTTTATAATGTAAAAAAGAAAAAAAGATTGATTTGTTTTTGTTTTTGTAGGAATTCACCATTCCTTACTAGTCCTAGAGATGTTTCTATTGTCAATATTAGCAAGGTTTGCTTACCGACGATCTGACCCAGCATTGCTTCAAGCTGCTGAACTAAAAGATGTCAGCCAAACAGCGAATGACAATGTAATATAAATTTTATAATCCTATGTGTATTCTGCAGTAGTATATTTACTCTCGAATCTGTTGAACAAACATATCATTCCTATACTTTGTTAGGTTTATGGTGTTTAACGCCACTTTCAATACTAGTTCAATTATATCCTGGCGGTCACTAACAAACTTATATTTTGGAATCTTTTGATAAAGGAATTAAGATTTGATATAACAAATACTATTTAATGGAATGCATTTTGGTATAGATTACTGCTTTAGTGTGAATATAGTTATCAGTGCAGCTGATTTTGACTATTAAACTGACTATAAGTACAAATATTTGATTTACAATCTATACTACATCCTATTATATGATTTTCTCTTCTAAGTAAACATTGACAGATTCAGGTAAAACAAATCATTTTTCCAAAGTATCATTTTCAAAAGGTTCAAGCACTGTGGAAACGTTTTTTTAGAAAGGAAGCGAACTGTTGTATGTTTGTAATAAATTGAAAATGAACACGTCAATAAACTAGTGACCATCTTAGTGAAGACAACAGCTACCATGACGTCCGCTTAATACTTGTTTGAATGGGACACAATTTAGTAACCAAATTATTGCTAAATATAATGATTTTAGTTTTGCCATTATAATTTCCCCACTTTAAAGTAGTAATATCTCTGTTTCCCCATAACTGGATCTACATATCACTGTGGATACACCATTCTACATCTTGTTCCAGTAATCATAATTTTTTAAATAGTGAATTATATTTCTCAAAAAATTATTGTGCCGTGATACCAACTACCTAACGTGCATTTTCTCAAAGCGTTTTGTGATCATTATCATGAAGCAAAGCTGTTGATCATTATCAAATATCCGTGCCTCAACTGCTAGTAAAATGTTTCTAGTTTAATCAGTATAAGAAGATTTTGGAGATACAAAAAGGTTAATCAGAATTCGTAAACCACAGGACAGACAACACAATGGCCAAAACAGAAAAAAAAGACTAAAGGACAAACAACGATCTACAAATAAACTCAGGTACTCCAGAAGGATAAGAAGTTCCTTACATCTTGTGAACCGATTTGTATTATGCATCGGTTTTGTAAATGAGCAATGTGATGGAGGGAGGCATTCATGGAGTGGTAGAAACACCATGTCCCACTACCGACTGTTTCCGAGTTCCAAGCTTTTGTCATTTTATGTTTCTGTGTTATTTTTTTTGTCTAATAGTAGAACAATATTTTGTATTATTACCCAATTGCAATGTTTTACATGTTTTATAAAGTATTGTTTATTTTCAACTATTTTTGGGGTTTTGGCTTTCTAGTGTTCTATTACCTGGTGATCTATTGTCCGGTGTTCTATTGCCTGGCGTTCTATTGCCTGACTACCTTTGATCTTTACTGTGATTGGTCAAGACAATCTCATGAATATTTATTACCAATCCGAAATCTTGTATAGTCCACACCGAATTATATCGTATGACAGTGTGGTAATCTAAAACGATTTAACCCTTTGACTGCGACGTTTCATGTATAATTGTTACTTCGTGTGCGGTATAATTCCTGAGTTATGGTTCTTTCAGCAGAGTGACGTCATTTATTTCATGATGTCATTTTAACAGCAATGTGTTGTTACTTACTGTTTCTTTTTAATTTTGAAGAGGTTCTATATGTGTAATATCTATATCTGACTTCAAATTGTGCAATCCAATTATAACGTATTTGTGTAGCTTATTCTTAAAGAAAATAAACGTAAATTTCTTTCCCAAGGGACATATATCCCTAGCACAGTCTATCAATCAGGGACATATATCTGTCCATCGCGTCGTCTAAAAACAAGCACAGCTTAAAAATTTTAAGAATTTTCATATTTATTATGAAAAAGATAATTTGTGATATTTGCTAAAATTGTTAAAA
This sequence comes from Bathymodiolus septemdierum, assembly GCA_963383655.1. Taxonomy (NCBI): domain Eukaryota; kingdom Metazoa; phylum Mollusca; class Bivalvia; order Mytilida; family Modiolidae; genus Bathymodiolus; species Bathymodiolus septemdierum. The sequence goes on along the minus strand of OY726518.1, from coordinate 111,998,919 downwards.
CAATATTTATATATTGAAAATAGTAGTTGTTTTTAATCTGTCTAAAAAATTATGATTAGGTAATGAAACAGTTATTTAATAGAAGTGCAGGCAATAGATCAAACAGTTTTCCCTCGGTATTGGGAAAGACCAGTGTTCTATTGGCCTCGGTCGTTGACCTCGGGCAATAGAACACTTTGGTCTTTCTCAATACCTCGGGAAAAATATTCTGATCTATTGCCTGCACTCCTATTAAATAACTACTGTTCCATCTAATTAATATTTAACATTTATATTGCATGATCTATTACAAATAACATTGCATAATAAATCAAGTTTACTTTATATGTTACAGGTTTAATAAGATCATGGCGAGAAATGTGGAACATAAACAGTAGGCACCGTTTTATACTGCTCACCCGCTACCACATTAGCGAGAAATGCGGAACATTAACAGTAGGCACCGTTTTATACTGCTCTCTGAATACGACATTACGTATCTACATGACCTAATAACGGCACTTCTGTTAATTCTGCAGTACCATCATATAACGACCCTGTTTTTGCCATATTCCATTAGCTGATATTAATTGATAAGATGACATTGGAAAATTATGCTCATTTACAGTAGAAACTGTAGAATTTGTCTGAGTCATCATATACAGTAGGCAGTGTAGTTTATCTATGTAATTTTAACTAGGCAATTTTGTGTGTCTAGGCAATCAAGAACAGTAGAAACTACATAATTCTTCTAGGGCATCAAATGAGATAGAGACTGTAGTTTGTCTAAATCATCAGACAGTATTTACTATAAAATTTATCATAAGTCGTCGTCTACAGTATAGAACACGTCAATATAGTCTACATTTTGTACACAAGATAATAAATTAATTTTAGAGTCACATGTCATTTTATATGTGATTTGATTGGTTTAAAAATTTGAAGTTATTTGTCAATGTACGAAATCGAAAAATAGGCGTCGTTCTCAAGGCGTCGCTGCTGTTGTCATCAGGTGATTTTCTTTAAATGAGGCACCTTTGGGGTTATTTAAATTTATTTCTAATTATTTGCCTTATTTTGAATTTTTTTTTTCAATATCATAACAAAAAAAGTTTTAATTAATTTAAAAGGATTGATCGAAATTATTTGTACGGTTAATTCGAAATAACCTCAATCAGGTTGTACACACCCTTGCGTAACCCGCTAAAAAAAAAAAAAAAAATAAACGAGTGGTGATCTATTTCAGTATTATTCATATGTCACCTATTACCTGAATGAATAGGATTTTGAATATTATCAAGATTGTTGTTAAAGAAATGCAAATATTAGATGTAATACTACAAACTGAATGTAATAGATGTGTTAGATGTTAGATAATAGAAATTATTATATAGATATCGATGAAATACCGTGATTTCCGAGTTAAATAAAAACGATAATTTCACTAGTGTAATTACCATTTTTATTTTCACTCTCGCTATATTTCGCACCATTTCGTTATCGACGTCATATGAAGACTTCCAGTTTGAAACGTAAAATTTAGACGTTATTTGGCTTTGTGTACGCTTCAATTTGGATCAAATTTAACTAAAATAATATTTCAAGGTAAACATTTTAATTATTTTATTGTCGTGGGTGGGTGGCGCCATGTTTTTTGAAGCGATACACATTATAGTATATCCCTTCGCTGCACACGTAATATAGTGCAATTAAACTCATTTTATATTAAATTCGATTCGAAACATTGCTTTTTATCTATATAATAAATACTATAACTAATTGAAGAGTTTCATTATCAAAAATATGTCACTCGTGACCAAATAACGTTGTGACTCACTCATGCGCTGCGCGCATTCGTGAGTTACTGTGTTATTTGGTCATTCGTGACATATTTTTGATAATGAAACTCGTCAATTAGTTATAGTATAAATAATTATTGTAATATAAATTCTGCTGTTGGATAAATCGTAAACAATGATTTAAGAATTGAATGCATTCTTTTGAAGTTTCATTGGGGTATGAAAGCGTTGACCGAAGTACATTTTCAATGAAGCGCGGTAGCGCTTTATGTTGAAAATGTAGTTCGATCAACGCTTTCATATCCCAATGAAACTTCAAAAGAATGCATTCAATTCTTATAATTATATTTAAATCACACCAAAATTTAATATAGTTGAATTTTTCGTTGGTAATTTTATTTGTGTTAGATTATTTGCTGTTGGAAATTACTACGCCATTGATTGTTTAATCTGACGTCGTCATGGAGGCACGTGCAAGTTCGGATTTGAGTTTCATTGGGATGTGAAACATCTCTTTTATAATCATGTGACCACTTCATAACCAATCATATTGTAACATTTCAATGAAAAACGGAAGTAATGTAATTATTGTAATATAAATGATTCCCGTTAGATGAATATAATATAGTGATTGTAATATAAATGTTATTATTATACCTCAGTATATATTACGAATTTAGTTTGTTACACATATTTTCATTGGTTCTTCAGCCCTGAATGTCAGCATATATTCGGAAAACAGACGGGGTATATATTTTAGTCCCCAAAAACGATTAAAACATGGACGACAAAACATTACGCTTCACTGAATCAATGGTATAATACGGGATAATAAATGTATTTTTACCAAATTAAATGCTGTTTTTATACTCAAAACGGCTGCATGAACAAAAAATATTACAACGGTTAATTCCGTCACAAATACCTGATCGATTCGGCAAACTCCTATGTTCCACGGCTGTACCATAACAAATAAACAAAACGTTGAGCCTTGAAAACTTTCGACGTCATGGGGCCACACCAAGGTTTTATTTACATGTAGTTAACATTTAAATTATTGAAACTGTTTCGCAAACCCGTTGTTTTGCTATGTGCTATATTAATGTTATATCTATCAAGTTTATAAAATTTACTACATATGAAACTGTATTGATTTAGAAATTTAGTACAGTATTTTCCTTCATGAGACACCCTATACATGAAATATGACGTGACACATATTTTGACGTCATTGAAGAATGACGTCAAAGGTACGGACATCTAGAGATACGAAAAATGAAAATAAAAGAGGCAAATTTATTTAATACAGTTGGATGTTGTATTTTAAAAAAAAGGTTAAATCCGTAATATATCTGTTATTCAGCTATCAGACAGGGTATATAATGTGACATTCCCGGCTTATGATATATATTCCCTTCGGCTGCGCCTCAGGGAATATAGATCCTAAGCCGGGAATGTCACATTATATACCCTGTCTGATAGCTGAATAACAAATATATTACGGATTTAACCATTTTTTTTTGTTAAATACAGAACCAAACTGTCGTATACAAATTTTTTAATTTTTATTTTATTTATTTGTTTTTGTTTGTTTCCTTTTTGTTTGTTTATTTTTATTTTTCTTTTGTTTTTTTTTACCACGTACATAGTCCCAATTCATATATAAAACCTTATTAAATATTTTGCATCTTTTATTTTCATTTTCCGTATTTCTAGATGTCCATTTTCGTACCTCTGACATTCTTTGTTCAATGACGTCAAATATTTGTCACGTGATATTTTATGTACTGAGGTGTCTCATAAAGGAAAATCCTGTTCAATATTTCTAAATCAACACAATTTCATATGCAGTAAATTTAATAAACTTTATAATTATAACATTAATATATTACATAACAAAACAACGGGTTTGTGAAACAATTTCAATAATTAAAATGCTAACAATAAGCAAAAACTTGGTGTGGCCCCGTGACCTCGAAAGTTTTAAAAGCGGAAACTTTAACACACTTTCGCTTGTTGATTGTTATGTTCAAATTTGTAATGGTACAGCCGTGGAACATGGGAGTTTGCTTAATTGTTCTGGTGTTTGTGACGGAATTAACTGTTGTAAGAGTGTTATAATCACAAAATAAATCATCATAATTTACATCCAAAATGTCAACGACGTCCGTAACCGACGATGAAACATGTGTATTGGCTCTCATTTGAACAAGTGATGTTGAACTTGAACTGTTTTGTGTCGGCGGCATGAGTTGCAACCGGGAAGTACTGTGCGGTGGCATTATTGAGGATAGTTGAGATGGTTGCTCTCCACGAACAGAACTTGTGATAATGTCTCCCATAACTTGTTTTTCCTTTGATGAAACACGTTGATATACTGCAACTGACGAGGCAGATTTGTGTCCGGTAACTGCCATAATTTGCGCCATTGAACAGTTTCTTCCGAGGATAGTTGCACCCGTTGCACGAATTGAGTGGTTGGTGTAGATTTGTGAAAGGTATATTTTAATTTTTTATTGAAGAAAAGAATATCTTTTTTGTTCTTACAACCGTTTTGAGTTTAAAAACAGCATTTAATTTGGAAAAAATACATTTATTATTCCGTATTATGATATTGATTCAGTGAAGTGTAAATATTTCTGTTTTTGTCAACCACGTTGTTATTGTTTTTTGGGGCCCAAATGAGGGAGACCGAAAACGTACATATATTTTCCGTTTTCCGAATATATGCTGACATTCAGGGTTGAATAACCAATGAAAATATGTGTAACAAACTAAATTCGTAATATCATATAATTTACTGTTAGATGAAATAGTAATGTGTGACTGTAATAGAAATGGTAAACCAAACACGTACACTAACCTTTCACCCTCGTGGTAAACATTGCGCTTGCAACAGTTAATTTGCACGATTTTTCAGTGGAATATTGTTGAACACAAAAGGGAGAATATTTTTCTCAATAAAGAATCATCGTGAATGGGGTTTAGATTCACTTATGTGTACAGAATGGCAACAAAATACGACAAAATCGACTAACGGAGGCATCAAACTCTCCTTCATATGCTAATTTCTCGGATATTAGACAATAATAAATATCAGATTTCGCATGGTTTTACAGGGAAATTCATAGGTAAAGTACATACAATACTCTGTGGTTCTTATCTCCTTTGCAAAGGTTATTTAAAATATGTCAATAATATGTCAAGTTGTTTTTTTCTGCTAAACCGGAAGCGATACCAAACAACAGTTGCCGTTACTCTTACCATACAGTGTACAGACGCTGATGAAGCTTGTCGGTCAACCGAAATATCTGTCAATTTGATTATGATTATAGTCTTTTTGTAGACTTGTTATTTTTGTTATATTTTAGCATCTTTTTTATATTATATATATATATATATACATACATATTTTCAGTATATCGTAGGATCAGTCAAAATTGTTGTAAACCAAACTCTACCAGTTACACAAACAGCCTGGCTAATAACATTCTTTGGTTTTATTGCTCCCTTACACTTTAAAATTATTTGGCTTTCCAATCTTTTGATTTTGAGCGTACCTCAAGATTATTCCAAAAACGGGTCGTACGCACTATATGAGATATCTACATTTTCATTAAGGGTCATACAAGAAGAAAAGAGATACATTTGTTTGAAGATACTTGAGATTTTCTATTGGAAACCGATAATAATAAATAGCAATGTAGTATTAATGAAAGAAGGTTGAATATCCCATGTTGAAGTACAAACCATCAGACGAATAACCATTTTCTTTATTAATTTTTTTATTAAAACCAGAGGCTCCCAGGAGCCTGTAATCGCTCACCTGGATCAAAGCTGCTTTCAATAACAACGCAATCGCACTGTGGCGGCCATCTTGGTGGGAGAGCGCGACTGCCGGACACAATTTTGGAAGAGGACCATCCAATGACTATTCCATCAAAGTTTGGTTCTAATTGAGCTACTAGTTCCAGACAAGATGGTTTTTATGTGAATTTCCCATAGGGTCCTATGTTAAACTAAGTACAGCTGTGCAGCCATCTTGGTCAGAGGGTGGGACCACCAGACGCAATTTTGGAAAAGGACCATTCAATGACTATTTTATCAAAGTTTGGTTCCAATTGAGCAACTGGTTCCAGACAAGAAGATTTTTATGTGAATTTCCCATAGGTTCCTATGTTAAACTAAGTTCGGCTGTGGGGGCCATCTTGGTCGAAGGGCCGAACATTTTTGGAAGAGAACCATCCAATGACTATTTCATCAACATTTAGTTCTTATTGAGCAAATAGTTTCAAACAAGAAGATTTTTATGGGAATTTCCCATAGAGTCCTATGTTAAATTAAGTTCGGCTGTGGCGGCCATCTCGGTCGGAGGTCTGAAATGCCAGACATAATTTTGGAAGGGGACCACACAAGGATCATTTCAGCAAAGTTTGGTTGAGATTGGCTCAGTAGTTACAGAAAAGATTTTTTTTAAATTTCATCCCCCCTTTTTTCTATTTTTAGTTTGGTGGCCATCTTGGTTGGAAGTCGGGATCACCGGACACAATTTTGGAAGGGGGCCATCCAAAGACTATTCCACCAATGTTTGGTTGCAATTGGCCCAGTGGTTTCTGAGGAGAAGATTTTTATGGGAATTTCCCATAGGGTTCTATGTTAAATTAAGTTCGGCTGTGGCAGCCATCTTGATCGGAGGTATGAAATGCCTGACACAATTTTGGAAGGGGACCACCCAAGGATCATTTCAGCAAAGTTTGGTTGAGATTGGTTCAGTAGTTTCAGAGGATAAGATTTTTTTTTAATTTCATCCCCCCTTTTTTCTAATTTGCATAATCGGTCAAAATCGGCAAAAGTTCAAAGTTCATAAAAAATCCTGTAATATATGTTAAAAAGCTCATCATTATGCTTATACAATTCAAATTTGGGCACATTCTGGCTTAAAATAGAGCAATTTTGTCCATTTGAAGAAATTTCTATTTTTAGTAACAGCGGCCATCTTGGATACAGGACGGCTCTGACGGACACAATTTTGAAAGGGACCCACCCAGGGACCATCCCTACCAAAAAGTTTCGTTTAATTTGGTTCTGCGGTTTCAGAAGAGAAGATTTAAATGTGATCTTTTATCAAAATATGCCTAATTTGCATAATCGGTATATATCGGCTGAAAGAAAAATTTCACAAAAAAAACAGGAATATATGTTAAACTACTCCTTGCCATGTAGCTGCAGTTAAAATTTGAGCTCATTTTCACTTACACTAAAGCAGCAATGGACAATTAAAATGTTATCCCCCTTTTTTCTATTTTTAGCTTGGCGGCCATCTTGGTTGGAAGTCGGGATCACCGGACACAGTTTTGGAAGAGGGCCATCCAAGGACCATTCCACCAAAGTTTGGTTGCAATTGGCCCAGTGGTTTCTGAGGAGAAGATTAAAATGTGAAATGTTGACGGACGGACGACAGACGACGGACGACGTGAAGATCAAGTTGACATTTAAATAATATTTACAAACAGGTATTAAGTAGTCACGCATCAACCTTCATATACCAAAGAAAATATACTTTTTAAACTTAAGTGAGGATTATTGTAATTTAAGCGTTTTATATGAATCAGCTGTGGGTACAATAGTCCTCTATGTATAAAGAAAAAAAAAACTAGAGCAATGTAATTAATCAATATTGGGTTACTAAGCCATTGTGAAAGCTCAGTGATACCAGGTATATTCAATGAGATAGCTAATTAACATATTAGGTGAGTTTCTAATGGCGGAGGGGTGGGTCGCCAATTTTCTTATTATCTTGCTTTCCACTTCTTTAATTAGAATTATTAAGATATAATTTACAGTTATTTAACAACATTTTCAACAATATTTCAGCTATATCGCGTAGGACAGTTTTATTGATAACGTAAAACGAGTACTCGTGATAAAAACACAGACCAGATGCAAGGAGTGACAAATTCACCATATAAAACTATGGAATACACCCCCTATTGTCAGCAAATATTAAAAACAATATATTTATAGGATATGAAGATAATCTTTAAAATGCTCCACTCTTTGCTACACCGAAAGCCAATTTAGGTACAAAATATCTTGTTATATAAGGAACAAAGGTTATTTTCTAAAAGAACACTGATTCTAACAATAAGTTCTCTAACATCATCCAAATGGTTGACTTTTTGATGGACAACATATTTGTTGTGGTCGGTAAACATGCTGTTCAGCTGACAGTTGACATTCCTATGGGTACCTACTGTGCTCCTCTTATCGCAGAATGTTGCCTTTATTCGTATGACGCAGATTTTATGCAGGAGCTTCTAAGAAACCGAAAAGGAGATAGATCAGTCATTTACGTTTACATTCCTCTATACAGAAAAGATTGAAGATACCAAAGGGATAATCAAAAGCCGTAAATCGAAGGACAGACAATGCAATCGCCAAAGGAAACAAGGCAAAAAGACGATCAATAATCAATACATGATGCCTTTTCATTGACTTATTCAAAGATTAATGACCTGTTGATCTTGGTCTTCCTCATATATTGTCATACACATAGAAATTGAGAATGAGGACCAGTTTAGAGCGAAACTGTACGACAAAGATGTTAATTCAATTTTTCCATTATGAATTTTTCTTTTATATGTAGCATTATTTCAGCAGCATCTGGAGTATATATATCGCAATTGATACGCTATTCCAGAACATATATACCCTATCATGAACCATGGGTTCCTACCGGGTGAAGATACCAAAGGGGTAATCAGAAGCCATAAACCGAAAGACAAACAATGCAATGGCCAAAAGCAAAACAGAACCAAGAGTCAAACAATGATCTAAAACACTATACAGAAAACTAAAGATTGAGCGAGACGAACCTAACAGGAAACCGGGGGTAAATACAGGTACTCCGGAAAGGTAATCAGTTCCCACCCACTATAGTGGCAACCTATGTTACTGCTAAACGATACGAACATCATATAATTGCATTCATCACTTCGACTAAATGGTGTTTACAATTCATACGTTATTCTTGTGCTTGTTCCTAGGACATAGGCCAGCTCCTGACGCAAGATAACTACTCAATACGTTGCTCTTAGGTTAATCCATCGCTACAAAAATCCTACGACAATCATCACGAATTGGTTGACCGTTACGAAATATCAATTTCTCAAATGGAAATGGATCTTTACCCTTTACGTATAGTTTTCCTTCCTCCATCGCCGACAAGAATGTTACCGGACTTGATTATATGCGGAACATAAAGGATGTCTTATAAGAAGCAGGGACTGCTTACCCTTCGCGAGCACCTGAGTTCACACCTGGTTTTTTGGATGGGTCCGTGTTGCTCATCTTTTTACTTTTCTGTGTTGTGTTTTTCGTTGTTTTGTTTGTCTTCGTCCTGTGTCTTGTGCGCCCAATTCTTGATTACCCATTCGTTTTTCTGTAACGTTTATTTAGCCTACTAGCCAGTTTTTTCATACCATTTGATCAGTATCCATTTTATTTTAATAATATCAGCATGTAGTAACAAATTTATTGTCATACGATTAGCCTAGTAGCTAATTTATGTTCATACCATTTGCCATCTTGCCAATTTGGTGTCATACTATCAAGCTAACAGATTATCAAACCGGTCATTCCCCAATCTATGACATCACTTAATTTGTAACAAGTGTAACACGACGGTTGTCGCTGTTGGAACAGGAACTGTTAGACCTTCCGGAGTTCACTCACAGTTTTAGTGAGGTTCGCGTTGCTTAGTCTTTATCTTTGTGTTTGTCTTTTTGTATTTATTCTTTTTGCCATTGTCTGTCTTTATTTGATTGCCCCATTGGTATCTTCAAACTTTTCATATAGCAGCAAATTTAGTTTCATGCCATCATCGTAATACCCACTTTATTGTCATACCATCATCGTAATACCCACTTTATTGTCATACCATCATCGTAATACTCACTTTATTGTCATACCATCATCGTAATACCCACTTTATTGTCATACCATCATCGTAATTCCCACTTCATTGTCATACCATCATCGTAATACTCACTTTATTGTCATACCATCATCTAATACCCACTTTATTGTCATACCATCATCGTAATTCCCACTTTATTGTCATACCATCATCGTAATACTCACTTTATTGTCATACAATCATCGTAATACCCACTTTATTGTCATATCATCATCGTAATACCCACTTTATTGTCATATCATCATCGTAATACCCACTTGTCATACCATCATCGTAATATCCACTTTAGTGGCATACCATCATCGTAATACCCACTTTATTGTCATATCATCATCGTAATACCCACTTTATTGTCATGCCATCATCGTAATACCCACTTTATTGTCATACCATCATCGCAATACCCACTTTATTGTCATACCATCATCGTAATACCCACTTTATTGTCATACCATCATCGTAATACCCACTTTATTGTCATATCATCATCGTAATACCCACTTTATTGTCATATCATCATCGTAATACCCACTTTATTGTCATACCATCATCGTAATACCCACTTTATTGTCATATCATCATCGTAATACCCACTTTATTGTCATATCATCATCGTAATACCCACTTTATTGTCATACCATCATCGTGATACCCACTTTATTGTCATACCATCATCGTGATACCCACTTTATTGTCATATCATCATCGTAATACCCACTTTATTGTCATACCATCATCGTAATACCCACTTTATTGTCATATCATCATCGTAATACCCACTTTATTGTCATATCATCATCGTAATACCCACTTTATTGTCATATCATCATCGTAATACCCACTTTATTGTCATATCATCATCGTAATACCCACTTTATTGTCATATCATCATCGTAATACCCACTTTATTGTCATACTATCATCGTAATGTCATACCATCATCGTAATACCCATTTTATTGTCATACCATCACCGTAATGTCATACCATCATCGTAATACCCACTTTATTGTCATATCATCATCGTAATACCCACTTTATTGTCATACCATCATCGTAATACCCACTTTATTGTCATACTATCATCGTAATATCCACTTTATTGTCATGCCATCATCGTAATACTGACTTTATTGTCATGCCATTTTTCCAGTAGTCATTTCATTGTCATACCATTAGCTTATATTATCCAATTTATCGTCATAACATTAACATAGCAGTCAATTAATTTTCATACCATTTGCCTAGGAGCAAATATATTGTCAGACTATTCGCCTATTGTAACTAGCAACCGATTTTTATTATTATTAAATGTACTGTTAGACTAATGTATACTTTCTCTTGTCATTAAACATATTGTTCAAATCCAGCAATGTCGTCCTCAGATTAATTTTGTTGAACGTGATTGTGTGGTTTATAGGGTTTGTACTGTTATTTAATATGGCTGTCTAACATGCCGGCATTAACACTGTTAGCAAGACATCATCTAGTGTATGTAAATGTATTGATACACTACGTATTTCTTCAAGTAAGTACTCACTAAATGTAAACAAACAGGACAGTCTAAGAAATAAGAGTGTGTGTGCTTAGACGTCCCAAAAGCAAACAGTGCATGCATATTCAGTGCTCTTGATGACAAATACATTTTGTAATTATGTTTTCGGCTATATTTTAGATTGATTTTTCTCCTTTAACCAAGCTTTTCTTTGAATGGGTGTGGATAGTAAAGAAATAATTCCATCAAGTGTCTTTGTGTACATATTAAAATAGTATAATATATGGATGTGGTCAAGTGGTCTAGGGCGCTGGACCTAAGGTTAAGCGAATGGTGCTGCAGTGTATCAATGGTGTGGGTTCAAATCCCGTTGAGGGAAGAACAAAAATTTGACAGCTCTAAAATCTAATTCTAATACTGTTTGGCTTAATTTTCAGACGTGTATATATATATATATATATATATATATATATATATATATATATATATATATATATATATACACGTCTGAAAATTATATATATATATATAGACTTGACGCATTATTTAAAATCTTACTGTTGACCGATAGAAAATGTCAATCACATACATATATCAATTTATATCAATATAAGATATGTGTTTATATGTGCCGACTCGGTCTACAGTTTAGCCCATTTATACATGTATCAACACCTGTTGTTTGTGTTAATATCAAATATTAACCACCGATAACTAAAATAATTATGTTACATTTGTCCTGAAATCCATTAATATGTCAATAAAAAAGTTGAAAATTTAATATTTATTGTTTTTGCATCAATATACACCATAAATCTAATTAAGAAAGAAATTCAAGATAGTTTTAAATATAGAAGTTATACTATTATTTAAGATGAAAGGTCATGCTGATTATAACAATAATTTCATCACATGTATTAAAATAAAATTTGTTTCTAGCGTACACATGATAAAGCGGATGTCAGAAGAAATACTTGAAGTAAGTTAATTTTACTATATAAAAAAAACTCCTTTTGTGACCTCTATTAAGCAATAACTTGTGTTATGTGATCTTAATTTTAATTTTCATTCACAGTGCATTTCATATTAATTAATCATGTATTTAGTAACCACCTGTCTTATGTGACAATATTTGAATAATCCCGTTGAAGGTCACATAACAGAGGTTTGTCTGTATTTAGTAAAGTACAAAGTAGACAAAATGAGGCAAGATGAAAAATGACATACCTTCCGTTCAATTTGCTCGTATAAACATACAATATTCGACATACACATAACAAGTTACTGTTGGTAGGATTCAAACGCACTATCGGATTGAGTAAACATGAACGAGGAAATAAAAAATGGACATCGCGTAAGGCTCAATAAGATGTTTGCTCCATCTTTAAGAATATTCTTTAAGAGATTCACTAAAATCTTACGACATCTTATATGGGTTCACTCCAGGGTTCATACTTTCAATCGAACAATCAGCGATAAGCCTACAATTTGAAACTGAGTACACACCAAGAGTTGTTGTCCGATTGACCAAATTATTTAACTGTCCTGTATATGATTGACCAAAGATGAAAGAATAAAGAACCACATCGATGGTGCAATGGTTAGCGAGTTCGCCTCGAGTGCGTTAAATCGTTGGTTCGAGTCCCGATCTGGCTATGCCAAATACTATGAAATTTGTATTTGTTTCTTCTCCGCTAAGCACACAGCATTAACGAGAAAAAGCAAAGACTTGTTGGCTCAAAATCAAGATAATGTGTCCGAGTGGGGTGACATATCCATCGGCGAACTGTTGTTTCGGTGAGCTAGCACTATAACAGTCCAACTAAGCGTCTAGTACAAAAAGGACATCATCTTATTGAAAATTAACTTGTTCTCGCCATGATATAGCTGTAAAATTCGCGTTAAACAACAATCACTCACTGAAAGAATAAAGAAACATATAGCAAACCATGAATGGGAGTTTTTTTTACACATACAGTACACCACACAGAACACTGAATGGCATCTCTGAGGTTACACCTCAACACATTTTTGTAGATCGTTGTTTCTCCTTTTGTACGTTTTCTTTTGACCATTGTGTTTTCTGTTCTTCCTCGATTTACGGATTCTGATGACCTCTTTGGTATCTTCAAACTCTTCTTCTTGTTGGACACCAGTATGCGTAAATGAATACAAATATCTTAAATAAAACATGACTTCCTACTAAACAAATGGGAGTAAAGTAAGGTCTTTGTGATGAAGAACAAACAATTACTTGTACACAATGTAGTTACAGTAGTTTACCATGACATTAAAATTATAATTAGTTAATGATTTATAACTACGAATATAGTGATCATTTATCGTCTGTAAATGGTACATCAAAGTTCTAGTTGGTAATTTAATACATTTTATGTGTTAATTTAATTTAAATAGTAACATTCAAGCATGTTTGGATTATGGTGAATGAATGGTTTGGTTTGATTTATGGTGCTTAACTGTCACTTTCTACAATATTTCTGTTATATCGTGGCGGTCAGTTTTATTGGTGGAGGAAACTGGAATACCCAAAGAAAACCACCGACCTGTCGCAAGTCATGTTAAATAAATGCAGCATCAATACCGGTAATTCATATATTGAGTTTAACTTTATATACACCGGCAGAGTTGTATATAAAAACCGATTACAGTAATTACAATACTATCAGTAATAAATAGATAATTCTTGATATTTTATTAACGTCTCACCTTATGTATACAATGTACTATGCATAAACATAAATTAATTAAATATAATAATAAAATATATATAAATTAACAAATAATAAATCAATATGAGGTATTAGAGTGAAACAAAACATCTGTTGTCTTCCGATTCCAGTCAAGTGCTGTATACTGTTAAAAAAACTTAGTTTAATTTTGGCTTCTCATAACGTTATGTTTGATATTCAACATACTATATTAGTCCCTATTAGAAATGTTCATGTTAAGACAATAGGCTATTGAGTGATGTTGCATTGTACAGGTAGGCAGGAATTATGTTTTTAATTTTTTTTTTATCATAACTCCAGAAATTCTGAAAAGACATTTGTGGCGTATTGTGTATTTTTCAGGAAGAAAATGAACTCGTCTAAATCCAACTGTTCAAATGAGTATCCATCAGCAACAATATTATATCAAGGTATTCATTATATGTACAGTGATTTTCAATTCAAAAATTGTAAGAAGATGTTCCAGTTGATATACATGTAATAATATTTCTTGTAATATCGGATATTATAAACGGAATAATGCCAAACGTTTACCTTATCTGAGTGAGTGAGTGAGTGGTTGTTGTTTAACGCCAACTCAGCAATTTTACAGCTATATCATGGCGAGAACAAGTTAATTTTCAATGACATGATGATGAGGTCTGCTTTACACTAGACCAGCACGCTTAGTTGGATTCTTATAGTGCAAGCTCACTGAAACAACAGTCCGCGGATAGACATGCAGCACTCAGACACATTATCCTGATTCCGAGCCAACCAGTCCTTACTTTTCTCCTTAATGCTGCGTGCTTAGCGGAAAAGCAAGTAATACCAATTTTATAGTCTTTGGTTTGACGCGACCGGGCTCGAACCCTCGATCTACCGCACTCGAGGCGAGCACACTAACCATTACATCACCGATGCGGTTTGGTTATTTAAAAAAGATAGAAACATCTAGGCTATTTTATTCCATCTATTGTTTGAAATAAACACACGACTTATGTTGGATTTCTTTCCCTTTAATGCAGGTGATAACCGCTAGCTATTGCAACATCTTAACTAGTGAGATGTCTACAACACATGCTTTGCATTTTGTTTCATCTAATTGACAGAACTTAAAGGGGACAAAGCAACGACCATTCTAACTGCTATAAGTGGTGTGCTATGTTTGATCATACTTAGTATATATATAGAGGAGCTATGGTACTTCATTAATCACAGCCAAGATAAAAGACAAAAGAAGAAATTTATCTTCCTCTTAGGCCTTTATCCTGTAAGTATTGAAGCTACCCCATTGTAAATACAAATAACACAATTAATGATTGAAAGACACTTTCTTGCAATGTATACTGTAAGTGGCGTTAGGCACCAAAAACCTAATCCTCTATAACGGAAATATAATTATATAATTCCGTCTTGGTTTACATGTGACAATCTAATACATATGCTATGGGACAGTGACACAAATTTGTAAATGTTCACATATTGATTATTGAAGAGCCCGGGTGGCTCAATGAGTTAGGTAGTTGAATTACCTAACAACTCATACAAGCATATCACCAATACGGAGTAGGTTCGTGCCCGGCTTTGTAAATTACAAAAAGGGTGCACTCGACTAGCAGCCACAAGTGATTAAGTTTACCAGTTGCTTTGTTGGTGGTTCTCTCCGCATAGCCAGAAATGATGGGTACTTTGCTCATTTGCATATCTAAGATGGCGACGCCGGGACTTCTGCAATTTTCATATGATCTATATAGACGATATCATTCATAATTGCATGTGTGTCATTTTCTGAACTTGAAAATGATACATTGAATCAAGCTGAATTAAATGAAATAAAAATTAATGAAAACAATTAAATATTCGAGGTTCCTGGACTAAATGAAAATCCGAGGCGACGAACCCTTTTTTGGCCTTAAGAGTCTATGTAAAAATGTCTGAAATACATGAAACTGGTGGCGTGTGACACAAAATTTAACAATGAATGACATTTGGCGACATATTTTCTGAAATTAATTTTGATTCCTCAATAATATATGTAATTATATTGACTAACCTTATATTTCTAGCTTCTACACTCGGGGTTCCCACATTAAATATAATTTGATCATTTTTGCATGATCGCGATATCAAAGACATGTCTAAAATCGTTACAAAACAAAAATATTTGAATTTTGACAGAAGAAAAACTTTGCGGAAATAAACAATAACTTTTAATTTTCGAATCATTGACGGACACATTGAATTTCCGTACTGTAGGCTTTTTATTGACAAATCTAATAAACGATCCATCAAGCTTGAAACTGCAGTCACGTGATCAAAATCTAATTTAAATATGATGAATATTTATTAGGAAAGTACCATCAATTTCTGGATATGGGGTACTCCGGCTTCTTCCACCACTAAAACTGATCGCCATGATATAGTTGAAATATTGCTGAAAGTGGCGTTAAACACAATAAATCAAATTAAATCAAATCATATTGATTTTTTTCTGTTGTACATGCATATACACTGTATTCGTAATGATTATTGAAATGGTTAAATATAATAAGGATATAAGGTCGATCTATTTTTTCAACAATTATGATTTTAGTCAATTCAATATACATGTATATATAAAATCATTAAGTAATTATAAGCAAAACCCTCCTGATAGCGTATTTATCAAAACATCTCAACATTTACATATTTCTTATTAGAGCATAACAATAGGTACCCACCTGTTAAAGAGAAAAACTATAGCTAAAAATATTAAGATATTAATATAGATCATCGGTACTTGTCGAAATACTTGTTAAATTTTAAGAGTTAATACTGTTATTCGTGTAAGATAATTAAATTTATATAGTCTATATGACATGAACTAGACATCTTCTAATGAAAAATATGGTATTCATTTAAAAAGCTTCAAATAGAAAAAAACATATATTATAAATCAACTTGTAGGTCATTATCATTTTTTTTATAACAACAATATTGTTTTATTCAAATGCTTGTTTTTATTTTTTTTATTTTTACAAGACAAGACAAGATTTTATTCATACAACATCAGACACACAGGTGTACAAGAGGACATAACAAATTCACATTCTATATAAATACAAATCGACATATCATATATGCAATACAACATCACAAAATAATAAATAAATAACACACAAGAAAGAAATTGGACTGTCTATAAAAAGCGCACCATAATTTTAAGAAAATTTGCCAGATTCCTGTACAGTTCTACATGACAATACATAAGGATTCTTGAAAGTTTCAGTTCGGTTGGATATTTCGTGTAATATATAGGAATGAACTTTTCCCTAATGGTTTTGATTTCCTGTTGTTACAACCAGCTTCATAAGCCCAAGCTTCTTATGAAGCAATATGTGTATTATAAATATAGAGAAGTTAGCGACATAATTATATTAAACAAATATTAAATATTTTACAAATAATTCTGTAATCTTTGTAGAAATGAACTTTTCTGAATTATTTCATTTCCACCATATATTTGTAAGTATTCCCTAACAAACAATGAGCAAACATCAATCCTTTTAGTTTATTTACTCCGTTATGTAATATGTCTTATGTATTGAAAATCCAATGATTGTAAGAAAATAATTGAAGTTTTTATCGAATATTTTATATATCCGAATACAAGATGAGATGCTATAAAGTTATATCATTTTCTGTTCCACATTTAAAAAAAAAAAACTTCTTTTATTTTATCCCAAAACTCTTTGAAAAAAGTAGTAAAGTAATGACTATCGTCTTCTTCTATATTACATAAATTGCATAAACTATTTTCCATGATTTTCCATTTTTTGGTAGGAATGATGAACTGTAGTAATTTCCATCTGAAAACATTCAACTTATTTTCTCTTAAATAATTAAATATAAAATAACATACCGTTTCACATTTTGGTAGTTCTTGTTGTAAACAAGTATTCCATGTATTTAAACCAATTGGTTTTATAAATTTCTCATTGAGAAACAATTCATAAAATATCTTTTTTGCCCGACAAGATTCCAACAAACGACATACTATACCATATTTAAGACGACGACATTCCATACCAAGAGTCTGAGCTATGTTTGCAATATTAATAGGAATACTAGTTTGTGATAAAAGTCATTTATTCAAAAACAATTGTTGCAGATGATAAACAGACATGATAAAATTTGACTAAGCGACCTGACAATTTGCAAAAGTGGGGAGATAAAAATTGCCCCACATAAAACAAATCTGCATAACAAAGTAATACTCATTACATAAAAATACACAGTGATAAAATCATTATTAATTAAAACTCTAAAAATAACAAAGATTGAATATTTCAGTGAACAAATATTAAATGAAGACGGTGGCCAGAAGGTGGGGATTCAAAATTTCTTTAGACAATAAATTACGATCTTCCCACTAATGATGCTGGTGCTGGAATGACCGTGTGCCTACAACAAAGGATGCGCTCTTTCTTCAAATTCTACCCAATCAAAATTATGCACGGGCATGATCATACACTGACCATGAAACCTTGACCTAGTGTCATCATGCGAACAAAAATCCTTTTTATTTTCAATAAATGTACTATTCCTTAGGATTGAAAATTTAAAGGGGTTTCCCTTAATTAATACATAATTTCTTAAAATATTGACTACACTTTTTTGTGTGGAATTTTCGGTTTTAATTATATCCACCAATTCTTTTGGAATTGCTTTTTTCATAATGGTGAATTCTGTGATCCAATTTGATTTATTATTCAAACGGTTTAAGATACAATTGTGTGATATCTCACCATTTTCATCTAATATATCATTTACATAAACTAAATAACTATTTATCCAATTATTAAACAGCAAAGTTTTGTAATCAAACTTGATAAATGTATTACCCCATATGATTTGTTAGTTCAGGTTGTTATTTGACCACCTCCTATTTTGTTCGAACTTCGAAGAATTTCCCCATGAAAATCAAGAATCTGTTTAGTTTGTTTACTGTAATATTATCTAAATTCTGTGAGAATACTAGCCTTTCTTTTCCTAAGGTCGATTCTTAATTGGATTGTGTTCTTGATACAACCTTAGATTTCAGTGACTTGCGACAGGTCGCTGTTTTTCTTCTATTGAAAATGAGTATCACAAAAAAGCAAAAATCTACCACCATGTCTCCAATAATGACCACAGTTATCCAGTCATCAAAGGGGCAAGGTTGGTGTCTCATCAACCGGTTTAATTCTGCCACATTTGTGTTCTTGTCGCAAGCCAGAACTTTGATTTCCAACGTCATATGCCGTGGCCACATTTTTGTATTCAATGAGCTAAGGTTAGTGGCGATTGCTCGTTTTTGTGATATTGGGGAGTTATTGACCATCACTGATTAAAATTTCTTTTCGCAAGTAAAATGTTATGACAAAGGCCAATCAGTTGTTGGTATTTTGTTCCTGTATTTAAATACTGTTACAGTGACAGCCGGAACCTTTGAACCGTAATGAGAGCGGCAGGTTTGGCGCCTTAAAATCTGATTCAACTCACCATTTCTTTAGAAATGCCTGTACCAAGTCAGGGTCATTAAGGTTTTCACAGTTTTCCGGTTGTTGACTGATTTTGTCTGTTTATATAATTATGAGTTTTGACTTTCCCTTTGTAAGATTGTTCGGAGTTCGGTAATTTTGTTATTACCTTTATTGTTTATTGTACTATGCCACCATGCTCCCTATAATAAGTATATTAATACGATTTATCCTCGATGTCAAACACTTTATTTCAGGTAATCTCACTTACATCTTTAATACTTTTATTGGTACCAGTGACAACTTTAACAGCAGAATTAATATCATCCACGTAAGATTGTAGTATTCCATATCATAATAAAGATACTTTGTTAAATTGGTCTGTAAAATCATCTGATAGTCAACAAAACAAAACAAACAATAAAAACTGCTAACAAACTATTGCTATTTTTATTATATGCAAATGGTTGCTCATCAAGCCATCAGACTATGGAAGTCGCGCAGTTGGTTTGGTATGTACGTTTGAGATTAAAAAACGCCGCTACTTTAACTGGCATTTATATTTATCTGACGTTCCCGCGGACGGAAGAATGTTGATTGGATAACGACAACCTTTTAGTAATCCATGGAAGACCCTTCATTTATAGTCAGTAAATGAGCGATGATAATGATAATTTTTCAGTTCATGTTCGCTTTGTACTAGACCAAAGCGCTTAGTTGTATCTTTATAGTGCTAGCTCACTGAAACAGCAGTCCGTGGATAGACATGCTGCTCCACTCGGACACATTATTTCGACTCTGAGCCAACCAATCTTTACTCTTACTCCTTAATGCTGCTTGCTTAGCGAAGAAATAGAAAATACCAACTTAATAATCTATGGTTTGACACGACCGGTGCTCGTACTCAAGATCTACCGCACTTGAGGCGAGCGCGCATACCATTACACCATCGATGCGGTTGACTTCATTCATACCCGACTCTTCGTTTGCAATGTCCATAACGATCGCCTGTTTCTACAAAAACAGCAGACAATTTTTCCTTTATCACATACACACAATCTAATTATAGCAGAAGATTACACAAAATCAAAATCAAAAGATAAAACTGTTATTAGTCTAGAATACTCACCGTTCAACAGACTCAGCCGTTCGTCAAAGAGCCATATCAAACATTTCTAGACTGGTAAAATATATTGATCAATGCGTGCAAAGAAACAGTTACTTGAATAAACGTTAGAGTAACCGAAGGGGCAATCAAGATTTGACAATCCAAAGAAACTGGCAATACTGGGCACACAAGACACAACACAACACAATATGTGTTGGCCACCACTATGCATACGCAAACAAACACAAATAACATAAATAAGACATGAGCCCTCCCTACAAACAACTGGAGGTAAAGACTAACCGGACATCGTTTTTATGCGGAAATTGTAACGGACACCACAGCACGGAACTCAGAACTTAACAAAGCATGTAATATTTATGTCTAATATGTTATAAATTGCATGTTTTGCAGATACCTGTCTTTTGCCATTTTCATGTTTATCCAAATGATAATAGAATATTTTGACGGTGTTGAAAACCTATTAGTTAGTATGGAAGGCGAAAAACTTGCATTTGGAACGCCACCTGTGTGTTGCTTTTTTCGATTTTGCTTAAACAACATACCATTTACAAGGTATTGATTGATTATTTTGATAAAAACGAAAAATGCATGGAACATGTCGGATGATACTATTAATAATATCCTACAATCACCATCATCTTATACGGATACGATATGATATACAATATAAAATGGTTGCCTTTGTATATTTTTGACTCAATTTTTGAGATTACAGATATAGTAGTTTTCACAACGATAATTATGTATAATAAGCACATTTATTTAATGTATAATTTAGTATTTAGTCTTGATACCATGCAGTATCTATTATAGTAAAGGACACTACATCGATATCTATCGTTAAATATTATGTCTGTAAGATGAATGTTGCCCATATAAATCAAATTGCTGTATTAAAGTATATGAATAAGAACATAAACGGAATAGAAATTTGGAAATATATGATACCTTCAGAAACATGTACATTTCTATGATGAAAACAAACAAAATCGTATATGTTCGCCTCATGATAAAAGTAATGTTGGATATATTTTCTAAATTTAAACGATTACAATAAACCCACCTCATGTTTTACACATATATCTTATTATTGTTACAGTAAATCATTTAATTTAGCAAGACTGTTGGTATTACAAGTTGTAATTATAAGACCACTTGCATTGCTTGTCACTTTGATTCTGTGGATGGCTGGGGAGTATACTCCCGGTGATGAAGTAAGTTTGTAGTATGTAACTTACAATGTAATTACTTGTTCATCTAAAAACAAAAACCTACGTATTTATTGTGCAAGGTTAAGTCAAGAATACACCCATTGCATGATATGAATAGCACAATACTAAGATATGGCATAGACTAACATGTACGATGATAAAGCAGCAAACAAAAGACAAAATATTTAATAATATTACCTACAAAATATCTCAGATGAAAAACAAAACAAATACCACACTGTCGAGACAATTCTAAAATCCAATCGAATTGCAGTAGAACCGGAGTAATTTATTTAAGCATTTGTCAGAGAAAACTGAGGGGGGAATGAAGAATGGACAATTCAGAGACAGTGGCAACATTGGGCACACATGACACACGAAGAAGACACTTAAAAATTGGGATGCATCTATATGCTCGTGAAGAGTAGGAAGTTTCTGCTTCTTATAAAACGTCCGTCATGTTACTCATATAGTCAGGTCAGGTAAGAGTCTTGTCGGTGATATAGGAAAGAAAAAATCTACGTAAGAACCATTGTTATTTGAGATATAGATATTCCGTATCGTGATGACGACCGTATAATTTTGGTAACGATGACTTCAACCTAGAAGTAACGTAGACATGTTTGAGTAGCTTTTGATTTAATGTAATTGCACTCATAAAAGGAAATAATAAGATCTACAAAACATGTTATTAAATACTTACTAATAAACTGGCTTGCTGAATAATAAAGACACAATGTACTGTTAGTGTTAAAAGAAATATCATTTTACGATGGCATATACTTTCTATGGAAAATGTTGTATACAACAAAAATGGCAACTATTTACAAATATTAAAAAAACCAACTTGATAAGATCGTGATTCGCGAACTGTCTGAGTTTCATGGTATACTTGTATTCTATTTCTATTGATTTGCGGACTGCCAGAGTTTCATTATTGTACACGTAAGCATACCTCTATTCTATTTCTAATCCATTTCAATGTTTTGTATTTCAGTCAAATCCAGTAAATGGTGTTTTCTATTCAAACTTAATTAACATGATATCATCGTTATCATCTATTTGGGGTTTAGTAGTTTTATTTAGAGCCACTAGAAATAAACTCTCTAGTTATTCTATTATTCTGAAGTTCGTTTCGTTACAATTAACTATAGTATTTAGCAATTTACAAATCACTATACTTACCCAACTCGCGAAAGCTGATACAATACATTGTGAAGGAACACGTGGATCTCTTTTGAGGGGAATAAGTAAGTAAAACCTATTATTTTTCTTGTAATTGTAAATATAAGGTTAAGGGTTATATATATATATAGCAATATTTTAGTTATATCGTGGCGGTCAGTTTTATTTGTGGAGGAAACCGGAGTACCCGGAGAGACCGGCAGACCTGTCACAAGTCACTGACAAACTTGATCACATAATGTTGTATCGAGTACACCTCACCTGAACGGGATTCGAACTAACAACGTTAGTGGTGATAGATACTGATTGTATATATAGTTATAGATCCAGCTACCATACGATCACGACCACGACGGCCCCTTGTAATCATAGAATTTAAAATAAAAGCGAATATAATTTTGATACCCTGATACCCTGAACATATTACGAGTTTTAGTTTTCCTAGATACAAACATTACGTTTACATATAATTCATAATTCTGATGGACACAACCAATGCAATGGAATAAACACTAATTCGCATAATCAGACTTTTTGCCATAAAACCGACATAAAAGAAACCAAAATACGAATAGATGTCCTTCTTATTTGACTTCTTCTACTAAATATTGACCACCTTCAACAATTTTAAGATTATGCTCTGAAATGGACATTTTTGTGGGCAATAATTGAATTCGCCTTAAGCGAATGGAAATGAAATGTCGAAACTAACATATTTTGCCATAATCGTAACGGATGTCACAATTCGGTAATTAAGGTATTGTAACATTAAATGGCAACGCTATCTATGCACAACAACAGGTTTAAGGCAAAGTGTATACACGACCAATACAATTATTTTCTGTGCAATCTACATATCTTTATTTTTTAAGAAAATTATTTTCTGTTCAAACTACATACCTTTATTTTCAAACATCTTGCGCCATTGGTATTATTTTTACTGGTTGAGTATATATTTGTCAAATCAAAATCTCTTAACAAAGAATATTGACACGGTAAGACTGATTTAACGATAGCGCTGTAGAGATTTTGCCTTACCATTGACTGTGGACATTTCTGTTTAATTGTCACAGTGGCTGTGGACATTTTGGTTAAATGTGACAAGATCAATTTTGGGTTAGTTGTGGATTTATTTGGTTTAACTGTGGAATTGGTCGTTTGGGTTTAGCTGTGGCAGTGGATATTTTGGCTTAGCTGTGGCTGATACGGATATTTTGAATTAATTGTGGCTATGGACACTTTTGCTTAGCTGTGAATGTGGACATATTTGGTATAAACATTTGGTTTTCCATCTGTTTGGCTCATTTAAGGAATGATGTTGTCCATATTTATTAACAGACATTTGAAGTGAATACAATTCGGCAAACTAGTGGCATTTAATTTTGAGGAAGAACAAAAACAACAACAAATAAACCATCAAAAGGTCTGATATCCGATGTATATCTGGCCTGATCTTACTTGCTGCTACAACAAAGCAAAGTTTGCACACTATAGTCCGAAGCTAAATAAAATAAGACAATCTTAGAACACAAATAAGTGATTTGCTGCTCTTGTCAAATACAGTTTTTCATAGACAAAACAGAAGTTTCTTTCGCAACCACTTGAAAGCTAACTTAAACTATGAAAATATTCTATTACAGTAAGATAGAGATTTGCTGTCAATAGAATGTTTTATTACAGTAAGATAGAGATTTGCTGTCAATAGAATGTAGATATTTTATGTAAAAAACCGAACTCGCAATAGTAGAAATGAAATCAGATAAAACTTAATTACCAATTATATATTATATATATTTTATCTTCAGGAATCCACCATATGCTACTCATATTTGAGATGTTCTTTGTTTCAATACTGGCCAGATTTGCCTACAGGAATCGCCAGAAGCAGGACATATCGTTTGAATACGATGCAACACCATCGTAAAACAACGGACAGTTTCGCGCTGTACTTTGAAAAAACATGACAAAAACCATGTGTGTTTGTGATTTAATTTACATACAACTAATATCTACATACCTTTGTTTTAATTCGAATACCAATTACTACTTTCCAGTTAATATTTAAATCCGCCACATATTTGTGCCTATACCAGGATAGGGCTTGAATTTCCACGCCAGATGTCGTTGTCTTTGTGTGTTCATTTATGTGATGTGAGAGTGGATTGTTACTATTGTCAATATTGGTGAAATTCTTGACTATCATTGTTTCAAGAAGAGTTTGAAGATACCAAAGGGATAATCAGAATCCGTATATCGAAAAAGAACAGACAACACAATGGTCAAACGAAAAAGTACAAAAGGACAAACAACGATATTCAAAACATACAAATAAAACTAAAGATCGAGTAACATGAACTTTCTTTTCATAATTTAATCTCTTTTTTTAAATATTAAAAATCTTCATTGAGCTTGTATAATATATTTTACAATTAATTGTTTATTTGTACGGAGTATTTGTTTTTGAATAAAAAGTTTACATAATACAATACATAATTATTGCTTTCTCTTTCTTGAGACAAATGACCATATGAACGTAAAGTAAATACTTACTTTGTCACTTTTCAATTAAAGCGAAGAAATCGTGATTAACATTACAATGAATCTTGAGTAATAATGTCATTACCAATAGTAAATACTTAATACTCACTAAATAGGCATATTAAGAAAAGTTTGAAGATATCAAATGGTTAGGCAGAAGCTTCAATTTCAGTAAGAATAGACAATTCAATAGTCCACGAAACACTACACAGAAAAGATTGAGCAACACGAGCACCACTAAAACCCGGGTGCAAGAAGAATTCATATTTCTGATAATCTGAGACGCAGACATTCCATAATGGATAATGATGGCGACCGTAAAACCTTCGAAGTGATGACGTCAGCAGAAACACTAGTAACCATTGGTTCAATGGCTTCAATAGCAACATATCCTGTTCAGAATCACAAGCTCTGGAATACCGTATCAACTGAGAGATATATACTCCATATACAAGTGCTGCTACATATAAATGGAAAGTTCACGATGGGAAAATTTAAAACATCTCGTTTCTTGTATAGGTCTGTAATTGGACGAAACGTCAACTGCTTTAAATAATGTTATTGCATCAGGAGAGTGACCTCAATTGTCTGTATCCTTACACATCTTTAGAAGTTTTTAGAATGTTAATCGCTGATAGGATAGATGCTAACAGAAGTTTCGTGGATCATTTGGTAGATTCAATAATGCAGAGCTGTTTGTAAGGACCATTGTGCTGTTTAGGTATCATATAGATTAGCGAAGATCTAGTTCCTTATCTCTGAGTGAAATACCAAGGGAAAACAAAAAAAGATTCATGATTACTCATGATTTCCTCTCTCACAAAGTTGTCATATCAAACGGATTTTTAATTCTTAAGAGTTTTTCCTTTTTTTTTCTTTTAGCTAGCAATCGATACATTTACATAAAAAATAGTTAATTACAAAATGTGGGGAAATTGTTGAATTGCATGATAAATCAAATAATACAAATATTTAAATTAAATTTTTATAGTGGTATTGTGTGGCCTAGCAGACCTGACATGACTTTTTACAGCTACGTAACATGTACTCAGCATTAGACTGGCAGGTAGATTTCCAGGAACGTGTTTTACACTGGTCTTTGCTATCTTCACATGGTCCTGGAAAGGAGAGAAATAGCACAATGTGTTGCATATATATCATAACACAGGTGAAACAATACATTCTTAGCTTCACATTACTATTGGAAAATAACATGTTTTAGAGATCAACAATAGAGACAATTACGTACTTTGATCTGAACAAAATATCTATAGATAACAACAATTGTGATAAACTATTTATCATATCAAAGCCTTGGATGTTCTATTTAATATAAATGATGGGATAAGTCAAATCATATTTACCCCCCTCCTTAAGCAATATTGAAACGGATATCAATAAAAAATAATTCACAATGGGTATTTATTTAAATACGTTAGCACATTCTCCTTCCAGTGCAGCTACAATTACTGGGTACTTATCAGATGGATTGGACATTAATTACATCCAATAATATATTCATTACTGAAATCTACCGTTCTTAGATGATGCAATTATTAATAAAACTAAGGTTCTCCTTTTCCATGCATATGCGAACTTAGCTGATTTTGGCTATCCTGTTTAGACCCTTTGGTTTTATTGCTCCCAAAACTTAAAATTATTTGGCTTTCCAAACTTTCGATTTTGAGCGTACCTGATGAAGGTTATTCCAGAAACGCGTCATGCACAAGCAATTTGATATTTACGTTTTTATTATATTAGACAGTTTGTTTATTTTATTATGGATTACATTGTTGACATATTAATAGGTAAAGAATACAAAAAAAAAAAAAAAAATGTAGCAATATGATAATACAGTAATGCTTTAAACGTAGCAATATGATAATACAGTAATGCTTTAAACGTAGCAATATGATAATACAGTAATGCTTTAAACGTAGCAATATGATAATACAGTAATGCTTTAAACGTAGCAATATGATAATACAGTAATGCTTTAAACGTAGCAATATGATAATACAGTAATGCTTTAAACGTAGCAATATGATAATACAGTAATGCTTTAAACGTAGCAATATGATAATACAGTAATGCTTTAAACGTAGCAATATGATAATACAGTAATGCTTTAAACGTAGCAATATGATAATACAGTAATGCTTTAAACACGCTAGGACACACTTTCGTCATGTGAATGCATAAAGGCGAATCATCCAACTAATTATTTTATTATTCTTGTTAATTAAACACCAGTTTCCTTTTTTTGTGTGATAAACACATAAACACCATCATTTACCATAAAATAACAATTACCACAATTATTGCAGGATTTTCTACAATTCTTTAGCATATACCCGGGATTATTGTAACATTCACTTCTTGACGACCACGATGAACAGCTAGCATGGTTGTCAGTGCAGCTACTGTTCACTGACGTCTTGGTATCAGTTCCATTACCCCCTGATATTGCGCCAGAACATAATCCATTGTGACATGATTGTCCAGCATTACAATCTGCACATGCACTTCCTTTTAGAAATGGATATCCTTTGTGGAAATTAGCTCTGTATTGTATAGAGATTAAAACGTTAATAAATATACGAGTGTGTGAGTGAGTATTGTTTAATGCCAAGTCAGCAATTATTCAGCTGTATCATTTTTCGGTGTTTACTTTGTACTAGAACAGCACGCTTAGATAGAATGCATAGTGCTAGCTCACTGAAACAAGAGCCACAGGAAGACATGTCGCTCCACACGGACATATTATCCATATTTCACACCAATCAGTTTTTGTTCTAACTATTTAATGCTGCGTGCCTAGCGGAATAACAGTAAATACCAATTTCATAGTCTTTGGTTTCACTCTTGAACCTACGATCTAGCACACACGACGTGAGCTGTTAATAAACAGCTCTACCTCGCGTGTCATATATAAGAAATAATTGAAAACGACTGATTGATCTGTGCAAACAGACATCAATTTAGTTCCAAGAAATAAACAATAATATTACAATGCAATATACAAACATTACACAGTCATAAAAAACACTTAGAACATACATTTAAGTTAATTTAAATATAAAACACAAATCGCGCGCATAATGTATGCATATTACTTCTGCCAAATCACGCGCATAATGTATACATATTACTTCTACTTCTACCAAATCACGTGCATAATGTATACATATTACACATATATTATTTCTGACGTGTCCAGATCCGCAAAATAAATGAAACTAGATAGCATTAATCGATATTCAAAGATGTTAATCAAAATAGATTTGGACAAAATTCAAAATAAAGATCTAATAAAGCAATATTGCATGTTGCTATCTCTAATATTCACATATGCACTCACATTAATGGTATATGATCATGTTAGCCCCATTTAACAAAAACGAAATTTGTTGATATAGACAATAATTGAGGAGATATAAACTTAACGTTTACTTGTTAGATGAATACAACGACAGATTGTGACCACTACAAGACTTACCTTGGAGAGTAATAACATGCTAGGTACCAACCAAGATGATTGCTACATTTCTGCATCGCACATCCTACTTTGTTTGTCCCCAGACTAACTGAATTCATATTTCAATAAAACGGTAAAACAAAAGTCACAACCATTTGTAAAAGGGTGGGAACACTTACCCTTAATAAGAAACTGGGAACCCAAAACACAACTGATGTGAATTCACAGAGTTTACAAAGTGAGATAATGAGAGTAAGTAGCTATAGTTCATTAGTGATTTCTTCTATGTTTATTATTTTCATTTAATTTTAAAATTATATGATAACTTCTGCAAATCTTTGAATGTACGCGTGACCTATGCATGTACTTTTGTATTGCTAAGGGTATTATATATTATTAAAAAGCAAAGAACCGTATTTGCATGAATTGCATGTATTTACCGATGTGAGTGAGTGAATGACTGCTGTTTAATGCCAACTCAACAATTTTTCAGCTATATCATGGCGAGAACAAATTAATGTTCAATGAGATGATGATGAGGTCCGCTTTGTTCTAAACCAACATGTTGGATTTTCATAGTGCTAGCTCACTGAAACAATAGTCCGCGGATAGACATGTCGCTCCACTCGGGCACATTATTCTGATTCCGAGTCCACCAGTCTTTGCTCTTACTCCTTAATGTTGCGTACTTAGCGAAGAAGCAACACATACCAATTATATAGTGCTTGGTTTGACCCGATCGGGGCTCGAACCCACGATCTACCGCACCCGATGCGAGCACGCTAACTATTACACCACAGATGCGGTTTTTACCTGTGTGTAATGACAGGCTCTGTAATGGCCACACAAGTTCGGATGTTTGTTACTAATAATTTCATATGTTTTATCTGCGTGTAATGACAAGCTAAATAATGGCCACACAAGTTCTGATGTTTGTTACTAATAATTTTACATGTTTTATCTGTGTGTAATGACAGGCTCTGTAATGGCCACAGATGTTCTGATGTTTGTTACTAATAATTTTACATGTTTTACCTGTGTGTAATGACAGGCTCTGTAATGGCCACACAAGTTCTGATGTTTGTTACTAAACATTTTACATGTTTTACCTGTGTGTAATGACAAGTTCTGTAATGGCCACAGAAGTTCTGATGATTGTTACTAAACATTTTACATATTTTACCTGTGTGTAATGACAAGTTCTGTAATGGCCACAGAAGTTCTGATGATTGTTGCTAATAATGTTACATGTTTTACCTGTGTGTAATGACAGGCTCTGTAATGGCCACACAAGTTCTGATGATTGTTACTAAACATTTTACATGTTTTACCTGTGTGTAATGACAGGCTCTGTAATGGCCACACAAGTTCTGATGATTGTTACTAAACATTTTACATGTTTTACCTGTGTGTAATGACAAGTTCTGTAATGGCCACAGAAGTTCTGATGATTGTTACTAAACATTTTACATATTTTACCTGTGTGTAATGACAAGTTCTGTAATGGCCACAGAAGTTCTGATGATTGTTGCTAATAATGTTACATGTTTTACCTGTGTGTAATGACAAGTTCTGTAATGGCCACACACGTTCTGATGATTGTTACTAAACATTTTACATATTTTACCTGTGTGTAATGACAAGTTCTGTAATGGCCACAGAAGTTCTGATGATTGTTGCTAATAATGTTACATGTTTTACCTGTGTGTAATGACAGGCTCTGTAATGGCCACACAAGTTCTGATGATTGTTACTAAACATTTTACATATTTTACCTGTGTGTAATGACAAGTTCTGTAATGGCCACACAAGTTCTGATGTTTGTTACTAATAATTTTACATGTTTTACCTGTGTGTAATGACAAGTTCTGTAATGGCCACAGAAGTTCTGATGATTGTTGCTAATAATTTTACATGTTTTACCTGTGTGTAATGACAGGCTCTGTAATCGTCACAGAAGTTCTGATGTTTGTTACTAATAATTTTACATGTTTTACCTGTGTGTAACGAAAGGCTCTGTAATGGTCACAGAGTGTTCTGATGATTGTTGCTAATAATTTTACATGTTTTACCTGTGTGTAATGACAGGCTCTGTAATGGTCACAGAGTGTTCTGATGTTTGTTACTAATAATTTTACATGTTTTACCTGTGTGTAATGACAGGCTCTGTAATGGCCACAGAAGGTCTGATGATTGTTGCTAATAATTTTACATGTTTTACCTGTGTGTAATGACAGGCTCTGTAATGGTCACAGAAGTTCTGATGTTTGTTACTAATAATTTTACATGTTTTATCTGTGTGTAATGACAGGCTCTGTAATGGTCACAGAAGTTCTGATGTTTGTTACTAATAATTTTACATGTTTTACCTGTATGTAATGACAGGCTCTGTAATGGCCACAGAAGGTCTGATGATTGTTGCTAATAATTTTACATGTTTTACCTCTATGTAATGACAGGCTCTGTAATGGCCACACACGTTCTGATGATTGTTACTAAACATTTTACATATTTTACCTGTGTGTAATGACAAGTTCTGTAATGGCCACACAAGTTCTGATGTTTGTTACTAATAATTTTACATGTTTTACCTGTGTGTAATGACAGGCTCTGTAATGGTCACAGAAGTTCTGATGTTTGTTACTAATAATTTTACATGTTTTACCTGTGTGTAATGACAGGCTCTGTAATGGCCACACAAGTTCTGATGTTTGTTACTAATAATTTTACATGTTTTACCTGTATGTAATGACAGGCTCTGTAATGGCCACAGAAGGTCTGATGATTGTTGCTAATAATTTTACATGTATTACCTGTGTGTAATGACAGGCTCTGTAATGGCCACAGAAGTTCTTATGATTGTTGCTAATAATGTTACATGTTTTACCTGTGTGTAATGACAAGCTCTGTAATGGTCACAGAAGTTCTGATGATTGTTGCTAATAATTTTACATGTTTTACCTGTGTGTAATGACAGGCTCTGTAATGGTCACAGAGTGTTCTGATGATTGTTGCTAATAGTTTTGCATGTTTTACCTGTGTGTAATGACAGGCTCTGTAATGGTCACAGAGTGTTCTGATGATTGTTGCTAATAGTTTTGCATATTTTACCTGTGTGTAATGACAGGCTCTGTAATGGTCACAGAGTGTTCTGATGATTGTTACTAATAATTGTACATGTTTTACCTGTGTGTAATGACAGGCTCTGTAATGGCCACAGAAGGTCTGATGATTGTTGCTAATAATTTTACATGTTTTACCTGTGTGTAATGACAGGCTCTGTAATGGTCACAGAAGTTCTGATGTTTGTTACTAATAAGTTTACATGTTTTACCTGTGTGTAACGAAAGGCTCTGTAATGACCACAGAAGGTCTGATGATTGTTGCTAATAATTTTACATGTTTTACCTGTGTGTAATGATAGGCTCTGTAATGGCCACAGAAGTTCTTATGATTGTTGCTAATAATGTTACATGTTTTACCTGTGTGTAATGACAAGCTCTGTAATGGTCACAGAAGTTCTGATGATTGTTGCTAATAATTTTACATGTTTTACCTGTGTGTAATGACAGGCTCTGTAATGGTCACAGAGTGTTCTGATGATTGTTGCTAATAATTTTACATGTTTTACCTGTATGTAATGACAGGCTCTGTATTGGTCACAGAAGTTCTGATGTTTGTTACTAATAATTTTACATGTTTTACCTGTATGTAATGACAGGCTCTGTAATGGCCACAGAAGGTCTGATGATTGTTGCTAATAATTTTACATGTTTTACCTGTGTGTAACGAAAGGCTCTGTAATGGTCACAGAGTGTTCTGATGATTGTTGCTAATAATTTTACATGTTTTACCTGTGTGTAATGACAGGCTCTGTATTGGTCACAGAAGTTCTGATGTTTGTTACTAATAATTTTACATGTTTTACCTGTATGTAATGACAGGCTCTGTAATGGCCACAGAAGGTCTGATGATTGTTGCTAATAATTTTACATGTTTTACCTGTGTGTAATGACAGGCTCTGTAATGGCCACAGAAGTTCTTATGATTGTTGCTAATAATGTTACATGTTTTACCTGTGTGTAATGACAAGCTCTGTAATGGTCACAGAAGTTCTGATGATTGTTGCTAATAATTTTACATGTTTTACCTGTGTGTAATGACAGGCTCTGTAATGGTCACAGAGTGTTCTGATGATTGTTGCTAATAATTTTACATGTTTTACCTGTGTGTAATGACAGGCTCTGTAATGGTCACAGAGTGTTCTGATGATTGTTGCTAATAATTTTACATGTTTTACCTGTGTGTAATGACAGGCTCTGTATTGGTCACAGAAGTTCTGATGTTTGTTACTAATAATTTTACATGTTTTACCTGTATGTAATGACAGGCTCTGTAATGGCCACAGAAGGTCTGATGATTGTTGCTAATAATTTTACATGTTTTACCTGTGTGTAACGAAAGGCTCTGTAATGGTCACAGAGTGTTCTGATGATTGTTGCTAATAATTTTACATGTTTTACCTGTGTGTAATGACAGGCTCTGTATTGGTCACAGAAGTTCTGATGTTTGTTACTAATAATTTTACATGTTTTACCTGTATGTAATGACAGGCTCTGTAATGGCCACAGAAGGTCTGATGATTGTTGCTAATAATTTTACATGTTTTACCTGTGTGTAACGAAAGGCTCTGTAATGGTCACAGAGTGTTCTGATGATTGTTGCTAATAATTTTACATGTGTTACCTGTGTGTAATGACAGGCTCTGTAATGGTCACAGAGTGTTCTGATGATTGTTGCTAATAATTTTACATGTTTTACCTGTGTGTAATGACAGGCTCTGTATTGGTCACAGAAGTTCTGATGTTTGTTACTAATAATTTTACATGTTTTACCTGTATGTAATGACAGGCTCTGTAATGGCCACAGAAGGTCTGATGATTGTTGCTAATAATTTTACATGTTTTACCTGTGTGTAACGAGAGGCTCTGTAATGGTCACAGAGTGTTCTGATGATTGTTGCTAATAATTTTACATGTTTTACCTGTGTGTAATGACAGGCTCTGTATTGGTCACAGAAGTTCTGATGTTTGTTACTAATAATTTTACATGTTTTACCTGTATGTAATGACAGGCTCTGTAATGGCCACAGAAGGTCTGATGATTGTTGCTAATAATTTTACATGTTTTACCTGTGTGTAATGACAGGCTCTGTAACGGTCACAGAAGTTCTGATGTTTGTTACTAATAATTTTACATGTTTTACCTGTGTGTAATGACAGGCTCTGTAATGGTCACAGAGTGTTCTGATGATTGTTGCTAATAATTTTACATGTTTTACCTGTATGTAATGACAGGCTCTGTATTGGTCACAGAAGTTCTGATGTTTGTTACTAATAATTTTACATGTTTTACCTGTATGTAATGACAGGCTCTGTAATGGCCACAGAAGGTCTGATGATTGTTGCTAATAATTTTACATGTTTTACCTGTGTGTAACGAAAGGCTCTGTAATGGTCACAGAGTGTTCGGATGATTGTTGCTAATAATTTTACATGTTTTACCTGTGTGTAATGACAGGCTCTGTATTGGTCACAGAAGTTCTGATGTTTGTTACTAATAATTTTACATGTTTTACCTGTATGTAATGACAGGCTCTGTAATGGCCACAGAAGGTCTGATGATTGTTGCTAATAATTTTAAATGTTTTACCTGTGTGTAATGACAGGTTCTGTAATGGCCACAGAAGTTCTTATGATTGTTGCTAATAATGTTACATGTTTTACCTGTGTGTAATGACAAGCTCTGTAATGGTCACAGAAGTTCTGATGATTGTTGCTAATAATTTTACATGTTTTACCTGTGTGTAATGACAGGCTCTGTAATGGTCACAGAGTGTTCTGATGATTGTTGCTAATAATTTTACATGTTTTACCTGTGTGTAATGACAGGCTCTGTAATGGTCACAGAGTGTTCTGATGATTGTTGCTAATAATTTTACATGTTTTACCTGTGTGTAATGACAGGCTCTGTAATGGTCACAGAGTGTTCTGATGATTGTTGCTAATAATTTTACATGTTTTATCTGTGTGTAATGACAGGCTCTGTATTGGTCACAGAAGTTCTGATGTTTGTTACTAATAATTTTACATGTTTTACCTGTATGTAATGACAGGCTCTGTAATGGCCACAGAAGGTCTGATGATTGTTGCTAATAATTTTACATGTTTTACCTGTGTGTAACGAAAGGCTCTGTAATGGTCACAGAGTGTTCTGATGATAGTTGCTAATAATTTTACATGTTTTACCTGTGTGTAATGACAGGCTCTGTATTGGTCACAGAAGTTCTGATGTTTGTTACTAATAATTTTACATGTTTTACCTGTATGTAATGACAGGCTCTGTAATGGCCACAGAAGGTCTGATGATTGTTGCTAATAATTTTACATGTTTTACCTGTGTGTAATGACAGGCTCTGTAACGGTCACAGAAGTTCTGATGTTTGTTACTAATAATTTTACATGTTTTACCTGTGTGTAATGACAGGCTCTGTAATGGCCACACAAGTTCTGATGTTTGTTACTAATAATTTTACATGTTTTACCTGTATGTAATGACAGGCTCTGTAATGGCCACACAAGTTCTGATGTTTGTTACTAATAATTTTACATGTTTTACCTGTATGTAATGACAGGCTCTGTAATGGCCACAGAAGGTCTGATGATTGTTGCTAATAATTTTACATGTTTTACCTGTGTGTAATGACAGGCTCTGTAATGGCCACAGAAGTTCTTATGATTGTTGCTAATAATGTTACATGTTTTACCTGTGTGTAATGACAAGCTCTGTAATGGTCACAGAAGTTCTGATGATTGTTGCTAATAATTTTACATGTTTTACCTGTGTGTAATGACAGGCTCTGTAATGGTCACAGAGTGTTCTGATGATTGTTGCTAATAATTTTACATGTTTTACCTGTGTGTAATGACAGGCTCTGTATTGGTCACAGAAGTTCTGATGTTTGTTACTAATAATTTTACATGTTTTACCTGTATGTAATGACAGGCTCTGTAATGGCCACAGAAGGTCTGATGATTGTTGCTAATAATTTTACATGTTTTACCTGTGTGTAATGACAGGCTCTGTAATGGTCACAGAGTGTTCTGATGATTGTTGCTAATAATTTTACATGTTTTACCTGTGTGTAATTACCGGCTCTGTATTGGTCACAGAAGTTCTGATGTTTGTTACTAATAATTTTACATGTTTTACCTGTATGTAATGACAGGCTCTGTAATGGCCACAGAAGGTCTGATGATTGTTGCTAATAATTTTACATGTTTTACCTGTGTGTAATGACAGGCTCTGTAATGGTCACAGAAGTTCTGATGTTTGTTACTAATAATTTTACATGTTTTACCTGTGTGTAATGACAGGCTCTGTAATGGCCATACAAGTTCTGATGTTTGTTACTAATAATTTTACATGTTTTACCTGTGTGTAATGACAGGCTCTGTAATCGTCACAGAAGTTCTGATGTTTGTTACTAATAATTTTACATGTTTTACCTGTGTGTAATGACAGGCTCTGTAATGGTCACAGAAGTTCTGATGATTGTTGCTAATAATTGTACATGTTTTACCTGTGTGTAATGACAGGCTCTGTAATGGCCACCGAAGGTCTGATGATTGTTGCTAATAATTTTACATGTTTTACCTGTGTGTAATGACAGGCTCTGTAATAACCACAGAAGGTCTGATGATTGTTACTAATAATTTCACATGTTTTACCTGTGTGTAATGACAGGCTCTGTAATCGTCACAGAAGTTCTGATGTTTGTTACTAATAATTTTACATGTTTTACCTGTGTGTAATGACAGGCTCTGTAATGGTCACAGAGTGTTCTGATGATTGTTGCTAATAGTTTTGCATGTTTTACCTGTGTGTAATGACAGGCTCTGTAATGGTCACAGAGTGTTCTGATGATTGTTACTAATAATTGTACATGTTTTACCTGTGTGTAATGACAGGCTCTGTAATGGCCACAGAAGGTCTGATGATTGTTGCTAATAATTTTACATGTTTTACCTGTGTGTAATGACAGGCTCTGTAATGGTCACAGAAGGTCTGATGTTTGTTACTAATAATTTTGCATGTTTTACCTGTGTGTAATGACAGGCTCTGTAATGGTCACAGAGTGTTCTGATGTTTGTTACTAATAATTTTACATGTTTTACCTGTGTGTAATGACAGGCTCTGTAATGGCCACAGAAGTTCTGATGATTGTTACTAATAATTTTAAATGTTTTACCTGTATGTAATGACAGGCTCTGTAATGGTCACAGAAGGTCTGATGATTGTTGCTAATAATTTTACATGTTTTACCTGTGTGTAATGACAGGCTCTGTAATGGTCACAGAAGTTCTGATGTTTGTTACTAATAATTTTACATGTTTTACCTGTGTGTAATGACAGGCTCTGTAATGGTCACAGAAGTTCTGATGTTTGTTACTAATAATTTTACATGTTTTACCTGTGTGTAATGACAGGCTCTGTAATGGTCACAGAAGGTCTGATGATTGTTACTAATAATTTTAAATGTTTTACCTGTATGTAATGACAGGCTCTGTAATGGCCACAGAAGGTCTGATGATTGTTGCTAATAATTTTACATGTTTTACCTGTGTGTAATGACAGGCTCTGTAATGGCCACATAAGTTCTGATGATTGTTACTAATAATTTTACATGTTTTACCTGTGTGTAATGACAGGCTCTGTAATGGCCACAGAAGGTCTGATGATTGTTACTAATAATTTTACATGTTTTACCTGTGTGTAATGACAGGCTCTGTAATGGTCACAGAAGTTCTGATGTTTGTTACTAATAATTTTACATGTTTTACCTGTGTGTAATGACAGGCTCTGTAATGGTCACAGAAGGTCTGATGATTGTTACTAATAATTTTAAATGTTTTACCTGTATGTAATGACAGGCTCTGTAATGGCCACAGAAGGTCTGATGATTGTTGCTAATAATTTTACATGTTTTACCTGTGTGTAATGACAGGCTCTGTAATGGCCACATAAGTTCTGATGATTGTTACTAATAATTTTACATGTTTTACCTGTGTGTAATGACAGGCTCTGTAATGGCCACAGAAGGTCTGATGATTGTTACTAATAATTTTACATGTTTTACCTGTGTGTAATGACAGGCTCTGTAATCGTCACAGAAGTTCTGATGATTGTTACTAATAATTTTACATGTTTTACCTGTGTGTAATGACAGGCTCTGTAATGGCCACAGAAGTTCTGATGTTTGTTACTAATAATTTTACATGTTTTACCTGTGTGTAATGACAGGCTCTGTAATGGCCACAGAAGGTCTGATGATTGTTGCTAATAATTTTACATGTTTTACCTGTATGTAATGACAGGCTCTGTAATGGTCACAGAAGTTCTGATGTTTGTTACTAATAATTTTACATGTTTTACCTGTGTGTAACGAAAGGCTCTGTAATGGTCACAGAGTGTTCTGATGATTGTTGCTAATAGTTTTGCATGTTTTACCTGTGTGTAATGACAGGCTCTGTAATGGCCACAGAGTGTTCTGATGATTGTTACTAATAATTGTACATGTTTTACCTGTGTGTAATGACAGGCTCTGTAATGGCCACCGAAGGTCTGATGATTGTTGCTAATAATTTTACATGTTTTACCTGTGTGTAATGACAGGCTCTGTAATGGTCCCAGAGTGTTCTGATGATTGTTACTAATAATTGTACATGTTTTACCTGTGTGTAATGACAGGCTCTGTAATGGCCACCGAAGGTCTGATGATTGTTGCTAATAATTTTACATGTTTTACCTGTGTGTAATGACAGGCTCTGTAATGGCCACAGAAGTTCTGATGTTTGTTACTAATAATTTTACATGTTTTACCTGTATGTAATGACAGGCTCTGTAATGGCCACACAAGTTCTGATGTTTGTTACTAATAATTTTAAATGTTTTACCTGTATGTAATGACAGGCTCTGTAATGGCCACAGAAGGTCTGATGATTGTTGCTAATAATTTTACATGTTTTACCTGTGTGTAATGACAGGCTCTGTAATGGCCACAGATGTCCTGATGATTGTTACTAATAATTTTAAATGTTTTACCTGTATGTAATGACAGGCTCTGTAATGGCCACAGAAGGTCTGATGATTGTTGCTAATAATTTTACATGTTTTACCTGTGTGTAATGACAGGCTCTGTAATGGCCACATAAGTTCTGATGATTGTTACTAATAATTTTACATGTTTTACCTGTGTGTAATGACAGGCTCTGTAATGGCCACAGAAGGTCTGATGATTGTTGCTAATAATTGTACATGTTTTACCTGTATGTAATGACAGGCTCTGTAATGGCCACAGAAGGTCTGATGATTGTTACTAATAATTTTACATGTTTTACCTGTGTGTAATGACAAGCTCTGTAATGGGCACAGAAGTTCTGATGATTGTTGCTAGTAATTTTACATGTTTTACCTGTGTGTAATGACAGGCTCTGTAATCGTCACAGAAGTTCTGATGTTTGTTACTAATAATTTTACATGTTTTACCTGTGTGTAATGACAGGCTCTGTAATGGTCACAGAGTGTTCTGATGATTGTTGCTAATAGTTTTGCATGTTTTACCTGTGTGTAATGACAGGCTCTGTAATGGTCACAGAGTGTTCTGATGATTGTTACTAATAATTGTACATGTTTTACCTGTGTGTAATGACAGGCTCTGTAATGGCCACAGAAGGTCTGATGATTGTTGCTAATAATTTTACATGTTTTACCTGTGTGTAATGACAGGCTCTGTAATGGTCACAGAAGTTCTGATGTTTGTTACTAATAATTTTACATGTTTTACCTGTGTGTAATGACAGGCTCTGTATTGGTCACAGAAGTTCTGATGTTTGTTACTAATAATTTTACATGTTTTACCTGTGTGTAATGACAGGCTCTGTAATGGCCACACAAGTTCTGATGTTTGTTACTAATAATTTTACATGTTTTATCTGTGTGTAATGACAGGCTCTGTAATGGCCACACAAGTTCTGATGTTTGTTACTAATAATTTTACATGTTTTACCTGTGTGTAATGACAGGCTCTGTAATGGTCACAGAAGTTCTGATGTTTGTTACTAATAATTTTACATGTTTTACCTGTGTGTAATGACAGGCTCTGTAATGGCCACACAAGTTCTGATGTTTGTTACTAATAATTTTACATGTTTTATCTGTGTGTAATGACAGGCTCTGTAATGGCCACACAAGTTCTGATGTTTGTTACTAATAATTTTACATGTTTTATCTGTGTGTAATGACAGGCTCTGTAATGGCCACACAAGTTCTGATGTTTGTTACTAATAATTTTACATATTTTACCTGTATGTAATGACAGGCTCTGTAATGGCCACACAAGTTCTGATGTTTGTTACTAATAATTTTACATGTTTTACCTGTATGTAATGACAGGCTCTGTAATGGCCACAGAAGTTCTGATGATTGTTGCTAATAATTTTACATGTTTTACCTGTGTGTAATGACAGGCTCTGTAATGGGCACAGAAGTTCTGATGATTGTTGCTAATAATTTTACATGTTTTACCTGTGTGTAATGACAAGCTCTGTAATGGGCACAGAAGTTCTGATGATTGTTGCTAGTAATTTTACATGTTTTACCTGTGTGTAATGACAGGCTCTGTAATGGGCACACCTGTTCTGGTCATTGTATGTGTAATAATTTTTTTCATCATAATACCGTTTCATTGCATTTCTTATTTTTACTGTGTTGTTGTTTTTGTAGGTGCTGAATGACAAATTCTCTCCCTTGTCTCCCATTTTATGTTGAAACGAACATCTCGTTATCCATTCAGCAGCCTCTCTACTTAATGACTCATCCCAAACCTATAGAAAACACCATAAATTATGAAAAATGTCTGAAGTACTCCATGTCTGTGATTGTTTGACATCTTGGAGTAATACATGTACAGAACATAGGTATCTATGTCGCATGTCACAGTTGTTGAATGACAGTGAAATCTGTGAAAAGCAAACCCTAAATAAACCACAATCTCGTGTAAGGCGACCTGTGTCCTATTATCTGAATATTTTAACCTTTCTACCTCGGTTAACTGACTATTCCAAATAATGAATTTTTTAAGAAAACATTTGGTATTTCACAATATGTTTCTGTTTCTATAGAGCAATTCAGATATTTAAATCTCGGTTCATAAATAATAGCTATCCACATATTTTTTAGCAGTTAAACGGAAAATTATATCTTTCTTTTTATGTCGATTATAAAGAAAATAAGCTACATCAAGACAATAAATACAAACATTTATTTTTAAGTACAATTCTGAAACAGTATAAAACAAATATAAAATTAAAAGAATAAGCTGTATTTGCCTTTCAAAATATTTGATATAATTTCGGCCAATGATAACAAAACGTAGCCCTTGTAGAGACTATTATTTAAAAAAATATTTAGCATGAACAATATGGAGCATGCGAGATAAGTATTTAGCAAGTTAATGGTGTGTGCAGCAATTCCTGATATTATGGCATAATGCTTTGTAATAATACAGACCACTTCCTGCATATTAGAGCTGCCTTCTTGCCTTCTATATTCGTTATGTAAATCAACAAACAGCTTTTTATAAGGTGCTACAGGTATCTCCTGTGTCCACGCTATACTGATCAACGCCATTATTAAAACACTGTACATTGTCAGCTGAAATTTGAGATGAAACGACTTTGTACATATGATGTTAGGCATAACGTTGTTTGTAGGTTGTTGCATGCAGTTATTGTGTCTAGGCAATGCGGAACAACCTCAATACACACATCGCGATCGATCAGTGCAATTTATACATAGAATATTGTCTATATACTGATGAATGATTTATCTGACGTGTACAAATAAGCCTTACTGATCAACGAACACAGAACATTGTCAATTGAAGTGTAAAAGAATACATATCGTTAATAAAATAATATAGTTATAATATCAATAAATATTCTACTCAAAAAATAAAATAATGAGATATTGCTTTACATATTTATTTGTGTGTTACATGTTTCGCATGTCCAAACCATCTCAAATGTTAAGGTTATCAGGCACCTAGTCAATTCATGCCGGGAATTTCATCGGCCAGGTCGATATGTCCATACGCCCCACTAAGAAATAAATCTGATAGTCACAATATAGCTGAAAGTAGCTATTACCACCAATAACCCTAACAAAATGTCCAAGTAATTTTGACCTCAATTGTTAAAGATTAGTTATACAAAGCCGATGCTTGATCAGTCAATTCATTTTAACAGTTCGAGTTTTCCATCCCAATAGATCTTTTCATGGCATAATTGTGGCAAATTTGTGACAGTGATGATGAAAACCAAAACCGAAATATATGATGAAATATTAAACTTTGTCAATTGGAATGTTAAAGAAGCATTTTTTTTAAAAATAGGTTGCTCTTTAGATACGCCTGCGACACAAGCTTTCCCCAATTTGATAACTAAGACGATAAGGAAGACCCTACCAAGCCTTCGCTGTGAGAGAATGCATGCAATAGGACGTTATTTACACATTTGCATAGACTATCATGTCCCATGGAACACGTGCATGACCATTGGTCGAAAGTTGAACTACCTGAATAAGCAATGGTTATCTTGCAGGACTATGGACAATATACACTCGGGAGACCCGTCGCCCGTTACAAGGAATAAACAAAGGAGTATGCGAACTTTGCCAAGGCATGGATATTGAGCACCTGTGCAACACAACCACTTAACCTTCTTTGAAAAAGAAAGAAGTTTCGTTTATTTTTTAAAAATGTAAAATAAAAACAACAATAACGTAATGAAACTTATTTTTGGCAATTTTGAAATGTTCATTTTAACCATCTTTATCATCTGTATGAATACTTTGGATTCATTAATCAGTTTAAATTTTGTTAATTTGCAGCCGATAATAAAGCATAACCAAAATTGGTACTGGTTTATTGAAATCGTCCATAATTATACCATATTAAATAAATTGGGGGGAAA
The DNA here is from genome assembly GCA_963383655.1 of Bathymodiolus septemdierum. Classification (NCBI taxonomy): domain Eukaryota; kingdom Metazoa; phylum Mollusca; class Bivalvia; order Mytilida; family Modiolidae; genus Bathymodiolus; species Bathymodiolus septemdierum. The sequence continues at coordinate 111,955,799 of OY726518.1, read as the reverse complement.
TATCGGGTGGTGCTTAACTTTTGTAGTGGTCAATATACTATTATCACATATTTTATTGAAATAATGCCGAATTTGCATGTGTAATAAAAGCATAATTTGCGGCGTGTTATTTGCCTTCGGGGCAATAACATTTTACGAGGGCAATAACATGTTATCTGCCCTCTTGTGAAGGCAATAACATGTTATCTGCCCTGGCAAAATATGTGATAAATAGATTAATACATGGCCTTTTTCATATTGCCCTTGTCATCGATATCAAGGTCTCGTGCTGATAACAAGGGCAATATGAAAAAGGCCATGTATTAATCTATAAGTATACGGAATCGCCAGTGACGTGGGACACTTAAAAAAAGGAAAAGATGGTTATTAAAGACCTGGATAACTTCATAGGCCGTCAATACCGATTTGACACAGGACGAATACATGATCAACTGGAATTTTTTTTTTAAATATTGATTTGTCAATATGATAGGCCAATAATATTAAAACTGTCATCACCCCTCTAACTCTATATAATCTTTGCGAACTTTGTTTTTAGAGAATAAACATATTAAAAAAATACAACATAACCAAGCCATTGAATGTCTTCATGTTTGACAACGCCCTCAAGTGAATACAAATGCGTACAACTGTAATGTCCTGCAATATCAAACTTATGTGTGAATTTTTCAGTGACGGCAACGGCAGCAGTGAACCAAAATGACCCGTCCTATTAAAGGTCACCCACAAGTGACAATGACTGTTCAGTATAGGTAAGAAAAAAGTAAGTAACAATCTTCAAACGTTCTTAATATGATAAAATGCTATGGTTTATTTGTCCAGAAATAACAATGTTTCAATATTTTTGAATCCTTACCTTTCTGTATATGGTCAGATATATATTGTGTTTTGACACTATGTATACTGTCCTTTATACAGGTTGTTCTGAGCTTTTTCTCTAAACATCTGTTGTGTATAAATAATTTCAGGTGACAACATACAGATAAGAGAAAGTACTATATATCTAGTTATATATAAATAAATATTGACTTTATTTTAGGTTAGATTTTTGTGTGTTTAACTCCATTTTCAAGAATAATTCAGTTATATCGTGGCGTCTGGTTTTATGCGTGAAGGAAACAAGAGTGTGAAGAGAAAATTGTCGTCCTGCTACTATCACATATCATTTTGTAGTAATAAAAGTTATGAGGCAAATATAAAACTAATTGTGTAAAAGTTTCGCTAATTTTTTTAATTAGTCTTGAAAATGCCCTTTCTCTTTCGTATCGGCTAACAACCGGTATATGTGGCCCTTATATTTGATTATTTTTGATTTCTACTTGTTGTTCATTGATTGTTATGTTGGGGACAAATATGATGTACTTATTTAAAACAGATTGCATCTTAATAGGAAAATGATGACATGCATGTGAATTTGAGTTATCTATCTTTACTCATAATAAAAATCAAAATTACTCGTTAACCTATTTATTTTTTCTCTCATATTTTTCCTGAGGATATCATGTGAGGAATAATTACGATTTAATGTATTATTTGAATAGCAGTATAATGTTACGCAGATAAAACAATTAATACCCTTTTTTACTTTGATATGGGAATTGCATTGCATGTTTCCTTAATATGAACAAGACCAATTACATTTTTATTTTCCTGCAACCAGGTGTATGGAAATAAGACATAGCATCTACGCTACGTGGTACAGCCACTCTGAAACTTCAAGGATGCATCAATTAGCTGTGCATGACTAATCAAAGCACAACTCGCCCTTTGGACGTTACGGAAATCAGTGCACCAGGTAAGAAGGATGTCACATGCCTTGCATGAGAAAGCAACATGCAGCAGCTCTTTATGAACGACAGTTTGTAACAAGTAGATGTTGGTGGTTAGATGCAAGGCAAATTATACCGACTCTGTCTATCATATTCCCTTTTGTCCTGATAGGGACCACAAGCTCTGGAATATCGGATCAACTGAGAGATATATACTTCATATGCAGGTGCTGCTTGAATGTTGCCACATATAATTGGAGAGTTCACAATAGGAAAATTGAAATAATCTCTTTTATCGTAAAGTGTTGTTCTTCACAGGCTCTCCCTGTCAATTTCGAGGTATAAGTAATGTTGTTCATGAATATAGGTGAAATAGGGTTTACTTGACATCAACCAACCAATCAAGCATCATATCGTAAAGTTCTGGTGTTTGTTTCATTTAATATTTTACTATACGTTATTGTTCTTATTACCTCTCCACACAGCCTTATCTTTCTGTCACCTTCATTATCACGTGGTTCATGCAACATGTACGTAAATTGTCATGTTTTTTACATCATGTGCCATTGCTTCGTTGTACAATTTCGACCTTGACAATTTACCGTTTGAAATAGAAAAACTAATATTTTGTAGCTAGATAAGATAACGAAAAATGTGCCACTCAGTACATGGTATTTCGGTAACCCAGATCACATTAAATAGTGCTGTTGTCCAATGTTAAGAAACATAAAACTTATCAAAATAAATGTATCGTCTCAATGATTACTATATTCTAGGCTCAATTTTAGTTTTCCATAGACTTCTCAATTAACTGTCATGATATTTAATAATTAATTCTCAACACTGCCACACCAAATTAATATATATATATTTTCATATATTTATTCTACCCTCAGCGGGATTCGAACCACCACATTTGATACACTACAACACGATACGCTTAGCTTTATGGTTAGACCATTCGATCACACCACTATATTAAATATGGCTTCAATCATCGAATCTACGGATATACATAGTAGTGCGTTTTAACGTATGTAGATGATACATATTTATTTTCTGGTTTCTTTTAATTTCACAGCAATCGTATTCATAATTTTAATATATTGTTTTGCGGATTTGGTCGAGTGTGGTAAATGTTGTGGGTTTGCTGATTGCAGAACAAAAACGTTGTCAGCTTAAGGTTTAACTGTTACCTCAGCTGGGTTGTTCAGACATACAATATAAGATAGTATCAAGCAAGTGTCAAGCATGCAATGTATCTACCCAAGCGATAGCGAAACGATACCGGGCTGTATGAAATAGTTGTATTTAAACGTCTGCACATTTAACCCAACAGAGTAAGTGAAAATGACGGTAAAAGGGAGTGTAAAAACTTAATTATTCCAACGAAGCACAAACCTCAAGACTCCTGATTTTTTTGAAGACTGTTTAATTCGAACATGTATTGAATATCAAATAATTGGTCACAATGGCATTCAATAATACGGGTTTTTGCAGTGTATTGTAGACGGGTGCGACTAGTGGAGAAGGAACATCTCTGATATCATCAACATGCTCGAGTTTTTAATTGACAACATATTTTGTTATGTTTTGTGGACGTGATTTTCAACAGTCGGAATATCTATGGGCATAAACTGTGCTCCTCTGCTCGCCGACTTGTTCCTTTATTCGTATGCGGCAGACTTCATACAGGGGGTTTTCAAGTAAAACAAAGAAAAACCTAGATCCTTTAATTTCACGTTCCGCTGTATAGATGATGTCCTTTCACTAAACAATACTAGGTTCGGTGATTTTGTTGATCACATCTATCCCTTTGAGCTTGAAATAAATGATCCCACAGACACAGATAGGTCTACTTCATACCTTGGTCTACATCTCGAAACTGGCAGTGAGGGTCAGTTAAGAACGAAACTTTACGACAAAAGAGATGATTTCAAATTTCTCATTGTGAACTTTCCATTTATATGTAGTAGCATTTAAGCAGCACCTGCATATGGAGTATATATCTCTCAATTGATACGAGATTCCAAGGCTCGTGGTTCCTATCAGGATTTCCTTGATAGAGGGTTGCTGCTAGCAAGGCAGTTATTGAACCTAGGGTCCCTATTGGTTAAGATGAAGTCATCACTTTATGGTCACCACCATGACTTGGTTGACCGTTATGAAATATCTGTGTCACAAATGACCACGGAAATGTTCCACCTGTCGTAAACACTTCCCACGCCTTTCCTGATTCATGACTTATCATCTGGTCTGTAACTAGATAAACACGAGGGATGCCACTAGTGGAGCTGGAACTGCCTACCCTTCCGGAGGATCTGAGTTCACACCCGATTTTTAGTGGGGTTCGTGTTACTCGATCTTTAGTTTTATGTGTATGTTTTGTAGATCGTTGTTTGTCCTTTTATCCTTTGTGTTGTCTGTCCTTCGATTTACTGATTCTGATTACCCCTTTGGTATATTCAAACTCTATTTACCTTTCCGCACAACAAGAGTTAAATCCCAGTTTTAGTGGGGCTCGTATTCCCCAATCTTCAGATTTCTGCATAATGTTTATCTATCATGGATTGTTCTGTTGTCCATTTCCATTTTGACCCTACATTATTTGTCCTTCTTCGACTTATGACTTATTATTAACCCTTTAGTATCTTCAAACTTTTCTGGTTAAAGTAGCTATATCTAACACTCAATAAATAAGAGAAAAAACAAAATTAAAAGATATATTTATTGAACAAAAATGTTTTCTTTACTCTGTATCGTCTATACCTCCAACATTCTGTCCTCTTTTTAGAATTCCCCAGTGTATCAAAGCATCTGGGTATATAATATCAAAGTTAATATCAGTTGTAACATTGTGTTTGGTAACAGTTTTCATGCATCTATGAAATATACAACCTATCTGTATGATGTATATTTCCAGCGCACCGATGTGAAGTTCACTGACTTCCGGGTGAAACTGGTTTCCTGTATTGCATCAGTAGGTACCATCCCAAGCTTTAGTCTGCTGAAAATGATGCATTGGCAACATCATTGAGTATATATCATCCAGCCACATCTCCAAAAAACGTAACTGCCTTCCGGTGTAATCGTACGTCGAATACTGGTTCCTTGAGTTTGATTACTTCTCCGTCACAATTGATGTAATAGTCTTTTTGTAGTAATTTCTTGGTACCAGATGTCGACACTGTGGTGTTGAGTAATTTAACTCTATAACTGGTCACCTCATGCTTACTGATGAACTTGTAGTCATACTGAAAATTATAAAATATCCCAAATATCAACAATAAGTATACCGACCTGATACACAATATATGAGGAAAAATAGGGAGTTTTATGGGAATTAAGATTTCTACTGAAGACAACAACATTGATATGAACATCGACCATTTCACAGAATTGCCTTACGGTTAAGACATAGGTGACCTTATCTGATTTTGGCTATCCTGTTTAGGACCTTGGATTTTATTGCTCCCAAAACTTTACATTATTTGTCTTTCCAGTGTTTCGATGTTGAGCGTCACCTGATCATGGTTATTATAGAAACGCGTCGGGCACACTCAATTTGATAGGTACTTTTATTATGATAGGTACTTTTATTATGATAGGTACTTAGATGGGTATGCGCTTGTAACATCAATATGTTATCTGTTATACTCCAAGAAGATGATAAATAACGGACTTTATATACAATACTATGTCCACGCAAATATGTATCTTCAAACTCTTCTTGTTCTTGTATCATGGTTAGAGGGCTAACTAAAGTAGTATATGTAATTATATTAGCTTCACATAATTAGTATAAGTTATCTAACGGGTGGCTAATGTTACATTGTATTTGTTGTTGTTGTTCTAGATAGTTAATATTAAGAATATGTATATGTAAATACTACTAGATTATACATTTTTTAGTTTTGCTATGCGAATCAAAATTTATTAAATTATTGAAGTTATCGCGCATTTTACATATTTAACAACTTAAATTTAAAACTATGAAGTAGTTTAACCCCTCCACTTTTCACTGAAGTGCCTATACGAAGCTATGAGAGTGAGCGGTCATGTATATGTGTGTTAGGGGTCATGCATATGTGCGTTAGGGGTCATGCATATGTGTGCTAGGGGTCATGCATATGTGTGTTAGGGGTAATGTATAAGTGTTAGGGGTCATGTATATGTGTGTTAGGGGTCATGTATGTGTGCTAGAGGTCATGTATATGTGTGTTAGGGATCATGTATAAGTGTGCTAGGGGTCATGTATATGTGTGCTAGATGTCATGTATATGTGTTTTAGGGGTCATGTATATGTGTGTTAGGGGTCATGCATATATGTGTTAGGGGTTATGTATGTGTGTTAAGGGTCATGTATATGTGTGTTAGGAGTCATGTATATGTGTGCTAGGGGTCATATATATGCGTGTTAGGGGTAATGTATATGTGTGCTAGGGGTCATGTATATGTGTGCTAAGGGGTGATGTATTTGTGTGTTAAGGGGTGATGTATATGTGTGTTAGGGATCATGTATATGTGTGTTAGGAGTCATGTATATGTGTGTTAGGGGTCATGCATGTGTGCTAGGGGTCATGCATATGTGTGCTAGGGGTCATGTATATGTGTGCTAGGGGTCATGTATATGTGTGTTAGGGGTCATGTATATGTGTGTTAGGGGTCATGCATATGTGTGTTAGGGGTCATGTATGTGTGTTAGGGGTCATGTATGTGTGTTAGGGGTCATGTATATGTGTGCTAGGGGTCATGTATATGTGTGTTAAGGGGTGATGTATATGTGTGTTAGGGGTGATGTATATGTGTGTTAGAAGTAACGATTTTGCCTCTGATTCTACGATTTTTATATTAGATTTTAGAACTGTTAGGATAGTGCCGTATTTGTTTCTTATTCATTTAACAAACATTGTATACAATTGTTACTTTAATAAACATTGTATATAATTGTTACTTTAATAAACATTGTATATAATTGTTACTTCAATAAAAATTGTATATAATTGTTACTTTAATAAACATTGTATATAATTGTTACTTTAATAAACATTGTATATAATTGTTACTTTAATAAACATTGTATATAATTGTTACTTTAACAAACAATGTATATAATTGTTACTAAACATTATATATAATGGTTACTTTACTTTTAAAAACTTACACAATCTGGTTGTTCCTTCTTCACTTTGGTTAGCTGTGAAAGATGATCTAACAATGTACATTTGTGTGTTGTGTAAACCATCAGAGAATCCTGTCCGAAATTAGGGGTCAGCTTCCCTTCTGTTTCCTTCATCATGATAGGATGGGAATCGACGCCATATACCCTGCCTTTTTCTGTTATACATTCTGTAAGAAATATATTATAAAATGATATCATAATTGTTTCACAGAAAACAATTTCGAAGTTGTAAATTATATAAAATAGCATTTTATTTAATTATCAAATCATACCCCCAGGGGGATATTCAACAGATAATAATATGATTAGAAAACACATTAAAAAATATTTTAATATATAGTGTATACAATAGATAAAAAAGTAAATAATAATTTCTACCAAATGCTGACCACCTTCAACACGTCGACGATCATTGTTGAAGTCTACCATTGAAGGGGGATACGTCAAGAGGAAATAAAAAGTACACAGATAAGGATTAATATAGACTAATGCAAACTTGTTTCCCAATCATATTCATTACATTATATGAAGTATCATTATATATTTCAATATTGTAATTTTATGTTAAATTAACCAATAACATATGCTTAAACTAAAAGGTGGAAAATAAGGATATTCTAATGCACAAATGACAGGTTAAAGCAATATTTTAAATGACTAAACTACATAAAGAACCGAGAATTTGTGGCAAAACTATTTTCTAAATGTACTTAGTTCAGAATAGTCAAATTACATAAATCTTAGATATATATCTATATAAATCCATTATTTTACAAAGTAAGAAGTTTTCAGTGTCATATAATACGTCACTACCACAATCAACAATGATGATAGTCATGGACCAATAAATTTGATATAGATCTAATTCAGTGTTAATGTTCAATTGTAAGTCCTTGTTTATTTTCACGCTGTATTAACATTAGTTAGCAAGTAGTTACAAAAGCGTAGTAAACGCACGAAATACGTGTTTGTCCACACTTTTCACTCAGTTTTTTATGGAACCATTATACCGAACCATCTGGGCATTGGTAAATGTCAGGACCTATAAAACCAGCACTTTTCGGTTAAATTCGCCTAATATTGTAAGCTCATTTGAAAGACAAATAACATATTCTGATATAAGAGGTATTTCTAATTTGCAAATCATATGTAGGTTATATTCCTTTCATAGAAATCAAAGTTAAAATTACCTTTCATGGCCGAGACATTTTTGGTTAAATCTGATGTAGATTTCGTCCTTCCACTTGTCGATAAACTGGCTGCAGAGACGAAGCTATTAGGTAAAGATATCTGACGTCCAACAATACGACTACGTCTTGGTGCTTCGTCTTTGTTAGATGGATAGTACTCCACTTCTACATCAAATTCCCTTCTCTTCAACATAGAACTAACGGGCACAACTAAAATTAAGAAAAGCATTTCCAGTTAAAAAGCAATTAGTATAATTCAAATTTGTTTTGAATTTTACTATTTCAATTCCATCATCTACGATATTGTAATATGTTACTTCCCCCTACCCCCTAGATAAATAAATAAATAAAAAAAAAGAAAAAAAAAAGAAAGAAAAGTAGTTCCAACAAACATTCCAATTACATTGTAAAGTGTAATACTTCACATTACTCTTATCAAATGTTCTCTCTTTATTTCATATACTACATTAATTTTTTTTCTAATATATTTCAGTATTTATGAAATGCACATGTAATACATACTGTTATATCTTGAAGGTCCCATCCATCTAAACTGTTCACAGTCGTGCATCATATCACCAAACAGTCCAAACCCCAGTATTAATGCAGAATACGACACCAAGTGGTCTCCTTCATGAACACTGACAATATTAGATTCCACGTGACTTCCAAGTAGAACATGGAGGACAGCAGTACGTGCACAGCGTGTTCCATGGAGGTACTGAACAACGGCATCACCGGAACCTATGTATATACAAATAGAAAGTACTATGCTATTAGAAAGTCTTCATGGAAAGTTATTTACATCATAATAAGTAATATTGTTGTAACCGTGTTTGCATTAATAACTGACATTTTACTTACATTCGCATCATTTCACAAAGAGGGGAGGTTTGGTTCCATAAAACTAGCTTACCCCGCCACTTTTTATTGAAGTGCCTGTCTCAAGCCTGTAAAGGTAGCGGTCATATATTTGAGTGTTAGGGGTATCGATTTTAACTCTTTCTACCACTGTGTGGTATTTTAGGTTTTCCGATAAACAATATTGTTCTTATTTCTGCTTCCATTAATAACTAATATTGTACCAATAAGAAGAAGAATTTTAAATTTTCAAATACCTTTATTTTAAAAAGAAAAAGAATAAGAAAACTCTTCATGAAAATCTTAAGCAATTATATGTCGTATGAAGAAGTACTTACCAGCTGGGATGACTCCGATAGGAATGGAAGCCGGTACAACGCTAGCATTATGATCATTAAAATCAACATTGTTCTCTCTTTGAACTCGGGCAACTAAGCCATTCATACACTCACAGTATAAACCATCTCCCCCTACTGCAACGATCCTGTAAATAAATAAATATAAATGTAGTAGTTAGACGTAGCAAAATGTGTCAATTTCACTCACCTAGTTAAGTTGCAATATACAATATATCAAGATAGGGTATGTCACTTGAAGAGTTCATGCTTTGTACTTTTTTGTTGGAGCACATAAAACTAGTATATATCATATTGAACTTTCTGTACTAAGATGTGAGCAGTCGTGCATTTCTGTGGTATCGATATTCCTCTTATTTTTCGATTTTTATATTGTATTTTGGAACTGTTGCGTGTTGTTAGAGTGTGGCATTTTTTGCCTTGTTTTTATTTTAATTGTATTTCAATATTAGTTAAGTTGAAGTTGTCTAATCTGTTTTTACATATGTTATAACTCATTGATACACAAACAAGTTCTCAACACATTTATTAACATTTAAACAATCCAATTTTTTTTTAACAATATTTTGCAAAGTTTCATCATTATTTACTCCTTTTACCCCTTTATGCAACTTAAAGTCGATCTTTACCTTGAAAAAAATAAAAGGATTAATGTTTATCTTTGTTTATCTATTGTTTTAAATCACTTCAGATATATTATCATAGGATGGCCTATTGTAAAAACACAGCAGCTTTTATCAAGTAGATGATAAAATTTATAACAATTGTTAACTACGTCAAACTTACCCGTCGATCTGTGAAAGGTTGTAATTCTTTAAGATTTCCGTCGCTTCTTTCGGTTTTGTGGTCACTGAAATGAACAAAAATTAACACTGAAATACATTCCACACACGTCATGAAAACAAATCTGGCATGTTTGAAATGTTGATAAAAATTGTAGGAATGTTTAAAAAAACCAAAAAAAACCCTAATAATAAAAAAAAAATCTTTCAGAATATTTTGTAGAATAATAGTATCATTTTATCTGTATCAAATGATATTCTTATCATAAAATAAACAATGTCAAATGATGGAACACAAAAACATTTTGGATGTGCTGCACAAACCACCCAACATTTTTAAATTAACAATGACATCTTGAAACTATCGTAGGTAATTTTCTATTTCTGAAGAAAAGAAGAAAACTTTAGTATAATTAGATTACCATCATTGTATTGTCTGTCCTTCTTCGATTTACGGATTCTGATTACCCCTTTGGTATCTTCAAATTCTTCTTGTCTCCTTTATTTTGCTGTAATTTCTTTCATGTCATTCAACTAAATTTAACACTTACCAATCACATCAGCTTTAACATCACAGAGATCAAACAAAGGTACAGCAAACTTTTGATACACTTTCACACCTTTCTTTTTCCCAGCGTTAGGATTAATAATTACCAAAAGACGTTTAGGGCGACCTGAAATTGTAATTAGAAATATAAATAGATTTTTTACTGAATTAGTATAGTTTGTTGGTTTCATCTGTTAATATCGCTGACATTAAGATAAGATAAAATATAAAAAAAACATTTATACAACGAAATGAATATTTCATTTAAAAAAAAATAGGAAAATTACAACAAAAAAAAACAAAAACAAAAACAAAAACAAAAAACAAAAAACAATTAAAACAATTAAATGTCCACCAAATACAAAGAAATCTTACCTTGGAGTCTGTTTTCAATGTCGGCACAAAGTACATGTATATCGTTTTCTAGTCCTTTTATTGTAAGTGTCTTCATTTTTAATGTTTTCGTTTTCTTTCGGATCACATAATAAATGGTTAAATTCGTATTATTTGTTTCCACCTTCAGCAAATGACGGTATTCTATGGTCACTGAAGAAAAAAATAAAAAATTACAATTTCAACGCGATAGTAATCTAATGCATTTATGTGTGGATTTTATTTTATATTTATTTCATCCTCAAGGAACCTAGATTTTTTCGAATTATTTGATATTTGATTATATTAAATTGTGTGTGGACTGTGGTAAGTAATTCTACATTGGGCAGAAATAATTCACATTCATCTTGTAAATCTATTTGCTTGCTTTTCGCAATTTAAAAAAAAATTCAAATCAAAATAAAATACATATCAACTTAATTAAATTAAATAATAATATTAATAACCAAAAAACAACTTACCTAATAATTCCTTTTGCAAATTTGCAATTGTCAGAATTTCATCCACTAAACAAATATCAACTTTCTTGTCATTGTAATACAACATTTTAATTTTCTAGTTTTAAACTCTTAACTGATTCAATTCAATTGAGCGTGATAGCATCAACCGTAGCTTATATACTGTTTGTAAACGACACCTGTCTAAAAATAGAACAATGAATGAAGAACCGGATATTTAACGAATGTTTTGCAGATTATATTCTTTTTGAACCATTATATTATATCCCCTAATATATACTATTTCTTCTGTGTGGTATGTCGCCAACAATATATACTAGTATTAAGAAATCTGTAAATATTTCTTATAATTTTAGTATATTAAAACGATAAAAGTTAGTTATGCTCTAGAAACTATTCCGATAAACCAAAATTGGTAGTGAAAAGATTGTCAAAATATTTGCGAGAACATTATCCAAATTTACAAAAACATGCAAATCCGAATAAAAATCTATCGATAAATTATTGTGAAAAACATCCAAGAAGGGGCGCAATATATATGGGACAAATCATAAGCCTGACCAAGGTATAATTTGGGTCAAGAATTTGAAATCAGAGTATGCATTTGGGCTATTTGCTTTACCTGTATAGATAAATTACAGGTACATTATATATATTTAAAAAAATCATATAAATATTAAAATTCTTTATGTATCACACACAGAGCCGGATATACCAATAGGCATAGCAGGCCATTGGCCTAGGGTCCACGGGTATCTGGGGGGTCACTGAAACTAATTTGTCACGCAGTGTGCCAGCGTATAACCTTGTTTCAAGTGTACAACGGGTATTTCATTACATACTACATTGTATATTCAAAACCATATATATATATATATATATATATATATATATATATATATATATAAATATTGTAGAATTTTCCACCTTGAACTTCTCACGTGGATCAAGTTGAGTTTCAGTGCCAACTGATTCATCGAAGAAATGTTTTCACTTTTTTGTTCTTTTTGTTGTCTGTGTAGACAGGCTCAGCAAAAGCCCTAGCCTGATCTTCTATTTCATCAAACTGAACCTGTCTCATCCCCACTTAGTCCAAAGATGGTATTTTGACTACTACCTTTCCAAACATTAGTATCTTGGTAAGAATTTTCCTTAGCATCCCCGTTACAAATTGTGAAGGAGAGAGGTCTTTTTCTACTCTATCTAGGGTTGCGCCCCCCTCTGGATCCGCCCCTGCATTTGTTAACATTTGGCCATTTCAAAAAATTACAGTAAAATATATATATTGTATATATTGGATACTGAAACATGCCAAGATTTCTATTAATTTGGGGGCCCACTGATGAGTTTGGCCTAGGGCCCACAAGTAGGTAAATCCGGCACTGATCACACATAAAGAATTTAAAACAATTTACATATAAAAATGAATACTCGATGAAAAGTAAAATTTGTGCTCTTCTGTGTTCTTGATAAAATTTAGACAACCTCTTACATTTTTTTTGGTATATCAAACTGAGACCTTTGGACAACTTCGTAGCACTAAAAAGAAAAGACAAAAATGCTTAGATTGGAGACTGTTTTTAAAATTGAGAAACGGACATGTCATGTTGAGCGTTTAAAGTTCGTATATTTCAGGTTCAGAGTTAGAACTGGTGTTCGTTGAATCAGAAAAGGACATAAACCTTAACCAGGAGCCAGGGCCGGCCTTAGAAGGCATGGGGCCCAAACCTGCAGTGTGGTGTTGTTTGTACTTGAACAACCGAGAGTAGAGAACTCCAGTGTGAGGCCCAATTGGCTTAAGGTCGGACCTGTCAGTAGCAGTGTAACATAGTTATATATGTGAATAGTTATTATCTGTTAAGCATATTAAAGACTTATCTTGCTAAAAATCTTAATTGCACATACATGTACCCGCGCTTAGCAGACTTATGCCATAAACTTTGATCCAAATGAAAACTTGCAATTGCCCTAACCTTATACGGTTTTTTGTCCCATGATGTTCGTGTCATTTAAAAGTAATTCGACGGGTGCCACCAGTGGAGCAAGACATACTTACCCATTTTTTCACATGGGATATTTGTGGGTTTCGTGTTGCTCAATCACATGTTTTCTGTGTAGCGCGTTGTAGATCACTGCTCATCCTTTTGTCCTATTTCTATTGGTCATTGTATTGTATATCCTCTTTCGATTTACAACTTCTGGTTACCAGGGGCGGATCCAGGTGCGCCCCCCCCCTAAAATTGGAAAACATATGATTTTTTGCCGTAAAATCGTGATTTTTCACACGGAATACCCTAACAATTTTCACACCTCCCTCCGCTTGGCGCAATGTTTTTAAGTGCGCCACCCCCTAACTTGAAATCCTGGATCCACCCCTGTTTACCCCTTTGGCATTTTCAAACTCCTCTTACTACACTATTCATATAAATCTCTTATTAGTATGGTGATAAAATAATTATATATTTATTTTATATATAATAGTGTAGTATATTATACACACAAAACATATTTCCCCCTTCTCACTTTATAGATGAGTTTTGTGCAATTTCAAAGCACTGACAGATTCTACTTTCTTCGGATATATTTAAGGATGGAATATTATATTTTATTCTAAAATAATGAGGAAACTATCATATTTAAAAAAAAAAGAATCATTTATATATATGACTTTTAAAAAATTTGAAAATGATTTATAGATATGCGTTCGTATTGCACGTTAAAATGGGAAAAGGGATATTATGTATAATATTGTGAGATATTTTATAATTTGCAAATGACCATGTTGGATGTATGTTTTCATTAACGTATGCTACATGTCATACATATTAAAAGTACGGTGTGAAAACGTGCAATGATTAAGTTTGGTGTTTTTTTTTACTGTGCATATACATCATCACAATACTACATGTATCAATAACGAACACAGACTGTACTACAAAACGAGGATGGAACTTAAAATAATACCATTTATAGAGAAAGTGATTAAAATAGATCAGGAAGAATCATCATTTACAGATGTTAAGCGTAGGAGCGCAGTGGTGGTTTGATGACTTTATATTGAAAATAATTGACTCACATAGTTGGGCTTGATTAAAAAAATTAAGTGAGAAATAGTAAATTTGACCCCTGTTTGAATTTGTAAAACAACTAAATCTCTTGACAGTATCATTGTATATAGTATGTGGTTTTATAATGTGGTAATTATTCCGATTGTTAACTCATATATGATTCTGTTACTCAGTCCTTCGTGTTGTATAATTTTACTATGTTTTAAAAGCCACTTAAATCATCATCCTTCGACCATTTAATACACCTAAACATGCTTCAAGTGCATGTGTACGCACTCATTTTCTTATTGATTCAAAATAAATATATATAGCTAATTATCATGCTTAGGAAAACAAAGTAGAATTTCATTTCTGCAAGTTAAATAGGGTTGTTATTGTATGTAATCTTTCATAAGGATAACAGACTTGCACCCTCTGTCTGTAAGGCTTACTTTTAAAGCAAATAAAGATACCTTTAATGACAAAGCTGCTAGAATCTGCGAATAATCTTTTTTTATAAAACAGACCTCAAATGTTAACATTGCATGAGAGGCATGATATATTCATCTATTATTATTGAATAACGTTTTGTTTGTAATACTTGAAAATTACAATTCATATTAAGAGTTAGAAGACACTAAAGAGGTAATCAGAAGCCGTAAGTTGAAGCACAGATAACAATAGCCAAAATAAAAGGTGCAAAAAAACGAGCAATGATCCCCAAAACACCACAGAGAAAACTAAATATTGAGCAACACGAAACCCGCAAAAACAGGGTTCTGGAAGGGTAAGCAATTGCAGCCCCACTAGTGGAACCCATCGTGTTGCAAATGTTAAAAACAAGATGATAAGTGATGCACTGGGAACAGAGGACGGGAACATATCCGTAGTCATCTGTGAAAACGGTAGCTAATATTGACAGATAAATGAAATATTAATGTGTAAAATGTATGATAACTAGACGACGTGGCTTCTTACTTAGTGACACATATCTCCTTAGCTTGCCAGGTGATAATAGAGAAAATATTCATTTTCTTAAAAAATAAAATTCCAATAAGATTAAAAAATGCCTTAATGACTTGATCTTGATAGAGAAGGTCATATGTAGCAGATGACTATATGTTTAAATTATTAAAAAATCGTACACTCAACTTAAACAAATGTTTCTTTATTTCAATGCATACCTCAAGTATTGAAAATTATATAAAGGAGCTATTAAGAAAGTATAAATGTCATTAAGACAGTTAGAACACATATTTGGTTAGGAAACCGGGTATCTTGTATCGATTACTCATGGACATAAAATACTCATTAAGACATAATATTATGTCTGTGATATACAATTACAGAAAGTATCAGCCTAACATCAAAATTCTTCGATAGTAAATTACTATGACTATTTTATGTACTGTTGTGGTTTGTATTTTATACAGGGTGCATACATTAACTGAATTTTTTTGAGCTAAAAGTGGTGAACATTACCTTTATATTAAGTGAACATTGAAATGATTACAAAGGAATTTGCATACGTGGATACACTATTATGTAATGTAAAATGATTTCATTCTTTCATTTCATACAACTTATGTGATAAGGTGTATCATTGACTTGCAAATTTTCTACAGGTACTCCGCTTTGTCAAACAATAAAATTGACTACCGCGATATAGCTGAAATATTGTTGAACACCTATAATTATGGCACCTTCTCTATAAAAAAGAAATATTATCTTTGGTCTTTTGTTCTTTAAAACTGATTCAAGGAGAACTAATTGACAGAAATCCAAATATGAGATAATTTGTGACTCTGATCAGTGAAATATAACCAAAAATAAATTCAAAGTAAATGCAATTGATGACTACAAGATTAAAGGAAAACTCCAGTCAGTTGAACAATTGTTATAATTCAATACATTGTAACTTCGTATTCGTAAATAACTAATTATTAAATAAAAAACATCTTTATTAACATTAATATACCCAATTAGAAATATGAATATTTGGAATTTCCCGTCGTAGTGTAAGCGGTCATGACACCTCTTCATGTGACGTCACGGAGAGAGAATACATAAATAAATTTTGACTCTTCCCTACATCGAGCCATTTTGGTTATGTTGGTTATGATTATGCAATACAATGTTAACAATTTGTATATCGTCCTAATTTCTTTTCTTAATATTCCCATCCCATGTTACATTTTCATAAAACAAATGAGTTTATTTGTATTGGGGGAGGGGGGCTGGGTATCTACGTATAATTCCATGTTTTACATGATTGGGCGTAGGATAAATAACTGTCACTTTTAACTCGTTTGATGCTTTTTTCTTTTTTTGTCGCCAATGCTGTCGTACCTTCCCGTGTTTTTCGTGGTCACTGGTCGATGTGTTAACTAGGGTAGTCATGATCGGTAATTACAAAAAAAATAATTCTTCTCACACTTTCCCTTTTCGTTAGTGCAATAAAATGCTTGACATGAAGTCATAATGATTTTGTAAATATCAAAAGATAAATATTTACAGATTAATACATGGACATTTCCATATTGGCCTGGTTATCATCCCGAGACCCCCATATTGGCCCGAGATGCAGTCGAGGGCCAATATGGGTCGAAGGATGATAACCAGGCCAATATGGAAATGCCCATGTATTAAACTATTTATTACATACTTCCGACATCTAGAAAAGAGACACCCATATTGGCCTGAGACGAAGTCGAGGCCCATATTGGCCCGGGCAATATGGGCCTCAATATGGAAATGATCTTGTAGTAATCCAATAACCGGTTATTTTCCCGGGGTGTGAAAATATGGACAGTTTACTTCCGATCATATTGGTCATACAAAAATGCCTTTATTTGATCTAAGTATGTAATAAACGACGTTATTTTACGATTTACATAATTTTTAGTGATAAATTGCCCCTGAGCAATGCTGCTATAATATACGATACCGATTGCATGACGTCACGGCTCTTTCGGAAGAGCTTTAATTGCAGGTATAATCCGAGAATGGATTATGCCTTTTGTCTCCTCACACTGAAGAGTCACGAACAATGGCGATCCCCATTATTTGGTGCTACATGCAACTTCAATGACCAAATTCTACCTAACGGTATACTATTTTTAACATTCATTAACACAAATGTCTTTTATTTACTGCCATTTAAATTTTCACTCTAACTTGTTAAGACCATGGCGTTTTCCTTTAAGCATATTCAATAAAACTATGTTATCGAAATATTACCAAAATAAACTCTAAAATCTGATAATCTAATCTGATGAAAAAGTATGTACTGGTTTGGGACATGCACTAACAATGTGACGAATTGCTTTTAACGTGCAGTTCCACCGAACTGAAATACCAACGTGATGAGATATCATCATGTTAAACAGTTCATACTTAGAATAATTAAATCAAAGATGTGATTAAGAAAAGCTTGAAGATACCAAAGAGATAATAAGAAGTCGCAAAATGTAAGAATGACAGACAATACAATGACCAAACGAAAAATACAAAAAGACAAACAATGATCTACAAAACACTACACAGAAAACAAATGAACTAGAGCAACACAAACATTACTACAAAGGGGGTGTATCCAGGTGATCCTAGAGCAACACAAACATCACTACAAAGGGGGTGTATCCAGGTGATCCTAGAGCAACACAAACATCACTACAAAGGGGGTGTATCCAGGTGATCCTAGAGCAACACAAACATCACTACAAAGGGGTGTATCCAGGTGATCCTAGAGCAACACAAACATTACTACAAAGGGGGTGTATCCAGGTGATCCTAGAGCAACACAAACATCACTACAAAGGGGGTGTATCCAGGTGATCCTAGAGCAACACAAACATCACTACAAAGGGGGTGTATCCAGGTGATCCTAGAGCAACACAAACATTACTACAAAGGGGGTGTATCCAGGTGATCATAGAGCAACACAAACATCACTACAAAGGGGGTGTATCCAGATGATCCTAGAGCAACACAAACATCACTACAAAGGGGGTGTATCCAGGTGATCCTAGAGCAACACAAACATCACTACAAAGGGGGTGTATCCAGGTGATCCTAGAGCAACACAAACATCACTACAAAGGGGGTGTAGCCAGGTGATCCTAGAGCAACACAAACATCACTACAAAGGGGGTGTATCCAGGTGATCCTAGAGCAACACAAACATCACTACAAAGGGGGTGTAGCCAGGTGATCCTAGAGCAACACAAACATCACTACAAAGGGGGTGTATCCAGGTGATCCTAGAGCAACACAAACATCACTACAAAGGGGGTGTATCCAGGTGATCCTAGAGCAACACAAACATCACTACAAAGGGGGTGTATCCAGGTGATCCTAGAGCAACACAAACATCACTACAAAGGGGGTGTATCCAGGTGATCCTAGAGCAACACAAACATCACTACAAAGGGGGTGTATCCAGGTGATCCTAGAGCAGCACAAACATCACTACAAAGGGGTGTATCCAGGTGATCCTAGAGCAACACAAACATTACTACAAAGGGGGTGTATCCAGGTGATCCTAGAGCAACACAAACATCACTACAAAGGGGGTGTATCCAGGTGATCCTAGAGCAACACAAACATCACTACAAAGGGGGTGTATCCAGGTGATCCTAGAGCAACACAAACATTACTACAAAGGGGGTGTATCCAGGTGATCATAGAGCAACACAAACATCACTACAAAGGGGGTGTATCCAGGTGATCCTAGAGCAACACAAACATCACTACAAAGGGGGTGTATCCAGGTGATCCTAGAGCAACACAAACATCACTACAAAGGGGGTGTATCCAGGTGATCCTAGAGCAACACAAACATCACTACAAAGGGGGTGTAGCCAGGTGATCCTAGAGCAACACAAACATCACTACAAAGGGGGTGTATCCAGGTGATCCTAGAGCAACACAAACATCACTACAAAGGGGGTGTATCCAGGTGATCCTAGAGCAACACAAACATCACTACAAAGGGGGTGTATCCAGGTGATCCTAGAGCAACACAAACATCACTACAAAGGGGGTGTAGCCAGGTGATCCTAGAGCAACACAAACATCACTACAAAGGGGGTGTAGCCAGGTGATCCTAGAGCAACACAAACATCACTACAAAGGGGGTGTATCCAGGTGATCCTAGAGCAACACAAACATCACTACAAAGGGGGTGTATCCAGGTGATCCTAGAGCAACACAAACATCACTACAAAGGGGTGTATCCAGGTGATCCTAGAGCAACACAAACATTACTACAAAGGGGGTGTATCCAGGTGATCCTAGAGCAACACAAACATCACTACAAAGGGGGTGTATCCAGGTGATCCTAGAGCAACACAAACATCACTACAAAGGGGGTGTATCCAGGTGATCCTAGAGCAACACAAACATTACTACAAAGGGGGTGTATCCAGGTGATCATAGAGCAACACAAACATCACTACAAAGGGGGTGTATCCAGGTGATCCTAGAGCAACACAAACATCACTACAAAGGGGGTGTATCCAGGTGATCCTAGAGCAACACAAACATCACTACAAAGGGGATGTATCCAGGTGATCCTAGAGCAACACAAACATCACTACAAAGGGGGTGTAGCCAGGTGATCCTAGAGCAACACAAACATCACTACAAAGGGGGTGTATCCAGGTGATCCTAGAGCAACACAAACATCACTACAAAGGGGGTGTAGCCAGGTGATCCTAGAGCAACACAAACATCACTACAAAGGGGGTGTATCCAGGTGATCCTAGAGCAACACAAACATCACTACAAAGGGGGTGTAGCCAGGTGATCCTAGAGCAACACAAACATCACTACAAAGGGGGTGTAGCCAGGTGATCCTAGAGCAACACAAACATCACTACAAAGGGGGTGTATCCAGGTGATCCTAGAGCAACACAAACATCACTACAAAGGGGGTGTATCCAGGTGATCCTAGAACAACACAAACATCACTACAAGGGGGGGGGGGGGGTGTATCCAGGTGATCCTAGAGCAACACAAACATCACTACAAAGGGGGTGTATCCAGGTGATCCTAGAGCAACACAAACATCACTACAAAGGGGGTGTATCCAGGTGATCCTAGAGCAACACAAACATCACTACAAAGGGGGTGTATCCAGGTGAACCTAGAGCAACACAAACATCACTACAAAGCGGGTGTATCCAGGTGATCCTAGAGCAACACAAACATCACTACAAAGGGGGTGTATTCAGGTGATCCTAGAGCAACACAAACATCACTACAAAGGGGGTGTATCCAGGTGATCCTAGAGCAACACAAACATCACTACAAAGGGGGTGTATCCAGGTGATCCTAGAGCAACACAAACATCACTAAAAAGGGGGTGTATCCAGGTGATCCTAGAGCAACACAAACATCACTACAAAGAGGGTGTATCCAGGTGATCCTAGAGCAACACAAACATCACTACAAAGGGGGTGTATCCAGGTGATCCTAGAGCAACACAAACATCACTACAAAGGGGGTGTAGCCAGGTGATCCTAGAGCAACACAAACATCACTAAAAAGGGGGTGTATCCAGGTGATCCTAGCGCAACACAAACATCACTAAAAAGGGGGTGTATCCAGGTGATCCTAGAGCAACACAAACATCACTACAAAGGGGGTGTATCCAGGTGATCCTAGAGCAACACAAACATCACTACAAAGAGGGTGTATCCAGGTGATCCTAGAGCAACACAAACATCACTACAAAGAGGGTGTATCCAGGTGATCCTAGAGCAACGCAAACATCACTACAAAGGGGGTGTAGCCAGGTGATCCTAGAGCAACACAAACATCACTAAAAAGGGGGTGTATCCAAGTGATCCTAGAGCAACACAAACATCACTAAAAAGGGGGTGTATCCAGGTGATCCTAGAGCAAGACAAACATCACTAAAAAGGGGGTGTATCCAGTTGATCCCGAAGAATGAACAGTTCCTACTCCTCTAGTGGCACCCGTCGTTTTAATTTTGCTACAAACTCGGTGAAATCATCATCTCGTTTATCAGTTAAATTTTCATAACTGCCCTTGAATATAAAAAAGATAAGTTATCTTATGGCTAACCACAAAAATCAACTTATTAAACAAATCCGCTTGATCACCACTTACTTACTGTACAAAACCACGGATATGTGTGTAAGTACTTTATATCTATATATATATACATATCAAGAACTCAACATACTCTGTTGGATTCTAAATCCTTGACTCATTTCATTCTCATCTAAATTGGGAAGTAATGGATCATGTGTAGCAGTTAATATTAAGTCATACTAAAATTGGTTTTTAATTATTTCTGTAACAACGATATATATAGAAAAAAACGAAAATTAATCATATCGGAATTAGGAAATAAGAAGAGTCAGCGTAGTTGAAAATCAACATGATAGGTTTATTCCCTATCATTCTCACTTAAAACGGCATTTAAATATAAAATACATCCGCTATAGATAAAACATGCGGATATATAGCAATGGTGGGTTTGGTAGTTGAACAAAGAACTAGAGATATAACACAATAAAGTGGTCAGAAGTAAATATCGACTGATTTTAAAGTATTTCTCGCATGGCAATCTAATAAACTAATACTTTCATGGCCTTACATAGACAATTACATTTGTATTATAGCATAGACACCATTGTTAAAAATAGAAATCCACCTCAACTTCATTATTCCAATTCGGATAAGCTGTTTCTTTGGATAAATTGTAATAAAAATATAGACCTTCGTTTTTAATTTTTTTTTTAATATTATTAACTCCTTTTGGTTTTAGAATTGATTCAGTATACATTAACTAAAATCGATTCCTCCACCAGCACACAATTATATCACCGCTCACTTTCCTGATATTATACCGGCACGTTAATAAAAAGCGGTGAGGTAAAACTAGTTTTATAGGCCCAAACCTCCACTCTCAGTTCAATGATGCGGTCATGCAAATGTTTTCCATATGTGAGTAAAATGCCCCCCCCCCCCCCCCCCCCACCTCTACCCCCACACATATACACATATAACCGAGCGAACAACATTATTATAAAGAACACTACAATCTTTAACATGTTACATTATATATTTAATCTTAATGAAGTTGGCATATGTATATAAATACTTATTAGAAAGAGCCGATTGCCTCAACCATTATTTAAATAACAGATAGTATACATGGCCAACGTAAGACATAAGCGTGAAACAAGAGTCAGCTTTGAACCAAAATCTAAATGTCAATATCTTCATTCGTCATCTGTTCTAAAGTGACAGAATATTTTTCAACAATTGTTGATGTCTTCCGAAAAAAACATTTTTGAAAAAGAAGATAAGATAATTGTTTAAAAACCATTGATTAAATAGTTTAGTACTCAGAATAGAGTGACATTGAAAAAGTCTGAATGCAAGCTGCAAGCTCGAGCGTAGCCTATGAGTTGTGAAATAAAAACTCCATACACGGGAGCCGTTGGTATATTACTATAAAGGTGTGGACAAATTATAACGGAAAATTCGAAGTGGTCTCTTTTGTCAAAAAAGGATAGTAGAAAGTTGACTATTTGAGTAACATTTGAGGTAATTGTAAAATGTGTAGAACTACTCCTACTATAACTGTTTACAATATTAATAACGAAAGTCAATTCAAATTATATTTCAACTGAATATTAATATATTATCATTGATTTCCCGTTTATTGTTTAACATCAAGTAAACATTATTTCAGATGTATTCATTGTTACCAACATGTAATTGGCATTGATAATGGATATGTGTAAGGATTTGTTTTGATTTTTATAGTAACAGTGGAAAATGGATGGAGTAATATATTCTTACATTGGCATGTGAAATGAGCTGTAGATTTTATTATGAAATGCTCGTGCTAACTGTCATGAACTTAGGTTAAATATGGAAAATTTGGGGGTTCTAACAAATATTTAACAATTGTCAGTTTTAACGATATTTTGATAAAGGTTAATACAGAAAGGCGTCGTGCAGATCAAATTATATTTTGACGTTGTTATGACTACTGCATAGCCAGAAATGATAGGTGATTTGCTTATTTGCATATTCAAAATGGCGGCTCAAAGATAATTTGGATTTTAACATATAGTTGAACGGGAAACTTTCTGTTAGCTTGGGCCGGACAAATTTCCGGGATAGAAAATCAAACTATGCACCGGTATGAACACTATCTCAAAATATTACAGCTGTACCATGAAAACTCAAGGTTCCCACCCAGTTTCAAATTTTGAAGCGTAAGCACCATTCAAAAGCATTGAGAAGAAGTGAAAAAATGCATCCTGCACGGCTTTCAAGACCTTAAAGCACTTTTCTTGCAATCCCCATTCTAGTTGCCGGGACAAATTCGGTCAGTTCCGGTAACATTGTTGAGGAATCTTTCTTCGATAAATATTTTGCTGAAAAATTAAAGGTTCCCACGATAATTTAAAAGAGGGCTTCACAAGTTTTTTTCACCTTTCTAGTAGAGATTCAATAGGGGTTCATGCAAAAATATCTACTATTTCGTAAAACTGCTTCTGCTAGACATAGCATTATTTGAGTAAGCACCGCATTCCATTGTAAATGTAAATAAATAATTAAAAAAAGGCTCCACAAGAGTATTTTTTTTATTTCGACAAAACAACAGAAGAAGTAACTATAATACAATTGGTAACAATACTGCCGATATATAAAGTTCAAAAAATTTAACAATATATATTCTAAACGATTTCAATGACATTCTAATACTTATGTGGGGCAGAAATTGAAAAAAAATGCGCATTATATTTTTTATTTACATATTTTTATTTCGTGGAAAAAAAAGGGAGGGGGACAGTGCATTACATATATTTTCGATCTTTTACACACATCATCGGATTCCTAATAAACATATGATGACAATTAATTTTGATACGATCACAAATAATTATGAAGTTATTTATGTGATCAAAACTGTGATGAAATATCATTTAAAAAAAATAAATACGAGTTTTCATCAGCCTCTTCCAAATATGGTTCAACGTTTATTTGCTGACGTCATAAATGACGCGATTTGGTTTATGAATATTCATGAGCAAAATCACCCATGATTTCTGGCTATGGTTTAACAAATACTATCAGCTGATATGTTTCTACAATACAATTATAATACTAAGGTGCAAACAGGATGCAAGGGGAAATCACCCTTTCAAAATAAGTATCATCCCATTTTCCCACAGAGAAATTCTTTATACGTATCTTGTCGAACAAAAGCAAATAATTAACGTTGTGTTAAATGGTATGTACGTAGTAATAGATGAAGGTTGGATACGACAAGCGTCGTTAATATTGCAAGATATATAGGGTCTAACACCGGGAGAGTTGCAAGATAGTAAAATCTGTGACACCCGAGGGTGTAACAGATTTTACTATCTTGCACCTTTTACGGTGTTTGACTCTTTTTCTCACCCTTTCTACCGTGTCAATATTTGTTTACTTGTTGTGTAGTTTGGTGCATTAATTTGCGAACCGTATCACATCCACAGGACCAAAATGCCACATAATAAAATAAAACAAGATTTTCATTTTACAACTTTAAAGAGGTTCAAACTGATAAAGTTAACAAACTTGTGATATGCGAGCTTAAGCGAGCTCTTTATGGTATAAAATATGTACTTAGGATTTTTTAACAAACATGGCTGAACAAATTGTCGAAGAAAAAAAAATTCTACGTTTTGTATTTGTTATTCGAGTTATCGTTCCTTACGTTTTGTAAACACCGGTTTCCGGGTAACACACTAACACACTCAACTAATGAAGATCTTCTTAACATAAAGCGCAAAGGTGATCCTGAAGTCTCGTACCCTTTCTCGTAAGGAACGACAGCTCGATTGAATGAGACTAGATTCGGCCCTAAAAAAAAGTCGTCCCCAATATATCTCGGCCCAAAAAATCTCGACACTTTTTGATGAAATTGCCAGATAATTTTCAGATGCGCGAGCATTCAAGGCCGTGCCGGTTTCATATTAGATTCTACAATAACAAACTCTTGCATCTTTTACGATGTTTGCCTCTTTTTTCAATATTTATTTACGTTGAGAAAATATAGAGTACTCTCCCTTGTTATGTAACTAACGTAAATAAAAACAATTACCTCCCTTTGATCAACGTCAAATAATTTTTTGTACAGGCATTTATCGCTGTTGTAGTAGCATTTATAATATATTTATAAATAAAATACATTGTATTTGATTGTATTTTATTGTGAAATACATTTAAAATACTGTCAAGACACTATAAATCGACAATTTAATTCAACAATGAAAAACAATTTTGCGGGAAAAACGGCATGTAGCTTTGTCTTACCCTGGAGCCGGGGTAAGATAGAAAAATCTTTTTCACCTAATCTAACGGACTACTTTATCCAAGGGGTGAGAAACCAATAACATATATTTCAGACGGAAAAGTAAATCTTTGACCACACTAATGTGTAAGTTAATACAAAATGTGGAACCTCAATAAAAGTGCTGTTTCTTTACTTTAATATGTGTCAACATGCAATGTATGATAGTCTATCATGTTCATTTACATTCATTGCCTTTCTTGCTAAACAATAGTAAAAATAGCAAATAACAGATATATTGCTTTTGAGAATTTGCAATGAAATTTCTAAAATAAATATCTTCGATAAAAAGTAATCAATTTTCAGGAAGTCAATAAGGCGAAGTTGGAACATATCATATCAGATGGTATGAAGTGGAATAATGTCAGTTTAGTCATTCTTCATAAGTTATTTAATAAATTCCACCTTATGCGAGACGTCGACCAGTAGAAGGCTGCAATTCTTGCTGATTGCAAAGCTGCAATAAGTCTATGCACTGATAGTATCAATAATAACTTTGTCTTTTTTATGGTTTGGAACAAATAACTAGTCATCAAGAAAATCATCGGCTACCATTATAAATTTGGTATTATTTCATTTGTCTATCGGAATTAGTGTATCTCATCGCAAGATACAATAGATACACGCCCTTGGCTATACATGTTTTCCGATATCACTGAACTGTATGCATGTTTAGTTGTTTTCAGTAATTTACAACACTAGTAGTACAGAGTGTAGAATAGAAATATAATAAGTTTGTATGTCAAGGCAACGTCAAAGCAAAGCAAACTTGAACAAAGGTAGCATATTTAGCATTTAGTCAGTCTATCTATTTCATTTCAATAAATCCATGAAAAATGAAAAATATTGTAAAGTTCTTGTGCGGGTTTGTCATGCTGATTAGGTTGTCTTGTACTATTTCGACGAAGTCGTATCCGATCGCTTTTGACCTACTTTTGTTATGGACGCTGTTGCCTAGCAATTTTAAAGATGAAAATATCTTCTAACTTTTTGATTGGAGAATAATACAAATTTGGTAGGAATTCGGAGAACGGAGTTAAAATGCTTGCAGTGATTTTCCGACTGTGTTTTTTTGGGCCGAATATCGGTCCCAGTCCCAATGTGAAAACAATTTCCCCCCAATTTCAAGGGGGAAAATTCCCAATAGCGTGGTGATACAATTATTCGTAAAAACTGGTTAATAAAAGCTTTTTCAAATGACATTTTCACGCTTATGACCTGGTTTCTATTTGTTTTGATTAACCAAGCGAAATACTACGCACAAGATACCGGGAATTGTTTACCGACTGCAATTGACTGCGATAAAACGTCAGAAAACGAAAGCGGAAATCTGTAATATTTGGAATAAATGTTTATTTAAATAAACTTAATATAAAATTTTAATAAAAAATAGTAAATATGTCATGTGATTTGTTGAAAATAAAATTGTCACGATGTTCCATAATTTGCTTAGAAATTGACCAGTAATGATGGAAGCAAGTACATGTAACTTGAATTAAAAAAAGTGTTTACTTCCCCCAGGAGAACAATGAGGTTGATGACGTTAATAAAGCTAGTGAAACTGTGTGTGCTTTGAAGTGAGTCCGACCTACTACTGTATCGGTGATGTCGTCTATCTAATCCCATTAAAAAAAAAACTATTCCAGGTATTCCAATAGATGTTGCAGTTATCGTCCTGGTATGTGTTTTCGTATGTCATATGTTTTTGCATCATCCATTTTATTTTGATTTCCGCAGTGCACGTGTTATTTTTGACGTGTCTTCCGTTTCTATTTCTGGAACGTAAACAGGACTCCAAATTGACATCTGTCAAAAATGTTCAAGGTTGCTTTTAAAGACGTAAGTACCAAAAATAGTGAACCTACCTACTGAACCATACTTTTTGCAATGCTAAAAATTTACTTCATTTATATAAAGTAGCTTGAAAAAAATCCAGAAGGGCTATATAAAATTGAACTATGTCGTCTGCCTCTCAGACACCGGCTATTCCTGTTATGTGACTGTCATGGGGTCACTGATCATACTTGTAAACAAAAGAGCTGACTGAAATGTGCCTGTTTCTTATATAAAATACATGTCACCTTGCAGTGCATGTGGTTTCAGCACTAAAAAAAAACAAAAAAAATAAACACAATTTTGAAAGTGGTCATTTTCAAACATTCTGTTATTTTATTTAGATGTAGTATGATTTGTAGATGGTCAGAACCATGAAATTTTAAAACCAGCCATTTCCGGATTTTATATTCGTTTCCATCCCGTATATCGGCCCGGTTTTTACTTCATACGAAAACATATGACGCCATTTTACTGACAGCAACAGTTGCCAGATAATCGAGAGTATATTAAAATACAAGAATGGCTTTTAAAACAATATTATGTACAAAGAAATATTTAACTAGCCATTCTTTGAAAATTCCAATCGTCATATGAATGAAGGGTTAACACTAGCTGTTAATCGCTATATCGGAACATCGATAATAGTACGAAAACCCATTACACGATGCTAATTATGCTGATTTTGCAATTAGTATCTAATTAATCATTACCTGTGATGTACCTGTATTTTATGTCAAATATTGCAGAAAAAGAGAAAATATTTGAGTGAAGTAAGTGTTAATAATAAAAATTAGAAATTGGAATGAAACATTTTTTTCATATGGAGTAAAATCAAGTATGACATAAATAGTAAAATATCTTTTAAAAAATATTTGTACCTTTGAAAAAGAACATGAATCATAAGAATTTCATTACAAAATGAATAGTAACAAACATAAGCTAAGACATACTTGTTTATTATTTCATGTAGTTTAAAAAACAAATAATAAGTTCTATGGATGTTGAAATATAAATGTCTTGATAAAGATATCACTTATTCATGTATGTATCTGTATGTTTTTTTTTATTAGAATAAAAATGATAAATTAATATATATTAGTTCTCCATTCTCTAATCAAGGCTTACCTGCAGTTAATGAATTTTTGTTTATGCACCCTAAGCCCCAATGTTTGCACATTTTTTATACAATAATTACAGCTATTCCCACTTGAAATTGGAGATTTCTTTAATGAATTTAAAAAAAAAGTGGAATTAGGTTTAGTCAACCCTACCGGTCACCGACACTAAGTACTGATACACCATGCCCAGAAGCTGAACGCCTTGTTACCACTGCGAATGTCACTCCAAAAACAACCAATTCAAATTTTTTATTACCTAACACAGCTTCAAATGACATCCAACAACATGTAAATAGTGCAAATAGTGGTGATGTTGATATTCGTAATCTGACTGTCACTCTGATTCGGACAATTGTGCTCCAGAGGTCATGGTACCAGATGACAGGGCGTTCAGTTCAATGAAAAATGAACAAAAATACCCATGGCTATATGACAGTGTGGTACACCAAAGGTATTTATGTAAGTTTTGTGAACTGTTTTGTGGTCATTCTTCCTCATCACAATAATTTGTTACTGTTGGCATTAACCTTGGTACAGTATGATTGCTATTCTATTACTGGACCTCCAAACTAATAAATGTATTGCTCTCCTCATCTTTTCCCAATTCACATCATTTACGTGCTAATTTTCCCAATTATATGGGACCCGCACCCCAGATACAAATGAGTAGCAAAATCACTGACTTGTAATAAGCATGTCGGATTTAAAACACTTTGTACTAAGCAAGTCGGATTTAAGGCACTTGTAATAAGCAGGTCATTTAGTAGTTTGCTGATTGGTTGCGTCCGTCGTCCTACGCCCCGTACAGACAAAGGGAGTTCGAGTATAACTGATAATATGATTACTTTTAATGGTATATCTGTATACAATATATTAAACTTTAAATTTAAGCGATATTCTCTTTAACCAAAGTATTATATGTCGTAACGTTTTATTTTCAATGTATTATGTAATCTTCAGGTGAGGGACTGGGGGTATTAAATTCTGAGAAAGTGCCATTTTATCTATTACATATTAAGAAGTTATTGTTGAAGCCATGAATTTTTTTAGATTTGACCACGGATAGGAAATAATATGCACCCCCTTTTCTAGCTCGAGCCTTTGTCATCACTTTGCGTCGGTCGTCCGTCCGTACACAATTACTAAGAATATTCTCCCCATAAACCACTTGGCCACTTGAGACCAAACTTTGGTGGAATGGTCCGTGGTTGATCCCCTTCCAAAATTGTGTCCGGCAGTCCCGACCTCCAACCAACATGGTCGCTGTTACTAAAAATAAAAAAGGGGGATGACATTTAAAATATCTTCATCTCTGAAACTACTGAGCCAATTGGAACTAAACTTTGCTTAGTCCTTTGATGACCCCCTTTCAAAATTGTGTCCGGCAATCCAGACATCCAACCAACATGGCCACTGTTGCTAAAAACAGAAAAGGTGGATGAAATTTTAATATTTTTCCTCTTAAACTACTGGGCCAATTGAATTCAAGCTTTGCTAAAATAATTCTTTGGTGATCCCCTTTCAACATTTTGTCTGGCAGTCCCGTCCTCGGGCCAAGATGGACGCTGTTACTATTTATTAACGATTCCTTGCACATTAAGTAGGATGCAAGGTTTGACATGTCTTATCAAATCCTATAAAACCAATATGTTTAGGTTATTTCAGTGATATACTGTTCGTGGAAGAATATAATATTTGTGCTTCGTCGTACATCTTTTTTTTTAAAGATAGTTCTTGTTTTAATATATTATGCCCCGGATAATGACTGTTGAATTGCCATGTGTTCCTTCTAAAATATTATAATTCTCATTTTGTCCTGGTATGTATATGAAGATTTAAATTTTGTTTACTCTTAAAGTTGACCTTGATCTGATAAATATAAATATAGTCATAACAATTCGATGTAACTGCTATAAATAGAAAGAAAATTATACACAGACAAGGTGAATGTACGGGAAATTTCTCTTAAGTAGGTCAGGAACAACTACAACAATACTTGGAAATATATCAATAGAAATAAAAAAAATGGCCTTGCCCGATTTATTTTTAAAATAAAGCTGAATTAGCATATTTTTCACATTTGATTATATTTGGAAGTAAAATGGCTTTGTTTTGGAAAGAAGATATTCTTTTTCATTGTATAAAGATCGTCATGTTTCACGTTTAATAAATAATCTATCTTTTCTTAAGTATTTGGTTGAGGAAACACATGATTTTAATGGGTAAGGGTTGTACGTGAGTGTTATGGTTGCAAAACAGTAACTGCAACAGTATTTCAATTATACAGTGCCTATATGTTAAAATCGTAATCCCTGGAGGAAACTTCCGATCTGCCACAAGTCCTTGTCAAACTTTATCACTAAACGTTGTATCGAGTACACATAGCCACGGCCGGAAATCGAACTCTTAATCTTAGTGTTTATAGCCACTGATTCCATAGGTATCACACAACCGAGACCACGAATACCCTTGTAACAGTAACCACTGATTCCATAGGTATCACACAACCGAGACCACGAATACCTCTGTAACAGTAGCCACTGATTCCATAGGTATCACACAACCGAGACCACGAATACCTCTGTAACAGTAGCCACTGATTCCATAGGTATCACACAACCGAGACCACGAATACCCCTGTAACAGTAGCCACTGATTCCATAGGTATCACACAACCGAGACCACGAATACCTCTGTAAGAGTAGCCACTGATTCCATAGGTATCACACAACCGAGACCACGAATACCTCTGTAACAGTAGCCACTGATTCCATAGGTATCACACAACCGAGACCACGAATACCCCTGTAACAGTAGCCACTGATTCCATAGGTATCACACAACCGAGACCACGAATACCTCTGTAAGAGTAGCCACTGATTCCATAGGTATCACACAACCGAGACCACGAATACCTCTGTAACAGTAGCCACTGATTCCATAGGTATCACACAACCGAGACCACGAATACCTCTGTAACAGTAGCCACTGATTCCATAGGTATCACACAACCGTGACCACGAATACCCCTGTAACAGTAGCCACTGATTCCATAGGTATCACACAACCGAGACCACGAATACCCCTGTAACAGTAGCCACTGATTCCATAGGTATCACACAACCGTGACCACGAATACCTCTGTAACAGTAGCCACTGATTCCATAGGTATCACACAACCGTGACCACGAATACCTCTGTAACAGTAGCCACTGATTCCATAGGTATCACACAACCGTGACCACGAATACCCCTGTAACAGTAGCCACTGATTCCATAGGTATCACACAACCGCGACCACGAATACCTCTGTAACAGTAGCCACTGATTCCATAGGTATCACACAACCGAGACCACGAATACCCCTGTAACAGTAGCCACTGATTCCATAGGTATCACACAACCGAGACCACGAATACCCCTGTAACAGTAGCCACTGATTCCATAGGTATCACACAACCGAGACCACGAATACCCCTGTAAAAGTAGCCACTGATTCCATAGGTATCACACAACCGAGACCACGAATACCTCTGTAACAGTGACCACTGATTCCATAGGTATCACACAACCGTGACCACGAATACCCCTGTAACAGTAGCCACTGATTCCATAGGTATCACACAACCGTGACCACGAATACCCCTGTAACAGTAGCCACTGATTCCATAGGTATCACACAACCAAGACCACGAATACCCCTGTAACAGTAGCCACTGATTCCATAGGTATCACACAACCGTGACCACGAATACCTCTGTAACAGTAGCCACTGATTCCATAGGTATCACACAACCGTGACCACGAATACCTCTGTAACAGTAGCCACTGATTCCATAGGTATCACACAACCGTGACCACGAATACCCCTGTAACAGTAGCCACTGATTCCATAGGTATCACACAACCGCGACCACGAATACCTCTGTAACAGTAGCCACTGATTCCATAGGTATCACACAACCGAGACCACGAATACCCCTGTAACAGTAGCCACTGATTCCATAGGTATCACACAACCGTGACCACGAATACCCCTGTAACAGTAGCCACTGATTCCATAGGTATCACACAACCAAGACCACGAATACCCCTGTAACAGTAGCCACTGATTCCATAGGTATCACACAACCGAGACCACGAATACCTCTGTAACAGTAGCCACTGATTCCATAGGTATCACACAACCGAGACCACGAATACCTCTGTAACAGTAGCCACTGATTCCATAGGTATCACACAACCGTGACCACGAATACCCCTATAACAGTAGCCACTGATTCCATAGGTATCACACAACCGAGACCACGAATACCCCTGTAACAGTAGCCACTGATTCCATAGGTATCACACAACCGAGACCACGAATACCTCTGTAACAGTAGCCACTGATTCCATAGGTATCACACAACCGAGACCACGAATACCCCTATAACAGTAGCCACTGATTCCATAGGTATCACACAACCGTGACCACGAATACCCCTGTAACAGTAGCCACTGATTCCATAGGTATAACACAACCGTGACCACGAATACCTCTGTAACAGTAGCCACTGATTCCATAGGTATCACACAACCGAGACCACGAATACCTCTGTAACAGTAGCCACTGATTCCATAGGTATCACACAACCGTGACCACGAATACCCCTGTAACAGTAGCCACTGATTCCATAGGTATCACACAACCGAGACCACGAATACCTCTGTAACAGTAGCCACTGATTCCATAGGTATCACACAACCGAGACCACGAATACCCCTATAACAGTAGCCACTGATTCCATAGGTATCACACAACCGTGACCACGAATACCCCTATAACAGTAGCCACTGATTCCATAGGTATCACACAACCGAGACCACGAATACCCCTGTAACAGTAGCCACTGATTCCATAGGTATCACACAACCGAGACCACGAATACCGCTGTAACAGTAGCCACTGATTCCATAGGTATCACACAACCGAGACCACGAATACCTCTGTAACAGTAGCCACTGATTCCATAGGTATCACACAACCGAGACCACGAATACCCCTGTAACAGTAGCCACTGATTTCATAGGTATCACACAACCGAGACCACGAATACCCCTGTAACAGTAGCCACTGATTCCATAGGTATCACACAACCGAGACCACGAATACCCCTGTAACAGTAGCCACTGATTCCATAGGTATCACACAACCGAGACCACGAATACCCCTGTAACAGTAGGCATTGATTCCATAGGTATCACACAACCGAGACCACGAATACCTCTGTAACAGTAGCCACTGATTCCATAGGTATCACACAACCGAGACCACGAATACCCCTGTAACAGTAGCCACTGATTCCATAGGTATCACACAACCGTGACCACGAATACCTCTGTAACAGTAGCCACTGATTCCATAGGTATCACACAACCGTGACCACGAATACCTCTGTAACAGTAGCCACTGATTCCATAGGTATCACACAACCGAGACCACGAATACCCCTGTAACAGTAGCCACTGATTCCATAGGTATCACACAACCGAGACCACGAATACCCCTGTAACAGTAGGCATTGATTCCATAGGTATCACACAACCGAGACCACGAATACCTCTGTAACAGTAGCCACTGACTCCATAGGTATCACACAACCAAGACCACGAATACCCCTGTAACAGTAGCCACTGATTCCATAGGTATCACACAACCGAGACCACGAATACCCCTGTAACAGTAGCCACTGATTCCATAGGTATCACACAACCGAGACCACGAATACCCCTGTAACAGTAGGCATTGATTCCATAGGTATCACACAACCGAGACCACGAATACCTCTGTAACAGTAGCCACTGATTCCATAGGTATCACACAACCAAGACCACGAATACCCTGTAACAGTAGCCACTGATTCCATAGGTATCACACAACCGAGACCACGAATACCCCTGTAACAGTAGCCACTGATTCCATAGGTATCACACAACCGTGACCACGAATACCTCTGTAACAGTAGCCACTGATTCCATAGGTATCACACAACCGTGACCACGAATACCCCTGTAACAGTAGCCACTGATTCCATAGGTATCACACAACCGTGACCACGAATACCCCTGTAACAGTAGCCACTGATTCCATAGGTATCACACAACCGAGACCACGAATACCCCTGTAACAGTAGCCACTGATTCCATAGGTATCACACAACCGTGACCACGAATACCTCTGTAACAGTAGCCACTGATTCCATAGGTATCACACAACCGAGACCACGAATACCCCTGTAACAGTAGCCACTGATTCCATAGGTATCACACAACCGTGACCACGAATACCTCTGTAACAGTAGCCACTGATTCCATAGGTATCACACAACCGTGACCACGAATACCCCTGTAACAGTAGCCACTGATTCCATAGGTATCACACAATCGAGACCACGAATACCCCTGTAACAGTAGCCACTGATTCCATAGGTATCACACAACCGAGACCACGAATACCTCTGTAACAGTAGCCACTGATTCCATAGGTATCACACAACCGTGACCACGAATACCTCTGTAACAGTAGCCACTGATTCCATAGGTATCACACAACCGTGACCACGAATACCCCTGTAACAGTAGCCACTGATTCCATAGGTATCACACAACCGAGACCACGAATACCTCTGTAACAGTAGCCACTGATTCCATAGGTATCACACAACCGTGACCACGAATACCCCTGTAACAGTAGCCACTGATTCCATAGGTATCACACAACCGAGACCACGAATACCCCTATAACAGTAGCCACTGATTCCATAGGTATCACACAACCGTGACCACGAATACCCCTGTAACAGTAGCCACTGATTCCATAGGTATCACACAACCGAGACCACGAATACCCCTGTAACAGTAGCCACTGATTCCATAGGTATCACACAACCGAGACCACGAATACCCCTGTAACAGTAGCCACTGATTCCATAGGTATCACACAACCGAGACCACGAATACCTCTGTAACAGTAGCCACTGATTCCATAGGTATCACACAACCGTGACCACGAATACCCCTGTAACAGTAGCCACTGATTCCATAGGTATCACACAACCGTGACCACGAATACCCCTGTAACAGTAGCCACTGATTCCATAGGTATCACACAACCGAGACCACGAATACCCCTGTAACAGTAGCCACTGATTCCATAGGTATCACACAACCGAGACCACGAATACCCCTGTAACAGTAGCCACTGATTCCATAGGTATCACACAACCGAGACCACGAATACCCCTATAACAGTAGCCACTGATTCCATAGGTATCACACAACCGTGACCACGAATACCCCTGTAACAGTAGCCACTGATTCCATAGGTATCACACAACCGAGACCACGAATACCCCTGTAACAGTAGCCACTGATTCCATAGGTATCACACAACCGAGACCACGAATACCTCTGTAACAGTAGCCACTGATTCCATAGGTATCACACAACCGAGACCACGAATACCCCTGTAACAGTAGCCACTGATTCCATAGGTATCACACAACCGAGACCACGAATACCTCTGTAACAGTAGCCACTGATTCCATAGGTATCACACAACCGTGACCACGAATACCCCTGTAACAGTAGCCACTGATTTCATAGGTATCACACAACCGAGACCACGAATACCCCTGTAACAGTAGCCACTGATTCCATAGGTATCACACAACCGAGACCACGAATACCCCTGTAACAGTAGCCACTGATTCCATAGGTATCACACAACCGCAACCACGAATACCCCTGTAACAGTAGCCACTGATTCCATAGGTATCACACAACCGAGAACACGAATACCCCTGTAACAGTAGCCACTGATTCCATAGGTATCACACAACCGAGACCACGAATACCCCTGTAACAGTAGCCTCTGATTCCATAGGTATCACACAACCGTGACCACGAATACCCCTGTAACAGTAGCCACTGATTCCATAGGTATCACACAACCGTGACCACGAATACCCCTGTAACAGAAACCACTGATTCCATAGGTATCACAAAACCGAGACCACGAATACCTCTGTAACAGTAGCCACTGATTCCATAGGTATCACACAACCGAGACCACGAATACCCCTGCAACAGTAGCCACTGATTCCATAGGTATCACACAACCGAGACCACGAATACCCCTATAACAGTAGCCACTGATTCCATAGGTATCACACAACCGAGACCACGAATACCCCTGTAACAGTAGCCACTGATTCCATAGGTATCACACAACCGTGACCACGAATACCTCTGTAACAGTAGCCACTGATTTCATAGGTATCACACAACCGCAACCACGAATACCCCTGTAACAGTAGCCACTGATTCCATAGGTATCACACAACCGCAACCACGAATACCCCTGTAACAGTAGCCACTGATTCCATAGGTATCACACAACCGTGACCACGAATACCTCTGTAACAGTAGCCACTGATTCCATAGGTATCACACAACCGAGACCACGAATACCCCTGTAACAGTAGCCACTGATTCCATAGGTATCACACAACCGTGACCACGAATACCTCTGTAACAGTAGCCACTGATTTCATAGGTATCACACAACCGCAACCACGAATACCCCTGTAACAGTAGCCACTGATTTCATATGTATCACACAACCGCAACCACGAATACCCCTGTAACAGTAGCCACTGATTCCATAGGTATCACACAACCGAGACCACGAATACCCCTGTAACAGTAGCCACTGATTCCATAGGTATCACACAACCGAGACCACGAATACCCCTATAACAGTAGCCACTGATTCCATAGGTATCACACAACCGTGACCACGAATACCCCTGTAACAGTAGCCACTGATTCCATAGGTATCACACAACCGAGACCACGAATACCCCTGTAACAGTAGCCACTGATTCCATAGGTATCACACAACCGCGACCACGAATACCCCTGTAACAGTAGCCACTGATTCCATAGGTATCACACAACCGTGACCACGAATACCCCTATAACAGTAGCCACTGATTCCATAGGTATCACACAACCGTGACCACGAATACCCCTGTAACAGTAGCCACTGATTCCATAGGTATCACACAACCGAGACCACGAATACCCCTGTAACAGTAGCCACTGATTCCATAGGTATCACACAACCAAGACCACGAATACCCCTGTAACAGTAGCCACTGATTCCATAGGTATCACACAACCGAGACCACGAATACCTCTGTAACAGTAGCCACTGATTCCATAGGTATCACACAACCGTGACCACGAATACCCCTGTAACAGTAGCCACTGATTCCATAGGTATCACACAACCAAGACCACGAATACCCCTGTAACAGTAGCCACTGATTCCATAGGTATCACACAACCGAGACCACGAATACCTCTGTAACAGTAGCCACTGATTCCATAGGTATCACACAACCGAGACCACGAATACCTCTGTAACAGTAGCCACTGATTCCATAGGTATCACACAACCGTGACCACGAATACCCCTATAACAGTAGCCACTGATTCCATAGGTATCACACAACCGAGACCACGAATACCCCTGTAACAGTAGCCACTGATTCCATAGGTATCACACAACCGAGACCACGAATACCTCTGTAACAGTAGCCACTGATTCCATAGGTATCACACAACCGAGACCACGAATACCCCTATAACAGTAGCCACTGATTCCATAGGTATCACACAACCGTGACCACGAATACCCCTGTAACAGTAGCCACTGATTCCATAGGTATCACACAACCGTGACCACGAATACCTCTGTAACAGTAGCCACTGATTCCATAGGTATCACACAACCGAGACCACGAATACCTCTGTAACAGTAGCCACTGATTCCATAGGTATCACACAACCGTGACCACGAATACCCCTGTAACAGTAGCCACTGATTCCATAGGTATCACACAACCGAGACCACGAATACCTCTGTAACAGTAGCCACTGATTCCATAGGTATCACACAACAGAGACCACGAATACCCCTATAACAGTAGCCACTGATTCCATAGGTATCACACAACCGTGACCACGAATACCCCTGTAACAGTAGCCACTGATTCCATAGGTATCACACAACCGTGACCACGAATACCCCTATAACAGTAGCCACTGATTCCATAGGTATCACACAACCGAGACCACGAATACCCCTGTAACAGTAGCCACTGATTCCATAGGTATCACACAACCGAGACCACGAATACCGCTGTAACAGTAGCCACTGATTCCATAGGTATCACACAACCGAGACCACGAATACCTCTGTAACAGTAGCCACTGATTCCATAGG
This sequence comes from Bathymodiolus septemdierum, assembly GCA_963383655.1. Classification (NCBI taxonomy): domain Eukaryota; kingdom Metazoa; phylum Mollusca; class Bivalvia; order Mytilida; family Modiolidae; genus Bathymodiolus; species Bathymodiolus septemdierum. The sequence goes on along the minus strand of OY726518.1, from coordinate 111,916,532 downwards.
TATCACACAACCGAGACCACGAATACCCCTGTAACAGTAGCCACTGATTTCATAGGTATCACACAACCGAGACCACGAATACCCCTGTAACAGTAGCTACTGATTCCATAGGTATCACACAACCGAGACCACGAATACCCCTGTAACAGTAGCCACTGATTCCATAGGTATCACACAACCGAGACCACGAATACCCCTGTAACAGTAGGCATTGATTCCATAGGTATCACACAACCGCGACCACGAATACCTCTGTAACAGTAGCCACTGATTCCATAGGTATCACACAACCGAGACCACGAATACCCCTGTAACAGTAGCCACTGATTCCATAGGTATCACACAACCGTGACCACGAATACCTCTGTAACAGTAGCCACTGATTCCATAGGTATCACACAACCGTGACCACGAATACCTCTGTAACAGTAGCCACTGATTCCATAGGTATCACACAACCGTGACCACGAATACCCCTGTAACAGTAGCCACTGATTCCATAGGTATCACACAACCGAGACCACGAATACCCCTGTAACAGTAGCCACTGATTCCATAGGTATCACACAACCGAGACCACGAATACCCCTATAACAGTAGCCACTGATTCCATAGGTATCACACAACCGTGACCACGAATACCCCTGTAACAGTAGCCACTGATTCCATAGGTATCACACAACCGAGACCACGAATACCCCTGTAACAGTAGCCACTGATTCCATAGGTATCACACAACCGAGACCACGAATACCCCTGTAACAGTAGCCACTGATTCCATAGGTATCACACAACCGAGACCACGAATACCTCTGTAACAGTAGCCACTGATTCCATAGGTATCACACAACCGTGACCACGAATACCCCTGTAACAGTAGCCACTGATTCCATAGGTATCACACAACCGAGACCACGAATACCCCTGTAACAGTAGCCACTGATTCCATAGGTATCACACAACCGAGACCACGAATACCCCTGTAACAGTAGCCACTGATTCCATAGGTATCACACAACCGAGACCACGAATACCCCTATAACAGTAGCCACTGATTCCATAGGTATCACACAACCGTGACCACGAATACCCCTGTAACAGTAGCCACTGATTCCATAGGTATCACACAACCGAGACCACGAATACCCCTGTAACAGTAGCCACTGATTCCATAGGTATCACACAACCGAGACCACGAATACCTCTGTAACAGTAGCCACTGATTCCATAGGTATCACACAACCGAGACCACGAATACCCCTGTAACAGTAGCCACTGATTCCATAGGTATCACACAACCGAGACCACGAATACCTCTGTAACAGTAGCCACTGATTTCATAGGTATCACATAACCGTGACCACGAATACCCCTGTAACAGTAGCCACTGATTTCATAGGTATCACACAACCGAGACCACGAATACCCCTGTAACAGTAGCCACTGATTCCATAGGTATCACACAACCGAGACCACGAATACCCCTGTAACAGTAGCCACTGATTCCATAGGTATCACACAACCGCAACCACGAATACCCCTGTAACAGTAGCCACTGATTCCATAGGTATCACACAACCGAGACCACGAATACCCCTGTAACAGTAGCCACTGATTCCATAGGTATCACACTACCGAGACCACGAATACCCCTGTAACAGTAGCCACTGATTCCATAGGTATCACACAACCGTGACCACGAATACCCCTGTAACAGTAGCCACTGATTCCATAGGTATCACACAACCGAGACCACGAATACCCCTGTAACAGTAGCCACTGATTCCATAGGTATCACACAACCGTGACCACGAATACCCCTGTAACAGTAACCACTGATTCCATAGGTATCACACAACCGAGACCACGAATACCTCTGTAACAGTAGCCACTGATTCCATAGGTATCACACAACCGAGACCACGAATACCCCTGTAACAGTAGCCACTGATTCCATAGGTATCACACAACCGAGACCACGAATACCCCTATAACAGTAGCCACTGATTCCATAGGTATCACACAACCGAGACCACGAATACCCCTGTAACAGTAGCCACTGATTCCATAGGTATCACACAACCGTGACCACGAATACCTCTGTAACAGTAGCCACTGATTTCATAGGTATCACACAACCGCAACCACGAATACCCCTGTAACAGTAGCCACTGATTCCATAGGTATCACACAACCGCAACCACGAATACCCCTGTAACAGTAGCCACTGATTCCATAGGTATCACACAACCGTGACCACGAATACCTCTGTAACAGTAGCCACTGATTCCATAGGTATCACACAACCGAGACCACGAATACCCCTGTAACAGTAGCCACTGATTCCATAGGTATCACACAACCGTGACCACGAATACCTCTGTAACAGTAGCCACTGATTTCATAGGTATCACACAACCGCAACCACGAATACCCCTGTAACAGTAGCCACTGATTTCATATGTATCACACAACCGCAACCACGAATACCCCTGTAACAGTAGCCACTGATTCCATAGGTATCACACAACCGAGACCACGAATACCCCTGTAACAGTAGCCACTGATTCCATAGGTATCACACAACCGAGACCACGAATACCCCTATAACAGTAGCCACTGATTCCATAGGTATCACACAACCGTGACCACGAATACTCCTGTAACAGTAGCCACTGATTCCATAGGTATCACACAACCGAGACCACGAATACCCCTGTAACAGTAGCCACTGATTCCATAGGTATCACACAACCGCGACCACGAATACCCCTGTAACAGTAGCCACTGATTCCATAGGTATCACACAACCGAGACCACGAATACCCCTGTAACAGTAGCCACTGATTCCATAGGTATCACACAACCGAGACCACGAATACCCCTGTAACAGTAGCCACTGATTCCATAGGTATCACACAACCGAGACAACGAATACCCCTATAACAGTAGCCACTGATTCCATAGGTATCACACAACCGTGACCACGAATACCCCTGTAACAGTAGCCACTGATTCCATAGGTATCACACAACCGTGACCACGAATACCTCTGTAACAGTAGCCACTGATTCCATAGGTATCACACAACCGAGACCACGAATACCCCTGTAACAGTAGCCACTGATTCCATAGGTATCACACAACCGTGACCACGAATACCCCTGTAACAGTAACCACTGATTCCATAGGTATCACACAACCGAGACCACGAATACCCCTGTAACAGTAGCCACTGATTCCATAGGTATCACACAACCGAGACCACGAATACCCCTGTAACAGTAGCCACTGATTCCATAGGTATCACACAACCGAGACCACGAATACCCCTATAACAGTAGCCACTGATTCCATAGGTATCACACAACCGAGACCACGAATACCCCTGTAACAGTAGCCACTGATTCCATAGGTATCACACAACCGTGACCACGAATACCTCTGTAACAGTAGCCACTGATTTCATAGGTATCACACAACCGCAACCACGAATACCCCTGTAACAGTAGCCACTGATTCCATAGGTATCACACAACCGCAACCACGAATACCCCTGTAACAGTAGCCACTGATTCCATAGGTATCACACAACCGTGACCACGAATACCTCTGTAACAGTAGCCACTGATTCCATAGGTATCACACAACCGAGACCACGAATACCCCTGTAACAGTAGCCACTGATTCCATAGGTATCACACAACCGTGACCACGAATACCTCTGTAACAGTAGCCACTGATTTCATAGGTATCACACAACCGCAACCACGAATACCCCTGTAACAGTAGCCACTGATTTCATATGTATCACACAACCGCAACCACGAATACCCCTGTAACAGTAGCCACTGATTCCATAGGTATCACACAACCGAGACCACGAATACCCCTGTAACAGTAGCCACTGATTCCATAGGTATCACACAACCGCAACCACGAATACCCCTGTAACAGTAGCCACTGATTCCATAGGTATCACACAACCGTGACCACGAATGCCCCTGTAACAGTAGCCACTGATTCCATAGGTATCACACAACCGAGACCACGAATACCCCTATAACAGTAGCCACTGATTCCATAGGTATCACACAACCGAGACCACGAATACCCCTGTAACAGTAGCCACTGATTCCATAGGTATCACACAACCGTGACCACGAATACCTCTGTAACAGTAGCCACTGATTCCATAGGTATCACACAACCGAGACCACGAATACCCCTGTAACAGTAGCCACTGATTCCATAGGTATCACACAACCGAGACCACGAATACCCCTGTAACAGTAGCCACTGATTCCATAGGTATCACACAACCGAGACCACGAATACCTCTGTAACAGTAGCCACTGATTCCATAGGTATCACACAACCGTGACCACGAATACCCCTGTAACAGTAGCCACTGATTCCATAGGTATCACACAACCGTGACCACGAATACCTCTGTAACAGTAGCCACTGATTCCATAGGTATCACACAACCGAGACCACGAATACCTCTGTAACAGTAGCCACTGATTCCATAGGTATCACACAACCGAGACCACGAATACCCCTGTAACAGTAGCCACTGATTCCATAGGTATCACACAACCGAGACCACGAATACCCCTGTAACAGTAGCCACTGATTCCATAGGTATCACACAACCGAGACCACGAATACCCCTGTAACAGTAGCCACTGATTCCATAGGTATCACACAACCGAGACCACGAATACCCCTGTAACAGTAGCCACTGATTCCATAGGTATCACACAACCGTGACCACGAATACCTCTGTAACAGTAGCCACTGATTCCATAGGTATCACACAACCGAGACCACGAATACCTCTGTAACAGTAGCCACTGATTCCATAGGTATCACACAACCGAGACCACGAATACCCCTGTAACAGTAGCCACTGATTCCATAGGTATCACACAACCGAGACCACGAATACCTCTGTAACAGTAGCCACTGATTCCATAGGTATCACACAACCGAGACCACGAATACCCCTGTAACAGTAGCCACTGATTCCATAGGTATCACACAACCGTGACCACGAATACCTCTGTAACAGTAGCCACTGATTCCATAGGTATCACACAACCGAGACCACGAATACCCCTGTAACAGTTGCCACTGATTCCATAGGTATCACACAACCGAGACCACGAATACCCCTGTAACAGTAGCCACTGATTCCATAGGTATCACACAACCGTGACCACGAATACCTCTGTAACAGTAGCCACTGATTCCATAGGTATCACACAACCGAGACCACGAATACCCCTGTAACAGTAGCCACTGATTCCATAGGTATCACACAACCGAGACCACGAATACCTCTGTAACAGTAGCCACTGATTCCATAGGTATCACACAACCGCAACCACGAATACCCCTGTAACAGTAGCCACTGATTTCATAGGTATCACACAACCGCAACCACGAATACCCCTGTAACAGTAGCCACTGATTCCATAGGTATCACACAACCGAGACAACGAATATCCCTGTAACAGTAGCCACTGATTCCATAGGTATCACACAACCGCAACCACGAATACCCCTGTAACAGTAGCCACTGATTCCATAGGTATCACACAACCGCGACCACGAATACCTCTGTAACAGTAGCCACTGATTCCATAGCTATCTAGCAACCGCGACCACGAATACCCCTGTAACAGATAGAGCATATTTCAATAAATATATCTACAATTGATTATGTATTTTCTTGTTTTTGCTTGTTAGAGAAATAAAGGTAAACAGATTTTTAGGACACGGAAAATACTGAACCAAGGGTCCCTAATCACTCCGAATGTGTTACGGTCGCCACCATGACTGGTCACAAATGTGCTCGGATATGTTCCTGTTCTGTACCATTCATGACTTATCACAGAGTTTGAAAAAAGGGTATCACGACGGATGTCACTAGTGGAGCGGGAACTGCTTACCCTTCTGGAGCATCTGGATCACCCCTATTTTTGTGGGGTTTGTGGTGCTCAAACTGTGTAATGTTTGCAGATAATTGTTTATCCTTTTGTTCTCTTTTCATTTGGTACTTGTATTGTCTATCCCTCTTCGATTTACACCTCCGATCACCTGTTTGATGTTTTAAAACTTTTCTCACAACTTCACCTACAAGTAAAACTATTGTAGTAAATACACAACTGCAAACTGCTGTTAAAATGCAAATTTGTGCTATAAAACAATGACGAAACATCATTTGAATGACATATCAGAAGAAATAAAACTTTTAAAAAGTCCCTTAATACAGCATGGGGTAGATAAATTATTTTGATATGGTAAGTTTCTGATGGTCTATTAATGTCGTCCGTCGTTAAGCCATCCATTCAAAAGTCCGCGTTTATTGCATATAGTATTTTACATAGATCCCATTAAATTAAATAGGTTTTTATTTACTTTTTAAAGTTTGAAATATTTGAGTTGGATTTTGTTGTAATGCAGTTAGTATAAAACGTACTTCATTTATACATAGATGCTCTGTCATGTATTCAAATTACATAACATTGGTATCATCGGTAGTGTATGCAATCTCTATTATAAGATGATTGCTTACACCTCATATTAGTTAACATACAGCCAGTAACCAAAGGGAAGATGAGCTGTGACGTTTTGTGGTAGATCTCGAGTTTGTTCTCTCTCTCTCTCTCTCTCTCTCTCTCTCTCCTTGACTTTTTGACATTTTAGTACAATATAGAGAAAGAAGGAGACGGACTTCCAAATGACATACATTTTTTGTAATTTATTTAATCGATTGTCTTCGCCAAAATATTTATACCCCATTTTAATGACTAAGGGAAAGAAATAAATACATTTGTATTACATGTATATTATATAAGAACTCTAATTCCATATGTTTCGATCTGGGACCTTCCTCAGTGGTACTTGATAATATACTATAATAAACATTAGTTCAAAACACATGACTCCTACTATTAGAAACATGAAAACCCAGGAAAGTGATGCGGTATTTTCCCTTATTACGAAAAGTTACATATATGATTAGAAACAGTGTTCCACGAAGATGATCTTAAGTGGATTTATAATTATACTGTACAATATCAAGAGCAAAATCAGATATAAAAACGAAGTACTTGAACTTTACGGCGGATGTAAGCCCTCAAGAGAGAATTATATGTGTGCTTTATATATATCGCAAAACTGAATTGCGCCTTTTGAACATTGCTACATTGTATATAAGTATTTTATGCGACCAGTTCCTGGTCAATGTCGTGAATCAGCCATTTGCCAATACCATCTTCAAACCACCACACCTTACGTAGCAATAGTTCCTGGTGACAATTTGTAACCAAAGTTAACATTTCTAAAAATGGTAATAATACCTTTGATTGCTATGGACTAGATGAAATGTGAATCCTTTTCTATAATCTGGACACATTTGTCAAATAATGTAGTCAATAAATTGATATGATCATATTGACGGTGTATTGACTGTAGTACCATTGCGGGTGTCTTATAAGAAGCAAGAACTACTTACCCTTCGCGAGCACATGAATTCACCCCCGATATTTTGGTAGGGTCCGTGTTGTTCATCTTTTTAGTATTTTGTTTTGTCCTGTTATGTGTCTTTACGTTCTGACTTCCTTGTTATGGTGTCCGCTTCGATTTGTGAATAAAAACGATGTTCGATTCGTCTTTACTTCCAATTGTTTGTAGGAGGGTTCATGTCTTATTTACGTTATATGCGTTTGTTTGCATATAGTGGTGTCCAACATATATTGTGTTGTGTTTTTGTTTTCTTCGTCTTGTGTACCCTATGTTGCCGGTTTCTCTGGATTCTTGGTCTTGTGTACCCTATGTTGCCGGTTTCTCTGGATTCTTGGTCTTGTGTACCCTATGTTGCCGGTTTCTCTGGATTCTTCGCCTTATATACCCTATGTTGCTGGTTTCTCTGGATTCTTCGTCTTGTGTACCCTATGTTGCCGGTTTCTCTGGATTGTCCATTTCGATATTTTCTAACTGTTATTTCATGTGTATTTTTACAAGAATTTTCTGTCAGATGACATTATATGTAATAAAAATGATTCAAATAATTGTTTGAAATTTACAGTTGCCAAATAAGGTAATTTTATAAAACTAATGTCTATCTCTTCAGGCACAAGTAACGATAGCCAATGTTGGGTATCCTCTATAGACCCTCTAGCTTACTTGCTCCCAAACACCTTTACATTGTTTGGTTTTTCACTTATTTTTACAATGAGCGTATTTGCCGAAGATTAATGTATAAAGAATTCTTCGTCATCCTCTACAATATATTAAAATACATGATTGAGATTGCTGTAGAAATAAAAAAAAATTTATGTACCATCTACACACGCTAAAAACATGCCTTATGTCTATCCTTAGATTTGCCACAGGAGACAAGGTAACACTTCGACTATTAGAGCTATATTTTTATATAGAGGATGTGGCCGAGTGCTTAAGGGCGCTGGGCATAAGACTTGGTGCTGCAGTGTATTAATGGTATGAGTTCAAATCCTGGTCGAGGGAGAACAAAATAATTGTCAGCTCAAAAATATAATTTTAACACTGTTGTACATGTATATAGAAGTATATACATTTATCTATTTATTTGTTTGGAAATCTTAAATTTAAACTCTGAAAGAAGTTCGAAGCTATTGTTTTGCGTGATCGATGTTACGTGTTATGTATGTTATAAAGTTTTATTTTTCTACAATGACTGTGTGGTTCTGTGTAGTGCAGTCCAAAAAAGGTAAACTAAGTGGAAAGAAATACGTTTAATAGTAAAAAATCATACAAAGAAAACATATGAGCGGTTTCGTTAAACAATTGTAGATTTTGTATGAAATCTGAATGCGAATCATTGTATGAAATTTAGTAAGACTCCCACGAATAAGACGTAAGTGAAATGTCAAGAAATATGATATATATAAATATTTGTGAATGAAATATATGTCTGTTGAATGAATGATTTTGTTGTGCAATATAAAACTATCGTGTACGTCTTGGTAGACACTGTAGGTGGTAGTTACCAGGGACGGATCCAGGATTTGTGGTTAGGGGGGGGGCGTGAGTAGGCGAGGGGTCTGGGGACCACTTAAGGTCCCCAGCTGATCCAGTGTAGAACCTTGGTAGGGGGCCCAGGGGGGCAAAGCCCCCTGAAGCTCTGGGGATTTTAGGAATTACAGACATTTATTTGAACAACAATTTTGAACCAACCACACCATTTTTATCAAACCAAAAAAACTTGATTTTGAGTCTTAATTTTGTCGGATAATTGTTAACAGTATATTTTTGTCAGATTATAAGAACCTAAAGTAAAACTTTTTTTGAACAACCGTGATGCGAATTGTTCAACTCATGACTGATCGATCACGATATTTTAACCCTTCAAAGAACTATTGGTTTAGTTTTAACGCATTCCTCATTTCACTAATTGGTCTGTACTTTCGGTGCTTGTCTTTTCGGGTGGTTCTAGTTAATACTGCCCGTCCGGATGGAGCTATTGAAAACAGATGATTCGACCGTTCTTGTTTATAGACAAACAAAAGCAGAAATTGTCGGCTAATCCATATATGAATCAACGAACACACCCAACGTGTATTTACAATGTGTAGGAATATTTTACTACAGGTCACGAGTTAACCATTCATGAAAAAGATGTTTGTTGAACTGCTTAATTAACGTTGTATAATATATGCTTTGCGAATTTTAGGGGGGAGGGGCGCATCATTGTATGAAATTTAGTAAGACTCCCACGAATAAGACGTAAGTGAAATGTCAAGAAATATGATATATATATATATTTGTGAATGAAATAAGTGTCTGTTGAATGAATGACTTTGTTGTGCAATATAAAACTATCGTGGACGTCTTGGTAGACACTGTAGGTGGTACTTACCAGGGGTGGATCCAGGATTTGTGGTTGGGGGGGGGGGGGGGGGGGGGGGGGGCGTGAGTAGGCGAGGGGTCTGGGGACCACCTTTAAATCCGCCCCTGGTTACATAATGTGGGGTTGTTGACCGTGGTTGACGGAACAACTGTATTTTTGTATATGGCTTTGGCCTTCATGTTGGTGATTCCTTTCCCTTTTGTATTATCGTAGTTTGGATGAAAGCCACTTGTTCTTACATTTTTGTATAAATAAATCTATAATTGTTCCATCACCTGTATCATATGAATAATGCTGGGGGGTATTTGGATTATTGGTGTTTCTCGTCAGTTGCAGCAATTTTCTATTATATCATGGCTACTTAGTGAAGGAGGATAGCTTTAGCAGTCGCTATGTACTAATGAACTGGTAGGTGTAACCTCCGGTCATGGGTATGAGACTATAAAACGTTAGGCGGTGGTGTTTAGTTTGTAGTAAGAAATCAACGACCTTAACCAGTCTGCCATCCAGTGCCTTACTATTTTCTGGAAATTATCATTAGAAAAACAATAACATAGACCAGTGACATGACTAACTTGTGTACATTATGTTCCAGGTGACATAGCCAACGTGACACATGTGTACGTAATACCACAGGCGACATGACTAACCTTTGACATATGTGTACATTATGTTCCATGTGACCTGACTACCTTTGACATATGTGTAAATTATGTCCCATGTGACCTGACTAACTTTGACATATGTGTACATTATGTCCCATGTGACCTGACTAACTTTGACATATGTGTAAATTATGTCCCATGTGACATGACTAACTTTGACATATGTGTACATTATGTCCCATGTGACCTGACTAACTTTGACATATGTGTACATTATGTCCCATGTGACCTGACTAACTTTGACATATGTGTACATTATTTCCCATGTGACCTGACTACTTTTGACATGTGTACATTATGTCCCATATGGCCTGACTACCTTTGACATATGTGTACATTCTGTCCCATGTGACCTGACTAACTTTGACATATGTGTACATTATGTCCCATGTGACCTGACTAACTTTGACATATGTGTACATTATGTACCATGTGACCTGACTACCTTTGACATATGTGTAAATTATGTCCCATGTGACCTGACTAACTTTGACATATGTGTACATTATGTCCCATGTGACCTGACTAACTTTGACATATGTGTACATTATGTCCCATATGGCCTGACTAACTTTGACATATGTGTACATTATTTCCCATGTGACCTGACTAACTTTGACATATGTGTACATTATGTTCCATGTGACCTGACTAACTTTGACATATGTGTACATTATTTCCCATGTGACCTGACTACTTTTGACATGTGTACATTATGTCCCATATGGCCTGACTACCTTTGACATATGTGTACATTCTGTTCCATGTGACCTGACTAACTTTGACATATGTGTACATTATGTCCCATGTGACCTGACTAACTTTGACATATGTGTACATTATGTCCCATGTGACCTGACTACCTTTGACATATGTGTAAATTATGTCCCATGTGACCTGACTAACCTTGACATATGTGTACATTATGTCCCATGTGACCTGACTAACTTTGACATATGTGTACATTATTTCCCATGCGACCTGACTACTTTTGACATGTGTACATTATGTCCCATATGGCCTGACTACCTTTTACATATGTGTACATTCTGTCCCATGTGACCTGACTAACTTTGACATATGTGTACATTATGTCTCATGTGACCTGACTAACTTTGACATGTGTACATTATGTCCCATGTGACCTGACTACCTTTGACATATGTGTACATTATGTCCCATGTGACCTGACTAACTTTGACATATGTGTACATTATGTCCCATGTGAACTGACTACCTTTGACATATGTGTACATTATGTTCCATGTGACCTGACTACCTTTGACATATGTGTACATTCTGTCCCATGTGACATGCCTAATTTGACACATGCGTACTTTATGCCGAATTTGTTTCCGAAATAGTCGTTCTATGTCATATAAAACGGTATGGCTCGAAATCAGGATAATGTGTCCGAGTGGGCCGACATGTAGTTCAAAGCGGAGCTTATCATCTCACAGAAAATAAACATGATCTCCCTATGATATAATAGCTGAAAAATTGCTGAGTTTGCGTTAAGCAACAATCATTCATTTACTCACTGACTAACATACTAACACATATTATATTGAATCAGTTAATGTGTGATTCTTCAATCTTAGCAGAGAAGCAACACATACCAATTTTACAATCTTTAGATTGACTCGACCGGGGCTGGAACTCGCGATCTACCACAGTCGAGGCGAGCACGCTAACCATTATACCACTGATGCGGTTTGTTCCGTCATAGATATTATTTTCATTATTCCATTATGTTGCAATTGTCTAGAAACACACAGTAACTAACGGTGATTGGAATTACAAATGCATAGACCAATATCATTATAGCTAAATATCGTCCACAACGATGAGTATATATCGTATATATAATCAGCCTTCAAAATATGCGAATTTTCAAATTTGTATGATTAAATCGTGACATGATTATGAAGAAACGAAACTATATACAAGAAAAATAAAAAATAATAACAAAATAAAAATAAAAAATAAACAACAATAAAAATAGTCATCTGTGATACATTAAACCATTATTGTCATCTGATAAGTTGAACACACGAAGTTTACAATTCGAGTACGGAGGTTCCCCTGGAACTATTGCTGTCGAAATATAATCAACTGTCAATAGTTTTCAATTTTTATAATAGCAGCAATTACTGTTAATTAAATAAACATGACATATTAAAAGATAAAAAGTACTTTTCCATTTTGTTTTTTCGACACAATCTGACAAAATGAAAATAAAAATTTTAAAGTGCTCAATTGTAGCATATCAGTAAACAACTTTCAAAAAGGTCAGTTACCCAATTTATCAGTAAATAAAAAACGTATATTAGTAATCACCGGATACTGGCATTTTCACGAAAAACATAAAAACGTTTTCGGCGTTATAGACAGACCCAATGCAAAGGGGTCAGTCGGGGTGGCGCCCCGGGGGCCGATGAGTTTAGGGGGCCCACAAGCCACTCGAGGGAAAAAAACGAGGGTGTACCTTAAGCAAGGCAAACAAAATCAAATGTGTGCTTTCGTGAATATGTGAATGACAATTTCGTGTAGTGGATATACAATTCTTCATACAAAAGTAGCACCAGGTTTCAGGAAGGAGCCCACTAATGACTTTCATGAGGCCCTTGATGATGTATAACAACATTTCTGTTACGTTGTATGGGACACTAGAACATGTACATATATTTAGTGATTTTCGATTTGTAAATGTATATTAAATTACTCAAATGAGGACCAAGCCCGACTGCTTGGGCTCCCCTAAGAACAACCATTGACACTTTTTTTTTATATAAGAGCTCTGAAATATGTAGGCCTAAGTGATTTTCTATAGACAAATAAATAGGAAATTGGGACCCAGGCTAAGTCCCTAAGAATTACCTCTGAGAGTAGCTGGGGTGGGGGGTGGGGGTGGGAGGGGGAGGCTCATTAATGGTGAGTAGACATGATCAGATTTTTGGTAAACTCAATTGATTCCGTTCAGGTAAGCCTTTATTTTTTATTTATTTATTAATTTCACTTCGTCAGGCACCACATTGTCATTGTCACACATTGCAACATGCAAATTAAACAAATTACAATCAAGATATACTGAGAGGGTCGGCACAAATATGTCGAATCAGAGACTGCGAGAGATGAAAAAAAAGGATGACATCTCGGACACGCACAAGTCAACTGATCAAAGTAGGCCGACAATAGTTGTTGGTATCAAAAGTAGTTTCTACTAAATTTTGGTATATTGACGTCAGCTTAACTTTAAACTGATTAATATTTTTACGAAGGCAAGTTGGTAAAACGAGGCACAAGGGTTCCTCTTGATACTTTTTTCCGAAGCCTCGGAATTCTATCTGAGTACTATTTTCTGCTGAAATTGTTTTTACCCTATGCTTTTTCAAATAAAAATGTTGTAGACTTAGACTAAAATGTGTTCTGAGAATGAGAGTGTGGAATGAGACTATATTACGAACTTACGATTGCGAATATTGAAATATATGAGGTTATGAAGACTCTTGTTTTTACTTTATAAAAATACATCTATTAATAAATGTACCAGATCATTATAATTAAGGGTCCAGACAAATAGACAAGTAGAAAGATGTTTTCTAAATCACAATTCATCAATTCATTTTTGTTGTACCGATTCCTTGCTTATGACACACCGTGGTTGACTTAGTTTGAGTATCATTATTTGGAGAAGTGGAGGAGGGGCCAAGTTTCCTTTGTCCTGGGGCCCAACAATTCTCTTGGCGGCCCTGGTTATAGACTACAACCTATATTAAATTTTGGTCTTTTCACCAGGAACATAATCTCACTGCTATTCGGAAGAATAGCTAAATGCTAAATTGCCTGACGTAACATCACTGCGTATTACCTTCTTTGTATAACTAACGTAGATTACTGGCCGTTCAAAAACTTGTTGATATATGATAATATGTTAGTTAACAATTATGTGCTATCATTATAATAATGTATGTCAAAATTGAGTACTGAAAATTGCTCCAATCAGATAGAAGATAAATATTACTATATGGTATGTTCATGAATGAACGGCTTGTATTTAATATACTCATGTCAGGAAACGGAACCTTTGTCTAAGTACCGTTATACATTTTAATTTCCTTTAATGATTTATCTGACAACGAATGCCATAATTCAGTCAAGTGAGACGAATACTTCCGGGTACCTGACACCCCCTCTAATTGTTGTGGACATTCGTTCATATATATACTTTGGTTGTGATTGATGACACAGATGCAATTAGAATAATATAATACGATATCATTTTTTGGAATTAAGTCCTGTTATGCTATATTTAGTTTTCAGTAGCGTGAAAGCATATTGTTATTATATTCCTTTAATCTCTACTATAATATGAAAATGTAAAGTAATAACCTAAATGTAAAGTAATAACCTAAATGTGCAAATTTGATGTAAAGTAATAACCTAAATGTAAAGTAATAACCTAAATGTAAAGTAATAACCTAAATGTGCAAATTTGATGTAAAGTAATAACCTAAATGTAAAGTAATAACCTAAATGTAAAGTAATAACCTAAATGTAATGTAATAACCTAAATGTAAAGTAATAACCTAAATGTAAAGTAATAACCTAAATGTAAAGTAATAACCTAAATGTAAAGTAATAACCTAAATGTAATGTAATAACCTAAATGTAAAGTAATAACCTAAATGTAAAGTAATAACCTAAATGTAAAGTAATAACCTAAATGTAAAGTTATAACCTAAATGTAAAGTAATAACCTAAATGTAAAGTAATAACCTAAATGTAATGTAATAACCTAAATGTAATGTAATAACCTAAATGTAAAGTAATAACCTAAATGTAAAGCTATAACCTAAATGTAAAGTAATAACCTAAATGTAAAGTAATAACCTAAATGTGTAAATGTGAAGACATTAGAAACATAATAAGAACGGATTATAATCTTGATACTAAACAAAACTTTGAAGCATGTACTGTGAAAGTATTTTTATTCGTTTACACCAATATTCGGGGTTTCTACAAAATGCATTGATCCAAAGTTTCTTGAATTCGTGGTTTCAAACACTATAGGAAACAATCAATGGGAAAATTGTTTTTCGTTAGATTTTCATTTTCGTAGTATAAGTGAACCACGAAATACACGAAAATTAGAACCCCACGACTAATAATGATTTCGCAGTATGTGTTAATCTGATAGGAATGTATAGAAAGTTAAGGCCATTTCCACATTGTCATCTGTACAATCCGTGGTGGAAGTTTGTGGTGAAATGACACAACCAGTGGGACCAGTTACCGTACATTTGTACCTGGTATATTAATAAACATTTAAACAGACTGAATTGACCTTCATTTGACAACGATGTGTTGCTATATAAATATTATAATAGTTGGTGTATTTTAAAGTGCCATTATAGCCTAGAATTTATTTTTCGGAAAAAAATACACTTCTCAGAAAATATATATTACATTAAATCTAATATCGAAAACCCGATGAAAAAATTCCAACGCATTACGGAGATATAATGATTTGAAAATCACATTTGCACCTGTCCCCGAAGATATCCGATAATAAGATCCAATCACTTCCGGTTCTTAGTAAAGGCAATGTGTGACGTCACGTTTTGAACACTGTAAATAATCAAGATTCCGTCGACTCTGACCAAGACGGGGAGACAGAAAATACACCATTAAATAGACAGAATGATACTTCTTGGTAATTTATTTGAAATTAATAAATAATTTTATGAATTGGGTTGGGTTATACAAGCTAATGCGATAGCAACCCCCGTCTGAACTTTTTCATATCTGTCATTGTGTTTTGTATCTTCAGATCAGATCAGATTACTCGTTTTGGATTAGCTTGGTTGATTTTGATGCTATACTATCATCTCTACATGACGTTTCTCGGAACAGACTGTCGCTCCCGCAAACAACGACATGCATTGCACCCAAAGATAAACTCTCAAGCCTTCTGTTTTTCTATTTACCAATTTTACTAATGTGCTAGCTAATCATTTTGCAGAGCTCCATTTATTTTCTTTTATTAATATGAAGACATTTTGTATCAGGTTTAAGCTTATCTCTGTATGTTTAAATGTTTATCATTCTTACCATATATGCTTGCTAATGCTGAACATTTTCTAAACGTAATTGACAAGGAGTTACTAAAAAGTGCTTAGACACGGCGGGTGTATTATAAGAAGCAGAAACTGCTTGTCCTTCGCGATAACCTGCGTTCACCCCCGGGTTTTTGTGGGGTCTATGTAGCTCATTTTGTATTTTTTTGTGTTGTCCTAGTGTGTTTCTTTATGTTCTGAGTATCGTATTGTGATGTCTGTTGCGATTTACCGCATACAAACGATGTACGGTTCGTTTTTAACTCCACATGTTCATGTCTTATTTACGTTATTTGTGCTTCTTTGCGAATAGTGGTGCCCAACACATATTGTGTTGTACTTTTGTTTTGTTTTTCGTCGGTCGCCTTGTGTTACCTATGTTGCCAGTTTCTCTGGATTGTCCAATTTGGATTTCCCCTTCGGTATTCTGAAACATTTATTTATAGTAGAGCCAGTGCCCTCTTATAGGAATTCAAAAGCATGTTTACACAACGGGTAGATCTGAATATATGGGTATGAGATAGCTCCAATAATCCTTGTTGTGATACATTTATTAATGAACGAGTAACAATAATAGGTGATTTAATATGATGAAACCACAGAGCGAAGACCCGGAATCTCTTTATATTATGTGTTATTTCTATGTTATCTTTAGAATTATAAACGGTTTTCAGCAACCATATAGTCCGTTTTATACATAAAACTGGATATTGGAAATGATTTCATTTGTTTTTGTATTTTTGACATAATTGACCCGATTTGTAAATTGTTCTGGTATCAAGTTTTTGGCTATGTTACGTGCCCGAGTTTTAGTCTATCGTTATCAGTCAAACATCAACAACAAAGCAGTTCTTCCCACACACAACAGTTGGTGATTACACATTTCTTGATAATCTGGGTCACTACTTATTATTTATTATAAGAGGCACCTCATGAATACCATAAACAAGCATTATTACAGCGTGTATAACGATACATAATTATGACTAATATTATGCAGGGAAAAACATATTTTTGACAAATTGCTTAACATTAGCGATTTAAAACACTTTAATTTAGATGTAATTTCGAGGTAACCCTTAACAATTTACTCAGAAGCTTCAATTTATAGAAAATGTTCACTACACCATATAATTACATAATCTATATAGAATCACATGTCCTATTTATTTTCACTCTACTTAAAAGATGAAATAAAACAAAATTGTGCGAAATAATATTGCTTAGATAAAATATGCTGTATTGTGAACAGTTTAAAGCAGAACTGTATAATGTTAGCCTGTTGGGATCCCATTACCGGTTTGACACCGCCACATTGATGTGTCTGTCTGAAGTTGTGGTTTTTTTTTAAGTTCAATGATTTGAGGTGATAGGTGATTGTCCGTTTTGTTGTTATTGATGGAATTGCTGACTATCATTGTTCAAATTTTCTTATCATAACATGCAATGTGGTAGCAAATTAAGACTTTTACTTAAACAATATTACATTCAGAAGAATTAAAAGGTCTAACCAATGTTTATCCTCTCCTGGAATAATCTCCTAGTTTAAAAACAAACATATCCACCCTTCAAAAATATTTTCCCTTTGAATACTTATTTATCATTGGAAAGTGATACACAGTTAACTATTAACTAAATTCAGAATACATTTACGTTATTTGTGTTTGCGCATAGTGGTGTCCAACACATATTGTGTTGCGTTTTTGCTTTCTTCAGTTTCTCTGGATTGTCCTTTTTTGATTGTCCCTTCGGTGTGCAAAACCACTAGGGGTGAGGATGGAATCAACGATTCCTGATATTTACTTTATTCATCAGATAGTATCTACAAGTTAATACATGAAAAAGTACTTTTATATATTTGTGCCTTACATTTCACATTTTGCTTGATCTTTTTATTCTGTTCTCCCATTAAAACATTAATTTCTGTATATTTGAAAGACTACATTATATTTGATTTATCAAATATGATTTAGCCATGATATTAGAATATCGATTTTTAACCAACCTTTTCCATCTTCTTATCTAATAGTCCGATAAATTCGGCCATACACTGACACTTTTTATTATTATTATTATTGTACTGTACATGTTCATGTTGTTGTTCATTTGTGACAGAGTGTGGTATGTGTGAGTGGAAGCAGATCTATGCAGGCTGTTTGTTTTATTACACCCGTATTTCCTTAGGAGATCCAGTTATAAGGAGTTGGTATATGATTTAGCAGTTTAACTCCGACACATAGCTGTGCCTGTCTCATACTAAGGTTTGAGATTTCATTGACATACGTCGTATTATAAATTGAGTTCAATTATTTGAGGTGAATGGTTGGTGTCCATTTAAAAAAATAAAATAATTGTGGTATTGTTGACCATCACGGTTTAAATTTTCTTTTCATATTATGACAAGCACCCCAGATGTTAGGTGGTTGTTTCCCTCAAATAAACTGAAAACAATATCATTATAAAATAAACGATATAGAAAAACCTAAGGGCAATCAAGATTGTACAATACAGAGACACAGAAAACATTGGTTACAAAACGATGACAATCAAAACAAAACACACAACACAGAAATATAAAATGATAAGCAGCAAGGATGTAATGAAATATAATATTTGTAAATTAATTCATGTTAATCAGTATTTTTTCTAACGTATAACGCTGGCTTAGTACTGAAGCACTTTCTCTATATCAATAGAACAACAATCCAACCTACATAGCCTATGTGATACCTTAGAAAAGACATGTCAATTTTGTTCATGTATTGTGCGGATTCGTAACTTAGTTTTCTATGTAGTGTTATGAAGATCAATGTTTGTACTTTCATTATTGTTCTTTTGGCCACTGTATTGTCTGTCCTTCGAATTGCGGCTTCTGACTACATATTATGGCATCATAAAACTTTTCTTTGTTATTTTCGCGACAACAGTGTATATCACTAATCTTCTAACATGAACCATTATAGACATGAATTCGTTTACTCGCACTTTACTTTGGGTTAGATATTATGAATTTTGGCAGCCTTCGTAATTGGATAGTGTATAATATGACGTAATTATTTTTTCAAATCACTATAAAGCATGACCGATATCTGTTGTTTACTTTCCAGAACAAATAATTTATAGTAAAGTCTACACAATGATTAGAATAAGTAGAAAAAACAAATATTTATCATAGCTAGTATCAATATCAGTCTGTGTATTTAAAACTGTTGTCTTAAGACTCTTCACAGTTGAGACGAATGTATTGTAATCTACAAAGAAGAGAATCTCAAATATTCGTATGATCTGGATAAAAACACAATAACAGTAACGTCACTTGACATACAACTGTCCCTATCGTACGTCAAAATAAGGCATGTTCTTAACTTATTTTGTAATTTTATAGCTTCTATCTAAATTAAAACATCAAGAATCAAGTGTTTATTATTTTTAATCTTGATAAACTGATATGTTCAAAATAAGTTCAAATATGTATGTAAACATTAGGGAAAAGCCACTAACATTCAACAGTCTAAAGATGATAAATCACAATATAGGGGAGTTCTTACATCTGCATTGTATTTCAAGTCATCCTTTTTAATGAAATTAAATATAATAATCTGATTAATCAATGCGAAGTGAGATAACAACGAAAGATTCTTGTCAACTTTATTATAAGTACTGGTCAAAATCATGGTACTATTCCATATATAACGGAGTACATATATGTAGCTGTAATTCCACCCATATAATCGTGCCAACATAAATACATTTATATTTCTTTTTTAAAGATTTTAAACTTTTTTGGCTTTATAATCATTCGACTTTGAGAGTACCTGATGGAGGTTATTCCAGAAACGCGTCGTAGGGACTAATTTTGATATATACGTTTATATTGTACAATGTATTTTACTAAATTATTGCATAATAAAGATTTATATCCGTCGGGTCTCAGATGGTTTTCACTTTTTGTCTTGGTTTGGTCGAGTGCAACGGATAAATACAGAAATGTATATCTGATGAAAAACATTGATATAGCCTGTCATCGATGATTATTAATATTAACAATAAAATTAAAAGCAAAAAATACCACACCATCGAAGCAGTTCCAAAATCTAACACAACAATCATTAAAACAAAGGCAACATCGATTCAACTTAAAGACATTTACAGGAGGGCTGACTTTCCTGGCTTGATACAGGCTTTTCAATAAAGCAAAATGACGAATGGTAAAACCAGTTATATTGATCTGAATATCTACTATTAGTGATATGTTATCGTAATTCAAAATATAAGTACATGTATATAATATATTTCTCAATTATATTGTCAAGCTCTATATTTTAGTAATTTGTTTCATCTATGTAAAATACAAAATTAATAGGAAATAAAATAACAAAATGTCGGACAATGTATACTCCAAGTAATAATGTGGAGTCAGACAAGACTGGGAATTACCGACATTAACTGAAGTTAAAATTAGAACATGATTTCTGGCTTTTGCTCAAATTTAAAATGGCTTGTCTAGTAAAACCTCAAACTTACATTTGTAAGTCCGAATTGTTTTCCGGAAATACTGTTTTGTGCTTCTAACGAAAATGTTTCTGTTTTTTTCAGATATGACTCCCTAATATAAATGATTATATATGTACGCAAACAACATTTTTAATAGCTATTGCAAAACTAGTTACAATATATCTTTTTTTCGTCATACTTAATAATTGTTAGATTTCTTATCTTTTTAGCATTTCATTTTTTTTTAATTCTGAAACATTGCCAAAGAGCTGACAGAAAATTTTCTATTTACATGTTTCCGTATTGTCACATCCTGTGAAAATATATTGCAAAATCGAAGTCATCAACATCTTGTTATTACTTCATTGGTATATTTAAAGCAAGGAAGAAATTCATTCATATAATATATCCTTAAGTGCAGTGATCAATATACTATTAGTTCTGACACTAGACAGAAATTTTACCATAGACATTATATCAGCTAATATGGTGTCTTCTATTTCCTCCCCCTTCATAATACTATAATTGTACATGTGGTAATACGTGAAACAATTCTTCGTTTATTCTGATTATTGTTAACAAATCCATAATTTGTTTCCACATCAACTTTCGATTGATCATCGATTGATTGTTGCTTAACCTCACGTAAGCAGAGTTATACTTATATTCATCACGACAACAAAGTTTATAAACAGTAAATCATGTAATAAATAAATCTATGGCCGAAATCTAGAAAGGTAATTGGAACACCAAAGATAATTCATTCGACGATGTTACTCATTACAAGCAACATGGCGCACTTTGCTTTCATGCACAAGCAACGTGACATTACCCATTCCCTATAAATGAGGCCCTCAATTACGCCATGTCCTATGGGGGAGTTGTGTATTTTATTCGTTCCGCACATCCAGCATATCACCAGAAAAACTAAATCCATTTTCATGCCCTGTGGGGGATATCTTGCAATGAGGCATTTTCTGAAGTTCTGAACGCATAGAAAAGTAATTTTGCTTAATTGTGTCTTTTCTAGAAGTAATTGAAACTCCATTGTAATTTAAATAACATTTCAAAATATCAAACAAATCAAAAGGGATAAACAAAAATAATCCTATTCCAATTAGACAAAAAAATTCAAACAATAAAACACAGAAATAAGCTAAAAGATGTAAAATTCGGACCAACAGAGGGAATACAAACAGGTGTTCAAAATAATGGTAATAATAATTGAATTATTTTAGAAATTTACAGTTCCTAAATAGTATAATGAAGTAAAACTAAGGTCAATCGCCCTTTAAATATTGGTAACTAAATAGTATAATGAAGTAAAACTAAGGTCAATCGCCCTTTAAATATTGGTAACTAAATAGTATAATGAAGTAAAACTAAGGTCAATCGCCCTTTAAATATTGGTAACTTTAACTAATGTTGAATATCTTGATTAGGTCCTTTGGTTTACTTGATCCCAAATACTTTTTACTATTTTGCTTTCCAATCTTTTGACATTGAGTGTACCTGATGAAGGTTATTCCGTAAATGTGTCGTGTGCACTAAATTAGATATCTACGTTTTTTTTAATGCACAGTATAAGAAGTTATTTCAAATGCGTACATGGAGCCCATAACGATTTTCGCGGAAAACTATCTTCCTACCAGCTCCAGAGTACACTACACGGATCATTAGACGTAGCAGATACATTTGAATGATTTGTAGCAAATATATTTTAGTCATTGCTACGAAGAATATCATAAAAAGTCTTCACAGAAAAAACAAATAATTATTATACGACGGGTGCCACTAGTGGAGCAGGAAGTGCCTAACCTTCCGGAGCACATGACTTCACCCTCGGATCTTAGTGGGGTTCGTGTTGCTCTCTCTCTTTTCTGTTTTGTGTATCATTGTTTATCCCTTTAGCCATTGCATTGTATGTCCTTCTTAGATTTACGATTTCTGATTACCCATTTGATATCTTAGATTTACGGCTTCTGATTACCCTTTGGTATCTTAGATTTACGGCTTCTGATTACCCCTTTGGTATCTTAGATTTACGGCTTCTGATTACCCCTTTGGTATCTTAGATTTACGGCTTCTGATTACCCTTTGGTATCTTAGATTTATGGCTTCTGATTACCCCTTTGGTATCTTAGATTTACGGCTTCTGATTACCCCTTTGGTATCTTAGATTTACGGCTTCTGATTACCCCTTTGGTATCTTAGATTTACGGCTTCTGATTACCCCTTTGGTATCTTAGATTTACGGCTTCTGATTATCCCTTTGGTATCTTAGATTTACGGCTTCTGATTACCCATTTGATATCTTAGATTTACGGCTTCTGATTACCCTTTGGTATCTTAGATTTACGGCTTCTGATTACCCCTTTGATATCTTAGATTTACGGCTTCTGATTACCCTTTGGTTTCTTAAATTTACGGCTTCTGATTATCCCTTTGGTATCTTAGATTTACGGCTTCTGATTACCCTTTGGTATCTTAGATTTACGGCTTCTGATTACCCCTTTGGTATCTTAGATTTACGTTTCTGATTACCCCTTTGGTATCTTAGATTTACGGTTTCTGATTAACCCTTTGGTATCTTAGATTTACGGTTTCTGATTACCTCATTGGTATCTTAGAATTACGGCTTCTGATTACCCTTTGGTATCTTAGATTTACGCTTTTGATTATTTCCTTTGGTATCATAGATTTACGCTTCTGATTACCCTTTGATATCTTAGATTTACGGCTTCTGATTATCCCTTTGGTATCTTAGATTTACGGTTTCTGATTACCCCTTTGGTATCTTAGATTTACGGCTTCTGATTTCCCTTTGGTATCTTAGATTTACGGCTTGTGATTATCCTTTGATATCTTAGATTTACGGCTTCTGATTACCCTTTGGTATCTTAGATTTACGGCTTCTGATTACCCTTTGGTATCTTAGATTTACGGCTTCTGATTACCCCTTTGGTATCTTAGATTTACGTTTCTGATTACCCCTTTGGTATCTTAGATTTACGGTTTCTGATTAACCCTTTGGTATCTTAGATTTACGGTTTCTAATTACCCTTTGGTATCTTAGATTTACGGCTTCTGATTACCCTTTGGTATCTTAGATTTACGGCTTCTGATAACCCCTTTGGTATCTTAGATTTACGGCTTCTGATTACCCTTTGGTATCTTAGATTTACGGCTTCTGATTACCCTTTGGTATCTTAGATTTACGGCTTCTGATTACCCCTTTGGTATCTTAGATTCACGTTTCTGATTACCCCTTTGGTATCTTAGATTTACGGTTTCTGATTAACCCTTTGGTATCTTAGATTTACGGTTTCTAATTACCCTTTGGTATCTTAGATTTACGGTTTCTGATTACCCCTTTGGTATCTTAGATTTACGGCTTCTGATTACCTCTTTGGTATCTTAGATTTACGGTTTCTGATTACCTCATTGGTATCTTAGATTTACGCTTCTGATTACCCTTTGGTATCTTAGATTTACGGCTTCTGATTATCCCTTTGGTATCTTAGATTTACGGTTTCTGATTACCCCTTTGGTATCTTAGATTTACGGCTTCTGATTTCCCTTTGGTATCTTAGATTTACGGCTTGTGATTACCCCTTTGGTATCTTAGATTTACGGCTTCTGATTACCCTTTGGTATCTTAGATTTACGGTTTCTGATTACCCCTTTGGTATCTTAGATTTACGGTTTTTGATTACCCCTTTGGTATGTTAGATTTACGGTTTTTGATTACCCCTTTGGTATCTTAGATTTACGGTTTCTGATTACCCCTTTGGTATCTTAGATTTACGGTTTCTGATTACCCCTTTGGTATCTTCAAACTTTTCTTCTTATAATAATAAACAAACCAAAACAATTGATGGGCTGTTTAAACAACCCAAATAAATAATTTATGAATCGCTCAAATTTTGTTTTTAATCCTACAATGTACCGCAGATGAGTAGAGTCATAAATCATGAATGAAAAATCTAATTCAAATAATGTTATATCTTCATTGAGTAAACATGTCAGTAGTAAGACGATTTAAATACCAGTCAAATATATGTCAACAACCCGATCTATCTATAAACAAATTTTAACATTTGAATCATGTTGTTTTCTCTCAACATTGAAAGCTATAAATAAAATGCATTTTATGTTAATGGATGCTTACAACAAGTTTAAAGTTTAAAGGAAAAAAAAAAAGAAAGGCACAATATATGCAGTGACATTGTTAAATGTTACGTATCCCAGAAAAAAGAGAAAAAGTACGGGAACAAGGGTGTGGGGTCGTTCTGTCGCAATTATTTCAAATCCGTCTGACAAATTGGAACTTTCATAATTTTTCTGAATTGAAAACTGACAAAGTATACTTGTAGCTATAATTTTGAGTATACAATGTAGGGCAATTGTCTTTTTCTACACATTTTATGTCATGCCTCTTTTATGTGGAGCTTATGTTTTCCCCGAACTAGAAATGTTTGCTTTACGAGAGAAACAAAAATCAGATAACTTTTCTTTTCATATGAAAAATCTGAAATTTTGTTTCTAATTTTAACTAAAACAAATCTAGTTAATTTAATTCTTTATTTGTTTAACGAGGATTGCCATCAGCCAATGGCTACGAGCGGTTTTCCTCAAATCTAGTTGAAAACTGCAAGATCAGTGGATTGATATTTCCCCATCTTTCAGGTCAAATAATTTGTTCAATAAAATTTTGGTGACTGGATAACCCTCATAAAAAAAAAGAAAGAAAAAAACCCCGAAAGATAAATGGTCGTTACCTAACCCTAACCTAGAGTTAACGCTGTTCGATACACACATACTTTCTCTATTTGTATTGAGCAAAAGTTATACCAGAAGTTAATACAACTTTTTTGAAAATCATCTCATAAAATAATTATTCTAGAATAAATTAACTGATAAGTAATTTACTTCAGAAAAGTATTTAATTTATATTTATAGCAAAAACAAATTACTAAACAAATAATTAGCAGGTAAAATGGTTACACTGGAAAGGATATAAGGGGAGTGGTTACAATTGTCACACTGAAAAGATGATATAATAAATACGGTTGGAAATGCCCATTTCTAACGGTACACTCATAATGAGACGGTGCAATATCTCTGCCCCTTTCCCAATCACAAGGAAATAATCCGATGAACGGATCATTATTATTTGGTTTTTTTGTTTGCGTTTGTTTGTTTGTCTCGCTAGATTGTATTTATTTTTCACTCTTCTCTCATGCTTAAATTTGACATTAATCGTAAAATGTAATCATGTCATTATGACATACATATAAATATTGATAAAACTATTCTAAATTAAAAACTATGTATCTGACAGGAATGATGCTGAATGCCGTTCATACAGTAGTATGCTATGACAAGAAACTTCCAAATGATACGTGCATGTTGTCAGATATCTATTTTTAGTGATAACAATAAATAAAATACATTAAAATTATATGGGATATTATTTGTCTGTTGCAAAGTTGTTTAATATCCGGTTTTTCACTCCTACAGTCATCTTTGTTATTTTACTAGGTCAAGGGTTTTTTCAAAATCTATTTATAGATTACGTGGAATATACCTATGTGTATATATATAAGCTAAACACGATGTTATTCTACTCAATTCAATTTATGTATTAAGATGTTTTACTTCAATGACAAAAGTGTGAACGTTTGTTTGGAGGATGGGATGATGACCATTGCTACAAAGCAAAATGAACTACTAGGTATAGATTTACATATATATTTTTGAAGATATTAAAAAAAAATTACTTATGATATTTGAAGATATTTAAAAAAGAAACAAAACAAATTATTTATGGGTATCAAAATACACAGGTAAAACAAATATTCTTTTTTACACATGAACTTGTGTTTAAATCATAACTTATCACATTATTCAAAAATAAAAAAAAATAATAATCGTAAAGTATTACATATGTTATTCTGATTTTAACTTAGAATTATATTATTTTCTTGTAGTTTCCATTGAACACCGTCATGTGTTAAAAGTGACAACAGAGAATACCAACTTACTGGTACATTATGTGATCAAAAAGAAAAACAAAACGTTAAAAGTGAATACACTGACTATTAGTGGATCTATAGAGGATTTACAGTCACTCTGTTATGACATTGAACAGCTATTACAAGGTATGTTCAATTTTTCGTTTAGATTGTTCATATTTTTATATACATTTTTAGTTTAAAACATATACTCTTAAATTGGAGGGGCCGTCGTGGCCGTGATCGCATAGTAGTTGGATTTACAACTACCTGTGTGATCAGTGTCTATCACCACTAAAGTTGTGAGTTCGAACCCCGTTCATAGCGAGGTGTACTCGATACAACATTATGTGATAAAGTTTGTGAGTGACTTGCGACAGATCGATGGATTTCACCAGATACTCCGGTTTCCTCCGCCACGATATAACTCAAATATTGTTGAAAGTGGCGTTAAATACCATAAACTAACCTTAGATTGGATTATTTCTGCCAACGATTTCTTTCTTTTATGTATCACTTCGATTAACAATTGGAAAAATCATAACACAAAAAACTACTGCCCCAGCACAAACACCACACCACAGATCTAGAGAAGACAACAAGTTAACCTGCCACTCTGGTGGGCCTGTCACAATCCATCCCCGTGATTTTCCATTGGCGTCATTATGGTCATATCTATTATTAGAGTTGAAGTATGACAGAGGAGTGATTCGTATTGTTCGTACATATAATTATTTTTTCGATCATTACTATTTAACTATTAATTCACAAACCATCGGTGTTGATAGAATGCTAGAACATGACTCGGGACAGGCAAAATAACGTGGCGTGATTAAACAAATTTATTTGACAGCCAAACCCCCATCTCTTGATTAATAATATCGCAGGTCGCCATACAAATACAAGTAACCAACAAATTAAATGTGCTTAGATTCATTTTAGCACAAGAAGAGCACACGCTATCACAAAAATTATGACAACATACACTACAATAGAAGGTCCAATAATTATTTAAGCTACCCTTTTCTTCTACCCGAGGAGTTCTACCGGTAATAGACCATTAATCTCTCTAAAAATTAATATCAATTTGGTCAAAATTAACGACCATAGACATTAAGGTATCGTCAACAACAAATGTGATTTAAATAAAAAAAATACATAAGTGTATATATAACTTATACATAAGTGTATATATAACTTATACATAAGTGTATATATAACTTATACATAAGTGTATATATAACAACACAACACATACACATACACTATGTAACATTTTATAATTGAATTGTAAAATTGACCATCAAATTATCTATATTTGTTGCTCGTTTTACTCTCTCTGTATTGTGTTAGACTCCCTAACATAAAATTTGACTGCTATCATAAACAAATATATTCATTCTTTTGCATAAACAATGTGAAAAGGGATAGTTATATATCATGTTTTATTAATTACAGGTCGACCAAAGCGTCTCCTAGTTATTATTAACCCTAACAGTGGAAAAAAGAAGGGTATTAAAGTGTACCAGAAATCTGCTGCACCTTTGTTCAAGTTGTGTGGTGTTAAAGTTGACGTGATAGGTATGTGTAACTTACAAATGAATTGGGAAATATTCAAAATTGAAATGTAATACATTTGTTTTTGTGTTTTAGTTCTAATTTTCAACTTTTTTTTTATTTGTCATCTGTTATATTTACTGGTGAGATTGTTTGCCCGATGAATATAATAGACAAATATAAAATACAAGAAAAACATTATCATATTCAAATTATGAATTTCACTATTAAATGTTTGAAGATACGAAAGGGTAAAAGGGGCCGTCGTAGTCGTGATCGTATGGTAGTTGGATTTATAACTACCTTTGCAATCAGTGCCTATCACCACTAACAGAGATACTGGGAAAACAATATGCTAGATATAAAAGTTATTTTATTTGGTCTATCACCACAAAAGTTGTGAGTTCGAATCCCGCTCAAGCGAGGTGTACTCAATGCAACATTAAGTGATAAAGTTTGTCAGTGACTTGCAACAGGTCGGTGGTTTTCTTCTGGTGCTTCGGTTTCCTCCACGAATAAAATTGACCGCCATGATATAACTGAAATATTGTTGAAAGTAGGGTTAAACACCATAACCGCTAACCCAAAGGGTTGATCTGAAGCCTTCAATCGAAGAAGAACAGACACAACAATGCATGGCCAGTAGCAAATAATTCGTCATTTCATATACTAGTGTAACTCGATACATTACATTAACGTATGTGGTTAAAAGTCTTTAAGCAAAATGTCGTTTAACTACATGTATAGGTGTATAGGTGTACTCATTAGTTTCTGAATCGGAGAATTCCAACTGATTGCATTAAAAATAAAAACACATTTTTGTTTTGTAACAAAATACCTGTCACAGTAAAAAAAAAAATGACATAAATACATAAATGTATCACTTATGTTAATTATGTTAATTGTTTATTTTTAGTCACAAGTAAACAGAAGGAACCCACGGACATCTTGAATAACTACAATCTGTCACAGATCGACGGGTATGTATTAATTTGACATGATAATTACTAAGGTGTCACATGCAAAGTAAAAACTCCGGTTTATTAAGCAGATTGTTTGTCTTGTCATTTGTAGGACTTGAACCAAAATACAATGTGACCTATATAAATTAACTTAAACGATTAAAAAAAAAAAGAAAAAAAAAAGAAACTAAACAAGACAACCATGTACTTTATCCATTACTATAACAAGAAAAACATTATTCACTATTCTTAAATAAAGAGAACATAATGATTAATAGGAAAGCCAGTTTTTCTTCCAAATTTGGTAACTGTATTATAATGAATAGTAATTTGATATTTGATTATGTGGTATATATTACAGGATAGTAACGGTAGGAGGTGACGGGTTATACTGTGAGTGTATGAACGGGTTGGTTACCAGAGTTCAAAGAGACAACAATGTTAATTTACATAGTCACGAATCAACAGTTGTACCAGCTTCTCTTCCCATTGGAATAATTCCAGCTGGTTAGTATATTATTATTATGAATTATAGTTTTTCGTTGTCATACATTAGGGAAGTTTCTTGATGATAAAAATAATATAATGACCAATTATTTAAACATATATATTTATTACACAATAAGTATACTTAACAAAATAATGTTTCCGTTTATTTGAATAAACATCTTAGCCATAAGTAATTCAATACATCCATATATGATATATCCGTTAAACACATCTACATAAAGCACTTTTGTATATTTCAGGATCCGGTGACGTCATTGTTCAGTACCTTCATGGAACACGCTGTGCACGCACTGCCGTCCTCCATGTCCTACTTGGGAGTCACGTAGAATCTAATATTGTCAGTGTTCATGAGGGCGAACAATTACTATCATACTCAGCCTTGATACTTGGGTTTGGATTGTTTGGTGATATGATGTACGACTGTGAAAAGTTCAGATGGATGGGTCCTTCTAGATATAACAGTATGTATCATTTTGTCATGCTATGTTTCTCACAATATGATGTAAAGTAGATAATATGTCAGCAAATTGATCATTATTTAATATAAAGTAGTATTTCAGTTTGATTCATGATGATAACAAGCTACAAACAATATGTCAGCATATACACGATATAGGTAAAAAGATAGATCAGGAATGGGTCTAGATTTTTATGAAATTCGGGCAGGTATATAAACGTAAGACAATTATTAACAAGTAAAAAAAAAAAAAAAACTTGCAAGCAAAAACAAAAGAAAGCAAGAAAGCAAATAAAAAGAAGAAGAAAATAGATAAGAATAAATAAAAATTAAAAAAAAGAAAAGAAAAGAAAAGAAAAACTCGAACCGCCATAACATCGGGGAAGTCAGACAGCGCTATGATGCAGCACGTCATCATGAGAGTAGCCACAATATAGCTGAAACATGGTTGAAAATGACTTGAAACATCATAACCATTACACTAATGTGATTTCGTTGTGTTTATTCTAATCGTACATTTTATATTGCAGTTATTCCATTAGGATGTATGGTAAAGAGACGGGAGTTTGATGTGGAAGTGGAATATCATTCCTCAAAACCTAATATGGCACCAAGAAGTGCACGTATGTTTGGAAGACAAATATCTTTACCTAATGGGTTTCTGTCTCATCCACTATCATCCAGACAGCAGAGAACGAAATCAACTTCTGATTTGTTAAAAGATGACACAGAGTCTGAAGGTATTATTATTATATTTTCTATGCCTTGATCCTCGTTCAAAATATATAATTGAACATTTGATAAGACAAAGGTCGAATCTTTTACATTTCCTTAACTGATTTGCTTTGCATCTTAATTCATCATTTGAAATTTATTTCATGAACATTTTGTAGCATTGTTTGGACAGGGAGTGCTAAACCTTACAGAACTCAAGGCTCCATTAAATGATTTTGTGGGAGTTCGCATTATCCGAGATTTTGTATTTATTTTATTTAACTGTATTGAGTTTTTGTATACGGGCACTCTACGTTCGTCATATAGATGTTTTATTTATTCAAAATCTTTCTAATGATTGATTGATCGATTGGTGTTTAACGCCAACTTTAACAATATTTCAGCTATATCGTGACGCTTATTATACAAATGTAGTGTTGTATATTTTACATTTCTTTATTCTGTCATGACAATGAGTTATTATTTTTCTTGTAGAGTGTACAAAGGAAGAAGGGAGAGTATATGCTGTAGATTCACATCCTATCATGATGAAGGAAAGAGAAGGAAGGATGACGCCACATTTTGGACAGGATTCTCTAATGGTTTACACAACACACAAATGTACATGGTCCGATCATGTCTCACAGCTAACCAAAGTAAAGAATGAAAAACCCGATTGTGTAAGTATTTTCTCTCTCGCATATTTAAAATGATGGAAGTAGGAAGTATTAGCAATTACAGTTTTAGTTCTAATAGCAAGCACTGTGCTCACATAGTGATATAATGTATGTTTTTTTTATATTCCATTCCTCTGAGACTAAACTTTCCATGCGTGAACCGCAGATGACAAGGTGTTTAACTTAAATTTCTGATAACCACATAGAAGAGCAATATAGACATAACATTAGCACAGAGGAAGCCAGATCTGAATTTGATTAATGATTTTAGTTTTCTTCTTGTACATTGTCAGTTATCCAATGAATAAAACTATTTTAGATATAATATATAATAAAAGCGTTGGCATATCTTTTCGTTCAGATTTGAAAAAAGTATATAACTATGGCAATCTGCATAATTAATATTATATTTTGTATCGTCTTTTTCAGTATAACTACAAATTCATCAGTAAACATGAGGTATCCAGTTACAGAGTAAAGTTGCTCAATACAACAATGTCGACGACTGGTACCAAGTCTGTGCTACAGAAAGACTATTATATAAACTGTGATGGAGAAGTCATCAAACTAAGGGAACCAGTCTTCGATGTCAGATTACACAGGAAGGCAGTGAGGTTTTTCGGAGACGTTACAGACTGATTTATTATTGACAATAATATCTAGTTTAATGAATGCAACACAATGCAGCATTAGCATGGTTCTAATCTGTTGATTGCGATACAGCACAATCATTTTCAATGAAACAGATGCATGTTGGGAAAAAACTTTTTGATAGTGATACCTCCCATTCTCAGTAAGACAGATGCCTGCTTGGCCATCGAATGGTGAGATCAATCGACTTAGGAGAGAGTAATTAAAAACTCATCCATATGACATTAGATGATATCGGTAGATTGCAAGTCCCTTTACTTGCCGAGTAATAATATCAGCCGAATATCAGAAATTTTAAGAAATGGAGAGTGGGATATGACAGCGTTTTAGGCTTATGCTAATTATTTGTAATTGACCTTGTGCAGGTCAAATAATGGTACAATTATAGCTTTATTACAAATAAATGATGAAAGTACTATTTATCAGTTTTATCTATTTCATAAAAATAAGACCAATAAAACACACACATGTAAAAAAAAAGACAGAAAATACAATGGCCAAAAGAAAAAAAAGGAAAGAAAATGACAAACAATGATGTACAAAACTCTACTTAGAAAACAATAAATTGAGCAACCCGCCATAAAAACCGGGATGAACCTATATTTGACATTTCAAAATAGATCGCAACAAAATTAGAAGGGAAATTAAAACTAAAACAACTACGAGTAGGTTATTTATATATTTGGTAATTTTAAAGTATAACATTTTTAGAACATTTCTTTCCCTATCATCATATCCTGTGTACATATATACTTTATTTGATATCATCAGTAATATTTTAGTAGTACGCATAAGACGGAAGGAAGCACTTTTCCCTCATGTTTTATTTATAATATGTCCAACATAAGACAAATGATAACAATGATATTACAACAGTTCAAGGTTGACAAAAAGACAAATTGCAATCATGATACAAAGTATATACAAACAAAGAACATGAATGAGCACACATTTGATCCGAGCTCCAAAAACGATCCGTAGTAAGCCACTTGCTGAATGAAAACGGATCTGCATTTCTAGTGTCGTTCGCCACGTGTTTTTCGGTTATAATCTTGAAGTTAATTACATTGATGTAATGGATCAGATGTCCGGCTTTTGGGTTGCTCTTTTTTTCAGTTTTCTGTGTTGTGTTTTGTTTTGTGCTATTATTTTGTTTGTCTTCGTTCTGTGTCATGTTCGCCCAATGTTGCCAGTGTCAATGGATTGTTCCTTCATTGCCCTTCGTTTTCTCTAATATCTTTTACATTTAAATCTATCGAACGTACTTTATGATAACACTGCTCATCCTGTTACATGCGTTGATTGTCATTTTACTAACAACGTGGAAAACACTCACATTACCGTATCATTTCAGTAAGGAAAATGTGTGGGTCCATAAAACTAGTTTAACCCACATTTGTTATTGAAGTGCCTTCGCAAAGCCAGTAAAGTGAGCGGTCATGTATTTGTATGCTAGGGTTATCGATGTTGCCTTTGTTTCTAAGATTGTGTCCTTTGAAAGATATGAGCGAATTTTAAGCTATGTATCATGAAAAGAATAAATTACATGCAAAAGAAATGATCATGATATCCACCTTGTACTAAGCACACATAGTGAGGTTGTAATAGTGCCATCTCACTGAAACAACATTCGGCCAGTAGACATGCCGCTCTATTCTTTATCCTGATTCCAAACTAACTAGTCCTTGCTGTCTCTTTTTAATACTGCGTGGTTAGAGGGAAAACAAATACCAATTTTGTTATCTTTGATTTGACCTGACCGGGGATCGAACCCATGATCTACCACACTCGAGACAAGCACACTTACCCCATTACACCACCGATACGGTTAGAACAATGTGGTAATGTATGTTCATTATGAACTGCTTAAAACGAGACACTAAGCAAAGTGTACCATGTCCTGTTCACAATGAACAAATACAAAACAGACATATTCAGAATATATGTAACATTGAAATAATAAGAAATGTAATGATAATAAAAAAAATCACAATGTAGGAGCAGTTCCAAAAGGGTAATCAAATGCCATAAATCGAAGAAGGACAGACCAATATGAAAAGAAAAAGGACAACAAATAATCTACATAACACTACAGAGAAAACTACATATCGAGCAACACGAACTTCACTAAAAGCCTGAGGGTGAATTAATGTGATCTAGAAGAGTAAGCAGTTCCTGCTCCACATGTCACACCCGTCGGTGATACTTCATGAATGTGAAAAGAACTGGATTGTGATTACGATAAGCGGAACCCAATAAATAACATTTATATAAAAACATAACCACATCCCGTTTACAAATAATTCATGATAAACTACTTTTAAATGGAAAAAGAAACAAAATGATATAATTCAGGATTTCTGAGGTGAAAGAATAATAGGGTAGCTGACATGTACTTTTAAATATCTAAATAGTTTTACATTTTGCATGGGATTGTAAAATGACAGCCTTAAGTTTTGTTTATCTTTTACTTGTGTTGAGAGTAGAAATGACACTTTTATTGTTTGGTCGTTAAATCGAGGTACATTGATACTTGCGTTTATCTTCAGACTAATAAGATGAAAAACAATTAATACCACTGACGGAACAGTTCTAAAACCCAACAGAAAAATAATAGAAAGAGGCAAAAGCGAGACTCCTCATAAATGACCGCTCACTTAATAGTATTGACACAGGCACTTCAATAATATGTGGCGGGGTTGAACTAGTTTTATGAGCTCCAACCTCCCCTCTCAGTGAAATGAATGAAATAAGCACAAAATATACACTTTTTAACGAAGAGTTTGAAGACACCAAAGGGGAAATCAAAATCCGGAAATGCTGTAAGAATTATTCAGATAAAATTCCTAATGGTTTGTAATTTAACCACATACATGTATATCACAGTGACTCTGCAGGTGACAATAAAGAAAACATCCTCATTTTGTAGAAACAAAAATTCCATTCCTATTAACACACTCAATATCAAAGTTGAATTTTCATATATATTGGGACAACATGCAGTAGACCGTATACTTACTTACATATATAATCCGAATTATAGCGCAATTCTCAATTGTACAATTTGAGCTACAGGTAATATTGTGTTACCACATCATTTGAAACTTGATCAACATGGCTATTAAGAAGTTATTGAAAGTTATTGATATTGTATAAAATGAACATAAATGGTAAGGAAATCGGCTATAGGCTTTCAATTACTCACGAACATAAAATAGCGGTTAAGACGTAAAGATTTTTGTGGGATAAAAATGAGATATTGTATCAGTCTTTTATCAACATTGTTGAATGATGAGAAATTCTAACAAATTGATATCTTTGCAATTAAAGTACAAAGCATGATATGATATGATATGATATATATAGATAGATATATAATGCTTAAAGTGTTTCATTTACCCTACTTGCAATGCACTACCACTGCTGTAAGGATTCTATGACGAGCGTGCATCTCTTCCAACACTGTATGGGTATAGGATGATTTACATACAGCAATCAATTTACTGTAGGAAATGCATATACAAATATGCTCGAAAGAAATATATGATTATTATATCTCAATAACTTACTTCCATAGAATGCGATTATACTGCCGTATTATACTGTGGGAGTTATACCGCTTTTGTTTCAAATCATAATCATTATATTCTAAAATCTCTTCTACATTCGGTACTCTGTGTTCGTTGGAAGGGGTGACTCACCCTACTCATAAAACTAGATTCATCAGCTCCTAAATTTGAGTGAGTGAGTGAGTGAGCGAACAAGTTACATTCAGTGCAATGATGATGATGATGTACGCTTTGCTCTAGACCAACACGCTTAATCGGATCTCTATAGTGCTAGCTCAAACATTTCTCACTAAAACAACAGTCCTACTCGCTCTACTCGGACATATTATTCTGATATTGAGATAACCAACCAGTCTTTGTTTTTAACCCTTAAAGCTACCTTATTAGTGGAGAAGCAGTAAATACCAATTATATAGTCTTTAGTTCGATCCAATCGGGGCTCGAACTCACCATCTACCGTACTCGAGGCGAGTACGTAACCATTACACATGCGGTTGGTGTTAATTTGAAAACAAACCTGAAATCAATAGCAAAAAATGAATCATGAATCGTATGCGAATTTTTCATTAAACAGTTATATTGAACTTGGCAACTTAACAATGCAAATACGGTGAAATGAACAAAATCAATAACAAAACATACAGAAAAGATACAATAAATCAGAATAATAATTGTCCTCTAGATATACATAGAAAATAAGTTCTTTGTGATGCCTCTATTCTATTACAGACTATTCTGTGTAAGACTGACATAGTGTAAACAAATGAACACATCCTGTTCGGCATAGTCAATGAAAAGTAGCCTTTTGTTGCGCATACAATACACCAATTCATTTGAAAATAATCTAAATAAATAGACTTTCAGGTGAAAGAATCGTGGCAAGGGTCACGATAAGGCATTCCGTAGACAACCCACCTCTAATTACCACTTTCGACTTTATTTTTATTACATGTAATATGATATCTATTGGTGTTAAACAACAATCACCCACTCACTCACTATACATGATATAGTCAATGTGTGACGTAAAAATATATTTGACATTTACGTCACCGAATATGGTACTGCTTTGACAACTATTTTACCTATTTTGTTCCTGTATTTAAATACTGTTACAGTGACAGCCGGAACCTTTGAACCGTAATGAGAGCGGGAGGTTTGGCGCCTTAAAATCTGATTCAACCCACCATTTCTTTAGAAATTCCTGTACCAAGTCAGGGCCATTACGGTTTTCACAGTTTTCCGGTTGTTGACTGATTTTGTCTGTTTATATAATTATGAGTTTTGACTTTCCCTTTGTAAGATTGTTCGGAGTTCGGTAATTTTGTTATTACCCTTATATACTGCTTCCCAATACGGATAGGAATGGCTTTAGACATACAAGTGTAAAGGGAGATAATTGACATATACATATAAGTAGTAATAATACAAACATATTTGTGGTTTTTTACTGTAATAAAACATAGGATTAGAGGTATTTATTTAACGAGTTGAACTTTGTGGTCAGTTTAAGTTTAACAGGTGTCTTTTAACTAGCTTTATATTATTCATATTTCATTAAGAAATAAGATTATCAACTTAAAAGCTAAGATACTATAAAATACTCATGGGTATATATATATAATACATACATAGAAGTACTCGACAAAACAAGGAAACAAAAAAAAAAGCATACAAACTGATATCATATAAGATCGCAAAACACGAACTGCTAAAAAAAAAAGTCATGAGTGAGAACAGGTGTTATACTGTCTTCTGCATCAAATAAAGGGAAATGAATATTGTTAAATCGCAAATATTTAATATTTTATTGACAAAAATGTAATTCATACTTGAACTGAACATGTCGACTAGCTACGTCATGCTATAAAACGATGCAAAGCAAATCGATGAAAATATCAGATTCACAAATCCAAATATGTTAAGCCTTATTGATTGCATGCCAATATATACACAAAGAAAAAAGTTAAGCACCCCCATGTTTTTTTGAAATGACAAATAATACGACAAGTATCACGAGATTACTGATCAGAAAATATCAAGAACGCAATGGTGACATGTTAGGACATTACATTGGCTGTAAGAAACCACAAATAAAAAAATCAAGAAAAATGTTAATTTAATGAATATTTAATCACAATATCACAAGACCAGTTTTTGCAGTAAAGCATGTCCATTTTAAGTATTGACCTTCACAGTTCAAAAAGCAGGATAAGATTGTCATTTCACTTTGAAAACGTCACCTATGAATCACTTGACGACATCTATTGTTCAAAGTTCAGTACCGGAGGTAACCTCCACGTTCTTGGATGACGGCCTCATACCTGCATCTCATCCCTCCAGTTAGACGTCGGATGTCCTGTTGTGATAGCTGTTGACATTCCCGATGCAATGCTGCTTCCAACTGACGAATGTTTTGCACAGGAGGTTCCCGAACCTGTATACGACGGCCTAACATGTCCCAAATATGCTCTATGGGATTCAAATCAGGGTTCATAGCTGGCAAAGGAACCGAAGGCACGGCTTCGCTTTGGAGGTAGGCGGTTACTGCTCTTGAACGATGAGGCCTGGCGTTGTCATCCACACACACAGGCCTTGTAGCTAGTGGGTGGTTGTCGACATGGGGGACAACAACTGGTGGCAAGACGTC
Organism: Bathymodiolus septemdierum; assembly: GCA_963383655.1. Classification (NCBI taxonomy): domain Eukaryota; kingdom Metazoa; phylum Mollusca; class Bivalvia; order Mytilida; family Modiolidae; genus Bathymodiolus; species Bathymodiolus septemdierum. The sequence goes on along the minus strand of OY726518.1, from coordinate 111,877,586 downwards.
TCTGATGTACTGATCATCAGTTAGGTTGCCTTGTAAGGTGACTAAATCCAGCTTGCAGTCATGAGAGATACACCCCCAAACTATTACAGAGCGTCCACCGTAAGGGACAGATGGTTGGATGTTCTTTGGGGTATAGGCTGTATTTTTGTGTCTCCAAACCCTCATCCGGGCGTCGGTTACATGAAGAAGAAACCGGCTCTCGTCTGACCAATGGATCTTGCGCCATGTCCTTAAATTCCAACAACGTCGTGCTAAGAACCATGCAAAACGTGTTCGTCGATGTCGGTCTGTCAACAGTGGACGTTTAATGACTCTCCTTGACTTAAGTCCCGCCGATTTCAGACGGTTTCTAACTGTTCTTGTTGACAGACGTCTATTGGACAGCCAGTGTTGTTTGAGTACGGGACTGGTTGCGAATGGCATCCGTCTAACCAAACGCTACAATGCTCTGTCGTCACGATCATATGTTACCCGTGGTCTGCCGGATCTTGACAAGTCTTTCACATTGTCGGCTGACTACAGTATAGTGGTAGCCCATCTGGCGTCCAATAGCTTTGAAGGACATCCCTGTTGTATGCATGCCGATTATTTGCCATCTTTGTACTTCTGGTATTCGCCTTCATACCATACTTACTGAGAATGAATACATTTTTTAAAACACCGGCCTTAAATACCCAAATTCGAAGCGTGAACATACTGAATTTTGAGTAATGCGTGAGGGGCATGGTTCACGTCCATGACTAGTTGATATTAGACATAATGGTCACACCTGTGTGAGCACATCTTTTTAATGAAACGTTGTTCTTGCTATAATCAATATAAATATTAGAATCTTAACTTAGTGTAACTTATTATGTTTTAATATATCAGGGGGTGCTTAACTTTTTTCTTTGTGTATAGTTGGGATTGTGGTGTTTAATTTTTGTAGTTTTCTGTGTACTGTTTTGTTAACCATCATTTGTCCATTCATCTTTGTTTCTTTTTGGTCTTTGCATTGTCTGTCCTTCGATTTACGGCTTATGTTTACCCCTTTGGTATCGTCAAAGTTTTCTGCATATACCTTAGCAGTGTCACAAGATCTACTTGCAGACATCACGTCTTTGTTCTCTCCGAAACGATGACAAATCTTTTAAGCATTGCCCCAAAACTTTAAAGGTCGAACAAACTATATATATTGGTTATATCGTGGATATTAGTCTTTTAAAAAAGTTAATAAATTAACTTCATTCTTTCTTTTGTCTCGTATTTTATGTTTTACTTTATACACTGTGGTAATCACAAATTATTCACAGAAGAAACTATGAGTTATGGTTATATATGCTTAAGGCCACATTCAACAATATTTCAGTTATATTGTGGTGGTTAGTTTCATAACTAAGACTTCATATCATGGTTTTACATCGAGCACGCTTCACCATTAGTAAAATACAAACTATTGGAATGATGTTGAGATGTAGAAAAGCAACAAACACGCAGAATTTTCTTCAATGGCAATTTAGAAATCATTTATTTTTGAATTTTCGTAAATATTATTAGTGGACAAAATGTAGGTTTTGCATCTTTAAATGTATTTGTAAAACTATACACTAGTATGTGTTTCTGTTATATTTAACAATCAAGCTATCAATAACTAGTATCATTATGTTGATATCATAGAACATTTAGATATTGACAAGATATATCGCTTCCACTTCAATCAGTTTCAACAAACTGCAAATAATATCATAGGAATCGCCACAGTTAATTTACATATCCTATGATGTTCGTGTCGTTTAACAGTAACACCACGAGTGCCACTCGTGGATGGGAACTACCTACTACCTACGGAGCACCTCGGTTCATCTCCAGTTTTTGTGGAGTTGGGTGTTGCTCAGTCTTTAGTTTTCTCAACAGTATTTTGTAGATATATAATTATTTGTCCTTTTGTCCCTGTTTAGCATAGTTATTTGTTGTCTGTCCTTCGATTTACGGCTTCTGATATCTTCAAACTTTTCTGACACTAAACAAATTTAAGCATAAATAAAGGTTAGAGAATAGCGAAGAGGCAATCACAAATGTACAATCCAGAGAAACTGGTAACATAAGGTACACAAGACGAAGACAACAAAACAAAAGCACAAAGCAATATGTGTTGGACACCAATATACGAAAACAAATACAAATTACGTAAATAAGACATGAGCCATCATACAAAAAACTGAAGGTAAAGAAAAAATATACAAAATGAATATAGCATGGTGTGAAATTATAGGCATTGTTTTCAAAATATTTTAATTCGTTCTTGTTAAGGTATGTCAGTAGCTTTTTGCCTTTAAGTAGTCATAGTAACATTCCAAATAATTTCATATACCGGTAATTGATTTGATTATTTCATTAAAGTGAACACAATTTTTGGTAGATATTTGAATGAGGTCGTTTAATATGTAAGCGTAAATGTATAAAACGTTATTAAACAATCGATATGTTGCTCACCTTTTTAGGTTTATATGCTGTGTTGCTTTGTTCTTAATGTTTTTCAATGACTTGCAACTGGTCGGTGGTTTTCTCCTAGTACTATGGCTTCCTCTCTCAATAAAACTGACAACCACCATATAACTGATATTTGGTTGAAAGTGGCATTAAACACCATTCCCATAACCCCTCCACATCAAAAGGTTGAAAAAAGCTAAATATCGATACTAGATATTTCACATACCATTAATTAAAAAAAACCCAATAATATTGAAGCCTTCACAGGAAAACAATCAAAGGTCAGTTTTTGCGCTTGACAGTCACAAATATGTCATGCTAACTCAAAATTTAATTTCATTCATTTAATTGGTAGCACTAGTATATCTAATAAATCACTCAAGCATGCATTGTATGTAAATTAATATACATTCAAACAAAACATTTCTTCATGGAGATTATAAATTTATATACTTAAACAAAGTGTTGCAAAAATTTTCGACGGCACAACCGTCTTCGTCAGTTGCAAAACATAAACTGCTCTAGTTTATGTTTTGCAACTGACGAAGACGGTTGTGCCGTCGAAAATTTTTGCAACACTTTGTTTAAATATATAAATTAATATAGATATATGATATTCATGAAGTGGTATTGATTTATCAAATACAGTTCTGAATAATAAAGCGTTTCTATGAAACTACCATTCTAGTTAGAAATACACATATGTATGTTAGGTGTACAAATCTATTGTTTGTTCTTATTACATTCTTTTTATTTCTGTGCATATTTCTATTAGAATAACAATTTTCTTAACAATATAATAATGTCATAGTAACATTATTAATAGTACATTTGACATCATGTATGAATGAGAAATTGTATTTCACATTACCATAAGAAGACCCAGAGTACTCAAATGAAAGTTTGACAACGCAAATGTATAGTTCAAATGAATGCTGGACAACACAAACGTCAATACCATATAAAAGAACAACACTAACGTCAAGACCATATAAAAACCGGGCAACTCAAAAGTATAGCTCAAAAGAAAACTGAACAACACAAACGTCTTTTCCATATGAAAGCTGAACAACACAAACGTCTAGCCCACATGAAAGCTGGACAACACAAAAGTATAGCCCAAATAAAAGCTGGACAACAGAAACATATTGCTCAAAATAAAGGCTGAACAACACAAACGTCTAACCCAAATGGAAAACTCGACAACACAAACGTCAAGTTGAGTAAGATATAGAAAGACGTTAGCTGCCTGAATCAGACATATTTGCGTAAAGACACAATTAAGGATATAATACAATTGTAATATATAATTTGAGAACAAGAGATACAAATCGGAGGAATAAAACAGTAGCAGTGAGAACACATTCATCTCTTTCTGCACATGTATAATTTAGAACTTATTCTCGTTAAAATTGTTCATTATCTACCCGGAAACATGTCTGCAAGCATTTTAGCATATTATTATGCTTTCTGCAAATGTCTTCTGTAATATAAGTTCATACGATATTTTGGCATATATCACAAAGAATTATATAGCGTTGATATACTATGCGAAAATAGTACATCTACTATGCCAGTTTCACGCGGGAAAGGTTGGGTTTTCAGCTGTCTGTCAAGCTATATATAGCTAGTCCACGTGCAAGGGGGCTATTTCCAATCTGTCAATCTATCATAGTGGTCTAAACGTTTTTTAATACTTGCTATTGTTGTTAATTAAATTTCAAACTTCAAAAATCTTTATATTTGTAAAGCCTTAAATGAAACAAAGAATATTCTCACACTTTTAAGACTATCTGATCCAATATATTAGTCACCAATATCAGGAACTCCTTTATTGTAATAATTCTCAATATATTTTGTCTACATATAACAGTCAGCATAATAATAATAATAATGTTGGTTAGCAATGACAATGCCATATAGTGTTCAAACCTGACCACTATATTGGCATAGTCATTGCTAACACAACATTATTATATAATTAAATATAAACATATTAAATATATTCTGGAAATATGACTTCTATGTTTCATACTGAGAAAGGTGTGGTTATTAGAACAGACTTTTAATTGGCAAATTATGTGGAATATGTAGACGCGGTCCACAAAACAGTCGATAATACAAACGAAAAAGACAAACAAAATATTGTCAAATGTTGACAAAGTAATGGACTTCAATAAGAGTTTGAAGATACCAAAGGGGTAATCAGAAACAAACCCGTAAATCGAAGAAGAACAGAAAAAACAATGGCCAAAAGAAAAAGGACAAAAGGACAAAAACGATCTACAAAACATACACGAACCCCACTAAAAAGTCATCAATTATATCCATTGCATTTTCAGGTCTTACTCACAGTGTAAAAGTTTAACATGGTCTTGCTATCGCTGATACACAACCAACCCACTATGTACTAAGAGTGCAACAATTATAATTGTTGACAGACAAATTAGTGATGACGTCCATAATAGATTCTGAGGGAGTATCTAGATTCTGAGGGAGTATCTAGATTCTGAGAGAGTATCTAGATTCAATTGTAGTTAATCTATCCCTATCATTGTCTGTGTTACTTGACTCGATTCTTAGTTGACTATCCTGTACATAAGTATTGTAATTTATATTGGGAATTGACATACAATAAAGTTTCAAATTTACTACTTCATACGTATATAAAATACCATGTATTCAGAACAAACAATTGTTATATTTTATTGGCTATATATATTTCATTTAATAGTTAAATGTGTACGTTTTACACATCTTACATAACATTGAATGCTCACACGTCTTTTAAACTACTACGTTCATTATATTTTTACACTTCTCAAATGTGTTCAAAATACACTTAAGAACAACTGTACTCCAACGATTTCAATTTGATAAGTTTGATCATGCCACTCATTTCATTGAATGTAAAAGTGATATTTGCTTTTATGACTAAAGTATCAGATTTAAAATACAAACTGGTTAAAATCTAGACTGGAAAAAACATAAAAAAAGAAATATCTGCGATCCTCACCAAAAAAGTTAACCAATAAAACACGAAAAAGTATTTTCTACTAATTATCTCCCTTGATCAAAGTTTACTCCAGTTTTTAGCATCATTTTGAGTCCGACTGGTCTGCTGTCGTTCGTAATCCGTTTACATTTTACTCACAGTTTCTCTAGAGAAAACAATCATTTAAGTTGATAATACCGTAGATATAAATTATCATCAGGTACACTAAAAGTCTAAAAATTGGAAAGCCACATAATACAAAAAATGGGAGCACGAAAACCAAGGTGCACAAACAGAATAGCCAATATCAGCTAAGGTCACTTATATGGTTGAGGAATGATAATCTTAGTTTTAATTACACTTACATTATTTAGGAACTGTAAATGTCAATACTACATTGTACATATCTAATAAACCCCTACACTGTGCCCTACACTGACTAACTGACGATATCCTCGAGGACTAATAGTCCACCAGTAGAGGCAACGACCCAGTGATAGTGATAAAAACGTAGATATCTAATTTTAGTGGGAATGGCTCGTTTCTGGAATAACACACATTAAATACGCCCAATGTCGGAATATTGGAGAACCGAATAATTTAAAAGTGCTTGGAGTAAAAATAGCAAAGGGTCATACTTAGCTGGTTTGGTCTTTCGGTTCTCTTATTGGAATGGGTGTCGGACCGTTTCCTCCACGTTGGGCACTGTGGTGTCTACCACACAACAACATTGATTGATTGATTGCTGTTTAGCGCCAACTTTATCAGTATTTCAGCTATATCGTGGCGTGAATAAATCACAAAGCTAAAGTATACCAAATTGTGTAGGTGATATCTCGAGCTAGTTTTAGAACTGTTCTGACAGTGTGCTTTTTTTGCTTTCCATTTTATTATTATTAATTTTAAAACAATTATCAAATAGAATTAATCGATGTGTATATATACTTCTCCCATTATTACGGCGTTTTAACCCCGCTGAACCAGTGGTGTAAAAATATGTAATCCTCTAGAGGATTAAAACGTCTCATGCCTTTCCCCGCAGAATTGTGTAGAGGTCCGCCAGAGGATTTTGAAATAAAGTTCGTGTTAAATAATGGGAGAAACAAATTCTCCGTCAGTTATCCATGTGGGTTACGATATTTCCCCACTCTCGAGAGTTAAATTAAAAATTTTAATCACTTGCCTTACGGCTTGTGGTTAAAATTTTAAATTTAACTCTCTTGAGTGGAGAAATATCGTAACCCACGGGCAACTGAAGGAGAACCTATATATATATATATCAGTTGCCCGTGGGTTACGATATTTCTCCACTCAAGAGAGTTAAATTTAAAATTTATATATATATATACGTCTGAAAATTAAACCAAACAGTGTTAGAATTAGATTTTAGAGCTGTCAAATTTTTGAACCAAAAAAACATTCATATTGAAAATTTGAAACACAATGAGACGTAATAGCAACTAAAAAACATATCTACTTAACATAGAGAAAAGTCGCTGGTTGACCTTATCACACTTGGACCAAGCTTGGTCTATCTTTATTCATTTACCCCAGAGGTTTCGTTACCATCCACTGAAGGAAATGGTCGGACGTGATTCGATAGGCGTTGTCATTACTTGCCCATTTTCAAAAGCGCTTTGAAATGTATTTCAATGACTATATTGCCTTCTTTTAAAGCTGATGGTTTGGTCTGGTTTGATGGTGCTTATCGCCACTTTCAGTGGCGGTCAGTTATTATTGTTGGAGGAAACCGGAGGATCCGGAGAAAACCATCGTCCTGTCGCAAGTCACTGACAAACTGTATCACATAATGTTGTACACCTCGCGATTCGAACTCACAACATCAGTGGTGATATGCACTGATTACATAGGTAGTCGTAAATCCAACTACCATACGAGCATATGGCCCACTTTTAAAGCTGAAATGACATGGAATTCAAACAGCTGCATGTGTGCTACTAAAGTAATTAGTGGTCTATTATATATTACGTTTTTTTCTTTCTTCCGACAGCGATGCAACGGATTTGCGATGTCGCTTTCAACATCGCTATCCCATCGCAGCGACAACGCACGTCATTGCTGACCATCACTAGCGAATATAATCGTCGCAAGGATCATCGCAAGCTGTCGCAGCAGAGTTGAAATTATTTTAACCTTTTGGCGATATCGCTACCGTCGCTGATTAATTGCCATCTGAAATCATAATTTTTTTTTTTCAAAATCACTAAGCAACACGAACTAAAAACGATAGTAGCGACGCGACAAAAAAGTAATAGTATCGCTTCTCCATCGCAACAACTTCATTGCTCGTCGCATCGTTGTCGTACCCGGAGTATAAATCCACCTTTTACATTGTAATTTTGATAATTTTAACGATTTTGTATATTTTGTCTATGTTGACACATTATTCATGATTAAGATAATTTCTGGTAGATCTTATATATACGTTTACATTATTAATTTTTATAACTCCGGACACTGTGTATTGTTTAATCATGTCCGAAAGAGACATACTAGAATTAACATACGTAAAAACTGGGGATTTAATACATATACATTTTTATATGCATAAGAATCATTATAAAAGCTAACGGGCATGTAGTATTATACTGTAAATTTTAATTGTCCCTGTACAAACTCTATAGGGTAAAACCGTTGTATATCGTTTTATGTAATTAAAGGTGACCATGTAACTTTTCGCATAAAAATGGATGGATATATTAAAAATAGCGGGGTGTTGAAATTTTCGACAGTTTGAGAAATTTTAGACAACACACATAAATATATCCGAAAAACAATAACAGTTTACAAGAAACATGAATATTCGGGTTTTATTTTTTTATCTACCAATGTTTTGTAACTTATTTAAGTTATATGTACTACTATATGGCCGTGTTAATTACTTCTTAAAAGCTGGCGACATTTACAATGAGCTGATCCTGGTAACCATGATAATTTAATCCTGTGCAAGTGTTAATCTTATTGGAATGTAAGTAATGTGATGCTACTTCCATATTGTCATCTGTAAAGTCGCTAGGAAGTTTGTGGTGAATAAGATATCTTACTTATTTTCTTGTTTACAACAACAAAATTTTAAGATGTAAATTTAATGTTACCTGTAATCTTATACTTAACATTAGATAATACCTATCTTTTCATTAACAGTACCCTACATGATAATTTCAAATCTATACAGTGAAATTCAAGTAATCGCAATTATAGTTAAATACGCACATGACTCGTCAATGAAAATTTGGAAATTACAAAATAAAATACTTTAAGAAGATAAATATACGATGGTTAATGTTACGCAGTGTACGTACCCAGAACTAAGAGGGTTTACAGGGTAATATATTTGTGTGTGTAATCTTGTCATAAGAAGTTATTTCTTTTGATTTTTTTATTCTGTAATATTTAGTTTATTACTCGAACTAGATTATTTTCACAAATAGAAATAAAAAAGTCAGATCCAAATAAAGTGAGCGCTTGAATTTTCTAAACAGTTTAATGAAATGTTAAAATAAAACAAACATATATAATTTGTAAAACCTAAATATAATCAAAACAATCGGATACATGACAAGAAATCAATATTCGTTTTAACATGTAGAAACATACATAATAATATTATATTACTATATTTCAATTTTTAAAATCAATTTCAACCTTCTGTTACATCTTTATTGCAATCCCACAACAATCAAAGATGAGAAGTCGGAATCATTTTTATCTCTAAGAAAAAGGGGGTGTTGATTTTTGTTGTCCATGATAAATCTTACTGTGTTAAGAAAATGATACTAAGAAGTATGTATTACGGTCATGGGGAATATGACTCTCTATTTGCATGCTAAATCACCGCACTTCAACCACATCAAAACAAAGGTCACAACACCTTCAAAATCACAACTTTTAAAATTAAATAAAGAATTTCGATAAAACGTTTTGACAATTCATCGTCTTCTGACGGTTGTTTGAGTATGATCAGGGATCGTGATCGTGTGTAGTTGGATATAAAACTACATGTGCAATAAGTGCCTATCACCACTAAAGTTGCGAGTTCAAATCCCACTCGTGGCGAGGTGTACCCGATATAGCATTATGTGATACATTTTGTCAGTGACTTGCGACAAGTCAGTGGTTTTCTTCGGGTACTCCGGCTTCCGACACCAACAAAACTGACCACCACAGTATAACTGAAATAGTGTTGAAAGTGGCGTTAAACACCATAACCCTAACCCTAACCATAGAGTCTCATGAGCGCAAGATTAACTACTTTATATCCAGGAACTATTCAGTTTCCTCCTTGATCTCATTTCATATTTAATTATTTAATTTGACTGAGTGGGTGATTGTTGTTTAACGCTAATTCAGCAATTTTAAAGCTATATCACGGCGAGAACAAGTTCATTTTCAATGAGATGATGATGATGTCCGCTTTGTTGTAGACCAACACACATTATTCTAATTCCGAGCCAACCATTCTTTGCTCTTTCTCTTAATACTGCGTTCTTAGCGGAGAAGCAACAAATACCAATTTCATAGTCTTTGGTTTGACCCGACCGGGGCTCGAACCCATGATCTACCGCATTCGAGGCGAGCACGCTACCCATTACGCCACCAACTCGGTTTTGTTAATTTAAACTGCACTTACAAGTTTGATTATCAACAAAGAATGAATGATTTCGTTACCATCCATTTTATATTATCAAATTGTACCCGATTGGCAGAATTGGTGGAAGCTGGTTTCAATTCCTCGTGATTTTGACATGTAGTGTAAACAAACAAAACATTCATTACAGAATCGTACATGATTTAATCGTTCATATTTTTAAAGGAAGTGTATCCTCCTTTTTAAAAATATTTTAATTGGCAGTGTTCTGTATAATATTATTAAATTAATTCCTGTGTGTTTACTATCGGTTTGTTATGTCAGTGATTACATATCTGTATAATTTCATTAAACGGGACGGTGTGACATGTACGAAAACTAGTTAATATACCGCAAAAATGGTTCTGTTGATATATTTGGTAATGCTGCACTTGCAAAAAATAATGGTACATGTATATCCAATTAACAATGAAACATACATGTACATAATTAGTTTATAATCTGTATATATCCACACATTTGAATTTTCAACCCTTTTCATCAACATTTCACATGAAAATATAAAAAAAAAAACTGTTTTAAACAATTAATTCACAATGCATCTTACTTTAACAATGGTAAGTCATATCAAAGGTTTACAGCTTTGAGTCATTCACGAATTAATTTATTAGTATGACACAAACTGCAAAATATGCTCAATATGTATATGCTATCTGGATGTGAATTGATTGATACCGAAAATATCAGCCTGCCGAGTCAGAATATGAAGCTTGGTGGCGAGTGAGCGAAGCGAACGAGTCACGAACTTCATATTCTGTCGAGCAGGCTGATATTTTTCAACATCAATCATATTCACATTCAGATGACATGTTTATCATCCTTAAATCAAACATAAACACGGATACATCTATATTTGTATTTTCGCGGGAAAAATCACACGATTCAAAATATTCAAAATACGCTTTGTAGCTTGCAAATATTCCATTCATTTTTACAGGTTTATGTAAATGTTAAGATTGTTGAATTTTTCCTTTAATGGTGATATTCATTGTTTTTTTTTATTACAAACATCAAAGTCGGCAATTCACCTGTTTTGTTTACCAATGCCGTTCCGCATTAGAAAACATAAAGGTCACGACCTCGCTTATGACGTAAAAATTATGACGTCTCACCAGAGGTTATCAAGAATTGTGACAAGTACATTTTTGTAGGACGACGTTTGTTGATATTCCTAATTTGATATATGTTTAAAAAACAAAATGTTAACTAGCTAATGGTGTTGCTGAATTTTATTTACTTTTGTCATCTTCACAGGAATTAGCGCTTAAATGTTGGGCACTGTTGATAAGTCCAGCTCAGCTCACGCGAACTTTGATACGAGTTTTGCTTATGGAGTCAGCAGGTAGATACTGCGGGAGGGAAGGATGATAAAGAGAACATATTTGTCGAGTTCTATGACCACATTTTTCAGCAAATCATTGACTACGAAAATGTATACAACAACAATAAGAAACAAACTGTGTCTCTCCTTATCCTTGCCAATCGTATCTTTCTATTCTATGAGGCAGAGTTTATACAAAAACTTATCAAAGACAAACGAATTACAGAAACTATAAAGCGTTTATTCTCAAATTCAGGTATTTGTTTTATGTTCTGTTAATAAATAATCCAAACTTTGCTAATTTGATACCAATAACATACTCTCAAAGAACTAGAGATAAAATAAAAAGCAGAAACAGCTTCCTCTGCCTCATTCCTTTTTAATTTTGCCATTGTAAATTTCCCACCTATTGATAGTGATATACTAACAGATCTTACGTCCACGTCCTCTGAGTACTAAGCTATTAGTCAAGGTTTGATCAAGAAATCTTTTATCTTTTAAAGTTTTTTTCTTTGAAAAGTATTCTGTCACTTGTGACAGCTTGTGGGATATGACAATTATATTTAGTACATAGTTCACCAATGCTCCTTTGTCATATTTTCCGATGGCATTGTCGACTATTTAATTATAGAATTACATTTGCGTCACAAGGAAAAATGTATGTCAAGGGTATCGATTTTGACTTTCTACCATTTTCCTATTAAATTTTGGGACTTTTCTGACAGTGTAGCATTTTTTTTTCATTTCATTTTGCATATAATTCCGGATTGCGATACGGCGGGTGCCACTAGTGGTACAGGAACAGCTCACCCTTTCGGGGCACCTGAGTTGAACCTCGGTCTTTTGTGTGGTTGGTGTTGCTCAATCTTTAGTTTTCTGTTTATAATTTTTTAGATCGATGTTTGTCTTTTTATCACTTTTCGTTTGGTAATTGTGATGTCTGTCCTTCGGTTTAAGGTTTCTGATTACACCTGTGTTATCTTTAAACTTGTGTTGCTCATTAACAGCTGCTGAAAGTTGTCATTAATGTGAAAGAATCGAGAAGCATTCTCCAAAGTTGATGCACTCATTTACGTCGTATGCTAAAGGTGGGGTTCGGGATTTATGATGCTTAACGCCACTTTCAACAATATTTCAGGTATATCTTGGTGGTCAGTTTTATTGCCGGAGGAAATTGGAGTTCCCGAAAAAAAATTCCGACCTGTCGCAAATCAATGACAAACTTCATCACTTAACGTTGTATCGAGTACATCTCGCCATGAACGAGGTTCGAATTCACATCTTTAGTGTTGATAAGCATTGATTGCACAGGTAGTTGTAATTCCAACTACCATACGACCACGACGGTCCCGGTGTACTAAAGGCTAAAGAAATATCACCAATATATGCTTAGGGATAATTGACAGTTCTAGCCATTTAAAAAAAGAGTATTGAAATGAACTGAATACTGAAACAAGGAGAACTCTATACATGAACAGTGCAATTTCATATGTATGCCTACACTGCAAGAGGCATTTTTTAGTACGGGGAAAACAGTTTTCGATTCTACACTTCGAACCCAATATGCTTGGGATTTCGCAGTATACACTTATTGATTGGGTATGAGAGTAATATCACTTTTATTGTCCCCAAGGTACCAACTATTATCCGAGGCAAAGCCGAGGACAATAGTTGGTACAGAGGGGACAATAAAAGTGCTATTACTCGAATATCAAGTCTATAAGTGTTTTATTATACTGAACAACTGTGCAATTCAAAATTCTGAATTGTACACCCTTTTCTGATGGATTTCTAATATACTTTTTTTTAGTGCTTTTTAAAACTAATACATTTTCACGTTTGTATTTGAAGAAAAAATTAACAAAAAAAACTACATTTTTTATTTAGTTCGTTCTTTTTTGTATGGATATTGACATTTGTCCTCTATTAGAGGATGATATGATCATTCCATTATATACATCATTTAATTTAAATCAATGAGATGAATGATTTAGAAAAGTCCGGGAAATATGATTGCTGAAATTACCACAGGGGGAATAGTCATTGTTTACTTGTTGTCTGAAATAGTCCGAGGACTGGCATTACGTCATTTGATTTAAACCAATGAGATGAATGACTTAGAAAAGTCCGGGAAATATGATTGCTGAAATTACCACCGGGGGAAGAGTCATGCAATTTATATTAGGATGCAATAGCAAATCTACTGTCATGTTTTTATTAAGGACAAATGATAATCAAGTATAATAATTTCTTTTAACTCGAGTTCTCTTTAGTACATGAATATCTGTTCATGGAATATGTATCATTGACGTTTTAGTGACAAATATACAAGCTTAGCAAAGTGGGCATAAAATGGTGTACGTCCCATATCCTTCATTCTCAAATGTTTTGACATATCAGGTCTTATTTAAGACGTTAATATATATTAATATTATAACAGGAAAATAAATCAAATAAGACGAGAAAAAAATATTTGCCAACATGAACTATAATAACTACCAGTACAGTGCTTCTGAATGAAAAAAATAAGGTTTTTTGAAATTATATTTGTTGTAGTGACATAAAATGATAATAAATAAATACATTTTCAGAACAGTTCCCAAATTTGGTAGAAAAATCATAGAAGAGGCAAAATCGATACCCCTAACACAGATATATTATCGCTCAATTTCCTGGCTAGGTACAGGGTTGGTCGGGGGAGGTGGTGTTAAACTAGTTTTATGGGTCTAAGTCTCCCTCTTTTGAAGTTATGTAAAATGATAAAAAAGTCATAAATGAAGGTGTGTGTGTGTGTGCTCCGGCTAATCCCTGTGTCCATTTCTGTTTCTCTGCAACTGTAATTGTACATGTATATATTTGTAAATAGTTTTGTAATTCTCTATACCTATGTATTGCAATGTTTTATTGAGAAAAATAAAGATATTGTGAAATTATGACATATCATGTAGTTAATACCATCATGTCATGGATAATTAAGGATCACACGTATGACTGGAATTCCATATATATAAATTTACACATTACGACAATCTCCTTATGTACAAGTACATCTATAATTACATTTTATGTTTAATTGCTACTTGATATTATTCACATTATCCTCATTGCATACCCAATAACTGGTATTATTCCGGAAATATTTTGTGCTTGTTCCAAGTCAGAATTCATTTCCATTTTCTATTGTATGCGGTTTGGAGTTTAATGTGAGCCAGAAAAAAGCTGAAAAATGCACCTTCTTATCGAAAAAAGGAAATGCAGTTTGTCATGGAAATATAGACTGCCTGTTGAATATATACAAAGTGTGCATTCATATGAGCAGTATGAAACTAGGTATATGAAATTATGTTGTCATATTCTGCAACTGCATATATTGCAAATACGTTTCATTTAAAAATGACGACATACACTGATACAGTGACAATATCTATTGTTATGATAAAAACATATAAATATGTAGCTAAGGACAAGTAACATCCTTAATAATGTTCTAAGAAAATTTAGTTAATAATAGATTATTCACCAAAAAAAAGGATGTTACTATCCCAGCTTAAATATACATATAAAGTAACTACTTCTTAAATGGAGAACCTGTTCTAATAGCAAAGTATTTCTTAACTGGAGCTACATTCCTTTGGCATGGATACCAACTACCTTTGTACCAAAGCAAATATAATATCTCAAAATGTTTTATAATGTGATGGGCGTCTGTTAAAAGCTCCCAAATATGTTCCCCATGTTACTGTAAAAATCTTGTCCCCTTTAATCCATATTTATTCTATATCCTGACTTTTGTTCTTAAAGCAGAAAATATTTAAATAATGCAATGCTAGGAAAGAAATATTCAAAACAGGAATTTGTCAGTATTTTACTGAACATATTACGTTATTTTTTTCCTCTGTGTGAATGCAGTCGTGTTATTGGTACTTATGCTTGTCTTTAATGATGTTGTTCTCTTATATATACAGTTTAGAGTAACAATAATTATGCTTTATATACAGAAATAATATAAAGTAGAGAGAAAAAAAGACAATCAAGCGTGTGAATTCATGTTGTAATGGTAAAGAGTGAAGGGGAATCATTACAACAACATGAGGTCTGTGGTGAAAATAGTGGTTTTCAGTATTTCGTCACTGACACAGTTTATTAGATATATCTATTACTGGAATTTATAGTTCCTGAATAATGTAATTATTATGAAAACTAAGGTTGTCCTCCGTTGGGCATAGACATCATTTGCCGAATTTGGCTATCCTGTTTAGGCTATTTGAATTTCTTGCTCCAAAAGATTTTAAAACTATTAGGATTTCTAATCTTTCGACTTTGAGTGTACCTGATGAAGGTTATTTTAGAAATGCGTCGTGTGCATTAAATTAGATATCTACGTTTTTATTACTATCACTGGGTGAATGCATCTGCTGGTGAACTATTAGTTCCCGAGAGTATCATAAGCCCAATAGTCAGTGTTACTGATATGGTTTATTAGACATATATTGTTATCCTCCTTCGGGCATAGATTTTGGCTATCCCTTTTGGTCCTTTCATTTTCTTGCTATTAAAGGCTTTTATATTATTTGGCCTTCAAGCCGTTATTGAGCGGTTCTGATGAAAGCTAATACACACACGTTTCATGTGCAATAAATTAGATAACTACTTTTATTGGGAGATACACAAAAATGAGACGGGTAAAGCCGGTTACGGAGACACTCCTGTCAATGATATTGCCAGTGATTGCACAAGATAGGACAGCCCGCTTGCTTCGTGTATGGATAATTCTATGTTCTATGAATGTAAAAGACAGTTTCCAGCAGCTCATGAAGAACAATCATATGGTATTAGGAAAAGAGTACATCAAAATGTACTCCAGATAGAACATCTTCAGGAGCAATCTATTAACGGTGTTTGTATGGACAGAGCACAAACGTACAAATATACCTCAGAGAATACCCAAAAGAGGCAGTCACTATTTGAAAGTCCAGAGAAACGGGCAACATAAGGTACACAAGACGAAGAAGAACAAAAGAAAAACACAACACAATACATGTCGCACACCACTACACGCAAGCAAACACAAATAACGTAAGCAAGGCACGAGCCCCCCCCCCCCCAGAAACAACTGGAGGCAAAGACGAACCGAACATCGCTTCCATGAGGAAATCGTAACGGACAGCACAACATGGAACTCACAACGTAAAGACACACAATAGGACAAAAACTAGAAAGATGAGCAAGACGGACCACACTAAAAAACTGTTGGTGAACTCAGGCGCTCGCGAAGGATAATCAGTTCCCGCTTCTTATAAGACACCCGCTGTGTTACTCAAATAGAGAATCAAGCTCGGTAAAAGTCTTGGCAGTGATATAGGAAAGAAAACATCTACGTAAAGAGTAAAAGATCTATTGTCATTTGAGATATGGATATTTCGTAACGGTCAACCAGATTTTGATGGCACTGGGTTGGGACTATAAGCGGAGGTTTAGATCGCCACAGAGAAAGAGGATATAACACAGTATATCTTGTAACAAACATATATGTCTACAAAACATGGACGAACCCAACAGCTGACATTAATAATCTAAAGCATGTATACTTATCAAATAATTCATGGCACCAATATCATGTTACAATTGATGGACAAGTCGACTACCCCCAATATATTATATGGACCAAGCGAACAGCTTTGATATGTGAAAATATTTAAGTGATTACAATTTTCAAGCTGAATTGTTGAGAGTACACACCTAATTCCCCCAATATATTATTTGTCACAGTATTTTGGTGACACTGAGTGACGCACCTTCAGGGGCCACCTAAGAACGGTGGTTGCATAGACAACTTGAGGAGTCAGCTATGAACGGTGTTTGTATGGACACTAATTTAATTGTGATAACCAATACAGATTGAGTGATTGATGGTTTCTTAGCGCCTAGGCGCAAATATTCTGTGTATATTCATGACGAGAACAAGTTCAACTGTATCTAAGATATACATTAAAATGAGGGAGGGACGGACAACCGGGCCGATTATTTTTGCTGCCACTGGAAAAATATGGTTAGTTGGATGTGGACACAAAATGAAGCCTTTTATTTCCACTACAATGCGCTGTTGTTTTCTTGCGAAATCTACAAACAGATCTTCAACGTGCAGAGAGTATGACACTCTCAAAATTCGATATTCACTATGGTTCATGATCGGCCTTTAGCATTATAACCTGACATCTTCCTTATCGAGAGGGTAACTTGGGGACACAGATCTAGACCTGAAATCCATCACCAATACCAAGTAACGAATAAGAACGGTAAGAGAAAGGTTATTACTTGTATTAATACCGAAACAATTAAAACACATAATTAGCATGTATGTTTGTACATTTTACTGTCAGATTGGGATATCTGAAGGTTGATGGTAATATTGTGCTCATAGACATGGGTATTTTTTAAATTCTAATTTGATTCACGTATCTAATATCTTGAATAAAATCGGAAATTGTAGCGAAATAATTCTTTTCACTTTTCGCCAAATTGTCGTGTGTGATAATATCCCACTGAATCACTTAGTAATCGGAAATTGTTTTGCTAATCAATGGATTGGGACTGGGGCTATCTGTATTTCGTGCTTTTGGTCGACATAGTTCAAAGTTATCATTTGCTAACTATATTGAGGTCACCCCTCTGGACTATATTTAATAGGCGATACATAAACTTTGAAGAAATACCGTATTACGATATCAACGTTCTTCAAAGTGCAATCGTTCTTAATACCTGTACTTAAGCAATATGTACAGTGAGAGTGTGTAAGGAGTAATTCACACGAACGTGGGTAACCTATTTAAACTATAGATTAATTCCAAAGATTATTTAATTTTAATATACATATTATCGATTTTGAACATTATAACAGTAAAAGTACAAATCAAATTCACTTGTAGCTGTAAAGTATCCTGTTACATAGTCAAGTTATTTTACACGACATTGTCAACATCTGGATCCAGGTCTCACACGACATATTACAATAATTATCATGAGAAGGTTACAAAACTAAGAACTCTGTATACGATAAAATGAAAACAAAATACTGTTTCTAATTCAAATAGAAACATTGTAGAATATGGCAAAATTGAGACCCCTAACAAACATATACATGACCGCCAACTTTCCTGGCTTAGCACATACACTTCAATAGAACGTGTGTGTGTGTGTGTGTGTGTGTGTGGGGTTATCTCATTCTGTGAGTCTGACTTTTTATATGCCTATATATACATGTACATATGTATCCTTACATACAGAAGAATATATTAATTACAAGTTGACTTATTCACACTCTAAATTGGCAAATTTCACAATTATAATGAATAAATGGATAGTTTTAAAATTTTTACAAAATTTTGAATTTCTCCTAAGTAAAAATGTTTGTGCACTAATAATTACAATGTAAATTAATTAATTATTCTTATCATTATACTTGATGTCCTTAGTTATTGAGGGAGAGCATTTACATAGGCTACGCCTGATGTGCAATCCCATTGGATATTGTATTTATGCATTTATTCAATAAAATATTTGAATTGAATTGAATTGAAATTTGTTTCTCCCATTATTTAACACGAATTTTATTTCCAAATCCTTTGACGGATCTCTATACAATTATGTTGCTAGGACGCAGTATGTCCTATATATTACTACGACACGAACTTGTAACGGCTGTTTGACACATTGACAGTAATTATGACTAGAATTTAAAGAGAAGTGTATTTATTTGCTGAACATTAGAAGTTTATTAAATAAATAATGTCAGACAACAATGTTATCTAATGAATGCAACAAATGTATTTTGCGCGCAAGTAACCGCACTACACAATCCACTAACCTTCATGTTTACAGTAGTTTCCCTACATTGATAACTAGACGGTGATGTAATTAAGTTACTGATATTTTCCAATTTGATGGCATTTTGCATATAGCTACTTAAACAAGTGAAATGCTCACAAAATCGTAAAATAAATCAGTAACCAGCTTGTGTCAATGTCACCAGCGTTCCTTGTATACTCGCATCACCGGATGACGACAAATTACAAAAGTCGATAGATGGTTGTCTTAAGTTTTTTTCCGGAAAAATTTATATGTCAAGAAACAATTCGAGAATTTTAGCGGAACAGCCGTTGAATTTCATACATTGGAAACCCAAAATTTTCAACACTAGCTTTTATGACACCCCTTTGGCCCCCAACAAGCCTGATTCTTTGGTCAATCTTTGGATCATCGTGATAAAACAACATTTTGTGATGTATTTTATTAGCAGACGAAAATCGCGAGTTTTGTTTACATTTTTGTTCACGTTGTCAAGGATTTATTAATAAACCTAGAGATATCCGGAAGAAAAAGTATTCCCGACAGGTTATGATCTTTTTCTAGCTAATTATGGATTTGACAACATGCGGGGAAAGGCACGATACATTTTAATCCTGTAGAGGATTACAGATTTTTCCACCACTGGTTCAGCGGGGTTAAAACGGCGTAATAATGGGAGAAATCAAAATTAGTGCGCATGACGCGTTTCAGGAATAACCTTCATCAGGTACGCTCTAAATCGACAGACTGGAAAGCCTAATAACTTAAAGTTTGTTGATGATGACGGCATGCGAAAGAATACTCGTATTTTGTTTTCTTGTTGAAAACACCACATCTGAGAAATACATTTATATAAAACAAATAACATCAACATGACAAATATGTCCTGATGTAGCGTTTGTCGACAGAAATAAAGAGTACCACTCAACAGCAGGGTGAGGGACAGTTTCATACTTATTATAGGGTATGAGTTGTGTTCATTATTGAAACTCTACTGTGAATGTGAAATGTAAAACAGCAATAAAAGTGTCGTTCCTTTATTTTAATATATGTAAAATAGCTACTCGTGTTCATTTACACCCAAATCCATTCTTACTAAATGTCATAACTTCTGACAAATGTCTTATGTTTTTTTTATCTTTTTTATCTTAGCTATTTTCACATGAGTATTCATTCATTCTGATTGTCAAGAGTACTTACGAGTGTCTTCTGTTCGTCACTGGGCATATTTTGTAATGAAACCCACCCAGCTCAAACCTCTATTTGCCAAGCGTCTTATTATACATGCATTTGATATGATTTGTTGTTGCCATGAATCATCAATTAACTAGATAATAGTCCAGTGTAGACCTGCTATGTTAATACTTGTACACTTTGTGCTAGCTATTTCGTCGCTATAATATCACAAAAGAATCTCATTAGGTCCAAAATATTTTTGATATGTATTTACCATCCATAATGTACACGTTCTGCCCATTAAATATAACTAAAGCCATCGCGTGCGTGATCGTATGGTTGTTGGATTTATAACTGACATCAATGAAAGTGAACACTATATTTTTTCTGTTGCATGTACAATCATAGGATTATTAAAAGCGGGTAATTAAATCCAATTCACGGATAGCAATGGGAGGATTGTCAAATCTGGGATATTATTAATAGTTTTTACTGCTAATAAAATGAAAAACGGAACATACTTCACTGTCAGAACACAATAGTAGACAGAGGCAAAATCGGTACTATTAAGCATGCTACCTTCCATGACCACCTCGATTCGCTCTCGATTTTTTGTGGGGTCCGTGTTGCTCATCTTTGTAGTGTTCTAAGTTATGTTTTTTTTGCTTTGCTCGTATTCGCTATGTGTCTTGTGTCCCATGTTGCCTGTGTATCTAAACCGTCCATTCTTGATGGGATCTTCTGTTTCATCTAACCTTTATCTATATACATCACCGTTGTCATATGTAGTTTGATCTATAACCACATATGCAATGAGCGCATATCACTAACATTGTGAGTTCGAATCCCACTAATGACGAGGTGCACTCGACAGAACATTATGCGATACAGTTTTTCAGTGACTTGCGGCAAGTCGGTGGTTTTCTTCGGGAATTCCAGTTTCCTCCTCCAATAATACTGACCGTCATGGTACGGCTGAAATAATGTTGAATAACCCGCTCACCCCATAAGAAAGATTGAGGAGGAACAATACACCTTTAAACGAGGGAATGATTATTGTTTCCTTTACTATTTCTGATTAACATTATTGCATCTCATCACAGCACATCATCTATATACCTCCTGAAATCATTTGAACTGTCAATTAATTTCTAAATAGTGAGTTTTCAACATATAATTAAGAGTCAGGTATTTTCTTTTAGATTGACAATGGAAGGGATATCTTCTAGGTTTTCAGTTGTGTCAACAAGATCAACATCAATCAGTTAACATATTATACATACAAACATTGTACTATATAAATATGTTTTTGGTGTTTTTTGTTTTTGTTTTTTATGGTTGTTGTTTTTGTTTTTTTGTTCATACCTATGTGGTCATAATAGTTTAAGAGAATAAATATATATATAATAATGTCAAATACTGCCATACTTTTACTGTCTATTTTAATATCTAAGCCACTGTATGGTTCATGCATAGATACAGTAGTAGTTATAATTTAATAAAGAAAGACAGTCACGCGATTTTGCATTAAAATAGAGGGAAACACAAACAATATCCAGCGTGAACCAACACAGCATACAAAAGTTAACCAACAAAGACTCGTAAAGAAAAGCAGGCAGTTTTCCGGAAGGGTTAACGGATTCAGCTCCACATGTGGCACCGTTTTATTGATAGTCAAAATCCAATGGGCAAATGCCGTTATGAAATGAAAAGTACCACAACGTCAGAACAGTTCCAAAACGCAATCCTAAAATTACTGAAGCAGAAGCACAATCGATACCTCTAACACTTATATACAGGAGCATTCACTCTCCTTTCTCTATACGGGCACTTCAATATAAACTGATGATGTTACGTAAACTAGTTTTACATGTAAGGATCTCTCTTAGTGAAATGAGGCGGTTGTACAAGAGTTTTGCCCATTTGAGAAAAAGCTAACTCTGACTTAGTGTAAAGACCGCGGCGTCCTTAACTTGATCTTTATTCTTACTATATTTATCCTGTATCATTGACACTGCGAAGCAATGAACTAATCCATGAAGTTTACTCGTTAGCAGCAATTCTGTATCTAAATAAAAAATCTAAATTTAATGCACAGAACCTGTACTATTGCTTTGAAATACATAAATTTTGTATGCAGGGACTGTAATATATCAATAAGTGAAAGAAAACAAAATTGGACATCCCCCGAAAAAAAATCAAAAGCAAAAACAAACTAATGATTATGGTGTTTAAGGCCACTTTCAACACTATTTCAGTAATATCGTGGCGGTCAGTTTCATTGGTGGAGGAAACCGGTATACCCGGAGAAAACCACCGACCTGCCGTAAGTTACTGATAAACTATATCACATAATGTTGTATCGAGCACACCTCGCCTGAACGGGTTTCAAACTCACCGCGTTAGTAGTGGTAGGCAAGGTGGCATAAATCCATCTACCATCAAGACCACTTTAAAAACAAACCCAACAATCTAATTAAATCAGCTGTTGCAATACCCTACGCTCCGACTAACATCTGACAGAACCCGATTAGAGGTCGTTTCTAAATGAACTGTCAATGGAAATGACAGTAGTACAATTTTGGCAGTGCCGTTCGAGTTTCTTGATAAATGGATAACAAACGTTAACCTCTCTGAGTGGCTTAATATTGCAATATAAATTAATTTTAGAGTCATATGTCATTTTATACCTGTTTTGATTGGCTTAAAAAGTTGAGGTTATTTGTGGATATACGGAATCTAAAAATAAACGTCGTTCTCAAGGCGTCGCGTGCCGTTGTCATCAGGTGATTTTTTTTAAATGAGGCACCTTTGGGTTTATTTAAATCTATTTCCGATTATTTGCCTTATTTTGAAAAAATAAATATATTTTTCAATATCACAGCAAGGAAAGTTTGAATTAATTTATAAGGATTGATTGAAACTATTTGTTCGGTTCATTCGAAATAACCTCAATCAGGTTGTACACATCCTTGCGTAACCTGCGACGTAGGTTACACGGCGTGTACAACATCATTGAGGTTATTTCTTCATGAACCGAACAATTCATCAGATTGTTTTATTTTTCTTGCATAATTTTGTTTTTGTGGTATATTGCCGATATATGTATATTTTACAATGCATTTAGTATCCAATCATTATACATGTACCAACCAAGTTGATGGTGTAATGATTAGTACCAGTGTGGTATATTATACAATTATGGCCTTCTTAGGAGGTGGACACACGGAATTGTCAGCTTGTCACAAGTTGACAATTATGGATGTCCACCGACTAAGATGGCCATAATCGTTTTATTAACCGAACAACGGACAATAAGTGATACCATTAATGGCTTTATGACAACAGTCTAACATTGTTGATCACGTTACCAAATCCTCAATAAACATTCAAAAGTTGATTTGCTTTGCGAGAATGGATTTCTCAGAGCAATCTCACATTAAAGGTGAAGTATATATTTATCAGACAGTATTACCTTTATTAGATAGTATGTCTGTAAGTACATTTTCCAAGTTAATTTAAGCTAGCGGCAAACCGACCTGCAGTTGCCATATTTTCTACACAAACAGACGATTTCCGGTTTGCGGTTATCGCTACCTAGCGGAAAGAAATTGGGGTTGTCGAGGGTGACAAAACTATTATTTACCTCGCACGGTGAATTTTTGGGGTTTTCGAATGAAACGTCGCAATTGTCAAAGTAATGTGACCGCTGATCGGACCAATACTAGATACATATATATATAGAGAGAGGCTTAATAACGTAGGGTGTCGTCCCAGTTGGGACTATGCAATTATCATATGTTATTTCTCTGCTAAGTACGTAATATTAAGGAGACAGAAAAGACTGATTGATTTGAAATTACAATAATGTGTACGAGAGGGGAGTCATGTCCACCCTCGGACTGTTGTTTCAGTGAACTAGCACAATAAAAATCCAAACATGGGTGTTGGTCTAGTAGAAAGCGGACAACATTATCATCTCATCGAACCTAACATGTTCTCGCCATGAAATACCTGAAAAGGTGGTCATTTGGCTTTAAATATCAATCACTTACAGACTTATACATGTACTATATAATAATACTAATAATAACCACGTAGTCGGGTCAAACTAAAGATTATTAAATTAGTATTTGCTGCTTCTTCTTTAAGCACAAAGCAATAAGGAGTAAGACCAAATAATGGTTAGCTCGAACCCATGATAATGTGTCTAAGTGGATAATGTAGACTGTTGTTTCAGTGAATAAGGGTAATAACAAAATTACCGAACTCCGAACAATCTTGCAAAGGGAAAGTAAAAACTCATAAGTATAAAAACAGACAAAATCAGTCAACAACCGAAAAACTGTGAAAACCGTAATGACCCTGACTTGGTACAGGCATTTCTAAAGAAATGGTGGGTTGAATCAGATTTTAAAGCGCTAAACCTCTCGCTTCCATTACGGCTCAAAATTTCCGGCTGTCACTATAACAGTATTTATAATAATACTGGAACAAAATAGGTAAAATAGTTGTCAAAGCAGTACCAAATTCAGTGAAGTAAATGTCAAAAACAATTTTACGTCACACATTGATAAAAAAATATTTTTGACATTTTTGTTGACTTCCTTATCTTTATACATTTTCACTATTTGAAATTGCATCGTTTATTATCGTCTCTGCAGAGACGGATTATATTTCGACAAGCTCTTGGTATGGGAATATGAATATAGACTTGTTAAGAGATCGAATAAGGCGAATCTTTGCATAGCCCTGGTCCAGTAGCCTGTTTCTCAGATGGAGATGACGTTTGAGGAAATCAGAAGAACTAGCACTATACACATACATCTTTGCGTTTTGGGAATAACCTTCACCAGTCACATGAAGTACACTCAAGTCACACATTCAGTCGGTTATTTTCATTATTAAAATATAAATATTTAAGTGGAAATTTTATGAATGGAAAATTTTCATGACACGTTCTATTACATGATTACTTCCTTTACTCTTGTAGTTCACTATAAAACACTTCTAAGTCCACAGTATTAATATGAAGAGTATTGAAAACATACGATTTTGTCAATCAGATGACATCACAATTTTCACTTTACTCTTTATTCTAAATTGTTATTTCGAGTTAAAAATACATATATTACCGAAGCCGTAAAACAATCATTATTCGTACCCACTCAGAGGATAGAAGAATACCAGCGATATTCACTTTGCTCGTGTATTTGGGTATTGACTTGTTGTACAATGCCTTTCTCCTAATATATAAAATACCACTATATGAGTATTAAATCTTTTATTGATAGTTGAGATTCACTCATTAAGATCTCATATCTATATTATTGATTGCCTTAATTAAGATTGATAGTAACCGTGCTAACTCCGTAACCCCAATGATAATAATGTTCCTTCAGGATCATTTCTCTTTCCTCCTAGTTTCGGGGTATTTACATCCCATGTTGTTTATTATTCTCTGGTTCATTAACTGAGAAAAAGGACTTCACGACGGGTACTATATGTTGGAAAGATAATGCCAACACGGATGCATGTCATGACTCCTGCTATACTTGCACCTAATGAACAAATGTATCCACTTTATTAAATTTATTTCTCATATTTTCACTTCTAAAGAATTTCTATATATTATATTTTGAGATGAAGTGAAAAAGATGAAGATATAGTAGTATACCTCTTTTGAAAGTGATTCTGTCGATTATGTCTGATATTTCAAAAACCACCAGTTTCTATGGAAAAACAGTATACAAATTGTTACAAAAGTGAAATTTCAATGAATTTCACAGACTTCTCAACTACATGTAGGCTACCATGCACATTTGTATACACGTATTTGATTTCTATAGATGCATACACATACTAGCTAATCGATGAACAAACGTTAGAGAAAACCGAAAGGGCAATCAAGAATTGACAATCCAGAGACACTGGTAACATTGGGTATACAAGACACAGAACGAAGACAAACAAAACACAAAAACACAACTCAACACAGAAAACTTAAAAGATGAGTAACATGAACCCCACCAAATGCATGGAACGAACCCATGTGCTTGCTAAGGATACGCAGTTCACGCCTCTTATAAGACACCCGCCATGTTACTCATGACGTTTTTGACACCACTATGCGCAAACAAGCAAAATATCAAATGATACTCCAATAATAATTAAAATTAGAGTGAGTGATTGGTGTTCAATGTCTTAGCTATATATCATGATGAGAAGTTAATTTTCAATGAGATGACAATGAGGTCAACCTTGTACTAGACCAATACGCTTATTTGAATTGTTATTATGCTAGCTCACTCGTACATATTATCATGATTCCGGGTCAACTAGTAGTAGCTCCTTCTCCTTAGAAGTAATGGACGGGCGTAATAAAAATATTAACAACTTTCATTCGTAATGGAAATAAGTTGGAGAGGGGGGATAATTGATGAAATATTTAAACACCACCATATAGAAACATCACATTTACTGACGATTTCATTTCAAGTAGAATTAATTACAATTAACAAATACCATAACTTAAAACCGCCATGTAATAGGTTGTTAAAGTACAAATCTAAAGTAACATTAAGGTACCAGATATAATCAACATTCATTTGGAAACAATAATTTTAGGTTAATAGTATGCACTGATTTAATAGCTATAAGGACAATAGCAAGTTTATTTGCGGAAGCCAACTATTTCTGTACACTACGAAAACGTTAGTACACGTAGTTAGTGTCGATAGGGACATTAAGTGTGATATTGTACGTACAACCAATAAATAAGTGCTTTAATAAACTGCAATTAGATGTAAAATCATGCAATATAAGTAGTTGTCAGACACAATCCTTGAATAATCTATTTATATAATTACTTCTTTAATAATACAGCTCTATTTTATCCAATAACAATGTAATTGACAACTTGTTCAGGATCCAGTGAAAAAACTATTTACACAAGATAACAACAGGGGGTCAACACTAAGGAAATGAGAATGAATTATATATTGTGGTGATAACAACTAAATTATTACCAAAAATACATAAGTTCCTGTATATATGAATCGATGTAATGGATTAATAATACACAATTCCCCAAAGACAGTTATATGGAACAATTCGCTACCAAATATGGTAAAGTCATTCAGACAATTTTGACATTGTCACAAAAAAAAAATCAACAAATAAATAGCAAAATAATAAATAAATAAATACAAATAAATAAATAAAAAAAGAAATTAAAAAGATAAATAAATAGGTAAGAAAGTAAATAATTAAATAAATAAAAAGATATTGAAAAAAAGAAGAAAAAACTGTATGTGGTAATTTTATGAAAATAAAATTATAAAGTTAAATGTCATTATACCGTTACTTCGTTTATATCTTAATCACACAATTCCTTGATGTGGCGTCCGTGTTGCATATCTATTTAGTTTCCGATGTTGTGTTGTGTTTTATTTATTTGTTTGTCTTCGTCTTGTATGTCCAGTGTTTCCAGTGTCTCTGGATTGTCCATTCTTGATTGCCCCTTCGATTTTCCCTACGCTAACAATCCGACGAACATTAAAAAGAAAAATATTACAACGAAAATACATATATTAGTCTCCTAAAGGAAACACCTTACCTTAATACGATTTTGAACAATGGCTTTGAACGATTTGGATTGCATTAACGCAGATATTTGCAAAAGCGATAACTTGGAGTTCATGATTTTATGAATAGCTTAGATTCGCTTCGTATTAAGATCTAATATTTAAACATTGATAATTAAGATTATCATTTATAATGAATCTGATCATAATTAAAATAAAAACGTATCCCAATATCAATGTTAGTGCTTAGGTCAACACTCCTTCCTAGTATCCTGAACGTGGAGGGGATATTTGTTTGTCAAACGAGACATTATCAGTGATGGCGGATAACGACACGGGTACTATTTATGGGACGGACAGGTGAAAATAACACTGTTTTACTCTCGGTAGTTTTGTATCCCTGGAACAAACAATCTCACATAAGAAGATACCAATGGGGTAATCAGAATCCGTATATCGAAGAAGTGTCACTAGAATCGTTGGGTATATTGGTTCTGTATGAAATTGTTTTGGGTATAAGAAAACCTTTAATTTTCCTGGAAACTTTGGAATGATATAGGAAACAACAGTGCATTTGGTAAAAATAATCAGCTACTTTCACTTACATTATTATATGCTATGATAAATTATGATCAGTAATTGATCACGGAATGTCAAAATATTCTTAAGTTAATAAATATGGTACTCGTTATATATTACCATTGTGATAAATGTGCTTTGTTTTTGTATTTTCCACATATACGTGTGTCCAGCAAGATTCGCATACCACACGATGTTCGTGTCGTGTAATAGTAACACGATGGGTGCCACTAGTTGAACAGGAACTGAATACCATTTCGGTGCAGCTTAGTTCACCCCGGTTGTTTGTGGTGTTCATGTTGCTGAATCTTTAGTTTTCTGTGTTGTTTTTGTTTCGTGTTGTTCTCCTCTTTCTGTTGGCCATTCTATTACCCGTACTTCTATTAACGGCTTTAATATCTTCAAACCTTTATTGGAAATGAACTTTAATCACCTGATCCCACATTAGTGGTCGTTGTTGTGGAGTCTTTTATGCTACCCTTGTACACGATAAACAATTTATGTAAGATACAGCGATATCTAGAAAGTAAAATCAAGTCATCCCTCCTAATTGATTTAATATTTAAATTGCTTTTTTACATAATAATTTGTAGTATTGTAATGTCGTCCTCAACTTAATTATATGACGGGTATTATGACGGGAGTCGAATGATTAGATTTAAAGCCATATATTTTAATTTGTTATTGTTTGTGCCGAATTCTAAATTATAAATTGCAACATGTTTTATCTTTTAATGAATAAATATAACCTTATTGAGGGTTGTCCACAGGATGCACTGGACGAACCAAATACACAAATCGCCCACCATATAAATGTTGTTTGTCCATTTTTATCTAATCACTCACAGCTGCATGCTAGTTACCTTATTTGCTATCTGGGTTTTGCTTGATGTATTGTATTAATAGTCCATGCCAGAATGTTTATATCTACCAGTGTGATTCCATGAATTTTCGAAAGCATACTCTGTCAATCCACCTTGCATTTATCTTTATTAAAACTCACTGTTATAATTTTCATGAAAAAAAACCATAATGTTTTTATAATGATGTAGATTGATTATATGTTGTCAACGGTGAATCATCAGCATATTGGCTTAGAAGGAATTAATAAATAACTCTTTGTATTTGTGCTCCATAATTTCAAAAATACATTAAACAGAGTATGCTATAAAGGATGTCTTTGAAACACACCTCTTTCCAGTTAGAAGTAATTACATAAATGTCCCTTATTTATGATACAATCATTTATATCACAATAAAATATTTCACAAGGAAACTACTGAACCAATGATCCCAATTGGATAAGTTGAAGTCATCACTTTGAATTTTACGGACAACACCATGACCGTCGTATGATAGTTGTGTTGATATCTGTATAAAGGCCGTCGTTGTCCGTGATCGTATGATAGTTGTGTTTGCATCTGTATAGAGACCATCGGGACGAAGGTCGTATGGTAATTGTGTTTACATCTGCTTAGGGAAGTTGCTGACAGTGATCGACTGATAGTTGTTTTTGCATCTGCATAGAGGCCGTCACGGCGGGGCTCGTATAATAGTTGTGCTTACATCTGTATAGTGGCCGTCGTAACGTTGGTCGTATTATTGGTGTATTTAGTTCTCCACATAGGCGACATTGACAGTGATCGTTTGATGGTTGTGTCTACATCTGTATATATGCCGTCGTTTGCCGTGATCGTTAAATAGTTGTTTTTACATCTGTATTGAGGCCGTCGTGACGATGGTCGTATGGTAGTTGTGTTCAAATTAAAGTAGAGTCAGTTGTCAACAGTGATCGACTGATAGTTGTGGTTACATTTAAATAGAAGCTGTCGTGACAGTAGTAGCTATATAGTATGAGAGTTGTTTTTATTTCTCTATAGAGGCCGTCGTGACGATGGTCGTATTGTATTTGTGTTTAGATCAACTTAGAGGGAGTTGTCAACAGTGATCGTATGCTAGTTGTGGGAACATCTGAATATAGGCCGTCATGTTAGAGGTCGTGTGTTAGTTATGCTTACATCTGTATAGAGGACGTCAGGCCTGTGTTCGTATTGTAGTTGTGCTTAAATATGCATAGAGGGAGTTGCTAAGAGTGATCATATGATAGCTGTGTTTCCATCAGTATAGAGGCCGTCGAGACGATGGTCGTATGATAGTTGTGTTTACAGCTGTATAGAGGCCGTCGTTCACCCTGATCGTTTGATAGTTGTGCTTGCATCTGTATAAAGGCCGTTATGACGACGGCCGTATGGTAGTTGTGTTTAAATTTGCTTAGAGGGAGTTGTTGACAGTGATCGTATAATAATTGTAGTTACATCTGGATAGAGGACGTCACGTAGGGAGCGTCGTTACGTGATTGTATGTTGGTTTTCCTTACATCTGTGTAGAAGCCGTCGTGACGATGGTCGTATGGTGGTTGTGTTACATCTGTATAGAAACCGTCATGACCACTCCCGTATGGTAGTTGTGCTTACATCTGAATAGAGGCCGTCGCAACGGTGGGCGTATGATAGTTGTGCTTACCTCTGCATAGAGGTCGTCGTGACGGCGGGCGTCTGATAGTTGTGTTTATATCTGCATAGAGACCGTCGTCACGGTGGGCGTTTGGTAGTTGTGATTACATCTGCATAGAGGCCGTCGTGACGGTGGGCGTATTATAGTTGTGCTTCCATCTGTATAGAGGCCGTCGTGACCGTTGGGGTATGTTAGTTGTGTTGACATCTGCATAGAGGACGTCGTGACGACGGGCATTTCATGTATTTCTTTGCATATGCATTGAGGCCGTCGTGACGCTGGGCGTTTAATAGTTGTGTTGACATTTGTATGGAGGCCGTCGAGA
The DNA here is from genome assembly GCA_963383655.1 of Bathymodiolus septemdierum. NCBI lineage: Eukaryota > Metazoa > Mollusca > Bivalvia > Mytilida > Modiolidae > Bathymodiolus > Bathymodiolus septemdierum. The sequence continues at coordinate 111,846,107 of OY726518.1, read as the reverse complement.
CCGCTCGCGCATGATAGTTGTGTTTGCATCTGTATATATGCCATCGTGATCGTGGTTGCTTGGTAGTTATTTGCGCATGTGGCTATGTAATTAGTTGTTATTTTGATTATGAACAATGTCGATGTATACTAGATGCAAATGAAGTGAATAACAATATCAATGACTTGTGTCACAGATTGGTAGTCTCACGGGGTAAAGCTGACCACCACTGTACAATCAAAATATTGTTAAGTACTCATTCATCATCCATATATATAAAACCTCGTCCAGATCTTTCATGCCAGATATTGAGCTATAAAACTGACTGTGACAATACTTTCCTGCGACACCAATTTCTCCTGATGTGCTAATAACAATAGTAAATATAAAACATTTCAGGATACGATCACTCTTACAATTAAACTCTAGGCACAACCAACATAAAACTATTTGAAAAATAGTATGTTATCAGAACTACCCTTGATCATCAGATATTTTACTTAGCTATGATTTTCCATCCTATGAGAATTTATCCACGCTTAGTTTAATGGAGTTCGTTTCGTTCAGTCTTATTTTTATTTGTTCATAGTGTTTTGCAAATCTATGTTTGCGGTTTTGCCCTTTTCATTTTTATCATTGTATTGTCTGTCCTTCCTCGATTAACCTCTTGGTATCGTAAGACTTTTCTTCAAGTACATACTATATGATAGGTCTAGATTAACTATGTAAAGGTTAAAGGATGTTGTTCATCTAAAATTTCAGTAAGAGAATAAAGATACGCTAAGTACTGTACATATTGTACATGTAGTATCAGAGATAACAACTAAAAGAATTAAAATGAAAACCAAACAGACATTACATCTGAAAGTCTGTCAGCAAAGGGGCTCTGATATTAGATATCGACGATTTTATCGCAGAACGCAAAATGCAAAAAGTAGGAGGACAAACTGACTGATTTCATCCCCTCTTTTGAATAGACTGGGTGTCCTTCCTGTTATTGTCCTTTTGCTTGTAAAACATGTTTGCTTCTGTACTGTTGTTGTTTGGTTCCGAATCGTCTATTGAATTTAATATCTGTCTTATGTATTGTTTTATAACCAGTGAATTGTGACGAGATTTAAGACAGAGAAACCGCCTAAGTATTTATCAAATTTATTTCCAATGAAGATTTAGATAACCTGATGTCGCTATAAAGTAAATACAACTTGCTTAATTTATTTATTTATTTATAAATAAATAATTTATATTGTGCATACAACACAAAGCATTTCTGTGTGATTTTTGTATGGAGGACATCTCAAACTGCCACACGTGGTCCTCACTGCATAAAACAGAGCACCATCTTTATCTGATGTGTCATTATCGATTGGTTCAGCATCTTTGTCCACACAGACATAATCTTTGTTATTGTTATGACCTATGTACGAAGTCATTAGAAACCCCGTATATTCTGCTTTCCATCCACTATAGCATGTCTGTTTACCTGAAATAAAACAAAATGATAATTAAAACAAAAATGAAACAATAAATATATTTTCTTTTCTACTTCTGATAATGTTAGTCATTCAAATTGTACCTTCAAAATAACTACAAAATGGAACAATAGTTCAAATTGTCAACAATATAATAATCGTTATTTGTTCAATATCAAACTGTCAATATCATCATGTAAATACTATAACTATTTCTTGTTGTTGATTTGTTCGGAATATCAGGGAAATATTTCACAAATTTTTGCTTGTTATGTAAAGTAAAAGTTTTGAAATTGAAAAAAACAATTAAAATATGAAACGTTTACCTGGTATCATGAGAACAGAAGACTTTCCTCGACGTCTACATACAGCACATGGAACATCTTTGTCATGTAAATTATCCAATCCAGACGGCTTCCTAGATCCACCAACCTGATACTCTGCTCCATATAACACATCATTAGCAAATAAATATGGTTTGCCATTATCAGGATCATTTGGTAAACAGAGGTAGTTACTACCACCTCCTTTGTTAACGTGACTGTTACCTCCTGCTTGACCTTCAATAATTAATATTACCATCATTAACACAATTATATAGATAATAATGTACATTACCAACTACATTTCTGATACTTTCTATTATTTTCATTTTAATTATTGGTCTCTGTAGGATCTAATTAGCACAAAGTTCTAATTGTGTACATTAAGATTATTAGAGCAGTAACATTGTCTACACTACACATACAGTCAACAAATGATGTATTTACTCAGTATAATTACAAACACCAAGCACACATAGTGTAAAGTCTAGTTACATTGAGTAAAGATAACATGGCGTTAAAACAATATTTAACTATTATATAATTATGGTGCCAGATAAAAGAGTAGAATACTACTTGACCCGACAGATTCGTGGCACGTAAATTGTGTTGAATATAAATATATATATATATGTGTGTGCTTAACCTTAGTCATAATACATCCTTTCCTATTATGTGTCTAATACCTGAATACACAAGATGTACGCCCCCTGGACAGTCTTTCCTTCCCCATCGGACGTAGACAGCTCCAGCATCTGCGTGAAAAATAAATAGAAAACGTAAAAGATGCATCGACAATACAATAAAACTTGTAAACTAAATATTAATATGCTACAACTTCTGAAAATATTTATCTAAGCAATACAAAACAATTGATCACATAGTCTTCCACATTGACACTGTTGTCATTGTCTGAATAAAATACCATTTCTACATACAACTGTGTACATCATATTGTTACTGTAAGCGTGAAAAATAAATCAGTCAGAAAGCATACGTACTTCATACTGGTATAATGTACTCTTATGGTGTCTGAATGACTACAAAAGTTTAACTCTTTTAGTAGATACTATAGACACATTAAAAAATTATTCTGGGAATGTCAAGGGACATGTTTTTTCCACTATCGAATACCCTGAAGCATCATGACCAATTCTTGTAGCACAAACTCCTTTTCCTTTGTATAGTATTTGCATAATGATGTAATGTTTTTCAAACAATTGAAAACTTTGAAGAATTATTTCAGTGCCTTAAGTGTTAATCTACTTAAAAGTATTACTTAGCTTACTATCAGAATCCTCTGTCTTCCTTGATGTATGTAGATAGTGTTTCATCATATCAATTATAGATTGATCTGAAGCCGACAACTGGAAGTCTTTACATTCATGGCAGTAAACAGCAATAACAAACGTCAGAACTATGATAACAGTTGGAACCATATTGAAGACTACAATAAGAAAATAGCGTTATATGACTAATCATCGGGATTGTGAAAAGAATAACACGACGGGGGCTAGTAGTGGAACAGGAACATCTTTCCTGCTATCTCTTGCTCAAGACCTGAGTTATCCCTTAGTCTTGTGAAGAGTTCACATTGATCTATCTGTATATATGTGTTGTTGTATGTTTATTAATTTGTCAATCATTGTTTTTACTTTTGTCATTTTGTCAACTGTGTTCAAATGTACTGCTTTTGATTACCCCCTTTGATATCTTCAAAACATTTCTAAGCTATAAGTAAACGTTGCCAGGATGACAATACTTGGCATAGAAAGATATGGAATAGTACATACACGGTCTAAACTAAATTTTACTTTGGGTGAACTCGATTAATTTTGTTTACTATTATTGCTGTTATTGAACACTAGAATATGCTTATATTAGTACATACCTGTAACTAAAAAGTATGGCTGCTATGAGCAACGATGACAATATGGTGTGGCAAGTACAACATACATATCACTTCTAATCGATATTTATAAAGGTTAATTTAAAGCTTGCGTGTTTCTTTGTTTCATTATTCCGTGCGTGTATCTTTTTTTTTTATTTTTTCGTGTGTATATCGTCTGACAAAGGTAAAATAAAATACTGAATAGAGGGGGCTGTTAAAACAATCACAATCCGATAAACAAATCAATATCATTGAAACATCAAGTCAATAAGAAATAAAATAACAATAGATCGGACAATTCGAACTGACCAATCTAACCGAGAGAGATACGAGATGCCGCGGGAAAGAATCATGATCGTCTGCCGAATGTGTCATACCCGTCATCAGGCTTTAAATATTAATTTGAAATGTATATTGTATATTTTAATGTGTAATATAAACAGTTAGTTGTTAATACCAGAAATATGAAAATAACAAACACATCCTAAAATAATAACTGGTTATGATTTTTGACGTAATAGGGATAGGGTGCTTCTTAAGGAAAAATTGTGCACGGTGGTGAGGTTGGCGTTTTCAACATTCTTCAATCTCCCCCATTCATATAAAACCGCTGCATAAAACAATTCACATTCATATATTCGTAGTACGACACCTAGATGTGTAATATAATATTCAGTTAATGGTGACATATTCATTTATATGACTAACATAAACAATAAGCAAACATATGTTATATAATAAAAAGCAATCCATAAATTGTTATTATAGAAGAATTTCATTTCACAATAAAGAAGCGTGTATGAATAAACATATTAATATAGCATATCTTAATAAACCCGCCCATTGTTATATTGAAGCGGCTAATTTACGATCAAATAATATATATGGAAGCTGAAAAAGTCTACCCATTCCAGCGGCACTTCTATATATATCTCTATACAGAAAGCAGCACACACCCAACGTGATCAGTTTCAGTAGGAAAATTTGTTTTATTCACAAAAATGTTCCAATTGTTGACCTTCTTTAAATGTCGTTCTGTAAAGCGTAATGTATTAACTCTCAAAGAAAATAAAATAAAATCGTAACAATTTTGTTTATGCAAAAGCACTTTCTGTCGTTACACTCCAACGTATTCTAAAGGAAAACGCCATGGTCTTAACATGTTAGCGTGCAAATTTAAATGACAGGAAATACAAGACATTTGTGTTAATGAATGCTAAAAATAGTTTACCGTAAGGTATAATTTGGTGATTGAAGTTGCCTGTAGCACCAAATAATGGGGATCGCCATTTTTCAGAACTCTTAAATGTGATGAGACAAAAGGCATATTCCATTCTCGGTTTATACCTGCAATTAAAGCTCTCCCGAAAGAGCCGTGACTTCACAATAGCGGTATCGTATATATATATATATATGTATCAGCATTGATCAGTTGCAATTGTATCATTAAAAATTATGCAAATCGTAAAATAATGTCATATATTTATCTTTTGATATTTACAAAATTATTATGTTAAGCATTTTATTGCACTAACGAAAAGGGAAAGTGTGAGAAGATTTGTTTTGTGTAATTTAATTACCGATCAGGACTACCCTTCTCGACACATCGACCAGTGACCTCGAAAAATACGGGAAAGTAAAACAGTATTGGGGACAAAAAAAGAAAAAAACATGTGTACACATCAAACGAGTTAAAACTGATAGTTATTTAACCTACGGCCAATCACGTAAAACATGAAATTATACGTGTAGAACCCGCTCCACGCCCCTCAAATCAAATAAACTCCTTTGCTTTATGAAAATGTAACATGGGATGGGAATATTAAGAAACAAATTCGAACGATATACAATTATAAACATTGTATTGCAGTTGATCTGATATTAAAACAGTCATATACATGTTATATGATGCGTCCCCGTGACGTTACATGCCGAGGTGTCATGGCCGCTGACACTATGACAGTTAATTAAGGATTGATCGCAATTTTTGCTCGGCTCATGAAGATATAACCTGATTGAGGTTATTTCGAATGAACCTAACAAATAATTTCGTTCAATCATTATGAATTAATTCAAAAAATTTTTTGCTATGGTATTGGAAAATATATTTATTTGTTTCAAAATAAGGCAAATAATCGGCAATAAATTTAAATAACCTCCACACGACACCTTGGGAACGACGTCTATTTTCAAATACAGTACATACGAAAATAACCTCAGCTTTTTAAACCAATCAAGACACGTATTTAATGGTATGTGACTGTAAAATTAATTTATTTCCAAATATTCATATTTTTAATCGGGTATATTAATGTTAATGAAGGCTTTTTGGTTTAATAATTAGTTATTTACAAATAAAAAGTTGCAATGTATTGAATCATAACAATTGTTCAACAGACTGGAGTTTTCCTTTAATAGTACACAGATTAAATAGTATGATTACTACAGTTCTCCCTCATTAAGCAGATTTTAATATAATTTATATGTACATTGTAACTTGAACATGTTGATCAGCTTTCCCAAAATGTATTTATTTATTCAAATAAATCATATTTTCTCTCACTGTTCAATCAGATAATACATTGATTCCTCTCTAAAATAGAGGCCGTAGTTTAACAAATATTACATGCCAAGATAGATCTATACTTTCATGAAATCTTCTGAAACAAATATACCTTCTCCCACTGTATTGAGTAACGTCGATGTTTCCATGGACTCACAGAATTTTCAATTTGATGAATTTCGAACTATTAACAATATGTCCACCGTAATGTTTTCCTGCGGAGAACAAACTATCACATAAACATATATGAAAGCTGTATTGTTCATATTATTGCGGAAAATGTGTTAAAATTGCTGTTAATACATTAATATTATTACTAACTTAGCCTTTAAAATAAAAGCAAGAGATATTTTTACTAGACCACTGCGAATTGTGCTATAATTGTCTTATTTAAATGCCATTTTTTTAGCATTAGACGAAAGATGACAACACTGTGTCTTGCTGAATCTCAAGTAAATAATCGAAATTACTCAATGAAGAGTTTGAAGATGTCAAAAGGGTAATCAGAATTTAAAAATCAAAGAAGGACAGACAACGCAATGGCGTAAAGGAAAAGGACAAAAGGACAAACAAAGATATAACAAATTACACAGAAAGCTAACGATCTAGGAACATGTTCCCTACTAAAACCGGGGGTAAACGTAGGTGCTCCGGACCAGTTCCTGCCCCACTAGTGATACCCGTCATGTTACTCTAGTTACAAAAACGCTGATGAGTCATAAATGAGGAAAATACCGGAAAGTGCTTACGATAAGTGAAACATATCGGTGGTCATTTGTAACACAGATATTCCATAACGGCTAGCAAAGTTATGATAGTGACCGTCATACTTTTGAAGTGATGGCTTCAACGTTACTAATATGAACCCTTGGTTCAGTAGCTTCATCATGAGCAGCAACTCTCTATCAAGGAAATCCTTATACCTGAATCCTGAACCACAAGCTCTAGAATATCGGATCAACTCAGAGATATTATTAGTTACATAGTGTGTAGTTGACCTAAAGCGAAGCTCGAGCCCCATATGGAATTTACTGACCGCGCATATACCGTATTATCTCATCTACACACTGTGTAACGAATATATTTTCTCTCCTGGCTTTAGATTTTACATATACAACCTCCTGAATAAATTGTATTGCTTTTTGTATGTGTAATTCAAATTTGTTCCATTAAAATATCTGGTTGTTTTCATATGTTCAAATTATGCATCTGATATAACACAATGCATATATAAATAAATTCAGTAAATATTGATACTTTTTATGAACAATATAATAACAATAACAATAAAAAAAATAGCAATTAAAAAGTTTCATAAAGTATCACAGAAAGTTGAAATGAAAATTTAGCCTTTACGGTTTGCTAATTGTCAGATTATTTCAAAACAATTCAAGAATTAAAAAGGGATATTTAAGGTAAAACAAAATGTCAGAACGTTTCATTCAATTCATGAAACTGAAAATTCAGTATTTACGGCTTGTGTACTGTCAGGTTATGAATGACGGTCACATTTCCATAAAAACATTGTGGACGTGTATATGTATTATGATTGCAATGTGTGTTATTACATGTATTGGTGTGTACATTTCCTGGAAAATCATTAAGTAGTTCCTCCAGATTAACACCCTACAGATAATCAGTGACCGATGATCCAGTGGGTACATTCTGCACACTGTGATTTGTTCTGACTGGGACTAGATCTTGAACAATAGTACCAGGAGGTAGATTTTGTAATACTCGCGAAGTTCCTTCTTGATGTGTAGGTGGTGCTGTAATAGTTAGTTTTTCGGTGGAAGGTACAGGTAGTTGTTCTGGCACTGGAGTAACATTCTCGGTAAGGGTTTGGCCCATTTTGATTTTTTCTTCTGTGTCAACTCGTTGATAGGTGAGTAATGATTGAACGGACTTGTGGCCAGTTACTGCCATAATCTGTATTGCTCCATATATGTTTTTGGACATAATTGTTGCCCCAGTGGCACGTATTGAGTGATTATGGTAAATTAGTGACAGTCCACAGCTTTTACTTAGTCTCGACATGAAGCTACTGAGGGTTTTCTCTCCCACACCTGAATTACAATACCACACTGAACTGTTTTCTGTTTTCAGAGAAGCTATCAAGAGGTTTTTGCCACAATCTTTCATTTCACGGATGCAGCCTTCGTACGTAGTTTTGAAAGGACATCACTGGACAATGCGGAGACCCTGGAAGTGAACAATACATTGTTAAATATACATATGTGTACAACAAATACATGTACATGTGTGTACGACAAAATGTTATCAACTGATATAACATGAATAATAAATACAAAAATGCAAGATGTGCTGTATGTACATGTAAGCTTATTTAATTAACAGATCAAATGAATTATATGGTGGTGCAACATTATTCTTTGCGTGTGTGTTCAACATGTTCAATTAGATATTCACTCATTTTCATTTACAGAAATCTGTGAACAACATTATATACGTCCAATCTCTTTTTATTTGTATTGAGAACGGAAAAATGATACCAGTGTTCCCGGTATAAATGTTCCTTAACAAAAGTAGTTTTTTGTAGTCTATGCAAATACAGGGACGAAAACAGGTGAGCCTTTGTGATTAGAAATTAGAGTACAGGTAGGTAGTTAACGAAACAAAACCAGATACATTTGTGTTAGGCCTAAAACATTTTACCTGGAGATTCTGGCATTACTTCAGAGGAATTTTCCTTATCATTCTGCCGATGATTCTTTGTCATCTCGTCTGTCGTTTTGAAAACGTACTTCATGCCAGTCTTATGGTCGACTTGTACAGCAAAGTTTGAACTTGTCATCTGGTGCATATTTTCCATTCCTCTACGGAGGAAATACATTCTGATGTCATAATGGACTTTATTTGCCAAGCCTGAAAGAGTGTATATACACATATATATAGATGTATATAGTGTACCTCTGTCAGGCTCATTAACTACTGGGTAATGATCAATTTCTGCTAGCCCCATTCGCTTGATCTCCGACAAAAATGCCCGGAAATTAGTGTTGGCATCAGTGAAATCTGAATCTTTTACAATGTCAAATGTCTTATCATGCGGTGGCGATTTTAAGTATCGATTTATGCCGTGGCGAATAGATTCAAACGAGGTACCTTGTACCTTCCTCCATCTGGTTTTCTCAAGTCCATGTAAAAGTGAGCAAGCGTCTCGTTCAATCTGACAGTGTCATAGTTCTCAAATAAACTGTCCTGATTTTTTTCCTTTAGGTACTCCCGTAGGATGTTTGCACTTTTCTTATTTGCTTTCAATGTATTGCCTGCATTTCTTCTTCTGTTGTCTCAGCGAGACGTCTGCTCAGGGGAGGTCATAGAGAGAGGAGCTTAACATGCAATAGAGAGATGTGATAATATGGCCTCTTTCTTGTCGGAATGTTTCTATGCTTGTCTGTTGTCACAAATATCATACCTAAGAAACTTTCCGTACTTCCTGTATATTGCGATTGGTCGTTATTAATATATTGATCATGTGATTAATATGTTAACCAATATTTCGAATGCATGTTAACCTGATTGGTGACCCGTCAGAGGTCAATACTTTTGTTAGTCAAAAATAAAATACGTGACAAAGGTGAATAAAAGTTGAAACGTGGAAAGAACTGTGGCAGTTTGTCGTACTCGTAGCGGTTGCTAAAAAGAATTGTAACCATGCAGGGCCCGGATCCGGGCCAAAACACTGGGCCCAAGATCAATAATTCGTGATTCAATAGTTATTTATGAAGCTTTTTTCCTGAAACTTGGATATATTTTGTAGAAATATATAGCATATTGTAAAATATATTTTTTTTTGTAGAAAAAATAGTTTTTGATGTCCTTTTTGGCACTTTTCATGCTGAAATCTAATAAAAGTTGCATCCCGGGCCCTGGTACAAAAATAAATAAATCCTTATTTAATAATATCCTAGGAATATTTGTTGCTAAAAAAATTTTTTTTATTGGAATATAAAATATAAAAAGATATATGATATCTTAGCATTGTGTCAATAAAAAAAAAATTATGATCCCCCTTTTTTTACCAGATCAAATGAAATTAAGTACATCGCATTTTTGTTATTATCTGTTTAAATTAAGGATATATCAGCATGAATTAATAATACAGAAATAATATTCATTTCGACAAATAGAATCCTTAATTTTACAATGAATTAAAGTTTGATTAATAATTTAAGAGGTTATTTATGAAATCATTATAAAGTTTAATTCCAATTAAACACCCAATTAAAGACCCAAGCTAACAACGGTCGTACATCAATAAAGATATGAAGCTATAAATTATGAGTGTTTGCATTAAAAATAACAATTCATCTTTGATGTACAATACTTTAAGCATGTCTTAATTGAATTACTATTTTCAATATAATTGATTCAAAGAAATATTTGTATGCCATGATGTAGTACAAAATACTACCCAACACAAGCTAAGTGTTGTAAAGTAAAGCAAGCATTTCAATGACATCATATGTTTTTTTTGTTTCTATAAGATTTCATACATTATTTTAAACAACAAGCTCGCGCAAAATAAGCTGTATCATCTTTCAAAGTATAAAAGAAATCATAATTTAGTTGATATCATCAGTTTCTAACGAATTTTTGTTGGATATAGCTATGTATTTGTACCACATTTTCATTTGCACTATAAGCATAAACAACAATCACCCACCATCAAATATAACTAATAAATTTATTGTTCAACTACAAATTACAGACAAATGCACTTTCTTTAGCTGCTTACCTTGAAATTGAGGTATTATCATATTTACTGTAAAGGGTGGATCTATCTTGTTTTATTTCCTATTTAATATACCCTGACAAGACGACCATCTTTACACCTTTCTCTTTTACTTGGTTATACATGCACTGTTTGTGTTCATACAAGTTCTCAGTTTTTTTTTAGAATAACCTTTACATTCATATTCCTAGTATAGTTAGGCAATATCATGTGGAGTAAGCCAACTTGGATTTCAGATAACCACTATTTAGATTGAATCTTTCGAGTATATGAAAATAATAATTTATTTAATTTTCCAATATGGTCCTATGTTAAAGTTATGTCCTGTGGTGTCTACCATCTTAGATTTCTGATTGACACAAAAACACACACATTTTGTAAAGAACCATCAGCGGAACATTCCAGCTATGATTTCTGTCAAATGTTTAAAAAAAAAAAAAAAAAAAAAATAAGAAGTTTGGCCTGTGGTGATGGCCTTTCTGGATATTTTTTTTTAATTGAAACTCCATAGAAAACCCATCTATAAAAAGAAATAATATCAATTGAAAAACCTTCGGTCTTTAATTTAAATTCCATTGTAAAACCATTGGAACTCAATTTAAAAACCATTGGCTTTTACTTGAAACTACATTGAATTTCCATTTATTTGGCAAAATATGCTAATGGGCATGATCATTTTAATGGTGTCATAAATTAATGATTTATAAAACGTCCTCAAACTGGTGTCATTTAAATGATGTCACAACTAAATGGTTCAGAAAGGGTTCTTGTTTACATAAATAATTTATACAGCATTATGTGATACAGTTTGTCAGTGAATTCCTACAGGTTGTTTTCTCCGGATTCCTCCACCAATAAAACTGACTGCCTCGATATTACTGAACTATTGTTGAAACTAGTGTTGAACACCACAAAGCTAACCCTAATTATTGGTATTACAATGTCGTACAATTTTCAACAGATACAGAATAATTGTTTTCTTTAAAAAAAATAATCAAAAACAAACTGCCTCAAATTGCAGACACTATCCTATTAAAAGTATACTTGGAGTAAACTTGACAGGGTACATTTAGATATAATAGTTCTTGTTTGTAGCAATTCCAGGGAAATGGTAATACAAACATAAACAATTTAAGCTAAGCTTATCTTTTGTCAGATTTTACTAAATAACATGTTTGTTTTCACAGCTGTTTGAAATACACATATATTATTCCCATGAATGTTTTCAGGGTAAATGAAAATTTTCATAATATTGTAAAGTGTACCAGCTAATAGGATATAAATGCATTATCACAAATAAATTCTTTAATTTTCCCAACAACCAGTGAATGGAACATGTACAGTATTCCCAGCTATCCATAATGGAATGTTTTGAAATTAAATTCCATCTAACATTGTCATATCAATGCTATAGTCTTCATCCTGGATCATTCATAATTTTGGACAGAGTTCTACATTGTTGTCTGAATTTTTTTTTAATCACAATGTATAATATCTTCATCAATTATACAATTCTGTTTTGAAATAAAAGGGTTATTTGCACACATATTAATGAATGTTGTCCCTTGCACAATAGTATTTACTAGTAATTGAATGAGGATGATCTTGACTTGATAAGAGTTCAAGGGTTCTTCCGTTTTGATGTGTTTTCTATGTATGACAGGCTATGAAGACAGCTGCGCGTGACCTTGTCTTACATGGCATTGTCAGCCAAATCAAATCGGCAGAGTATAGTCAATAAAAAGTAGTTCCGTAAATTCCCTATTTTCAGAAATAGGTGTTTTTGGTTTTTGTTGACAGCCGCAAATAGAAAACAACAATGGCAGACGATACCGACAGTTTTCCGTCCAGTTCAATTCCGAAGTTCCGAGTGGGACAGCTTGTACGTTTTTATGATCACAATTATAAAAGAAATGTAGCAGGCATCGTTACTTTCTGTGAGAGGCCACTTGGCTACAACGTACACACAATGAAGCCAAGAGTTGATGGCATGCACCACACTGTATTTACCTACAATCTGCAGAGCCTGAATGACAAACCTGATGGTAGGCAGACGGAAATTAGTAAACAATTACATACATTTACATGAATTTCTTTTGGAAATAAACACATGCAAGCTAGAGTAGATAGCCAAGAGTAATTTCCTCGCATCTGGGGGGGGGGGGCTTTAGATCTTCACCAGTGCATTTAAAGTATACATTACAATTAAGTCTATTCTATAAGGGGGAAGGGGGCACTCAATACCACATGCAAATAAGAGGTGGTAGGGGGTTCAAACAGGGGGGGGGGGGGGCATTTACTTTTTTCAAATTTTGTCTTTAATGGGTTATGAATTCTTCCAACAGTTTCTACAAAGGGAACACAAAAACAAGTCTATAATGGGGTTTTGGCAAAGAGTATTGGGTCGTTATTAACTTTTTCATCAACTCATTCGTACCACCAATGTTTTCAGAGTTTATCACTCCCCCTCGCCCCTCAGTGCTTGTATCATGCATAGTCTTCGCAGTTAACTTTTTTGACATTTTTCTTTACATATAACTGGCTTGTAAAAACCGAATTTCAAGAAATTCCATAAGCCCATGGTAGTCTGATGGAAATTATTAAACTAATGCAGTCATTTAGAATTACATGCATTTCTTTTGAAAAGAAACATGGCCCATGATGAGGGTTATAGTACATTGTAGACAATCAACTTTCATAACCTGACTTGTTTTCCTTGGTGGGGATTCAAACCCCAATATTCTGCCAATGACAGCTGTAATTTATTATACTACCAAGGATTACACAGGCATAAGAACTGAAGTGAATCATTCAGAACAAGTGTTTACAAATGATATTACTTTCATTCATCTTATATTGAATTTTCAACAATAAAATATTTACAATTCAAAATAAATAAATGATATCAGCAACATAATACTGAAGGAACAAGGTACATGTAAAGCCCAATGTGATTATTTCAAAAATGACAGAATCAAAAGACAAGACAAAATCGAAATAACACTCATGAACACTACAAAAAGGACGGATACACAAAAAGATTAATAGGTTCTTACACGAGTCTCTATTGAAGATCTAGGATTTCTTTCACGAGTGTGAGAAATTCCGTCTTATCACGAGTGGAGCGTAGCGGAACGAGTGAAAAGACGTAGAATTTCTCACACGAGTGGAAGAAATCCCAGATCTTCAATAGAGACTCTTGTAAGAACCTATTTCCTCCGTTTTCAGCTCGTTGACTTTCTTCAAGAAATTGGCCATAAAAAGATCAGGGCAGGTGGGGATGAGAATCAAGGATTTTTTTTTATTATGGCCTTACATATCTTACAGTCATCCCTATAAACTATTTAGGATTTCTTCCTGTCAGTGAAAGACATAAATTTTCTTCAATAACATGCTATTAGGTATTCAAATTAGGCCACTGCTTTTTATTCTTTTTATAACAGGTTTTCATAACTAGAGGTGTATTCATTGTATTCATTGTATATAAATCTCAGAGTTCTTTCCTGTATTTTTTCTATTTATTTTGGTATTCGTTTCTCCACAAAAGTGCCAAACAAGTGGGCAATAGTTAAAGTTGGACATAATAAGAGAGTAGTAGATGGTAAGTTTTCCTAGTTTTGTTAAATGGGTACCAATTCTTTTTAATACATTTAATTGCCTGGAGGTTTTCTTACACATATTTGACACATGTTCATTGAAATTTAATTGAAAGTATATTGTAACCCCTAAAACATTAACTTCAGATTCACATTCAATGTTATTTCTGTCAAGAGTAAAGGTTAAGCTTTGTTGTTTGGTTTGTTTACCTATGGCAATTGCCTGGAACTTTTCTGGGTTAGCCTTCATTTTGTTAATGGAAAACCAATTAATTAAAGTCATACTGTCACCCTCCAAAGTAGAGATTACTTTATGTATATCATGATCAGAGTAGGAAAGCGTATTGTCGTCCGCGTAGTTATAAAGATCACTATTTTTTTTATCAAATAGAAAATATCGTTTCAAAAGATTTTAAAAAGGATAGGGCCAAGTATTGAACCCTGGGGCACCCCTTTATAAATATCTTGCCAGTTACTAATATGTGGGCCCACATTAACACACTGTTTACGATTTTTTATATAACTATCTATTAGATTTAAAGCAGAAGGAGATACACCATAGGTTTTTAATTTTAATATAAGCAGGTCATGGGGTAAACAGTCAAATGCTTTTGATAGGTCCATAAGTATGACCGCAACATATTTATGTTGATCTAAAACCTTTTTTCCAGTCTTCAATTACCTTTAATAAAGCAGTTTGGCATTCGTAGCCTTTCCGAAAAGCAGATAAAAAAGTATGAAAATGTGAGTCAAAGAATTTGACAATTTTACTCTTTACTGCCCTTTCAAAGATTTTAGATATCATGGGATATTTGGCATCCGTAGCCTTTCCGAAAAGCAGATACAAAAGTATGAAAATGTGAGTGAAAGAATTCGACAATTTGACTGTTTACTGCCCTTTCAAAGATTTTAGATATCATGGGATCTTTGATTACCAATATTCTGAACAAATTACGCATATTCGATTGTATTTAAAACTAGTAAGATTGTTCGGAGTTCGGTTATTTTGTTATTACCCTTATTTACTTATTAACGTATGTACATTTCTGATGAAATATGAATATTAATTGTGCTTTACTTTGATATTAACACAGCTTAACAGACCAACAATTGTACATATATATATAATTGATATAAATGTAAAGGTAGATCATTTCTACATAACGTAATTTCTTCTATATATATTTGCAAACCTCATATTTTGATAATTCTGATTTTTTCCATCTGCGTTCCGTAAATATCATATTTTGAGAAAACATCCAATATGGCGGTAATCGGATCATTAATTAGGCCTGGTCTGCTGACGTTCGTCGCAATGTTGATTTCTGAAAACCTGTATTAGGGGAAATAACTCTTGCGGAAACCATGTATTAGTCTGTGATAATCGAAATTTTGCTCATACACGGCTACCGGTCGCCCTGTATTGAATATACACCGCTTCCACGTGACGTCGTTTAACCAATTGCATTCCTAGAAATTTGTAGGAGGTAAGATATATACTGCATATGCAAATTGCTGCTGTAATGTTGCTACATACAAATGAAAAGTTCACAATAGGATTCTTTGGATTTCAATAATGTGAACTATCCTAGTTCAAACAGATAATCGCTTAATTTCTGTCAAAAATGAAAGTTCAAATCATCAGTGTTTTCAGTTTCACTGATACCGTAGGATTTTTATCACTGTTCCGTCCGATGATTGACTGGAAACAACAGGCCTAGCAGATTTCTCCTCGCAGTTAAAAGTGTTTTCAATATCGTTACACATGAATTATGAACTTATAGAGGACGGAAATCATAACGAATAATTCTTCAAATATTAAATGACAAGATAATTCTATAATTATTTGAAATCTACTAAGACAAATAGATCTTCGCCTGCTGCATTGAATAAACGAGATGTTGCCATGGACTAACAGAATTGTAAATCTAATCTTTTGTATTTCAATATTTCCAGAGTAAATGTTACGTAGAATACATTCTATAATATGTTTATGGTAAAAAATAATATACACAACAGAAAAAGGATACGTGTAGTACTAATAAATAAATAGTATAAGAAGCACTAGATAACAAGGGTTGTCCCTTTATTTCTATGCCATCACATGCTATGTTATGATATTATGTAGTTTCATACCAAAACTGCAGTAAGCCACTGTAGATCATATTTTCTATAGCAATTATATAATCAATGGTGAATATATAATGTTACTATACCCCATTAATACGCGTTTCCTATTGGCTCTTTTTGATCACGTGACCTGTGATTATTCTTGACAGTATGACCTGTGATGGAATCATTATTGATCATATGATAGATATGACTTTACCTCATTGCCTGATCCAAAAACAAAATGGCCAAGTTCTATCAAAATTAATACTAATCTTGGAATTGATGGTTCTCCAATTAGCTTGCATCATTAGGAGAACAGGATAATGATAAAATAATGAGAACCGTTGATCTCGGGTCCACATTCCCTGCTGTTTTAATAGTTATAATTAGTCTTCCGACTTGAAGATCGTATTACCCTCATGATCACTTAAGCTATTGTCATTATTTTACGTTACTCGTAGTCGTTTATATCATTCTGTAAATCCACTGAACCATTTTAAATCTGACCTAGCCGACCTTTTACCGTAGGTAATTGTTTAGCATCTTTGACTTTCTTGCTCTTAAAGACTTTTCAATGATTTGGCTTTTCAATCTTTTGACTTTGAGCGTAACTGATAAAGGCTTGTCCAGAAATTACGTTTTCATCTTTTCCTTGTGTTGATCAAACATTCAAGATGGTCACCACCACCATAGAAAAGTATTCTTCTTCTCAGCTTCAAACGTAATGGAACAGAAACTGTACATGAATGATGATTATATTTTGTATTTTGTAGCAGTTTATATTGATACCAAAAGGGGTAATGAGAAGCCATACATCGACGAAGGACAGATAGGTAAAAGAAAAAAAAAGAGCAGTGATATACAACATATTACACAGAGCATCACAATCCCTACTAAGACCGGTGGTATAATTATGTGTGGAGTTTTCTTCTGTTTTTTGATTGCCAGATTCTTTCTCTTTCAATTAAAACACTGATATACTGACACTTGTCTCATTTGTACTGTCGTACACAATGATGTTCTAGTACTGCAATACATTTAAGTGATAACGTGGAGTTAACATTTTGGTGCCGTATACTATCCGACCGTCTCGCTCTATCTGTTCCTTGGTTATGTTTCATGGATAGAGATATATGTAAGCTAACATTGCATTCGGCGATATATTATTCTTTCTTATATATATTTTTTGGCCCGAATGTTACACACAGGAAGGATATTTAGAAGCTCACACGAACTTGAATCGCTCACATTGTAAATATACAATATTGGTATATTGACGGTAGATATAGCATTGATGTGGCGAGGCTTAGAAACGGGAAAAAGACGATATGTATCAAGTATTTACATTCGTTTCGTGTCGAGCCACATGCATTATGTATTTACCGTCAATACACCAATGTTGTATTGATCCTGCAATAAAATTTGGATTGTTTTTATTTTTTATTTAGCTTAATAATAAAAAAAAAGATAACTGAAACCCCATTGATACCTCAATAGTAGTTCCGGTAAGGGGCATGGCTTGATAGCTGCATTAGGTTATGTGAAAAGTGTTATTATGACAGAGGTGTGGCTTAACAGCTGTATTAGGCTAATGTGAAAAGTGTTAAGCAACAGTTTATTTTAACCCATTTATAATGACAAAAAATAATCCAATTGCAAGATAAAGAATATTTATTGAGCTATTACATATCGCAATATCAGTTCATTATTCCACCTAACAGCTATTATGCTCCTGGTTGCTAAACTGTACGGTTCCCAGGTACTTAAGCAATAAACCTGACAGTCTTTCAGTATATTTACCAAAGGAATACATTATCTGACTTTATGTACTGACGCAAATTTCCCTTAGATAAAATGGAGCTAGTACAAGCTACAAAAACGTTTGGACTCGGACAACATGCAATATATAGAAATTAATTTATTTGACCATGATATCAAAGGTCAAGGTCACAGTGATGTCATACGTCTACTTTAAACTCTTCCCTTTATTGCTACATTTACATGCAAAATATGGAGGCACTGGATATTGAGACAAAAAGCGTTCGGTCATTTTATTTAATAAAAAAATTGTCCACAGAGCCCATATCAAACTTTGGACTATGAGAACTCGCACTATATTAACACTGGAGCTTGCTTTTGCACTAGACTGAATTCCTATTTGAAACGGATATCTAATGTCATTTACATTTCTGTCTTGGGCCGTTGTGGTCGTAATTGGATGATAGTTAGATTTACATCTCACTGCGGAATCAGTAAGTTGTGAGTTCGAACCCGTTAATGAGGTGGTGTACTTGATACAACGCTATGCAATTAAGCTTATCAGTGACTTGCGACAGGTCGGTTGATTTATCCGGGTATTTCGGTTTCCTCCACCAATAAAACTCACCACCAGTATATAACTGAACAAGTGTTGAAGTTGGCGTTAATAACTATACATCAAACCAACCAACCGACATTTCTGGTTCTATATAATTTTATTTTAGCACAGCTCACTCGATTATAATCCATATAAAATTACAATTTGTGTTTGTAGTTTATAAGAAAACTGCTTTTTTATCATTTTCCCTTAATTTTGTTATTTTTTGTTAATGTTTAATACTGTGGTTGCGGCGATCTTGTTTATCAATCAACACAAATAACTTAAATCTGGTACTGGATCATCTAATGGACATCATTTTAATTTCCTAATCAAATCTCCCCAGTCGTTTTCGGGGAATTCAGCCAATCAGGACACCATGCTGAATTACGGATCAGCAGGAAGAGTCCGACTTTGTAAAGTACTACCTAATTACCTAATAATTTTTTTTGTCAAGTTTGGTTCCATTATGCCAAGAGGTTTTTGCGTTGAAGATTGAACTGCTAAAAGCTTAAAGACGACCACGGACGCAAAGACAATATCTCAAATGACCTTTCCATCTTTATGCGGGTTGGGACTAAGAAATATATACATTTTTCTATTATTTCTTCTCAGTTCTGCCACCACCCTCTCCCTCCATCAACCCGCAGTTGTAAATGATCGGTCCCTTAGAAAATAAATGTCATTTGTTTGAGTGAAAATGGGGTGTGCTTGTTACCTTTAACTTTTTAGAGAGCATATACAACATATTCAGTTAATTACTCTTTAATGGTTCGCGCTTTACACCCGATTGAAACGTATGTGAAAGGGGTAATAAGAAGCCCTAAATCGCAGGACAGACAATGCAATGGAGTAAAGAAGGAACAAAACAGTAATCAGAAAACTAACTATTGAGCAAAACGAACATCCACTAAAGTCCGAGAGTAAACGTACGTCATCTTGAAGGGTAACTAGTTCCCGATCCAATAGTGGCACCCGTCGTGTGACTTTTCTTTCAAACCCGGTAATAAGTAATTAATGTGGTCAGGACGCATTGTGATTACAACAAACGGAACATATCCTTGGTCATTTGTGACACAGAGATTCCGTAACGCTTAACCAAATTATGTTAGCGACCGTACAACTTTCGAAGTGATGACTTCAACTTAACCCTTGGTTCTATAACTTCTTTGAGAGCTGCAACCCACTCTTTAGGTAAACATGATAATAACCACATTCTCTAGAATATCATATCCATTGAGAGATTTGCAGGTGTTGCTGGAATGTTGTTGCATATAAATGCAAAGTTTACTATGGGAAAATTGAAATCATCTCTTTTGTTGTAGTTTCGTTCTTCACTGGTCCTCACTTCACAATCTGGGTCAATGTATGAAGAATATCTAACTGTATCTGGGTATCCCCTTTATTGCAACTTTAATGGGATAGATGTGATCAACAAAATCACCAAACATAATTAGTGAAAGGACATCACCTATATAGTGGAAAGTGAAATTAAAGGATCGGCCTAGCTTCTTTTCATGTTTCTTGAGAAGCCCCTGTATGAAGTTTGTCTCACATGACTAAGAGTAGAAATCGACGAGAATAGGAACACAGTTGGTACCCAAAGGAATGATGATTGTCTGTTGAAAAAATATATCAACCAAGCATAACACATAGCTATGTAGGGGGTAGAGAGGTTAACTGTTTTAATGTTGTTGCATGAGGAGAGGGATATTGATTGTATCTTTAATCTCTTTTGTTTTTCAAAATCCACCTCTGATTCACACCACCCCTTGAGTAGCAATTGGCTCTGCAGTCCTGTTTCAATCGCTGATATAATAGGTGAAAACAATAATGTGGCTGACCCAGTAGCATAATGGTCTGAAAGACACGTTTGAGTTCCTTTATATTTTGCATTACATGATGGGGGACGCACATATTGCAGAAGAAACTCACATTCCAGAAGACCTGATTACAATAAGTTATTCTGGTTGTACTTGTGCAAGCTT
Source organism: Bathymodiolus septemdierum (assembly GCA_963383655.1). Classification (NCBI taxonomy): domain Eukaryota; kingdom Metazoa; phylum Mollusca; class Bivalvia; order Mytilida; family Modiolidae; genus Bathymodiolus; species Bathymodiolus septemdierum. The sequence goes on along the minus strand of OY726518.1, from coordinate 111,825,068 downwards.
TAGTTCCTTTGTCTGTGTACTGTTATTGTCTAGGTGTCAGAAACTAACTTTTGCTTACAACTTGAGTGTTCTGTATTATATCCGTTGACCCATGTACTCATTTAATGTATGACAAAGTCGTCGTGGTCGTGAACGTATGCTAGTGGCCTATCACCACTAACGTTGTAGGTTCGAATGCCACTCAGGCGATACAACACTATGTGATAAAGTTTGTCAGTGATCTACGCCACAATATAGCTGAAATATTGTTGAAAGTGGCGTTAAACATCATGCACACATCTAATGTATGATAATGAGAGCTAATGATATTCAAGGTCTACGGTCGTGAAACTTTCCAGTACGTTTTTCTATTCTTTCACCAAATTGTCCAATCAGGCCAAAGTATGAATTATTAAATTATCTGATTGGCTGTTTTATTAACTATGAGTATAAGCACATTAAAACATTGATGACTCTAAGGTCAGAATTACGTCAGTAAAACGTGTTCACTGCAGATTATCAAAAATATTTGCAAGGCAATTGCTCTTCACTGTGAAACAGCAAAGTAAATAAAACTTGTTTTATTGATGCTTTTGTTTGTTTATAAATAATACATTTATGTTGTACATACAACACAAATCATTTCTGTGCGATTCTTGTATGGAGGACATCTTAAACTGCCACAAGTTGTCCTCACTCCATAAAGCAGGGTACCATTTTGATCGGAGGTGGCATTGTCTATTGGTTCAGCATTTTTGTCCACGCAAACATAATCTTTGTTACCATAACTTTTATATTGAGTCATAAGAAAGCCCGTATATTCAAACTTCCATCCGCCATAGCATGCCTGTTTGCCTGAAATAATACAGTAATACATGTTTTATTTTTTCTACTTATGAAAATGATTTCACAAAGGAATTGTAGCATCGTATCACCTACAATTAGGAAAATAATTAATTTCCGGCACTGACCGACATTCAGACGGTAAGCAATACAGTAATGTTTAAATCTTGTTTAATAACACATTTACAGTACCGTGTTTGATAATATTACAATTTCGTGGTGTGTGTCTGAATATTAGAGAGAGCTATAACACTGAGAATTTTGAATGATATCCTTCGATTTACGGATTCAAACTCTTCTTGTTTACCTGGAATCATCAGAACAGACGAACTTCCTTTACGTTTAAATACAGCACAAGTGGCCTCTTTATTGTGTATATCACCAAGTCCAGATGGCTTAGAAGATCCACTCACTTCATACTCTACTCCACATAACACACCGTTATCAAGTGAATATGGCTTGCCATTATCAGGATCATTTGGTAAACAGAGGTAGTTACTACCACCTCCTTTGTTGGTGAACAAGTTACCTTCTGCTTGACCTACAATTATTAAGATAGCCACCATCAACACAATCATATAGAAAACAATGCACAACTGTTCGCTTCATATAACACATTGCATTATTTGCATTATTTGTCTGTGTATGATCCAATCAGTACTTCTAACACGACTTATGCAATTAATAATCACTCAGTATATTATCAACACCTAACCACATACTCCAAAGTACAGCTACAGTTATAATAGAACAGGAACATTGTCGTCCCTTTCTAAGTGTACGCTACTATTTCGAGTAAACACGATCTTCGGTTACTCTTTCCACTCAATTGGTTTGGATTTTGTTCCCTTTGGGGCGGTTCATATTGTTTAGATGTTATTCGTATTTACTAGAGTCCAACATGTTGTAAATGATCGGCCGCTTAGAAAAAAATATCATTTGTTGAGTATAAATGGGGTGCTTGTCCTACGGTCTATTTTTAAAATACACAATTAAAAAATAAATAAAAAAATCGTGTAATTGTTACTTTTAACTTTTTAGAGAGTTTATACGACATATTCATTTAATTACTCTTTAATGGTTCGCGCTTTCCACCCGATGTAAGCGTAAAGAAATGTTTGGATATATGAAAGGGGTAATCAGAAGCCGTAAATCGCAGGACAGAAAATACAATGAAGAAAAGAAGAAACAAAACAGTAATGAGAAAACTAAATATTGAGCAAAACGAACACCCACTAAAGTCCGGGAGTAAACGCACGTCATCTTGAAGGATACCTAGTTCCTGATCCAATTGTGGTACCCGTCGTGTTACTCTTCTTACACACCCGGTAATAAGTAATTGATGTGGACAGGATCGAAGTATAATTACGACACATTTAACACATTCGTGGTCATTTGTTACACAGATATTCCCTAACGGTTAACCAAATTATGTTAGCGACCGTACAACTTTCGAAGTGATGACTTCAGCTTAACCCTTGATTCTGTAGCTTCCTTGATAGCTGCAACCCACTCTTTAGGTAAACATGATAAGAACCACATTCTCTAGAATATCATATCCATTGAGAGATATATATACCATATAAACAGGTGCTGCTGGAATGTTGTTTACAATGAGAAAATAAGAATAATTTCTTTTTTCGTAGTTTCGTTCTTAACCGGCTCTCATTGTGTTTTACAAGGTGTAGGTCAGTGTATGAAGAAGACCTAACTGTATCTGGGTATCCTTTATCTCAAGGTCAATGGGATAGATGCAATCAACAAAATCACCAAACTTATATAGTGAAAGGACATCACCTGTATAGCAGAGAGAGAAATAAAAGGATCGGACGAGCTTCTTTTCGTGCTTCTTGAAAAGCCCCTGTATGAAGTTTGCCTCATACGAATAAAAGTAGAAGTCGACGAGAATAGGGACACAGTTGGTACCCATAGGAATGATGACTTTCTGTTTAAAAAGTATATTCGCCAAGCACAACAAATAGTTGTGTAGAGGGTAGAGAGATCAAATGTTTTAATGTTGCATGAGGAGAGGGACATTGATTGTATCTACTAAAACACCTCTTTAATCTCCGTTTTTTATGCAAAATCCACCTCTGATTCACACCACCCCTTGCGTAGCAATTAGTTATGAAGCCCTGCTTTGACCGCGGATAGAATTGATGTCAATAATTTGGCAGACCCAGTAATATAACGGTTTGCAAGGACATGTTTGAGTTCCTTTATTTTTTACATTTCATGTTCTGAATTGTATCCTTTGACTCAGGTACGCATCTAATGTATGATATGGGCTGTCTAGTCGTGAACGTATGTTAGTTGGATTTGTAACTATATATGCAATCAGTGCCTATCACCGCTAACGTTGTGAGTTCGAATGCCACTCAGGCGATACAACATTATATGATAAAGTTTGTCAGTGACCGCGGAAGGTCGATGGTTTTCTGCGGGTATTCCGGTTTCATCCATCAATAAAATTGACCGCCACAATATAGCTGAAATATTGATGGTAGTGGCGTTGAACACCATAAACACATCTAATGTATGATAATAAGAGATTCAAGGTCGTAAAACTTTCGAGTACGATTTTTCTACTTTTTCACCAAATTGTCCTATCAGAACAAAGTATGAAATGGCTGTTTCTTAGCTACAAAAAATCAAAAGTTTGATGATTCTAAGGTCAGAATTACGTCAGTAAAACGTGTTCACTGTGGAATATGGCAAATATTTCCAAGGCAATTGATCTTCATTGGGAAACAGAAAAGTAAACAGAACTTATTTTATATATGCTTTTATTTGTGTATAAATAAAACATTTATGTTGTACATACAACACACATCATTTCTGTGTGATTTTTGTATGGTGGACATCTCAAACTGCCACATGTGGTTCTCACTGGATAAAACAGAGCTCCATTCTTATTTGATGTGTCACTGTCTAATGGTTCAGCATCTTTGTCCACGCAAACATAATCTTTATTGTTATGTGTTTTGTATTCAGTCATAAGAAAACCCGTATATTCTGCCTTCCATCCGCTATAGCATGTCTGTTTACCTGAAATAGTATTACATATATTAATTTGTCCATTGCTTAAGATCTTTAAATATTATACACGTACCATTATAAAGCCTACTGTATGGAAATATGACGTCATTAACTGTCAACAATAAAGTAAGTTCTAATTTGTATACGCACGAAGCGTTTCCTGAATAATCTCCAGCAGGTACCCTAAATGTTGTTCAATAATGCACAGTGTCATGTTTAATAATATTGCCATTTCCTGTTGTTATTGTGGTCGTAACGTGAAAGAGCTTTATAATACTTAGATATCATAGTCGACACGTTATGTAAGTTAAATCCAGGATTTTGCTTTGCTATGCAAAATGTATTTAAAGGATAAAACGCTTACCTGGTATCATGAGAACAGAGGACTTTCCTCTACGTCTGCATACAGCACAAGGGACATCTTTGTCGTTTAAATTATCTAATCCAGACGGCTTACTGTTTCCATCAACCTCATACTCAGCTCCATATAACACGTCGTTAGCATATGAATATGGTTTGCCGTTATCAGGATCATTTGGTAAACAGAGGTAGTTACTACCACCTCCTTTGTTAGTGTAATGGTTACTTCCTGCTTGACCTACAATAATTAACAATTGTTGTTAATTAAATTTCAAACTTCAAAAATCTTTCTATTTTTAAAGCCTTAAATGAAACAAAGAATATTCTCACACTTTCAAGACTATCTAATCCAATATATTAGTCAACAATATCAGGACCTCCTTTATTGTAATAGTTCTCAATATATTGTGTCTACATATAACAGTTAGCATAATGATAATAATAATGTTGCGTTAGCAATGACTATGCCATATAGTGGTCAGCGTTGAAGACATAGTGTACTACCCTTCTGGTCGTGTACTATATTGGCATAGTCATTGCTAACACAACATTATTATATAAATATAAATCGGGATAGATATGATATAAAACAAATAATTTATATTAGTGTTGAATAATGGGGACAGACAAAGTGTAAAATACACTGAAATATTACTTGAGCCAACATCATCGTGGCATGTAACTAGTCTTGAATAGATCTATATATGTGTATATATATATCTATGTGAGTGAATATGTAGCTGAAACAAGTAATACATCATTTTCTATCATTTATGTAATACCTGAATAAACAAGATGGGCGCCTCCTGGACAGTCTTTCTTTCCCCATCTGACGTAGACGGCTCCACCATCTGCGTGAACAATAAGAAAGAGTTAAAAGTACAAAGGAGCATTAGAATGAACTTTTTAATTACATATTAACATCATAAAATTTCTGATAATATTCATGAAAGCAAAATAAGTCAAGTGCTAATTTAAAATCTTTTGCAATTGTCTGAATAAAATACCATTTCTACATACAGGTGTGTACATCATACTTTTACTGTAAACGTGAAAAATAAATTCGTCAGAAAACATATGCACTTACTACTGGAACAATCTACTCTTATTATGTCTAAGTGACTAGAAATGCTTAAGGCATATTTACTTTAGACACACAAAACATTAAAACATCTGGGAACATAATGGAACATGTTTTTCTACTATCTAATATCCTGAAGTAACAAGAATTATTGTAGAACAAGCCTCTTTTCATTTGCATATTATTTGCATAAAAATATTCTGTTTTCAAAATATTGAAAATTGAAAACTTTGAAGAATTATTTCAATGCCTTATGTGTTAATCTACTTTAAAAGTATTACTCAGTTTATCATCAGAACTCTCTGTCTTCCTTGATGTATGTAGATAGTGTTTCATCATATCAATTACAGATTGGTCTGAAGCCGACAACTTGAAGTCTTTACATTCATGCCCGTAAACAGCAACAACAAACGTCAAAATTATGACAACAGTTGAAACCATATTGAAATCTGCAATGAGAAAATGGTGTTGTATTACTAATCATTGGGTTTGTAACAAGAGTAACACGACGTGGGCAAATAGTGGAACAGGAACATATTTCACCTCCGAACATGAGTTCGGCCCTTTCTGTGTACGCTACTATTTCGAGTAAACTCGATATTCGTTTACTCTTTACACTTTCTTTCTTTTTCAGCAGTTCATATTTTTAGATACTATTTGTATTTACATAATTTCCATGTCAGATGACGTATCACTGGTGGGGCAGGAACTGCTAATCCTTTCGCAAGACCTGAGTTATCCCCTAGTTTTGTGAGGAGTTCATATTGATATATCTTTATAGGTGTATGGTTGTATGTTTAGTATTTTGTAGATCATTGTTTGTACTGTTGTCCTTTTTCTGTCTTCAATATACTTCTTTGATATATTGCTTCTGATGACACTCTGTGATATTTTCAAAGCATTTCAAAACTATAAACAAACGTTGACAGCATGATAATGTTTGGTATATAAAGATATGGAATAGTACATACATAGTCTAAACTGAATCTTACTTTGGGTGAACTCGATTAATATTTTTAACTATTATTACTGTTATTGAACAATGAAATATGTTTAGTACATACCTGTAACTACCAATGATGGTTGCTATGAACAACGATGACAATATGGTGTGACAAGTGCAACATACATATCACTTCTAATCGATATTTCTAAAGGTTAATTTAAAGCTTGCGTGTTTCTTTGTTTCATTATTCCGTGCGTGTATCTTTCTTTTATTATTCCGTGTGCGTATCGTCTGACAAAGGTAAAATAAATTACTAAATAGAGGAAGCTTTAAAAACAATCACAATCCGAAAAACAAATCAATATCAGTGAAACATAAAGTCAATGAGAAATAAAATAACAAAAAATCGGACAATTCGAACTTACCAAGCTAACTGAGAGAGAAACGAGATGTCGGGAAAGAATCATGATCATGTTTCATTCCCGTCATCATATTTACAATGTTTATTTGAAATGTATATTATATATTTTAATGCGATAGATAAACAGTTAGTTGTTAATACCGGAAATATGAAAATAACAAACATATACTAAAATAATGACTGATTATGATTTTTGACGTAACAGGATGGGCTTCTTAATGTAAAATTATGCACGTGATGAGACTGGCGTCTTAAGCATCCTCCAATCTTTCCCATTCATATAATACCTCTGCATAAAACAATACCCATTCATATATTCGTAGTACGACACCTATATCTTTGATACGATATTCAGTTAATGGCGACCTATTCATATATAGAACTGCATTTTATGTAGCATAAACAAATAAACACACATAGATCAATTTTGCATCTTTTAATGTTATATAATAAAAAAAAAAAAACATAAATTGTAATTATAGAAGAATATCATTTCACAGTAAAGAAGCTGTATGAGTTTGTATAAATACACCTCTTAATATAGCATATCTTAATAAATCCGCCCATTGCGATATTGAAGTTACGAAGAAATCATATATATTGAAGCTGGAATAGTTTTCCATTCCAGCGGCACTTCTATATATAGTACTATACAGGAAGTAACACACACAAGGTGACCAGTTACAGTAGGAAAATTTGTTTTATTCACAAGCATTTTCCAGTTGTTGACCTTCTTTATATTTCGTTCTGTATAAGGTAATGTATTAACTCTCAAAGAAAATACAATACAATTGTAGCAATTTTGTGGATACAAAGGCACTTTCTGTTGTTACACTCCAACGTATTTTACTAGTACATATCATCAATAGTGTGCCCACTAGAGTTATCCCTCTTTAAACAGATTTTAATATGATTTATCTGTACATTGTAACGTGAACATGTTGGATTGACTACCAACATTTATTTATTTATTTAATTAGAGTATATTTTCTCTCATTGCTTAAACAGATAATATTTTAATTCGTCTCTAAAACAGAGGCCGTAATTTTTGAAATACTACATGACAAGAAAGATCTATACTTTCTTGAAATCTTCTGAAATAAATATACCTTCTCTTACTGTATTGAATATCCTCGATTGTTCCGTGGACAGAAATGTTAGCGTTAAAAGTGTACGATGAACAAAATCATATAATAAGAAGAAAAGGGACATAGAAATCTATGTAGTCCTAATAAATAAATGGTTTCAACCTGTCATATTAAATAAAAATACAGCTGATAACTGGGGTTATATTTTGTCACATGATGTGCACATTTTGAAGAGTTACTATTATGACGGAACCAACCATTAACCTCTCAAATATAAACGGGTAAGCTAACAACTATTTCCTATATGCTTATCGTAAAATTTCTGGCCACATAATGATCATATAAATCATCTTGAAAACGTTAAATCTCATAATATTGCGGAACACTGCTAATGTTGATTTCAAATATTAATAACTGTAGGTCCTCAACTTCTGGCGAAAATTGGCTAAAATTTCTGTTAATACATTAATTTTATTACTAGCTTGTTCTTTAAAATAAAAGATATATTTTTACTAGATCACCGCAAATTGTGCTATCATTTTCTTATTTAAACGCTATTTTTTAACTTTAGACGAAAGATGACAACACTGTATCTTGCTGAAAAATAAATTATCAAAATTACTCAATAACGAGCTTGAAGATACCAAAGGGGTAATAATAATCCGTAAATCAAAAAAGGGCAGACAACACAATGGCTAAAGAAAAAATGACAAAAGGACAAACAACGATATACAAAATAACTACACGGACAACTAAAGATCGAGCAACAGGAACCCTACTTAAAACCAGAGGTAAGCGTAGGTGCTCCGGGCAAGTTCCAAATGCAATAGTGAAGCCCACCGTGTTACTCTAGTTACACAGCCGGTGACAATATATGATTGAGGAAATGACAGAAAAGTGCTTACGGTAAGTGGATCATATCCGTGATCATTTGTGACACATATATTCCGTAACGATGAATAAAGTTATGATGGCGAACGTAGAATGCATTCTATTAAAAAATGTACGATAAAATTATCATATACACAGAAGAAATAGGATACATGTAATCATCAGAAAGAAATATACTTTCTGCTACTGTATTGCGCACCATCGATTATTCCACGGACTTCCAGAAATGTCAACCTTATGAATTTTAATATTTTCATAGTTAATGCTACGTAGAATGCATTTTATGGAAAAAGTGTAAGAAAAAAAATCATATACACAGAAGAAAGGGGATACATGTAGTACTAATAAATAAATGGCATCAACCTGTCATATTAAACAACAATACAGTTTGATTGCTGGGGTTGTACTTTGTTACATGATGTAGACTTTTTGAAGAGTTATTATTATGACAGGGACAATAATTAACCTTGCAAATATAAATGGGTAAAACTATGCACAAACTATTTTCTATATGATTACCGTAAAATTTTCTTGCGGAGATATAGCGAACACATAAAGCATACCAGAAATCTGTATTGCACATAATATTGCAAAACACTGCTAATGTTGACTTCATATTATAGGAACTGTTATTCCTACACTTCTGTAGAGAAAATTGGTTAAAATTGCTGTTAATACATGTACATGAATTGCATTAATACCTTAGCCTTTAAAATAAAAGTATGTTATATTTTTCCTAGACCATGGCAAATTGTGTTATCATTTTGTCATTCAAGCGCAATTTTTGAACATTAGACGTAACGTGACAACACTATCTTGTTGAATAACATTTAAGTTATACAAATTACTCAGTAAAAAGTTTAAAGATAATCAGAATCCGTCAATCGAAGGACAAACAACACAATGGCTAAAGGAAAAAAGACAAAATGACAAACAATGATTTAAAGAAATATACAGAAAATTAAAGATCGAGCAACATGAACCCTGCTAAAAATCGGTTCCTGCTCCATTATTAACACCCATCGTGTTACTCTATGTGATAAGTCACGAATGAGGAAAGAACCGGAATGTGCTGATGACAAGTCGGACATATCCGTGGTCATTTGTGACACAAATATTCCACAGCGAGTAACCAAGTGAAGATGGCGACAGTGCAACTTTCGTACTGATGACTTCAACTTAATAAATGGGAACCCTTGGCTCAGTAGCTTCCTTCTTAGCAACAACCCTCTACCAAGTAAATCTCGACAGGAACCACAAGGGCTGTGTTATTGGATGGATCAACTGAGAGATATATACTTCACATGCAGGTGCTGCTGCAATGTTGTTACATACAAATGGAAAGTTCACAAGGGGTAAATTGAAATGATCTCTTTTGTCGTAAATTGTCATTCTTAATCGGACCTCAATTTCGATTTGTGGGTTTAGTCATGAAGCAAACCAATTGAAATAACAGCGTGAAAATGTACGATTCGCTAGATTCAAGCGACGTGAATTATTATCCTAAATAAACAAGTAATTTTACGCTGTTCAAACAGAAACTATTTAAATTCCTTCTAAAGCGAAAGTTCAAATTATCGGCTTTTCAGTTTTCACTGATTCCGTAGGAATTGTATCACTGTTCCGTACGACAATGAACTGGAAACAACAGGTCTAACATATGTGTTCTCGCGGTTAAAAGTGTTTTCAATAGCGTAGGATATGAATTGGGAACTTATAGAGGAAGGAAATGATAACGAATAATTCTACAAATATTGAATGACAAGATAATTCTACAACTACAACTAACAAATCGACCTTCGTCTACTGCATTGAATAAAGGTTATTTTTCCATGGACTAGGAGAATTGTACATCTAATCTTTTGAATTTCGATGTTTTCATAGGAAATGTTACGTAGAATATATTCTACAAAATGTTTATGGTAAAATAAAATCCTATTCACAGAAGAAAGGGGATACGTGTAGTACTAATAAATAAATGGCATCAACCTGTCATATTAAACAAGAATATAATGGATATGAAGAAGAGTTTTAAAATACCTTTATTTCTAAATCATCACATGTAGACGTTATGCTATGGTATATGTTGTTTCATAACAAAACTGCAGTCAACGTAGATTGCATGTACTATAGCAATTATATAAGCAACTGGCGAATATATAATTGTATTATACCTCATTAATACGCGTTTTTTATTGGCTCTTTTGGATCACGTGACCTGTGATTTTTTTTGACAGCATGACCTAAGATGAAGTCATTATTGATAATAAGATAGGTATGACCTAGCAATATCGACTCCATCTCAGAACAAAATGGCCGCCTTCATCGCTTGAATTTAAAAAAATGACGATTTGTGATGTTCAGATTGCGATCATGGGTTCAGTCCAAGTTCTACCAAAATATACTGTAAAATTGGTATTTGATGGTTCTCCACTAAATGTGCAATATTAAGAGAAAAAAGTTATAATAGAGGACGGTAGTACTCATTACGGTATACCACGTACTGATGGACTATTTCTCGCGTCGGTCTTGCGAGACTAAAAATGTTCTTGCTCTGACATTTAAGCCCGGATATGGAAAGCCAACATAGATACGAAAGTAAATACTTTCACGAAAAAAGATTCAAATAATAGCGTATTTCCGTGCCCAAGTCAATAATTTCAAAATAACATCTGGCTCCTATGCCCCATGATAAGAAAAGATAGTTAAATTTAATAATTTTTCTTTTTCATGCAATTGTTGCATTTATTATTTATTTAGCTAAGATAATAAAACAAACACTGTATATGCATTGAACAAGGAACATAATACATTAGAGTTGGCCTTATTTCTGTTAATTATTTCTATCAGTACCCATTTTACTACCCAAAAAAGGAAAACAAGGAATTATACAAAATATTTATAGATACATTTTAAGAAATATAAAGAAAAGAATAGCACCACCTTTTTCTTAGCACTACGAGAAAAAAAACCCCATATCATATCGTATCCTTCAGCTATCATTTTCAGCTTAAACATTCGTTAATTTGATATGCATGCATATCATCACAAAATGACAAAAAAATCCATCTTCGATTTAGTTTTACATTGCATTTGTATGACAGTGGTTCCGAGTAAAAAGGTTTGTTAAGATTATCCGTCAGTCTGATCCTACAAAATATTTGAATACTACCAACATCTCCCGCAAATGGTTTAGAATAGTAAGACAAAATGAATTTTATTTATTTAACTATTTATTATGCCGTTCATACTACATGTATATTTCCTATTATTTATTAAACTCAAAGTTTTTCTAAAATAAATGCTATACAATTATTAATCAGTTTGTTGTTGAAACTTTGAATTGTAATAACATTACACGAAGAAGGAACACATTCTCTGTATAATTTAGTCACATATAATTTTCAAGAGTATGATTAAAATACTGAATATTGCCTTAATATAGATACATAGTTAGTATGTGAAGGCAGAGACATGATGTCTGGTGGAAGCGGTGCCTATATCATTCTTTTAAAATTAAAACTATTTTTTTCACTCGGAGCTAGCATAATATTAACCGAAATACACATACTTTTATCGACCATTTATAGTTTATTCCTGTGTGTGTTTGAATAGATAGGGGCCTCGGTGCACTGCTTTGACCGGGGCCTAAAATGCTGATAAGACGGCCTCGACCATACGTCATTCCTCATGTACACTTCGTGAACATGTATAGGCTGTACATAGCATGGTATAGGCCAATATTGTTTGGAAATGTTGGTCGTATTTCTTGATATTGTCGTGATAAAACTCTTTTCTTACGGCTTAAAAGACCATACGTTCATTTTACATACACCGGCGTCTACTACCCTCTTTCTAACTGTTAATACAACCCGTGTACTAGTACTAGTTAGCCTTCAATGTTTGCACTGTCCTTAGTCCTACAATAAAAGATTCCATACTTTTCCAATCGTTACTTTTATCGTTTGTTTCCGGTTGTTTCTCTCTCATAATTTTCTATTCTACTTCATTTAACTTTCCAGGGGATGTCATAGGGAACATAAGGGTATTTTTAGCATCATTTTCAAATAATTCCGTCCTCGTCAAAGGCCCCGCCTTCTTAACAATCGAGTTCACATTTCCTGATATTTACCTCACACAAACTTATTGATTTATAATATTATTAATCTAATATCATTCTTTTTAAAATTTGATTGGTAGATACCAAATCACATGATATACTGCATAAACAAAGATTGCACTGTCAACGATTTTTGTAATATAGAAAATGGCAGATTGCACGGTCATGCAGCACGTTACTAAAAATAAACATACATTTTCCCAAATGATGACCACGTGGTTAAATCAGACCAATGAGATCAGACTTTCGCCATCAACAAACTATAAGTATGGCTGATCGAAAGTTTGCATTACTTGACAAGGATGAAATTGATAAGATAATGGATAATGCAGAAGGAAAAATTAAGAAACGCCAGACAAATACATCAGTGACTTTGATAAGGCAATATTTAACGGCAGGAAACATACCTACCGACTTTGAATCGTTTGGCATAGAACAACTGGATGACGTGCTTTCCACATTTTATTTAGAAATGAAAAACAAAGATGAGAGATGTATTAAAAGACGACTATGCAGCCCTATCGACAAGGTATTCAAAGGAATTTAGTCCAAAGTCGTGAATGTGATATTAAACAATTTTATATAATGGAATGAAAACACAATCATTAGAAGTATAATTAGTTTGCTTAGTGATGAAGGACATATAGACCATTATCTAGAGATGTTTTAAATTATATTATCTAGTACAGTAATCCTTGATGGTTTATTGTATTTATTTGGTGTACTGGATCTTGAGACAAAAAAGTTCCGTCATATGCTTTAACATATGAGTCGGAGTTTCTTCAAAAGCTTGTAAAAGATAAGAAGATTCATGAGGCTAGAGCCTTTAATTTCACATACAGGTATATTGATGACGTTTTATCTATCAATAATTCTAGATTTGCAGAATTTCTTCCATTGATATACCCTCCAGAGCTGGAAGTTAAAGAGACCACCGATACAGCTTCGTCCGCATCATTTTTGGACTTATACCTCGAATTTGACGACAGTGGTCAACTCAGTACTAAAATTTATGATAAGCGGGACGACTTCAATTTTAAAATCATAAATTTTCCAAACATGTGCAGCAATATACCAGCTTCTCCTGCATATGGTGTTTACATCTCGCAATTGATTCGCTATGCAAGGGCCAGTAGCAATTATTCTGATTTCCTGAAACGTCATCTTCATCTGAGAAACAGGCTACTGGACCAGGGCTATAAAAAGATTCGCCTTATTCGATCTCTTAAAAAGTTTATATTCCGATACCAATATCTTGTCGAAATATATTCCGTCTCTGCAGAAAAAATTATAAGCGATGCATTTTCATATAGTGAAAATGTATAAAGATAAAGAAGTCAAAAATGTCAAGAATTTTTTTTGTCAATGTGTGACGTAAAGGTATTTTTGACATTTACGTCACCGAATATGGTACTGCTTTGACTACTATTTTACCTATTTTGTTCCTGTATTTAAATACTGTTACAGTGACAGCCGGAACCTTTGAACCGTAATGAGAGCGGGAGGTTTGGCGCCTTAAAATCTGATTCAACCCACCATTTCTTTAGAAATGCCTGTACCAAGTCAGGGTCATTACGGTTTTCACAGTTTTCCGGTTGTTGACTGATTTTGTCTGTTTATATAATTATGAGTTTTGACTTTCCCTTTGTAAGATTGTTCGGAGTTCGGTAATTTTGTTATTACCTTTATTGACCATTACAGCAAATGTTAAACTTTGGACCCTGAAGACTCGAACCGTTTTGACTCTTATGCCTACTTGTGTACTAGACTGCATCTCCATTTAAAAGGGATATCTAATGTCATTTACATTTACTTTCCATATTTTGTTGCTAGAATCCTTTATTAATGCAGCTCACGTGATAATCATTCTCATAAACTGACACTTGATACTTGTAATTTTTAAGACAAAGCTTTTGTTCATTTTTGTTCAAAACTATGGTTGCAGCCATCTTGTTTTGTTTCTTCAATCGGCACTAAAAACTCAGGACCAGTACTGGAACATCTAATGAACATTCTTACAATACCATGAATAAATCTTCACAACCGTTTTCTGAGAAGAAGATTGTTACGATTTCAGCCATTGAGAACACATTATTGACCAGCCATGCTGAATTCCGAATCAGCACCAAAATTCCGACTTTGTAATGTACCACCTAATCACCAAATGAACCTTATTGTCAATGTTTGTTCCAATGTGCCAAATGGTTTTGGTGAGGAAGAGCGAAATGTGAAAAGTTTACGGACGACGGACGCAAAGACATGACAATCACTCACATGACCATTTCTTTTCATTTTCAATGCGAGTTGGAACATATACATTTTTCTATTATTTCATCTCAGTTTTTCCCATAAATTGTAAATGATTAGTCCCTTTGATCAAATAATATGTTGCATGCGTAATAATTATATGTGCTTCTCGTATTGTTTATTATTTTTGTATTTCTTAATAACAAACATGTTTTATATTAAAAATAGGTGTAATTGTTAGTTTTAACCTTTCAGAGAGGATATACAACATATTCAATGAACTGCTGCTTATTGGTTCTCGTTGTCTACCACGATTTAAGTTAAAGAATAGTTTTAAGATACCAAATTGGTAATCAAAAGCCGTAGATCGAAGGAGAGACACAATGCGATGGATACATGAAATAAGACTAACGAATTGAGCAAAACGAACCCCACTAAAACTAGGGTGTGAACACACATGATCCGAAAGATTAACAAATTCCTCCTCCAAATAGTAGCACCCGTCGCTACAAACACAGTGACAAGTGATGAATGTGGAAATGATGGGATTGTGACAACGACAAATACAACATATCACTTGTCATTTGTGACACAGATATTCGTAACGGTTAACCACATTATGGTTGAGGCAGTGAAACTTTCAAAGTGATGACTTCAACTTAACCCTTATGAAGCCTTGGATATGTAGCTTCCTTGTTAGCTGCAACCCGCTCGCAAAGAAATTATGATAAGAACCACAATCTCTAGAATATTGTACCCACTGAGAGAAATATGTTCCATATTCAGATTCTGCTGGAATGTTACTACATGTAAATGCAAAGTTGACTCCGATAAAATTGAAATCAACTTATTTTCCTAGTTTCGTTCTTAACCTACACTCACTGTATTTTTCAAGGTGTAGGTCAATGCATGAAGAATATCTAACTGTATCTGGGTATCCTTTATCTGAAGTTCAATGTGATATATGTGATCAACAAAATCACCAAACGTATATAGTGAAAGAACATCACCTATATAGCGGAAAGTGAAATAAAAGGAGCGGCCTAGCTTCTGTTCATGTTTTTTGAGAAGCACCTCTATGCAGTCTGCCTCATACGATTTTAAGGTAGAATTTGACGAGATGGGGAACAATGTTAGTACCCAGAGGAATGATGACACTCTGTTGAAAAATATATCCACCAAAGATAACAAATAGTTGTGTAGAGGGTAGAGAGGTCACATTTTTTTAATGTTTTTGCATGAGGAGAGGGACATGGATTGTGTGTAGTAAGACACATATTTAATCTCTTTTTGTCAAAATGTAGATCTGATTCACACCACCCACTGAGTAGCAATTGGCTCTGAAGTCCTGTTTTGACCGCTGATAGAGTAGATGTCATTAATCTGGCAGACCCCGCAATATAATGGTGTCCTTGGTTTGAGTTCGTGTTTTTTTTTTGCATTACACGACGGGCGACGAATATGTAACAGAAGAAACTCACATTCCAACAAACCTGATTCTATATAAGTTATTATGATGTTGATATTCCAAGCTTTATTTGTTTTGTTGTTATATATTTGTCTGTATATTGTTATTGCTTAGGATTCCGGATCTAACTTTTGTCTAAAACTTGAGTACTCTCTAATTTTGTGTCCTTTGATTCGGGACTCATTAAATGTATGATGTGTTTGTTTGTTTGTTTGCTTAGTGGTGCTTAATGCAACTTTAAGCAATATTTCAGTTATATCGCTCCGGTCAGTTTTATTGGTGGAGAACACCGGAAAACCCGGAGAAAACCACCAACCTGGCACAAGTCACTGACAGACTTTATCTCATCATCTTGTACACCTCGCCCTGATCGCGATTCGAGCTCGCAACATCATTGGTGGTATGAACTGATCGCATAAGTAGTTGTAAATCCAGCTACCATACGATCATGGCCTCAACGTCCCCTTTAATGCATCATAATCAGAGATAAGGATATTCAAGTTTCATAGTCATCAAACTTTCAAGTACGATTTCTCTACTCGTTAACCAAATTGTCAAATCAGATCAAAATATGTATTCATTGAATATTCTGGCTGTATACCAAAAATATTTCCAAGGCAATGGTTCTTCATTGGAAAAATTTCATTCACTGTAATGTTAATAAAACTAGTTTGATTTTTCAACTCTATATACCACCCTACCGCATGACAAATTAAAAACCCGCTTAAAAGAAACAATTCATAAACCTTTTAGTCATAGAAACTGTGGCTCAAAATTTGTTGTGTTAGGCTACAATTCCACATATTTTTCAAACAAAATTCAAAAAGGTAAAACATGCTACTCCGAGGAACAAGTGATCAGTATGCTGGAGTTCCTCATCGATAACAGATTTGTCTCCTTTGGAGGGATACTGTTTCAGCAGGTCCTCGGCATACCAATGGGTACGAATTGTGCCCCTCTTCTAGCCGATTTATTTTTATACTCATATGAGTCGGAGTTTCTTCAAAAGCTTGTAAAAGATAAGAAGATTCATGAGGCTAGAGCCTTTAATTTCACATACAGGTATATTGATGACGTTTTATCTATCAACAATTCTAGATTTGCACAATTTCTTCCATTGATATATCCTCCAGAGCTGGAAGTTAAAGAGACCACCGATACAGCTTCATCCGCATCATTTTTGGACATATATCTCGAATTTGACGACAGTGGTCAACTCAGTACTCAAATGTATGATAAGCGGGACGACTTCAATTTTAAAGTCATAAATTTTACAAACATGTACAGCAATATACCAGCTTCTCCTGCATATGATGTTAACATCTCGCAATTGATTCGCAATGCAAGGGCCAGTAGCAATTATTCTGATTTCCTGAAACGTCATCTTCATCTGAGAAACAGGCTACTGGACCAGGGCTATCAAAAGATTCGCCTTATTCGATCTCTTAAAAAGTTTATATTCCGATACCAAGATCTTGTCGAAAAAATTATAAGCGATGCATTTTCATATAGTGAAAATGTATAAAGATAAAGAAGTCAAAAAATGTCAAGGATATTTTTTTTGTCAATGTGTGACGTAAAAATATTTTTGACATTTACGTCACCGAATATGGTACTGCTTTGACAACTATTTTACCTATTTTGTTCCTGTATTTACATACTGTTATAGTGACAGCCGGAACCTTTGAACCGTAATGAGAGCGGGAGGTTTGGCGCCTTAAAATCTGATTCAACCCACCATTTCTTTAGAAATGCCTGCACCAAGTCAGGGTCATTACGTTTTCACAGTTTTCCGGTTGTTGACTGATTTTGTCTGTTTATATAATTATGAGTTTTGACTTTCCCTTTGTAAGATTGTTCGGAGTTCGGTAATTTTGTTATTACCCTTATTTATTAATTAATGCTTTTATTCGTGCATAGATAAAGTATTTATGTTGTGCATACAACATAAAGCATTTCTGTGTGAGTCTTGTATGGAGGACATATTAAACTGCCACACGTGGTCCTCACTCCATGAAATAGAGCACCAGTTTTGCTTGATGAGTCACTATCTATTGGTTCAGCGCCCTTGTCCATGGAAACATACTCTTTGCTGTTGTAATTCTTGTATTCAGTCATAAGAACCCCCGTATATTCTGCCTTCCATCCGCTATAGCATGTCTGTTTGCCTGATATAAAAAAAAGTAATACATATTTATATTTTCTCATTGCATAACATGTTTAAATATGAATGTTATGCCATTATAGCAACTACAGTCTGGAAATAAATAACATTATTAACTGTAATTTGGACAGTAAGCAATAAGGTGGGTTTTATTTTTTTGAAATACTGCACCTACATTATCATGTTGATATTACGACTCTTTCCTGTGTTTTTTCCCCCTGAAAGTCACGGAGAGAGATGTAATATTTTGATATTATGGTTAGCACTTTATGCAAAGTAAGCCAACAATTTCCTCTTGGCTTCCACAATTTATTTTAATGATATAACGTGTTACCTGGGATCATGAGAACATAAGACTTTCCTCTACGTTTACATACAGCACAGGGGACATCTTTATCGGGTAAATTGTCAAATCCAGAGGTTTTATAAATTCCCCTCACTTCATACTCAGCTCCATATAATACATCGTTAGGGTTTGAATATGGTTTGCCATTATAAGGATCATTTGGTAAACAGAGGTAGTTACTACCACCTCATTTGTTATTGTAATGGTTACCTCCTGCCTGAACTACAATAATTAATATTACAACCATAAGCACAATTATATACATTATCAACTACATTTCTGATACTTTCTATTATTTGTATTTTTATTATTTGTTTTTGTAAGATCCATATAGTACAAACATCGACTTTGTGTACAGTAAAATTATCAGAGTAGTAGAATTTTCTACACGACACAAACATTCAATATACCATGTATTTACTCAGTATAATTACAAACACCAAACACGCATAGTGTAAAGTCCAGTTACATTGAATACAGATAATATAAATCGTTGTAAATATAGCTTTAAAAAGTATTTAACTAGTGTAAAATTATGGTGCCAGATAGAAAACTTCACAGAAACTACTTGACCCGACACTTGTGGCACCTAAGTGTGTTGAATACGTCTATGCATGTGTGCGCGCGTGTTTAAATGTAATAATAATACATCCTTTCCTGTCATTTATCTAATACGTGAATAAACAAGGTGTGCGCCTCCTGAACAGTCTTTCCTTCCCCATCGGACGTAGACAGCTCCACCATCTGCATGAAAAAATAGAAAAGGTAAAAGATATATCAAGAATATTACAATGGGGTTTTCAAATTAACTACTAATGTGCTACTTTCTAAAAAAAATTTCTAAGCCATAAAAACCAATTTACAGCATTAAGTCTTTCACATTGACACTCTTTGCATTGTCGAAATAAAATACCATTTCTACAGGTGTGTACATCATACTTTTACTACAAATGTTTACAATAAATCAATCCGAATACATATATACTTAGTACTGGTATAATGTAGTCTTATAGATGACTAGAAATATTTAAGGCATATTGACCTTAACTCTGTTAACTAGATACTAAAGACACACTAAACATTAATACATCTGATTACGTAAAGGGATATGGTGATTCTACTATCTAATACACTGAAGCAACAAGATCAATTCTTGTAGACAAAGCATATTTTCGTTTGCATATTATTAAAAAAGAAACATTTCAGTGCCTTAAGTGTTAATCTACTTAAAAGTATTACTCAGTTTATTATCAGAACACTCTGTCTTCCTTGATGTATGTAAATAGTGTTTCATCATATCAATTACAGATTGATCTAAAGTCGACAACTTGAAGTCTTTACATTCATGGCCGTGAACAACAACAAACGTCAGAATTATGATGACAGTTGAAACCATATTGAAATCTGTAATGAGAAAATGGTGTTGTATCAATATTCATCAGGTTTGTAACAAGAGTTACTCGACGAGGCCAGTAGTAAAATATGAACATCTTTCCATACCACAACACTAGAGTTCGCCCCTTTTGAACTGTATGCTACAATTTTTATTAAACACCCAATTGTTTTGAATTTTTTCCTTTTTCGGCAGTTCATATGTTTTAAGCGTTATTTGTATTTACTAGTGTCCAACATAATTTCACTGTCAGATGATTTATCACTAGTGTGACAGGAACTGCTAAGCCTTGCGCATGACCTGAGCTATTCCCCAGTTTTGTGAGGAGTTCATATTGATCTATCTTTATAGATGTATGGTTGTATTTTGTAGATCATTGTTTGTACTTTTGTTCTTTTCCTTTTGCCAACTGTATTGCATGTCTTTCTTTGATATACTGCTTCTGATTACCCCGTTGATATCTTCAAAACATTTCTAAGTTATAGGCAAACGTTGACAAGATGATACAATTTGGTAAATAAAGATATGGAATAGTACATACATAGTCTAAATTAAATTTTACTTTGGGTGAACTCGATTATTTTTTTTTTACTATTATTACTGTTATTGAATAATAAAATATGCTTACATTAGTACATGCCTGTAACTTCGAAGTATGGTTGCTATGAACACCGATGACAATATGGTGTGACAAGCACAACATACATATCACTTCTAATCGATATTTCTAAGGGTTAATTTAAAGCTTGCGTGTTTCTTTGTTTCATTTATTCCGTGCCTGTATCTTTGTTTTATTATTCCGTAAGTCTATCGTCTGACAAAGGTAAAATAAAATACTAAATAGAGGAAGCTGTTAAAGCAATCACAATCCGATAAACAAATCAATATCAGTGAAACATAAAGTCAATAAGACATAACATAACAAGAGATCGGACAATCCCAACCCACCAATCTAACAGAGAGAGAAACGAGGTGAAGGTACAGAATTAATAGCGTTTGCCAATGTATGATACCCGTCATCACGCTTACAATGTTTATTTGAAATCAGTTAGTTGCTAAAACTAGAAATATGAAAATAACAAGCACATGCTGAAATAATGACTGATTGCTCATGATTTGTCACGCACCATGGGGGTTGGGGGTTGGGGGGAGGGGGTACTTAAAGTATAATTGTGTTCAGTTAATGGTGACATATCCATATATAGGACTAACATAACATATAAACACAAATAGACCAATTTTGCATCGTTTCATGTTATATTATTAAATACAACCCATAAATTGTAATCATAGAAGAATTTCATTTCACAATAATGAAGCTGCATTAATATTGATATAACATATCTTAATAAATCCGCCCATTGCTATGTTGAAGCGGCTAAGTTACGATCAAATCATATATTTGGAAGCTAAACAAGTATATACATTCCAGTGGCACTTGTATATATAGCGATATATAGGAAGTAGTTCACATCGTTAACAATTACAGTAGGGAAATTTGTTTTACTCCCAAAAATGTTCCAGTTGGCCTTCTTTAAATATCGTTTTGCAAAGTGCAATATATTAACTCTGAAAGAGAATATAATACAATAGTAACAATTTTGTGCACCAAAAGCACAATATGGCATTACATCCCAACACATTTTTCTAGTACGCATATTCAATGGTGTACCCATACCTCTTTAAACAGATTTTAATATATTTTCCTATGTACATTGTAACTTGAAATGTTGAATAGCTTTACCAAAATATATTCATTTATTCAAATAAATTATATTTTCTCTCATTGTTAATAATACTTTAATCCCTCTCTAAAATAGAGGCTGTAATTCTACAAATATCACAAAACAAGATAGATCTATACTTTCTAGAAATATTCTGAGACATTTATACATTCTCCTACTGTATTGTGTAACCTCGTTTTTCCCATGGACTCATAGAAATGTCAATCTTATGAATTGCGACATTTTCATAGTAAGTGTTACGTGGAATGCATTCTGCAAAATAGGTTTTGCTAACTGTGGTCGTATTGTAGTTGTATTTTCATTTGCATAGAGCTCGTAGTGATGCTGGGTGTATGTCGGTATGGTAGTTATGTTTAGATCTGCATAGAGGTCGTTGTGACGGTGGTCGTATAATAGTTGTGCTTACATCTGCATAAAGGCCGTTGCGACGGTGATCGCATAATAGTTGTGTTTACATCTGAATAGAGGCTGTTGCGATGGTGGTCGTATGATAGATGTACTTACATCTTCATAGAGGCCGTTGCGGCGGTGGTCACATGATAGTTATGTTTACACCTGAATAGAAGCCGTCGTGACGGTGGACGCATTCTATTTGTATTTACATCTGCATAGAGGCCGTTGCGACGGTGGTCGTATGATAGTGGTATTTGCATCTGTTTGGAGGCCGTCGCGATGGTGGTTGTATGATATTTATATTTACATCTGCATAGAGGTCGTCGTGTATGTCGGTATGATAGTTATGCTTAAATCTGAATAGAGGCCTTTGTGACGATGGTCGTATAATAGTTGTGCTTACATCTGCATATAGGCTGTCGTGACTGTGGTCGCATGGTAGTTATGTTTACAACTGCATAGAGGACGTCGATATTTTGATCGTATGATAGTTGTGCGTACATCTGTATAGAGGCCGTCGTGACGATGGTCACATGATAGTTGTGCTTACATTTGTATAAAAGCGGTCGGGACAGTGATCGCATGATAGTTGTGCTGACATCTAGATAGAGGCCGTCGTGACGGTGGTGGTATGATAGTTGTGCTTAGATCTACATGCAGTCCTGGAATGGTACTAAATGTTGCTGTTCTGCATGCAGATGATAAATATTCCGCTACTGGGTTTGCTCTTTTTATTTGCATACAGCTTTTAGATATATATTGCTTTGTTTTAGTGCTTGTCAATTTTTTATCCAAACATGCTTAATTTTCTGCTTTATTATGTCATGCTGCATGTAGATGCCGGTGGCAACCCTGCGAGGCATTGCCACCTGGTCCCCGGCCGGCATATATATGCAGTATGCACGGTGCGGTAAAAACTCTTTCAGATTTGCTGCACCTACATTGTGGAACAGCCTTCCAGATCATTTCAGGACTGAAAATAGCTTCTCTCAATTCAAGAGTTTTTTTGCAGTCCTGGAATGGGTCCAAATGTTGCTGTTCTGCATGTAGATGATTAACATTTTGCTTCTGGTTTGCTTGTATTTTTTATTTTCTTTTATTTTTAAACATTTTTAGTTTGGCTTGAAAATTTTATATTCTTTGATTTTTTAGTTAGACAGTGCTGCTTTTACTGATTATGTTGGTACCAGTTTTAAGTATTCAGTATTATTTTTTTTTTTACCTGCTGCTTCTATTTTAAATGCTGCTTTATGTTGGAGCATATGTGTGTGGATCTTGAACAAGATTTATACACAGTCCTCCTTGTTATGCCTGTATGTCTTAGCTTATTCTAGTTTATAACTTTGCATGTGACTTGTGTTGTTTTATTGTTAATGTATATTCGGTAAAAAGCTCACTAGAGCTTATGTTGTACTGTTTTATTATGTGCCGAATCAAAATAAAGTTTTCTTATCTTATCTTATTATGTTTATAAACTTATAAAATGTTTCTTTTATCTTTTTTTATTATCGGGAATCCAAGCCGCCATTTTGTTTACATTACGAAAAAAGTAGTCCGGTGAACATCGTCTATCGAAAAATAAACTGACAAAGACCCCGCCTCCATAAGCGCTTATACCCAATCAGAGTATATGATTTCTAATTATGTAAATCATATAAGAATTATTAATCAATGATAATAAGATCAGTGGTATTTACAAACTGAAGAACCCATTTTTACATTTTGACCAAGCCGGATTTCAAAAACATTTGTTGACATCATGTTTTAGGGTATAACTAGTTATTAATTGACTTTTCCTCAACAAAATAATATTTCTAAGTAAAATCAATCATTCCTCAATATTTGTTTATTTTTTGGCAACATTTAATTCATTCGTAAATGCAAGATATAGCGATATTTCAGTTGATTGTAATGATTTTGATGCCGGATTCCTTATAACTTATATAAAAATCTAATCTTACACTGCAAAAAATAAATGATATTTGGACAAAACATTTAATTAATAATAATAACAATCATAAAGCATCATAATTCAAAACATTATATAAACAGAATATTCATAAATACTTACGATAATTATCTGTGTCTTCTTTAAAAATACCGCTTAAAAATATCCCGGATGTTGACCAAATATTTTCGATCAGAGCTCTTTGACGACAATGATATAGAGACCGTCGTGACGACAGTCACATATTGGTTGTGATTACATCTGTATAGAGGCCGTCGTAATCGTGGTTGTACGATAGATGTATTTACCTATGCATAGAAGCCGTCGTGACAGTGGTGGTATGTTAGTTGTATTTACATCTGCATAGAGGCTGTCGTGAAAGTCATCGTATGATAGTTATGTTGACTTCTGCATAGAGGACATCGAGTTTGTCATCGTATGATAGTTGTGCTTACATCTGCATAGAGGCCGTCGGGATGGTGGTCACATGATAGTTGTGCTTACATTTGTATAACAGCGGCCGTGACAGTGATCGTATGATAGTTGTATAAAAACCGTCGTGACGGTGATCGCATGATAGTTGTGGTTGGATCTACATAGAGGCCGTCGTGATGGTGGGCATATGATAGTTGTGCTTGTATCTGCATAAAGACAGTCGTGACGGTGTTCGCATGATAGTTGTGCTTGCATCTCCATAGAGGCTATCCTAACGGTGTTCGTGTGATAGTTCTGCTTACATTTGTAAAGAGGTCGTCGTGGCGTTGTCTTATTATAGTTGTGCTTACATTTGAATAAAGGTTGTTGTGACGGTGTTCGTATCATAGTTCTGTTTACATTTGCATATATGCCGTCGTGACGGAGGTCGTATGATAGCTATGTTTTGCTTTGCTTACCGTGGTTGCGTGACAGATGTGCTTAAATATGCATAGAGGCCGTCATGGCGTGGTCGAATGCTACTTTTGCTTACATCTAAATAGAGTTTGTCGTGATGGTGATCGTATGGTAGTTGTGTTTACATTTGTATAGAAGCATGAAGTTGAGCTTAAATATGAATTGATCGAATGGTAGCTTGTTTATATCTGTATATATGCTTTTGGGACGGTGAAGATTCGATAGTTGCTTTTACATCTGCATAGAATCCGTCGGGACAACCGTCGCATGATAGTTGTGTTTAAATATGCATAGAGGTCATCGCTACAGTGATCATACGATATTTGTATTTATAGAAGCCATCGTGATGGTGGTTGTATGATTGGAGTGTTTACATCTGCAAATAGGCCGTTCTGACAGTGACCGTATGAAAGTTGTGTTTACATATGTATGGACGCGGCCATGACGGTGGTCGTATGATAGTTGCGTTTACTTCTGCATAGAGACCGTCGTGACATTGGCCCCATGATAGTTATGATTACATCTGCATACATTACATTGTTGACCGTCTTCGCATGATAACTGTATTTACATATACATAGAGGCCGTCCATATGTGTGGAGTGCTTCCATATGAGTGGAGGCCGTCGTATCCGTGGTCGTATGATAGTTGTGTTTACATCTGTATGAAGACCGTTGTAACTGTGGTCGTTTGATAGTAGTGTTTACTTGTGCATAGAAGCCGTCTTGATGGTAGTCTGATGATAGTTGTGCTTACATCTGTTTAGAGGCCGCCGTGACCATGGTTGTAAGATAGTTGTGCTTGCATCTTCATCAAGAGCGTCGTAACCGTGGTCGTTTGATGGTTGCGTTTACCGCTGTATAGAAGCCGTCTTGATGGTGGTAAGTTGATAGTTTTGTTTACCTCTGCATAGATGCCGTCTTGATGATGGTCAGTTGATAGTTGCGCTTTCATCTGTTTAGAGGCCGTCGTGACCATGGTCTTACGATAGTTGTGCTTACATCTGTATAGAGTCCGCCGTAACCGTGGTCGTTTGATAGTTTTGCTTACCTCTGTATGGAAGTTGTCTTGATGGTGGTCGGAAAATGGTGGTGCTTACATCTCTTTTGACGATGGTCGTATGATTGTTGTGTTTACAATTGCATAGAGGCCGTCGTGATCCTTGGCGTATGATAGTTGAACTTACATCTGCATAGCGACCGTCGTGATGGTGGTCTCATGCTAGTTGTATGTACATTGTGCATAAGAGACTGTCGTTTACCGTAGTCGCATGCAAGTTGTGCTTAAATATGCATAGAGGCCTTCGTTGTGGTGGTCGTATGATTGTCGTGTTTATATCTGTGTACAGGCTGTCGTAGCGACGATCGCATGGTAGTTATGCTTACATCTGCATAGAGGCCACATGATGGTTGTTTTTCATCTGTATCGAGGCCGTCGTGAGAGTGATCGTATGGTAGTAGTGGTTACAGCTGCATAGATACCGTCCTGACGAGTCACATGATGGTAGGATTTACATCTGTATCGAAGCCGTAGTGACGAGTGTCATGATGGTTGATTGTATATCTGTATCCAGGCCGTCGTGAATGCGGTAGTTTGTTAGTTGTGTTTACATATGCATAGATGTCGTCGTAATTGCGGTCGTATGCTAGTTGTCCTTACATATGCATAGAGGTCATCGTGACGACGATCGTATGATAGCTATATTTACATATATATAGAAGGCCATCGTGACGATGGTCGTATGAAAGTTGTGTTTACATCTGCATAGAGGCCGTAGTTCACCATAATCGTATGCAAGTTGTGTTTACATCTGCCTAGAGGCCGTCGTGAGAGTGATCGTATGGTAATTGTGTTTATATCTGCATACAGGCCATAGTTGACCATGATCGTATGATAGTTGTGTTTACTTCTGTATAGAGGCTGTCATCACGGGTGTCATGTGTTAGTTGTGCTTACTTCAGCATAGAGGTGTCGGTGACATAAATCGTATGATAGTTATGCTTATTTCTGCATAGAGGCCGCCATGTATGAAAGATGCTTTAACATCTGTATGGAGGCCGTCGTGTTCGTGGTCTATGATAGTATTGCTTACATTTGAATAGATTACATCGTTGACCGTGATCGTCTGATGGTTGTATTTACATCTGCATAGAGGTCGTCGTGACGACGGCTGTATCATAGTTTTGCTTAATCCTTCACAGAGGCCGTCATGACCGTTGTGATTATGTTACATCTGCATAGAGAGCGTCGTGTCAGTGCTTGCATACTAGTTTTCTTTACATCTATGTAGCGGCCGTCATGACGGCGGTTGCATGATGGTTGTGTTTACATCTGCTTAGAGAATGTAGTGACATAAGCAGCGTCATGACAGTGATTGTATGATAGTTTTCTTTACATCTGTGTAGAGGTCGTCGTGACGGCGAATTGTATGATGGTTGTGTTTACATCTGAGTTCAGGACGTAGTGACCGTGTTCATGTGGTAGTTGTGTTCACTTCTTCATAAAAGCCGTCGTGACCGCTGGCGTATGATAGTTGTGTTTACATCTCAATAGAGGCCCTCGTGACGGCTGTCGTTTGATAGTTGTGTTTTGCATCTGAATAGAGGCTGTCGTGAACGCTGGCGTATAATAATTGTTTTTATATCTGAATAGAGGCTGTCGTGACGACGGTTGCATGTTAGTCTTGCTTAAAAGCTTGATAGAGGCCGTCATGATCGTTTTCGTATGGTAATTATGCTACATCTGCATAGAGAGCGTCGTGACAGTAATTATATGATGGTTTTCTTTACATTTCTGTAGAGGCCATCGTCACGGCGGTCGCATGATGGTTGTGTCTACATCTGCTTAGAGGCCGTCATGACGGCTGTCGTTTGATAGTTGTGTTTTGCATCTGTATAGGGGTCGTCGTGACGGCGGGCGTTCGATTGTTGTGTTTACATCTGAATAGAGGCCGTCGTGAACGCTGGCGTATAATAATTGTTTTTATATCTGCATAGAGGCCGGCGTGACGACGGTTGCATGATAGTTTTGCTTAAACCATTATAGAGGTCATCATGATCGCTGTCGTATGGTTATTATGTTGCCTCTGCATAAAGAGCGTTGAGACAGTGATTGCATGATAGTTTTCTTTACATTTGTGTAGAGTCCGTCGTGACGTTGGTCGTATGATGGTTGGGTTTACATCTACTTAAGAGGACGTAATGACCGTGGCCGTATGGTAGTTGTGTTCACTTCTGCATAGAAGCCGTCGTTACGGCTGGCGTTTTATAGTTGTGTTTACATCTGAATAGAGGCCATCGTGACGACGATCGCATGATAGCTATATTTACATCTATATATAGAGGCCGTCGTGACGATGGTGATAATGTATGGTAGTTGTGTTTACATCTGCATAGAGGCTGTCGTTGGCTATGATCGTATGATAATTGTGCTTACATATGAATAGAGGCCATCGTGACGGTGGTCGTGTGTTAGTTGTGTTTAGATCTGTATAGAGACCGTCGTGACGACAGTCACATGATGGTTGTGTTTACATCTGCATATAGGCCGTCGTGACAATGATCGTATGGTAATTGTGATTACATCTGCATAGAGGCCGTCGTTGACCATGATCGCATGATAGTTATTCTTACTTCTGCATAGAGGCTGTCGTCATGGGTGTCATGTGTTACTTGTGTTTACCTCTGTATTGAGGTGTTGTTGACAGTAGTTGTATGCTAGTTGTGCTTACTTCTATATATAGACCTTCGTGACAACAGTCACATGATGGTTGTGCTTACATCTGTATGGAAGCCGTCGTGACAGTGATCGTATGGTAATTGTGTTTATTTCTGCATAAAGTTGTCGTTGACATTGATCGTATGATATTTCCGTTTATATGTGTATAGAGGCCATCGTGACAGTGATCGCACGGTAATTGTGTTTACATCTGTATAGAGGCCGTCGTGACGACTGGTGAATGATAGTTAGGTTTATATCTGCATACAGGACGTCGTAACAGTGATCGTATGATAGTTGTGCGTACATCTATATCGGAGCCGTCGTGAATGCAGTCGTATGTTAGTGGTGTTTACATATGCATACTGCATAGAGGCCCTCGTGACGACGGTCGTATGATCATTGTGTCTAAATCGGCATAGATGCCGTCGTGATGGTGGTCGTATAAGAGTTATGTTTACATCTGCATAGACGCCGTCGTGACCGCGGGCGTTTGATAGTTGTGTTTACATCTGAATAAAGACTTTCGTGACCGCTGGCGTTTGATAGTTGTGTTTACATCTGCATAGAGGCTGTCGTAACGACTGTTGCATGGTAATCTTGTTTAAACCTTTATAGAGGCCGTCATGACCGTTTTCGTATGGTAATTATGCTACATCTGCATAGAGAGCGTCGTGACAGTAATTGTATGATAGTTTTCTTTACATTTGTGTAGAGTCCGTCTTGACGGTGGTCGTATGATGGTTGTGTTTACATCTGCTTAGAGGACGCAGTGACCGCGGTCGCATGGGAGTTGTGTTCACTTCTTTATAGAAGCCGTCTTGACCGCTGGCGTATGATAGTTGCGTTTACATCTGAATATAGGTCGTCGTGACGTTGGACGTTTGATAGTTGTGTTAACATTTGCATAGAGGCCGTCGTGACCGCTGTCGTATGATAGTTGTGTTTACATCTGCATAGAGGCCGTCGTGACGATGGGCGTTTGATCGTTGTGCTTACATCTGTATTGAGGCCGTCGTGACGGTGGGCCTTATACAGTTGTGTTGACATCTGTATAGAGGACGTCGTGACGGCTGGAGTTTGATAGTTGTGGTTAAATCTGCATATATGCCATCGTAATGGTGGGCGTATGATACTTGTGTTTACATCTATATAGTGGACGTCGTGATCGGAGTTGTGTGGTAGTTATATGTGCATATGCCTATGTAATCAGTTGTTATTTTGATTATCGACAATGTTGATGTGTACTAGATGCAAATCATGTGATTAACAATATCAATGACTTGGGTCACAGATAGATAGTTTCACTGGGCAAAGCTGTCCACCACTGTATAATCAAAACATTGTTAAGTACTCATTCATCATCAATAAATATAAAACCCCGTCCAGACCTTACATGTCAGATACTAAGCTGTAAAGACTGTGCTCATATTTTACTGAGAAGCCAATTTCTCCTTATGTGCAAATAACAATAGTAAATATAAAACATTTCAGGATATGTTCAGTCTTACAATGTTACTCTAGGCACAACATAAAACCATTTGAAAAATAGTATTTTATCAGAACTCCTTTTCATCATCATATGTTATATTTATCAATGATTTTTCATCATGTAAGAATTTCGTCACACTGGGTTTAGTTTGGTTCGTTTCGTTCAATCATAGGTTTTCTGTGTAGTGTTTTGTAAATCATTGTTTGTGGTTTTGTCCTTTTTCCTTTTTGGTCATTGTATTGTCTGTCCTTCCTCGATTAACCTCTTTGTATCTTAACACTTTTCTTCAAGTACATACTTTATGATAGGGCTAGATGAACTATGTAAAGGTTAAAGGTTGTTGTTCATCTAAAACTTCAGTAGGATAATAAAGATACGCTACTGCACATATTTTACATGTAGTACCAAAGACACAATCGAAAGAATTAAAATCTAAATCAAACAGACATCACATCTGAAAGTCTGACAAGAGACTTTGATATTAGATATCTACGTTTTTACTATATGACAGAAGGCAAAATGTAGACAATGTTTTATCTCAACTTTCTTGGATTTTGTATACAACGCATACAGAGTTAGAGAACTACTATTAAGTGTAGCAAGGTGTCCACCGAGATTAAACAGGACAACAACGTTTGTGTTCTACATTACACGATAGTTGACATAGAGTAGGTGGAAAAAATAAATGTTTTCGTTCCCTCTTTTCGTTCGTGCTGTTGTTCCTTTGTTTGTAAGACATTTTGATTGTGGACTGTTGTTGTTTGAATGTCCTATGTATTGCTTTATGATCAGTGACGAGCATTACGACAGAGAAACCGGCTCATTATTTATTAAATGTATTTCCAATGAAAATTTAGATACCCTGATGTCGTTATAAAGTAAATAAAACTTGCTTAATTTATTTATTTATTTATAAATAAATAATTCATATTGTGCATACAACACAAAGCATCTCTGTGTGATTCTTGTATGGAGGACATCTCAAACTGCCACACGTGGTTCTCACTCCATAAAACAAAGCTCCATCTTTATCTGATGTGTCACTGTCTATTGGTTCAGCAGTTTTGTCCACGCAGACATAATCTTTGTTGTTATAACCTATGTTCTCTGTCATAAGAAACCCCGTATATTCTTCCTTCCATCCACTATAGCATGTCTTTTTACCTGAAATAAAACAACATGATAATTAAACCAAAAATGAAACAAAAAATATATTTTATTTTCTACTTCCGATAATGTTTAATCATTCAAATTGTACCATCTAATAGCAATAGTTGTCATCGATACGTGCCATTCAAATTGCCAACAATATAATAATCGTTATTTGTTCAATAACAAACGTTTAATATCATCATGTTAATAATATAACTATTTCTTGTTGTTTTGTTCGGAATATCAGAGAGATATTTCATCAGTTTTGCTTGTTATGTAAAGTAAACAGTTTGATATTGAAAATAAATTAAAAATTTGAAACGTTTACCTGGTATCATGAGAACAGAAGACTTTCCTCTACGTCTACATACAGCACATGTGACCTCTTTATTGTGTAAATTAGCACCAAATCCAGATGGCTTAGAAGATCCAGAAACCTCATACTCTGCTCCATATAACACATTATTACCAGATGAATATGGTTTGCCATTGTCAGGATCATTTGGTAAACAGAGGTAGTTACTACCACCTCCTTTGTTATTGTAATAGTTACCTCCTGCCTGACCTACAATGATCAATATTACAATCATTAATACAATTACATAGATAATAATGTACATCATCAACTAAATTTATCATAGTTTCTATTATTCTACTTTTAGTCATTCGTCTTCGTGGGATTCGTATAATACAAACGTCTACATATTTGTATAGTGTTAAATTGTCAGAGCAGTGAAATTTTCTACTCGACATATGCAGTCAACACATGATATATTTACTCAGTATAATTACAAACACCAAACACGCATAGTGCAAAGTCCAGTTTTATTAAATAAAGATAATATATATCGTGGTAAATATAGTTTAAAAAAACAATTTAACTAGTGGAGAATTATGGTGACAGATAAAGTGTAGAATACACCGAAAGACTACCTGCCCAAACATAATCGTGCCATGTAACTAGTATTGACTACATCTATGGGTGTGCCTATATATGTGTGTGTATGTGTGCTTAACATTAATTATTATACATCATTTCCAATTATTTATCCAATACCTGAATAAACAAGTTGTGCTCCCCCTGGACAGCTTTTCCTTCCCCATCGGACGTAGACAGCCCCACCATCTGGTTGAAAAATAAATGTTAAGCGTAAAAGGTATGTCGAAGTATATGAATAGTACAATTAACTTTCTAAACTATGTATTAATATGCTAAAATGTTTGATAATATATGTGTAAACAATAAAAACCAACTTTGCCATTGTCTGAATAAAATACAATGTCTGCATACAGGTATGTACATCATACTTTTACTGTAAATTAGCCAGAAAAGTTATTGGTAGATAGTACTTCATACATTTACTGCAAATGTTTTGAATACATTAGTCAGAAAAAGTACGTTCTTACTACTGGTCGAATGTACTCTTATTGAGTCTAAATGACTAGAAATGTTGACCATAATCGTTTTAGAAGACACTTTAGACATACTAAAACATCTGGGAACGTAAAGGGACATGCTTTTTCTACTACCTAATACGCTGAGCAACAAGACCAATTCTTGTAGAACAAGAACATTTTCGTTTGCATATTATTTGCATAATAATATTCCGTTTTTCAAAATATTGAAAATTGAAACCTTAAAAAGAAACATTTCTGTGTTTTAAGTGTTAATCTCCTTTTAAAGTCTTACTCGGTTTATTATCAGAACACTCTGTCTTCCTTGATGTATGTAGATAGTGTTTCATCATATCAACTACAGATTGATCTGCAGCCGACAACTTGAAGTCGTTACATTCATGGCCGTAAACAACAACAACAACACACGTCAAAATTATGATGACAGTTGAAACCATATTGAAGTCTACAATGAGAAAATGTTGTTGTATTACTAATCATCGTCTTTATAATAGACATTTTCAATAACTATCTACGACTACGGTCTACAACGACACCGACAGGTAAATTGCACGGGGCTATATCAAAATGTATTTATAACATGATTTTTAAAGTTCATTTAATTACTGCTATATCATCATTTAACTACCATATTTATCTGAATATCAAATTAGATGTGCTTTTTTCTGTGCATTTTTACCTTGCTTAAATTAATATCAACCTGTCTGTTTGTCTGTATATATGCATGTATCTGTTTTTATTTTTATTATTAAAAAAATAGAAATATTTCCAATTCCGTTAAGTTTTTTTTTTTTTTTAAATTTAAGAAAAGGCAATTCGTTTGTTTAATTTTTAACATCATTAACGGTAAATAATTATTAAAAACTAACAATCTCGCATTGAACCCTTGTTTAATCAAATATTGTCCGATGTCGGTTTACCAGAACTGTACATGTTTCGACAATGTCTACTAATTTCGGCCGCCGTGGATGTCTCCACAAAGTTCCGAATGCCTTATATTTTTTTTAAATCCCCTATCATATGTTCAACTAGAATTCTGTACTCTGAAACAGGTCTGTTGCATTTTTGTACACTTATTTTTCAGGGACTGTTCAATATTTATCAGATTGATGGGTCGGTGCATTTTTTTACCTTCTTCAAAATATCTATTTGCCCAGCAATTGAATTTATAGAATAAACTTAAGGCCCAGTCAACTGTTGAACAAATAAAACCTAATTGCCCAGTCAGAATATGCAATAGAATAAACATGATATCAGAGTAATTTTGTTTATTTAAACTTTTTAACAAAGTTTGTGTGAAAAAATGTATGTGCCCAGTTCATGAGGAATTTAGAAAATCTACTTGCCCTGCGGGCGTATGTAAGAACAAAAGTATGTGTCCAGTATGCCAATGCACGCCCAATAATCTGATAAATATTGAACGGTCCCTCGTGTGTTCTGGTTTTCGGTTTATTTGTTGTGTTGTAAATAGCGTAACTGTTGGGTGTCGACTTGGATAAATCTAGCAGTCTTCCGGGAAGTGTAGTGGTCCATTTACATCAATTTATTGCAAATTGTTTTGCATCACCTCGCGCCTCGGCATAGCAAATATAACTGGCGTTGTCAATAACCACTTGCGTATGTATTGCATGGAAATGTCGATTCCCAGAAAAATACAGTTTTTGTGGTTCGATTTGCAGATGATATATTTCTGTAGATGTTGAATCAATTACACCGACCGCGCTTTCAAGCTTAGTCCATGAACATCGCTTTTCTCTCTTCGTTTATTGTTGGCCATTGCACAAAATGTTCTAATGCTCTCTTTATGATCGGAATGCATCTATTTATCTCATTGTGAACCGTTGCAACACCTACATTGAAAATAAGAGCATGATTATGATAAGATGGGTAGGATCTCAGCCACATCATATACATCATAACTCTATTTACTGGTAATATGGTGTAATTTCGTCCTGTTTCATTTAAAAACAAGTGTCGAGTATAGTTCTAGTCAAACGGAGAAGGCTTTCTGGGGTTTCTCCAGTGGCTAAACAAAACGAGTATCTGTGTGATGAGAAATTGGAAAATACATCGCATCCGTCCCAATTTATCTGCCCGTTCGAAATTATATGACAAATGTTTTGCAAGGGATCTGGGTATGGCCGTATCATCACAAATACAATTTGCTGCTGTTGCGTATTGTGGGCATCTCGTCAGGGCCGGGAGAAGCCTTGTATCTATCTACTTTGTATCATCATCCATTATACATAGAAACATGAAGTTATTTCAACATTGAATAAAATGAAAGAGTTTAATTTGTTGGTTTTCACATCTATTCATTGATAAAGAAATTTCAAGGTTGTTAATCTTAAGTTATTTTCCTTAAAGGAGCATTATCTACCAAAATCGTAATTTTTTGTTACCCATAAAAGCTATCAGATATGATTGATGCCTTAATAAGACGTGTTTCTGTAACTTATAAATGTTATGAAATGTACGCGCATCGGAGAAAAAAGGTGCAACTGCTCGTGTTTTGGAATCAATCAAGAAATGGACGCCATCTTATTAAGTATCGGCATTGCTTACGGAGTTTGCCGAATCGTCATTAAATCAGTACAACAATGCCCTTATTTCTTATTTTCTGTGAATCTGCTTTTAGTCGGCGTAAATTACGGACAAAGAACCATGCACGTTTGCAGTTAATAAGCGACAAAATACAAATTATTCGTTTTTATCTGTCACTAGTAAGGTCAGTTGCATACGGAGAAAGCGAGGTCAAATTATTTGGTTGAAAGGAAATACTCAATCGATGGTAATTTTCGTTCTCAAAAGGCGAAAAGTGGTACGATAAGCTGTTTAATGTGCAATATTTACCTTTATTTCACCATTTTAAAGCTATTTACCAATTTCCAAAGCATTTTTTTGGGGGTCAAAATTGTAGCTAATGCCTCTTTAAGCGTTGCGGTGAAATATTAATTTAATAAATAGTTTTATCATTGAAATAAGAGTTGTATGTTCAGTAATTGAGGAATAGATTCCCAAGCTCACATTAGCTCCTGAATCCGGTTAATTTCTGACCAAAAAAAGCTCAAAATTTCCAATCGAGCACACTTTTTTTTTTTTTTTACATTTCAACACGTTTTCTATCTACAAGTTTGAAATCCAGATCAACTTGGGGATACGAATAAAGCTACTGCACGTAAAATATTCACAATATAATTTTTTATTTTAATTATTCTTGAAGTTCAATAAGTGATATTTATGAAACATTAACCCGGTTTTTATCAATGGAACTTTGTAAAAGTGACATAATTCGTTGATAATTCTGTCATATCATCTGCGGTTTTTCCATTAATTGAATTTGTGCTTCCTGGACAAAAATTCATTTCGACTCTTTTAAGTGATATTTTAACGATATTAGGGATTATATGGGCGTGCAAAGTATTTTTGAATTGTTTTACAATTAAATTGAAAAGAAACAACCTTCGTCACGAGTTGAAAAAAATATATGATAAAACGAGCTTTAATATCCCTTTAAGTTAATGATGTTAAAAAATAAACAAACCAATTGCCTTTTCGTAATTTTCGAAAAAAAGAAATAAAAACTAAAGGAATTGGAAATATTTGTTATTAAAAAAATAAAAATGAAAACAGATACAAACAGATACAGACAGACAGATTGAATGGCGATATACCAGTAAATAAATGGAATTTTAAAAATTATGTTGTAAATACATTTTGATATAGCCCCGTGTAATTTACCTGTCGTTGTAGACCGTAGTCGTAGATAGTTATTGAAAATGTCTAATAAGAGTAAAACGACGGGGACTACTAGTGAAACAGGGACCGTTTTTCCATCCGGAATACTTGAGTTCGCCCTTTTCTAAGTGTTCGCTACGATTTCGAGTTAACGCGATCTTCGCTTCGTCTTTCAACCCAATTATTTTGTTTTTTTTTGCTTTTTCCGGCAGTTCATTCTTTTTAAATATTATTTGCACTTACTAATGTCCAACATGTTTTCCATGTCAGATGACGCATCACTAGAGGGGCAGGAACAGCTAACCCTTCCACAAGACTTGAGTTATCCCCCATTTTTGTGAAGAGTTCGAATTGATCTGTCTGTATAGGTGTATGGTTGTATGCTTAGTATTTTGTAGATCATTGTTTGTATTTCCGTCTCTTTTCCTTTGCCAACTGCATTGAATGTACTTCTTCAATTTACTGCTTTTGATTACCCCCTTTGATATCTTTAAAACATTTCTAAACTATAAGCAAACGTTGCAAGCATGATAATGTTTGGCATATACAGATATGGAACAGTACATACATGGTCTAAGCTAAATTTTCCTTTGGGTGAGCTCGATTAATTTTGTTTACTATTATTACTGTTATTGAATAATAAAATATACTTATATTAGTACATACCTGTAACTACCAATGATGGTTGCTATGAACAACAATGACAATATGGTGTGACAAGTACAACATACATATCACTTCTAATCGATATTTCTAAAGGTTAATTTAAAGCTTGCGTGTTTCTTTGTTTCATTATTCCGTGCATGTATTTTTGTTTTATTATTCCGTGTGTGTATCGTCTGACAAAGGTAAAATAAAATACTAAATAGAGGAAGCTGTAAAAACAATAACAATCAGATTAATAAATCAATATTAGTGAAGCATAAAGTCAATAAGAAATAAAATAAAAAAAACATCGTACAATTCGAACTCACCAAGCAAACACAGAGAGAGAGAGAGAGAGAGAGAAAGAGAGAAAGAGAGAGACGAGGCGCTGGAATATAATCAGTATCGTCTACAGAATGCTTGATACCCGTCATCAGACTTACAATGTTTATTTGACATGTTTATTGTACATTTTAATGTGTAATATAAACAATTAGTTATAAATAACAGAAATATGAAATTAACAAACACATACTAAGCTTTTTTAGCTCGTTAACGATATTCGATTTTATATGACATATTAAAGTTAAATATTACGTATTAAGATAAAAGTGTCATTATCGAGATGTCTTTCTAGGTTATTAATTTTAAGGTTACCGTTAATTAGACACTTGCTGTAATAAATGTAATCACTGATTATGATATTTTTATGTAACCCAAGGGGTTACTTAAGGTAAAATTGGGCACGATAGTGGCACTGGCGTATTTCCCCTCCATCAACGCTTCTCTGCCCCATTTATATTACACCGCTTCATAAAACATTATTCATTCATATATTCGAAGTACGAAACTATATCTTTCATATAATATTCAGTCAATGTTGACATATTCATATATGGGACTAATATCAACAATGATCAAATAAATAAACTGAAAAAGGCTACTCTTCCAGCGGGAAATCTATATATAGATTTCTACAGGAAGCATCACACACCCACCATGAAAAGTTACACTAGGGGAAAATGTTTCAGTTGGCCTTCTTTAAATTTCGCTTGGTAAGACATAGTCTATTAACTCTCAAAGAAAATACAATAAAATCATACATAAATTATGCATTATAAAAAGTTATGCGCACGTAATAATTATTCCCAAAAAAGCGTGTGGGGTGCGGGAGTGGTAGGGGGCTAAAATTCACCTGTTAATTTATTAACTGATGTTTGTCAACAATTTTGTGCATACAAAAGCACCATATGGCATTACAGTCCAGCGTATTTTACTAGAACATATAATCAATAGTGTGACAATTAGAGTTATCCCTCTTTAAACAGATTTTAATATAATTTATATGTACATTGTAACCTGAACATGTTGAACTGCTTTCCCAAAATCTATTCATTTATTAAACTAAATTATATTTTCTCTCATTGTTCAAGCATATAATACTTTAATTCCTCTTTAAAGATAGAGGCCGTAATTCTATAAATATTACATGACAAGATAGATGTATACTTTCTTGAAATCCTCTGAAACAAATATACATTCTCCGACTGTATTGAGTAACCTCGATTTTTTCACGGACTCGCATTATTGTCAACCTTATGAACTTCGACATTTTCATAGTAAGTGCTACGTAGAATGCATTCTATAAAAAATCATTAAACAGAAGAAAGGGAATACGTGCAGTCCTAATAAATAAATGGCATCAACCTGTCATATTAGACATGAATACAGTTACTATTATGACGGGGCTAATAATCCACCTTTCAAAAATAAACGAGTAAAACTACAAAGAGAACCGTGGACGTAAATTTTACCTGCTTAAAAATAACATCACATGACATGAACCGAAAACCTGCACCTGGACATTCTTGGTAGTCTTGTGTTTATTAAATTAATAGCAAAAACAGTCACATTTCTATTTTTTCATCCACCACGAAACATCAAACAAACGATAACAACTAACATAAACCGAACTCCCTTGTTGTTGAACCACAATACTCAATTCGTCCTTGACATGTTTAATTGGTGCTAAAGCTGGAAAGATGATGATCACTGCATGGAAACACAGATTGCCATCGATGTCGTATCAGTAGATCCATGTGCTTCTAAAACATCCGAGCAACATGAGGAATCATGGTTTTTATTACTATACCTATGTATATTTTAGAGCATTTCACAAATACTCTTGCGACTTACAACTGAATGATACTAAGGTATATACCATTACGCTGTCTTCATCCCGACAATAAATATTCTGAGTATATAAAGTTCCTTGGCGATGAAATACAGAACCCCGATTTATGGGAAAGATCCACGGTCCTATGTACTCTTGACCATTCGAAACTCTAACACCAGTGGCGCGATGTAGGCAATGCTCTTCGAAGATATCGTTTTAAAAGCAGGCAATCTTATTTTAAAGATGTGAGTTCGTTAATTCGTAGTTTGGTATGGTCAAATGTTTCTCTTGGTGTTAATGAAGTTATGTAAAAGCGGTTCCACAAATGCCAAACTTGTCACTTATTCCAACTTAACTAACGTTGTAGGTTCTTAATTCTTTATAAGAATGAAAGTCGTTGAAGATTAATATCCAGGAAAAATTATTAGTGTCAGTTGGTGTGCTTTCAGACATGACTGACTTATATTATAACTTAGAACATCTAATTGATGCTTTGTTGTTATGGTTACCGTTATAAACCACACAAGCTTGTTACATTTGATCTGAAGAATAGACATACTAGAACTTTGTTAAAATATTTACCATAAAATAAATTACTTCACCCAGAAAGCATTCCGATGTATTTCATTTACTGTTTCCTAATGAAAACTAAAGCATTTTCATTTTCTATTATCAAGTGCTGTAATCTTTGATGATTTATTGTATCAAGGATTCTTAGATATGATTTACCGTTCAAATCAACTATACCACAGTGATCAAAACTCCATTAAATTTATGATCTACTTGATGATATCAGCACCCAGTTGCTACATTTGTTGTACTCGATGCAAGTTTTGAAATGTTGAGTGTCATCATACCGTAGGCTTTGTGTATTTTGATATGAGGCAGAAAGATATTTTTATTGTCAAATACTAATCACATAAATGTGGCATTTACTATTTCAAAAATAGAAAGTTGCATAGACTTAGTTCAGATATAATTTTCTTCTATTACAAACTTTTTAGAGCTAGAAAATATGAAGCCATTGTTCACATCCAATTTCACTATTTTACTAAGACATAGGTGTAATTCAGAAAGATAGGTCAATTAAATGCATTTA
This sequence comes from Bathymodiolus septemdierum, assembly GCA_963383655.1. Taxonomy (NCBI): domain Eukaryota; kingdom Metazoa; phylum Mollusca; class Bivalvia; order Mytilida; family Modiolidae; genus Bathymodiolus; species Bathymodiolus septemdierum. The sequence goes on along the minus strand of OY726518.1, from coordinate 111,784,270 downwards.
TCACTGAAATTTCCAGTTCCTAAATGATGTAAATATGATTAAAACTAAGGTTCTCCATCCTCAGACATAGGTGTCCTTTACATATTTTGGTTATCCTGTTTAGGCCCTTTGGTTTTATTGCTCGCAAATAAATTATTTAGCCTTCCAATATTTCGATTTTGAGCGTACCTGATGAAAGTTATTCAAGAAATGCGTAGTTCGCACTCAATTTGATATCTACATTTCTATTAGATCTAATTTGTCTACTGACGAACGATGACTAGAAACGCATAACAAAGCACAACCGCAAAATGTGTAACATTATTTAATAGCCTTCTATGTATAGAACGTTCTGTTTATGATTTGGAATCACCTTATTTTCACTATCATTTTCACGATTTTTCACAGATGAATGAATTATCTTAATAGTAATATGACCGTTTTCACATGTAGTACAGGAACTGCTAACCCTTTCGGAGTCGCACCGGATTTTTCGGAATAATGTAGATCAATCTTCAGTTTTCTCTGTAATGTTTTGCAGATCATTGCTTGTCATTTTGTCCTTTTTCTTTTGTCCTTTGTTTTGTCTGTCCTTCTTCGATTTGCGGCTTTTTATTTTCCCTTTGGTATCTTCAACTTTGGTGAAAATGGGATTTAGAGTTTTATTGTTTTTTGATTGTTTGATTATTTGTCTTTTAATTAAAACATTGATCATACAGACAATAATTTCCTTTGTACTGTCGTATGTAATCATGTTCAAGTACTACAGTGAATTTAAGTTGTCACTTAAGTTTACATTGTCGTTTCTTACACTTTCAGACCTTCTCGTTTAATATCTTAGTTGGTTATGCTTCACTGAAAGAGATATATGTGTATAAACATCGCATTAGGCGATTTATTATATATATATGTGTGTATGTGTGCGTGTGTGTTCTTTTGTTTATTCTCATGATGCACACGGAAAGTATAACTATAACTCACAAGAGCCTGGCGACCGTCTCACTAAATATCGTGAGTCGTAAACGTAGACGTCAGTGTACTCTTAAGAGTTACGACCGTTTCACTAATAAATACGATTTACTACATATGATAAGAAGTGATCGCAAAGTTTTTCCATCCTCAAGCATAGGTGTCCTTTGCATATTTTGGTTATCCTGTTTAGGCCCTTTGGTTTTATTGCTCGCAAATAAATAATTTGGCCTTCCAATATTTCGATTTTGAGCGTACCTCATGAAGGTTATTCCAGAAATGCGTCGTTCGCACTCAATGTGATATCTGCGTTTCTATTAGAACTAAATTTGTTGCATGGAAACTAGTTTGTCTACTGACGAACGATGACTAGAAACTCAACATAACACGACCGCAAAATCTGTAAAATTATTTAATAGCCTTCTATATATAGAACTTTCTGTTTATGATCTGGGAGTCACCTTATTTTCACTTTCATTTTCACGATTTTGCACAGATAAATAAATTATCTGAACAGTAAGACGACCGTGTTCACATGTAGTACAGGAACTGCTAACCCTTGCGGAGTCACCCCGGATTTTACGGAATAACATAGATGATTCTTCAGTTTTCTCTGTAATGTTTTGTAGATCATTGCTTTTCATTTTGTCCTTTTTCTATTGTCCTTTGTTTTGTCTGTCATTCTTCGATTTGCAGGTTTGTATTGTCCCTTTGGTATCTTCTACCTTTTTTTTTATCAACATGGTGGAAACGGGATTTAGAGGTATATTGTTTTTTGATTGTTTGATTATTTGTCTTTTAATTAAAACATTGATCATACAGACAATAATTTCCTTTGTATCATCGTATACAATCATGTTCAAGTACTACAGTGAATTTAAGTTGTCACTTAAGCTTACATTGCCGTTTCTTACACTTTCAGACCTTCTCGTTTAATATCTTAGTTGGTCATGCTTCATTGAAAGATATATAAGTGTATAAACATCGCATTAGGCGATTTATTATATATATATATATATATATATATGTGTGTGTATGTGTGCGTGTGTGTTAATTTTTTTCATTCTCATGATACACACATAATGTATATCTATATACAACTCACAAGAGCCTAGCGACCGTTTCACTAAAGGTCGTAAGTCGTAAACGTAGACGTCAGTGTACTCTTAAGAGCTACGACCGTTTCACTAATAAATAGGATTTACGACTTACGATAAAGATTGATCGCAAAGTTAAGAGTGGTGGTAGTTATACGTAAGTCGTAAATCGTAAACCTCTGTGCACGTAGCAAAAATAATCGTGTTGCTTGTAGCTCTTTTTAAGGAATAGGGACATGTTAAAGAAGACACGGCGGATATTTCGCGATAAATTGTAACCACTTTTATCAATAGAGTTGGATAAACAGAAATTCATAACTGCTTCTATAATAATCTCAAACATCTAAAATTGTTATTTCCTTAAATAAAGTTCTTCTTTTCCAAGGCTGTCTTCTAGATCTGCAATGTATACATTTCTTGAAGATTCTTTTGATCGTTGTTATTGAATGTATATTTTTGAACACATTTATTTTGTTGGTGTTTTCATATCTTTTTTTTGGATATAATAACAAGTTGTTTTAGACTAACTTGGACATAATTGTTTTCTTTAAAAAAATCCCCTCACGTCAGTTATAAAATGGTTAGTGCCTTATGTGATATTAAACTCACTATACTTCTTTTGAAGTATTGATGTTTTTGAATGCAAGTATTTTTGAAATGCACGCTACAATTTTTATATTTTGAGAGGCGTATAAAATCATCGAAACAGGTACGTGTTATCAGCATATTTTATTTACGTGGGACTCCTAGAACGAAAATTTTCAGGAACGATATCGGGTGCAAACAATGATTCAAAAATAAAGTTAAGCACAAACAGAATATGAAGATATTGTGTCAAATCTATGGTCACACTTTTGAATTTTGTCCTTACATATAGCACGTAATGTATCGAAATATTATTCTATAGAATAAGCTTCGTAACATTTTACGATTAACAAATGCATTTTTCCTAATAGCTTTGATTTATTTATTATAAAAATTCCTTAAAGCAAATATTTGAGTTGGATATAAAATGTGAAGTTTTTCAAGAAGGACCACCATATACAAAAAACCGGATCAAATTGCTGTGCCAAATCAAGAAATTTCACTGTCTTGCTAATTGAATAATTAAACAAAACATTAATTAAGCCAATGTGAACTTTAATGTAATTCATTTTCGAAATATGCTATAAATGATGCGATATCTTTTATACCTCCGTTATAGGAGATGTTACTTGGCACAAGTCGTAAGTCGTAACTCTTACAATTAGAACTAGTTTAGTGAAATGCACGTATACGTGCACGCAAGGAAATCGTAAGAGTGATCTTATTCTTACGATTTACGCTCTCATGGCAAAGAATATGTGTTGAACTATTGCATATCGTAGCATCAATCAAATGTCATCCCGTTATTCCATGCAACAGTTATTATCTTTCTGCTTCCTAAACTGTACGATGTTTTAAAATAATAATAGATTTGGCAGTCTGTCAGTATATTTACCAAAGGAATAAATGATATGATGTACTGAAGCAAATATGCCTTAAATGCAATGGGGCTAGTACACGCTACAAAACAGTTGGACCCGGACAACATGCAATATATTAGAAATTAACTTATTTGGCCATGACATCAAAAGTCAAGGTCATAATTTTATCATTCTTCTACTTTGCACTCTTCCCTTTCTTTGTACATTTACATGCACAATCTGACGACACTGGATCTTGAGACAACACAATTCGGTAATGGTTTTATAATACTGTATAAAACTATAAATGTAATACAAACAGTTAGTTGTTAATAAAAGAAATATGGAAATAACAAACACATACTAAAATAATAGCGGATTATGATTTTTGACGTAACAGGAGGGTCTACGTTAAGGTAAAAGTGTACACGGTGGTGCGGCTTGCGCTTTAAGCATCCTCCAATCTCCCCCATTCATATATTCCTAGTACGACACCTATATCTTTCATACGATATTCAGTTAATGGTGACAGTATTCATATATATGACTAAAATCACAAATAAACAAACATTGATCCCTTTTGCATCATGCTATATACTAAAAAAACAACCCATAAATTGTAATTATAGGAGAAGTTCATTTCACAATAAAGAAGCTGCATCGGCTTTTTATAGATAAACATATTAAAATAGCATACCTTAATTAAACCGCCCAAAGATCAATATCGTATGAAAGATATAGGTGTCGTACTACGAATATATGAATGGGAATTGTTTTATATCTTAATTAACCATCCCATTGCTATATTGAATTTTTCTTGGCAAGAAAGAAGTTGGATGGGATTGCAGAGATAGACGATTAAATCATACACTGAAGCTGAAAAAATCTACCCATTCCAGCGGTACTTCTTATATACAGTCAAACCTACCCATGTAGTCACATCTATTAAGTAGTCACCTGTATTAAAACGTCACATTTTTCTTGTCCTTTCATAGAAGATTTCATATGAATTGAACCTCTTTTAAGAGGTCACCTATCTTAAACTGCCACTTTCTTTTTGTCCCAAAGGTGACCTCTTAATACAGGTTTGTCTGTATATCGCTATACAGGAAGTAACACCCACCCACCGTTACAGTAGTGAATTTTGTTTTATTCATAAAAATGTTCCAGTTGGCTTTCTTTAAATTTCTTTTTGTAAAACTCGATATATTAACTTTCAAATAAAATACAATAAAATCATATTTTTGTATTACAAAAAATGCCCATTTAACCTGGGGGAACAGATAGAAAGGCATACAAATAAGTTAATTTTTTTTTCATTTAAAGGGACAGAACGCAAAACTGATCAAATATTTCTAAATGCTCCAAATTAAAGAAATGCATTTTGTTTTTAAGCCGTTTGTAGAAGATAAAATATCAGAGGAACTTCCGTCCATTTTTGTTTTATAAAAGTGTGTCTCAAGAAAGGGAGGGGGTTTCCAGATTATTTTTGAAGGCTTAGGAAAGGTAAACATTCTCAAAATGAATGAAATGGATTTATTTGTCATTCTGAAAAAGTGAAATATAAGAAATATAAGGGAAGCTCCTGTCCAAATTTTCTTTTGAAATGGATTCTCAAAGGTGTGTCCAGATAATATGTTTGGGCTCAAGAAGGGTAAAAATGCTCAAAATTAATTAAATGCATTTTGTCCGCCAAATCTGAAAATGAGGAACATAAAAAAATGGTAATCCTGACCAAATTTGTTTTTGAAAAAGGGTGGTCTCAAATGAGTGTTGCTACTTAAAAATGGAAAGTTCACCATGGGAAAATAAAAATCGTCTGTTTTGTCATAAAGTTTCCTCCCTAAACGACCATTACTGTCAATTTTGAGGTGTATGTCAAGGTATGAAGCAGACCTAATTGTATATGTGGTATCCTTTATTTCCTAGGACAGACGTGATTAAAAAATCACAATACAAAATGACATCATATATATAGCGAAACAAGATACTAAAAGATGGGGCTGAGTTCCTTTCATCTTTCTTGAGAAGCCATTGTATGAAGTCTGCTTCATACGACCAAAGGAATGAATATGTCGGCAAGAATATGAACACAGTCGGTACCCATATGAATGTCTACTGTTCGATCAAATAAACAGTCCATCATTATGAAGATATCTGTATCAGAGAACATTTTGGTAGAATCAGGGTGTTTTTCGTCAATAAAAAAGATTTGTTCCTTCCTAAAGCAAGGTATGTGTAGCTACGTTAGCCATTCCTTTATATGAAACACAGTCGAAGCAACTGTAATCTGCCTTTGCTTTTTAGTGGGGAATAGTTGTGTAAGGAAGTAAAGTATTTTAATGTTGTTGCTTGATATTTTGAAGTTTTCAGAATCCATTCCTTGGATAGCTAATGTTAAGGTATCTCTGTCAGCTTTTGACAGCTGATATAATAGATACTAATAATTTGGAAGGAAGTTTCATGTATATAGGAGATCCAGCAATATAATGTTGTTTGTAAGGAGACGCTTGAGTTCGTGTATTTTATCTTACATTTCATGACATGCTACGTTGCAGGAGAAACTGACATCCCAGAATACCTGGTTGCATCTTAGATTATTCTGGTAGAACTTGTCCAAGATTTTTTTTAAACAAATTTGTCTGTATAATGTAATTTTTTGGGTGTCCGAATCTAACTTTTGTTTAAAACTTGAGTACTCTGTATTGTATCCTTTGAATCAGGTGCTAATCTAATGTATGATAACAAAATGTAATGATAATCAATACTTACGGTCGTAAAACTTTCGAGTGCGATTGTTCTACTCGTTCACCATATTGTCCAATCAGACCAAAGTATCTATTCATGGACTGTTCTGATATCGAATACGAACTAATATTCAAAAGAGTTATGCCCGTAAGGTTAGATTTACGTAAGTAATACATGTTCATTATGGATTACAAAAAAAATTTGCAAGTCAATGGCTCTTCACTGGGAAAATTTCGTTCACAGTAAAGTAAATCAAACTCTATTAAGTAATACTTTTTTTTCATGTAAAAATAAAACATTTATGTTGTACATACAACACAAAGCATTTCTGTATGATTTTTGTATGGAGGGCATCTCATACTGCCACATGTGGACCTCACTCCATAAAACAGAGCACCATTTTTATCTGATGTGTCACTGGCAATTGGCTCTGCATGCAGACATAATCTTTATTGTTATAATTTTTGTATTCAGTCATAGGAAACCCCGTGTATTCTGCCTTCCATCTACTATAGCATGTCTGTTTACCTGAAATAAAATGGTTATACATATTTTAAGTTGTCATAGCTGAACTATTATATCGTTATAACAACTACTAAAATTACGTAATTATCTTGCATTCAAATAATAAACAGCAAAGTCAGCTTTAATTATTCTTAATAATATTTCCTTTTCATGTTGTTCCTTTGGTCGTAACGTCTGAGAGCTATATAATACTCTGATATCATGGATTAAACATTGATTAGTTTAAAGCCTAGAGTTTGCTTTGCCATGCAAAATATATATAAAACATAAAACGCTTACTGGTATCATGAGAACAGTAGACTTTCCTGTTCGTCTACATACAGCACAAGGAACATGTTTTTGAAACACATTATCTAATCCAGATAGTTTAGCAGATCCACCCGTCTCATGATCTATTCCATATAACACATCTTTAGCATATGAATATGGTTTGCCATTATCAGTATCATTCGGTAAACAGAGATTGTTACTACTACCTCCTTTGTTACTACGTTGGCTGCCTCCTGTTCATGTTTGATAACACACTTATAGTACCATGTTTATATTATTACCATTTCCTTTTGTTGTTTTGTTCGGAATGTCACAGAGTTTTGATATCATGGTAGTTATGTAAATTAAAACTAGCATTTTGTTTTGCTTTACAAAATTTATTTTAAAGCTAAAATGTTTTTACCTGGTATCATGAGAACAGACGACTTTCCTCTACGTCTAAATACAGCACAGGGGACATCTTCATTCTGTAAATTATCAAATCCAGATGGCTTTGCAGATCCACCCGTCTCGTATTCAGTTCCATATAGTACATCATTAGGATATGAATATGGTTTGCCATTATCATTATCATTTGGTAAACAGAGGTAGTTACTACCACATCCTTTGTTAGCGTGACTGTTACCTCCTGCTTGACCTACAATAATTAATATTACCATCATTAAAACAATTAAATCAAGTATTCTCTTCATATCGCATACCATGTTATAGCTAAATTTGCTTTAGTTTTATTATTTCAATTTTAATTATTTATCTTTTTAGGATCCATATAGCACAAACGTCTACATTTTTGTACACTGTTAAATTTTTAGAGTAGTATTATTTTCTACACGACATAAGTAGTCAATACATGATATATTTACTTAGTATATTTCATGCACCTAAAACACATATTACAAAGTCCAGTTACATTAGAGAAAGTTAAGATAAACCGTGGTAAATATAGTCTTCAAAAATATTTGTTGGCCATTGTGTTCTTCGATTTACGGATTCTGATTATCCTTTTGGTATCTTAAAAGTGTAGAATGATGGTGCCAGATAAAGTGTAGAAGCTACTTGACCCGACACAATCGTGGCACTGTAAATATGTTGAATACATCAATATGTAGTGTGTGTGTGTGTGTGTGTGTGCTTAATTTTAATCATACTATTTATATTTCCAATTATTTCTCTAATACCTGAATAAACAAGATGTGCTCCCTCTGGACAGCTTTTCCTTCCCCATCGGATGTAGACAGCTCCACCATTTGCGTGAATCCCCCACCCCCACCCCCCAAAAAAACCCCCAAAACAAACCGTAACAGATATATCGATGTAGACGAATATTACAACTGTTTAAGCTAACTATTAAAATGCTGCAATATGTGATAATAGTTGTGTACAAAATATAAACCAATTGATAACATAACGGCTTTAACATCGACACTTTTGTCATTGTCTCAATAAAATACCATTTCTACATTCAGGTGTGTACATCATACTTTTACAGTAAACGCTAACAATAAATAAATCAGTAAAAATACGCACTTCATACTGGTAGAATGTACTCTAATGGTGTCTTCAAGACTAAGCATTGTTGACTCTGTTACTAGATACTTTGAAAACATTAAAAAGTAAGAATTATAACCTTTGGTAACGTAAAGGTGCATCAACATTTTTGTTATCTCATTCTCTGAAGCAACATATTATTTGCATGATAATGTAGTTGTTGTTTAAACCGATTAAAAATTGAAAACTTTTAAGAATGATTTCAGTGCCTTAAGTATTAATCTGCATAAAAGTATTACTCAGTTTATGATCAGAACACTCAGTCTTCCTTGATGTATGTAGGTAGTGTTTCATCATATCAATTACAGATTGATCTGAAGCTGACAACTTGAAGTCTTTACATTCATGAATTATGATAACAGTTGAAACCATATTGAAGTCTGTAATGAGGAAATGATGTTGTGTGAATAGTCATCGGGATTGTAGAGTTACACGACGGGGCGTCCAGTAGTAGAATTTGGAACATCTTCCCTACTGGTACACTATAGTTCGCCCCTATGCTACGATTTTGTTTAAACACCCAATTGTTTTGGATTTTTTTTCGGCAGTTCATATGCTTTAAATGTTTTAAAATGTATTTGCCTGTGCATAGAGGCCGTCGTGACCGTTATCGGATAATAGTTGTACTTACAACTGTCTAGAAGTCGTAGTGATAGTGGACGTATGATAGTAGTGCTTCCATCTGTATGGAGACCGTCGTCACCGTGGTCGTACGATAGTTGTGTTTACCTCTGCATAGAAGCCGTCTTGATGGTGGTCAGATGATAATTGTCCCTACACCTGCTTAGAGTCGGTCGTGACCATGGTCATATAATAGTTTTGTTTACATCTGCATAGAGACCGTCGTGACCATGGTCGTATGATAGTTCTGCTTACAACTGTGTAGAGACCGTCTTGACGGTGGTCGTATGATAGTTGTGCTTACATCTGTTCAGAGGCCGTTCTGACCCTGGGCGTATGATTGTTGTGCTTACATCTGGATAGAGACCGTCGTGATGTTGGTCACATGCTAGTTGGGATTTACATCTGCATAGAGACCGTCGTTTTCCCTGTTTGACATCTGTATCGAGGCCGTCGTGACAATTATCGTATGATAGTTTTGTTTATATCTGCATAGAGTACGTCGTGACAGTGAACGCATGGTAATTGTGTTTACATCGGGATAGAGGACTTGGTGACAGTGGTCATATGGTATTTGTGCTTACAGCTACATAGAGGATGTCGTGACCATGGTCGTATGGTAGTTGTGCTTAATTCTGCATAAAGGTGTCGTTGACAATAATCGTATGATATTTCCGTCTACATCTGCATAAAGGCCTTCGTGACATGATGGTTGTGTTTACATGTGCATATAGGCCATCGTGACGACGGGTGAATGATAGTTTGGTTTATATCTGTACAGAGGACGCCGTGACAGTGATCGCAAGGTAGTTGTGTTTACATTTGCATAGGGGCCGTCGTGAATGCGGTCGTATGGTAGTTGTATTTACATCTGCATAGCTGCACATAGTCCGTCGTGACGACGGTAGTATGTTCGCTATGTTTACGTCAGTATATATTTCATCGCGACGGTGGACGTACGATAGTTGTGTTTGCATCTGTATACTGCATAGAGGCCGTCGTAACGACGGTCGTATGATCGTTGTGTTTGCATCGCAATAGAGGCCGTCGTGACGATAGTCGTATGATAATTATGTTTGCATCTGCATAGATGCCGTCCTGATGATGGACGTATGATAGTTGCTTTTACATCTGTATGGGGGCCGTCGTGACCGTGGTCGTATTATTGTTGTATTTACATCTGCATAGAGGTCGTCGTGACGCCGGTTGCATGACAGCGTCGTGACCGTGATTGTATAAGGGTTTTCCTTACATCTGTGTAGAGGCCATCATGACGGCGGTCGTATGATGGTTGTGTTGTATCTGTATGGAAGCCGCCGTGACCGCTGCTGTATGATTGTTGTGTTTACATCTGAATAGAGGCCGTCGTGACGGCGAGTGTATGATAGTTGTGTTTACATCGGGATAGAGGCCGTCGTCAGGGCGGGCGTTTAATAGTTGTGTTTACATCTGTATAGAGGCCGTAGTGATGGTGGGCGTATTATTGTTGTGTTCACATCTGCATAGAGGCCGTCCTGATCGCTGGAGTATGATAGTTGTGTTTGCATCTATTTAGAGGCCATCGTGACGGTGGGCGCTTGATAGCCGTCGTGTATTAGATGCAACTGAAGTGATTAACAATATCAATATTTTGCGTCACATATCGGCAGTTTCACGGAGTAAAGCTGACAACCACTGTATAATCAAAATATTGTTAAGTACTCATTCATCATCCATAAATATAAAACCTCGTCCACACCTTACAAGCCAGATATTGAGTTAAAAAATTGACTGACAATATTTTCATGCGAGACCAATTTCTCCTTATGTGCTAATAACAATAGTAAATATAAAACATTTCAGGATCCTCTCACTCTTACAATTTTACTCTAGACACAACATAAAACTATTTGAAAAATAGCATTTTTTCAGAATTCCTCTTGATCATCAGATATTTTATTTATCAATGATTTTTCATCATGTGCGAATTTTTGTGTGTAGTGTTTTATAAATCATTGTTTGTGTTCCCGTAATGAAAGCGGGGGGTTTGGCGCTTTAAAATCTGATTGAACCCACCATTTCGTTAGAAATGCCTGTACCAAGTCAGGGTGTTTACGGTTTTCACAGTTTTCCGGTTGTTGACTGATATTGTCTGTTTACATACTTATGAGTTTTGACTTTCCCTTTGTAAGATTGTTCGGAGTTCGGTAATTTTGTTATTACCCTTATTTTCAGTAGGATAATAAAGATACGCTAAGTACTGCACATATTGTACATGTAGTATCAAAGATAACAGCCAAAAGAATTAAAATCAAAACCAAACATACATTACATCTGAAAGTCTGACAAAGGGGCTCTGATATTAGATATCTACGATTTAATTATATGGCAGACGGCAGAAGGCAAAATACAAAAAATAGGAGGACAAACTGACTGATTTCATCCCCTCTTTTGAATAGACTGGATATCCTTCCTGCTATTGTCCTTTTGTTTGTAAAACATTTTTACTTTTGTACTGTTGTTGTTTGGCTCATAATCGTCCATTTAATTGAAAGTCTTATGTATTGTTTTATAACCAGTGAATTGCGACCAGATATATGACAGAGAAACCGCCTCATTATTTATCAAATGTATTTCCAATGCAGATTTAGATAACCTGCTGTCGTTATAAAGTAAAAAAAAAATGCTTAATTTATTTATTTATTTATAAATAAATAATTTATATTGTGCATACAACACACAGCATTTCTGTGTGATTCTTGTATGGAGGACATTTCAAACTGCCACACGTAGTCCTCACTGCATAAAACAAAGCTCCATTTTTATCTGATGTGTTATTATCGATTGGCTCAGCATCTTTGTCCACACAGACATAATCTTTGTTGTTGCTATGACCTATGTACGAAGTCATAAGAAACCCCGTATATTCTGCCTTCCATCCACTATAGCATGTTTGTTTACCTGAAAGAAAACAAAATGATAATTTAAACAAAAATGAAACTATAAATATATTTCCTTTTTTTATTCTGATAATATTTAATCATTCAAATTGTACCATCAACATAGCTAAAATATATATGGAGCGATAGTTTACATCGTTACGTGCCATTCAAATTGTCAACAAAATAATCATCGTTATTTGTTCAATAACACACTTTCAATATCACCATGTAAATAATACAAATATTTCTTGTTGTTGTTTTGTTCGGAATATCAGAGAGATATGTCTTTGCTTGTTATGTAAAGTAAAAGGTTTGATATTGAAAAAAAAATTAAAATATGAAACGTTTACCTGGTATCATGAGAACAGAAGACTTTCCTCTACGTCTACACACAGCACATGGAACATCTTTGTCATGTAAATTATCCAGTCCAGACGGCTTACTAGATCCACCAACCTCATACTCTGCTCCATATAACACATCATTAGCATATGAATATGGTTTGCCATTATCAGGATCATTTGGTAAACAGAGGTAGTTACTACCACCTCCTTTGTTACTGTATTGGTTACCTCCTGCTTGACCTACAATGATTAATATTACAATCATTAATGCAATTATATAGATAATAATGTACATTACCAACTACATTTATGATACTTTCTATTATTTTCATTTTAATTATTGGTCTCTATTGATCTAATTAGCAGAAAGTTCTACATCGTGTACATTAAGATTATTAGAGCAGTATAATGTTCTATACTACACATACAGTCAACAAATGAGGTATTTACTCAGTATAATTACAAACACCAAGCACGCATTGTGTAAAGTACAGTTACATTGTTTAAAGATAATATAAATCGTGGTAAATATGGCTTTACAAATTATTTAACTATTATATAATTATGGTGCCAGATAAAAGAGTAGAATACTCCTAGAAACTACTTGACCCGACAGATTCGTGGCACGTAAATTGTGCTGAATACAAATATATATATATGTGTGTGTGTGCTTAACCTTAGTCATAATACATTCTTTCCTATTGTTTTTCTAATACCTGAATACACAAGATGTCCGCCTCCTGGACAGTCTTTCCTTCCCCATCTGACGTAGACAGCTCCACCATCTGTGTGAAAAATAAATAGAAAACGTAAAAGATGTATCGAGAATACAATAAATTTTAAACTAAATATTAATATGCTACAATTTCTGATAATGCTTATCTAAACAATAACAAACAATTGATCACATAAAGTCTTCCACATTGACACTTTTGTCATTGTCTGAATAAAATACCATTTCTACAAACAACTGTGTACATCATACTTTTACTGTAAACGTGAAAAATAAATCAGTCAGAACGCATACGTACTTCACACTGGTAAAATATACTCTTATGGTTTCTGAATGACTAAGCATGTTTAACTCTTTTAGTAAATACTATTGACACATTAACAAATTTTCGGGGAATGAAAAGGGACATGTTTTGTTTTCTTCTATCGAAAACTCTGAAGCACAACATGACCAATTCGTTTAGCACAAAATCCTTTTCCTTTGTATATTATTTGCATAATGATGTTATGTTTTTCAAACAATTGAAAACTTTGAAGAACTATTTTAGTGCCTTAAGAGTTAATCTACTTAAAAGTATTACTCAGTTTAATATCAGAACACTCCGTCTTCCTTGATGTATGTAGATAGTGTTTCATCATATCAATTACAGATTGATCTGAGGCCGACAACGTGAAATCTGTACATTCATGGCAGTAAACAGCAATAACATACGTGAGAATTATGATAACAGTTGAAACCATATTGAAGTCTACAATGAGAAAATGTTGTTGTATTACTAATCATCGGGTTTGTAACAAGAGTAACACGACGGGGTCCAGTAGTGGAACAGGAGCATCTTTTCTGCTAAGTATCGCCCAAGACCTGGGTTATACCCTAGTCTTGTGAGGCGTTCACATTGATCTATCTGTATATATGTATGGTTGTATGTTTATTAATTTGTCAATCATTGTTTTTCACTTTTGTCCTATTGTCAACTGTATTCAATGTACTCCTTTTGATTACCCTCTTTGATATCTTCAAAACATTTCTAAGCTATATGCCAGATGATAATATTTGGCATAGAAAGATATGGAATAGTACATACATGGTTTAAGCTAAGCTTTATTTTGGGTGAACTCGATTCATTTTGTTTACTATTATTACTGTTATTGAACATTAACATATGCTTATATTAGTACACACCTGTAACTACGAAGTATGGTTGCTATGAGAAACGATGACAATATGGTGTGACAAGTACAACATACATATCACTTCTAATCGATATTTCTAAAGGTTAATTTAAAGCTTGCGTGTTTCTCTGTTTCATTATGCCGTGCGTGTATCTTTGTTTTATTATTTCGTGTGTGTATCGTCTGACAAAGGTAAAATAAAATATTAAATAGAGGAAGCTGTGAAAACAATCACAATCCGATAAACAAATCAATATCAGTGAAACATAAAGTCAATAAGAAATAAAATAATAAGATATCGGACAATTCGAACTCACCAAGCTAACTAAGAAAAACGGGGGTTGGGGGGGGGGGGGGAGGGCTTCTTAAGGTAAGATTGTGCTTATGCACGGTGGTGAGGTTGGTGTCTTAAGCATCCTTCAATCTCCCCCATTCATATAATCACTTTTCCATCAGATCATGTTATATATTAAAAAAAACAAACAACATAAATTGTTATTATAGATTAATTTCATTTCACAATAAAGAAGGGTATATGAATAAACATATTGATAAAGCATATCTTAATAAACCCGCCCATTGTTATATTGAAGTGGCTAATTTACGATCAAATAATATATTTGGAAGCTGAAAAAGTCTACCAATTCCAGCACACTTCTATACATAGCTTTATACAGGAAGTAACACACACCCAACCTGAACAGTTGCAGTAGTGAAATTTATTTATTCACACAGATGTTCCAGTTGTTGGCCTTCTTTAGATTTCGTTCTGTAAAACGTAATATATTAACTCTCAAAGAAAATACAATAAAACTGTAACAATTTGGTGTATACAAAGGCACTTTCTGTCGTTACACTCCAACGTATTTTACTAGTACACATAATCAATAATGTGTCCACTAGAGTTATCTCTCTTTAAGCATATTTTAATATAATTTATATGTACATTGTAACTTGAACATGTTGAACTGATTTCTTGAAATGTATTTATTAATTCACATAAATTATATTTTTCTCTCATCATACCAGCAGATAATACACAGGAGATACGTGTAGTCCTAATAAATATATGGCATCAACATGTCATATTAAGTAAGAATACAGTTATACTTTGTCACATGATGGTGACATTTTGAGGGGTTACTAATATGAGTAGGCGCGGTCTATAGAGAGGACGTAAGTGAACGTGTATGTGTAAAACAAAGTTTTTATAAGACTAAGAGGTACTAAGAACCTGCTTGTTTTGTAAAAGTTACTATTTCATACTCTTATTATCCCCATTGTGTTTATAACTTGAACTAACATCTTCTAGCTTGCAACTAGATGTAATACTTTATACAACAGAAGCTCTTCAACCTATAAAACATATTTTCCTGCTTCTGGTTGGAATTGAACTAACATATTTTAGCTTGTAACTAGATGTAATACTTTATACCACAGAAGCTCTTCAAGCTAGTAAACATGTTTCCTGCTTCTGGTTAGACTTGAACGAACATCTTCTAGCTTGTAACTAGTTATAATACTTGATACAACAGAAGCTCTTCAACCTATTAAAAAATGCTTCCTGCTTCTGGTTAGACTTGAACTCACATCTTCTAGCTTGTAACTAGATGTAATACTTTATATAACAGAAGCTCTTCAACCTATAACACATTTATTCCTGCTTCTGGTTAGAATTGAATTAACATCTTCTAGTTTGTAACTAGATGTAATACTTTATAGCACAGAAGCTCTTCAACCTATTAAGCATGTTTCCTGCTTCTGGTTAGACTTGAATTAACATCTTCTAGTCTGTAACTACAATGTAGATGTAATATGTTATACAACAGAAGCTCTTCAACCTAAAAACATTTTTTTCCTGCTTCTGGTTAGACTTGTGAAATAAATCTTCTGATAGTTTGTGCACATGTGAAGAAGCAGTGTATAAGAATAACAAATATTGACACAATATTATTAGATGTAAAAGCATTTTCAAATACCATCCACCATGTTTGCGTAGGAAAAAATACGAAATTAGGAAACAAATTGACCAAGCCGGTGACAGTGATAAAAGTTTGTGTTTACACAAGATGTCAACATTTTATGCGAAATTGACATAGAAGTATCTTTTTGTAATTTATTCAACGAAAACACAATATTGTATTTAATAAAAACAAAGCAAATTTGCTATTATTTACTTTCGTATCTATGTTGGCTTTACACATGTGGGTTTAAATGTTAGCGCCTACACATTCTTAGTCTCCCGTGAGGACTCGAGTACTAGTCGATCAGTATAGATACACCATGGGTGGGACTAAAATTAACTCGCTCTGAAATATAGTCCCACCCATGCTAATCTATAAAAACACAATCATTTCCCATACAGTAACTAAGACATACAACTTAGCATTACATTCACGGAGGTAGTTCATATATTCTGACCATGCAAATCCAGGACACATGTATTTGTAGCATTGAATTGTGTCTTCTAGTTCAAAGTGTCCGCCGGACACCTTTACATATGTTATAGTGTCCAGAAGACACTATTTCATATCGCAATCTCTATAAAATATTGTCCGGGGGGACACTTTATCATAGGACACTATTATGTATTACCCTAACCCTAACCCTATACTAGGGCACAATTTCAGATCGTAATCTCTATACAATATTGTCCGGGGGGGGGGGGATACTTTTACATAGGACACTATTATGTCTTACATATTCACAGTACTTCAATGTTGAAATATACTTATTTGTTAGTTTTGAGAGTGTAAATGGATATGTTTTGTATAGTTTCATTGTGAACGATTCATTGCATATGTTGTGATGCACATTGACATTTGAAGAAGCAGTGCATAAGAATAAAAAATATTGACAATATCTGTTGTAGATATTGTTTTTACACACTTCATGGAATGATGGATATATCGGTAAACAGCAACAAAATATAGGTAATACTGAACCAGAAAGATGCACAAGTGCATGCATGCCTAACAACTCAAACTTTCCAGTCTGGAAATACAGAGCAGAACATTTCTTCAGAAAGTCGAAATATAAATCAGAGGATCTGAATGAGTTTAGTAAAACTCATTTCCCATCATAAACTTGACATGGCAAGACGCAAATTACTATAGACTTACTTTTTCAAATTCTTTTAATGTTTAAAGTTATCAAAAAGACTATTTTTCGTTTAATATTTAGGGAGTTCTACCTACTTTATCGTAAATTACTTCTTCTACATCCGCCGTTGATAATGGTTTCCATGTTTGTTCAAATGCCATTTTATGGTGGGATTCTGAGGACAAATCACTACTTCAAAATTAATCCCTATCTATTGTCGATGAATTCAAGGACACAATATTATTAGATGTAGCGCATTTTCAAATACCACCCACAATTTGTGCATAGGAAATATTACGAATAAAAAAATTCCCAAGACGATGACAGTGATACAAGTTTGTCTTTACACAAGACGTCACGATTTTATTTCATACAAATTTGACATTGTTGCCAAAATGTTTTTTTTTTATTTATTGATTGAAAATACACTATTTTATTCTATAAAAACAAAACAAAGTTGCTATTATTTAATTTTTCCCATGAAAGTATTTACTTTCTTATCTATGTTGGCTTACACATCAGAGTTTAAATGTCAGCGCCCCAACATTTTTAGTCTCGCAATCGCGAGACCGACGCGAGAACTAGTGCATCAGTATGTGATATACCGGGGTGATCTACCGCAATGAGGACTAACGTCCTCTATTATGACAGGGCTAATAATCACCCGTACAAATATAAACTATGAACAAACTATCTTCTATATGTTTACCGGAAAATATTCTTGCGGAAAAATAACATCACATAAAGCATATCCGAAAGCATTCTTGTTCATAATATTGCGGAACACTGCTAATGTTGACCTCAAATATTGCGAACTATTGATCCTGCACTTCTGGAGAAATTTAGTTAAAATTGCTACTATTACATTGATTCTATTACCCACTTAGCCTTTAAAATAAAAACAAGATATATCTTAACTAGATCGCAGCAAGTTGTGCTCTAATTTTCTCATTTAAACGTCATTTTTTAGCATTAGACGTAACATGACAACACTGTATCTTTTTGACAAACAATTAAATTTTCAAACTTACTCATTGAAGAGTTTAAAGATACCAAAAGGGTAATCAGAAACCGTAAATCGAAGAAGAATAGAAAACACAATTGATAAAGAAAACGGACAAACAACAATATTAAAAACTAACTACACAGAGCAAGTTCCTACTCCACTAGTGACACCCGACGTGTTACTCTAGTTACAAAGTCGGCTACAAGCCATGAATGAGGAAATGACCGGACAGTGCTTACGACAAGTGGAAGATATCCGTGGTCATTTGTTACTCAGATATTCCGTAAGGGATGACTAAGCTATGATGGCGACCGTAATACTTTAGAAGTGATGAATTCAAAGTAACCAATAGAAACTCTTGGTTCAGTACCTTCCTTGTTAGCATCAACTTTCCATTAAGGAAATCCTGGTACCTGAATCCTGAACCATAAGCTCTAGAATATAGAATCAACTGAGAGATATATACTCCATATTGCTGCTGGAATGTTACTACATACAAATGGAAAGTTAACAATGGAAAAATTGAAATCATCTCTTTTATCGTAAACTGTCGTTTGTAATCTTCCCTCCATTTCGAGCAGATCAAGGTAGATATTTGCAGGACATGTACGATGCGTTAGCTTTCAGTAATGTGAATTATTATCCTAGATAAACATGTATTCTCTCGTTGTTCAAACAGATAATTCGTTAATTCCTGTCTAAAATGAAAGATCAAATTATCACCTGTTCAGGTTTCACTGGTTCTGTAGGAATTGTATCACTGTTACGTCCATTGATTGTCTGGAAACAACAGGTCTAGCAGATTTGTCCTCGTGGTTTTTCAGTAGCGCAACACATGAATTGTGAACATACAGAGGACGGTAATGATAACGAATAATTCTACCAATATTGAATGACAAGATAATTCTACAATTACTTGAAATCTACTAAAACAAACAGACCTCCACCTACTACATTGAATAAACGAAATATTTCCATGGACTAGGAGAATTGTAAATCTAATCTTTTGAAATTAAATGTTACATAGAATACGTTCTGTAATAAAATGTTGATGGTAAAAGAAAAAATAATATACACAACAGAAAAGGGATACGGGTAGAACTAATAAATAAATAGTATTAAATTGTCATATTAAGGAAGAAACACTTGATAACAAGGATTGAACCTTTATATCTATATCATCACCTGTGGTCTCTGGTGGACTTTATGTTATAATATATGTGGTTTCATAACAAAACTGCAGGAAGTCACCATATATCGTATTTTCTATTAGGAACTGGTGAATATATAATGTCGTTATACCTCATTAATATATATTTCTTAATATGCGTCTCTTATTGGTTCTTCTGGATCACGTAACCTGTGATTATGTCTTTACACACCTGTGGTGGAGTCATTATTGTTCATGTGATAGATATCACCTATCAATATTGACTCCATGCAAACACAAATGGCCGCTTTTATCTCTTGAATTTCAAAATGCACGATTTGACATATGCAATTTGAAATTGGTATTTGATGGTTCTCCAATAAACGCACAGTATCAAGAGAAAAGGGGTATACTAAAACAAGTGTTGGCCTCGGTCATGTCGGGTTTCCTCGAGTCACATGTATTGGGTCTATATTTTCTGTTTTTGAACCCACAAAGAATAATTAATTATATTAACACATCTATTTGTGTTTTCTTTGAGACCAACATGACCATCATGTCCACTTGGGCTATTTCATATTTTTTCTCCTTCTTCGTTGTCGTATATTTTATTCTCTAATTATATTGACTGAACTATTTTAATGTTCACTTTGCTGGCCAGTGAACATAGCAAATGAAGGCTCTTTGGTTTTATTGCTCTCAAACACTTTTAAATTACTTGGCTTTTCAATCTTTTGACTTTGAGCGTAACTGATGAAAGCTTTTATAGAAGCGTGTAATAAATCATATATTTATTTTCATATTTGTCTTGTGTTGACCAAACATTCAAGATGGGGAACAAAGAACATTCTTTTTCTTATAATCTTTAAACGTGATAGAACAGAAACTGTAAATGAATGAGTATTATATTTTGTATTTTATATAAGTTTATTTAGATACCAAAGGAATGACGAGAAGCCTTACATTGGAGAAGGACAGACATGAACATAGGTAAAAGTAAAAGGAGAAATGGACAAGTAATGACATACAACATATTACACAGAGCAACATGAACATCACTAAAAAGCGGTCGTCAACTTATTTAGTTTTTTTATATATAAAATTGTTACATAATGGAATGAAAACACAATCATAAGCAGTATGATTCGTCTGTTTTTTTTATGAATGACAGATATACCATCCACTAGAAATGCTTTAGATTATATTACTTAGTACCATAATCCTTGATGAAATATTATATCAAGAATTTGTAGATATGATTTACTGGAATTCACATAAACTATGACACGATAATCAAATATTTGTGTTCAAATTTACGACCTGCTTGATGCTATCAGTACGCAGTTGCTACATGTTTGAAATATTGAGTGTCATTAAACCTTAAGGTTGGGCATTTTCATATGAGGAAGAAAGATATGTTCGTTGAAAAATATTAATCCCTGAAATGTAGTATTTACTATTTCAAAAATAGTAGGTTTGCTATGTATGCAAAACAAATATGATATATTATTTTGCTCATAAGAATAATTTGTTGTTGAATATTCTGTTACTAGAATAGTCTAGAAAAACCTTAAGTGACAGAAATTGGGGGCTCGTCCGCGATAACGATTACTTGTGAGACAATTTTATTTAATAGAAATTATTCATAGAAGTCGATATCTTTTCCTGAAGTATTCATTTATTACCACCAACAATCGAAATGGGATTTTCAGCAGACGAATTTATGTCAGATCCAAAAAGGGAACCGCTTGAAGGACTGAAAAAAAATTTTTGACACTAGGCAAACATTTGAATTTGGAGGTTAAAAACACCATCTTAAAATTTGAAATCCGTAACATTATTGCTACATATTTAGTAGATGGAAAAATTTTGGATGAAGAAGCTTTGGAATTGGCTTGAACTTTTAGGGCTGATACTGTAAAAATGAGCGAAATTTAAATGCAAGAGAAAATTAGATTAAAAGAAATAGAAATGGAAGAAATGATAATACAGGAAAAGAGAAGAGCTGAAGAAATACAATTGCAAAAGGAAGAAATGCAAATGCAGTTAAACATGAAAGAACTTGAATTGGAACAATTCAGGTTTTCAAAAGAAAAAGAGGAAACAGTGTATGTGGTGTTACTTCAGTACAAATTAAATTTTATTTTGCAAAAACATCAGATTTGTTCCACCTTTATTGGAGAAAAAAGTGGACACATATTTTGACCATTTTGAGAAAATTACCAAAAGTCTGGTTTGGCTCAATGAATACTGGACCTTACTTTTACAGAGTGTCCTGATAGGGAAAACTCGAGAAACTTATGATTCCCTTGATTTAAAACAAAGTTCTAAATATGAGTGTGTGAACACATTTATTTTGCATTGGTACTGGAGGCTTATCGACAACAATTTAGAAGATGTAAGAAAACGTAATGATGAGACTCATGTTAAATTTGCCCATGAAAAAAGAACTTTTGTTTGAAAAATGGCTCACTTCTATAGAATTATCTAAAAATTTGTATAAACGTAGGAAATTAATGTGTATTTAAGAATTTAAACAATTCATTTATTCAGATATTAAGACTGACCTAGATGAACATAAAGTATCCAGCTTAGCAGAAGCCGGTACTATGGCAGATGATTATGCACTGACGGATAAATTCATTTGTTTGAAAAATAAAGGTGTTGGATGTGTCTCAAATTTGAATTATGTAGAGAATAGGTTCCCTTCCTATCACCAATTTGATAAACTAAAATCAGGTTCTTGGCAGAAAAATAGAAAGAGTTAGAGACCTATCGAAATAGACAAAGGGGAATTACCTAAGTCAGTACCATCTTGTTCTTATTGGAAGAAAAAGGGACACCTTGTTTCATAATCACTTTATTGGCCAGTCATGTTGAATTTCGGATCGGGTCAGCACTGACATTTTTGATTTTGCAAAGTACCACCTAATCACCAAATAAATATGTTTATTAAGTTTAGTTCCAATATGCCAAGAAGTTTCGTCAGGGAAGATTGAAACGTGAAAAAGTTTACAGACAATGATAGACGCAAAGACGTGACCGTTCATTTCCTTTTCAATGGAGGTTGGGACATATATATTATTTCTATTATTTTCTCTCAGTTCTTCCCATCAATTGTAAATGTTCGATGCCTTAGATAAATTAATTTTAGTTTACGTAAAAATTATATGTGCTTCTAGTATGATTTATTGTGCTTGCTTTTCTTAATGGCAATCTTTTAAAATAATTAGAATACGTGTAATTGTCACTTTTAGCTTTTTAGAGTTGATATACAACATATTCAGTGAATTACTGTTTAATGGTTTTCCACATCCGGGTTTAAATGTCAGCGCCCGAACATTTATAGTCTCGCGAGACCGACGAGAGAAATAGTCCATCAGTATGTGGTATACCGTAATGAGGACTACCGTCCTCTATAAAATATAGTTATTTTTATTGGTATGTGTTGATACAAATCACGCGACACCATAAGAAAGTAGAAGACGACAGTTTCAAAGTGGAGACTGCTTTCTCAGGGAAAGCTACGCGGTGGAATAATGAGAACATATGCGCTTTGACAAGAGTCAACAATAATAAAGAGATAGTTCACTCCATGTCTCACCAGCAATGATACAAATATTTCCGAATGACTATCATTGGGGATTGTTGCAAAATTCTAGTCCGCATACTTTGTCCCACATGAGGCATCATATCTTTAACATTTAACCTTATAATATCATAACTTGGGTCAGATATAGTTATGATTTATCTAAGAAAGACATTTTTATAGAGGATTCAAATGAAACTTTTCAAATGTTTAAGTATACATGTACATTTGTACAGATGCATGTATTTAGCACAAATTAATTTACATGACTCTTTGAATAAAATTGATTACAGGTTTTTAATATATGGCAAAACGCTGACCTGAACAAAATAGCTATATCTATAGCATGTACGCATATATTTCTTTAAATATTTTCCTATATCAATAGGTTTCAAAATTTGAAACCACCATATTGGGTCATAACGCAGAGCCAATTGTTATGCTTAGTGAATACATGTAGTTTTTCGCTTTACGTAACTTCTAGTTGAGACGAATATGCTTGACGGGTACTATTCCTATGCAGCAAGAACTGGGGGCGGTTGCCCCCAAGCTTTTGAGATAACAATGGAAACAATACGTTGTTGTCCGCTATATTTGGAGGTAAATATATATGTTATGCCCCCTTCTCCCACCGTAAGTAACCATGATGCATTTCAGTAGATCGTTTTCACGTAGACATTTATTTCACATCGCAGTATTTTCCATATAACGTCAATAAATAGTTCCAACTTAAACTATTGGAAAAGTCCGTTAAAATTTGATGATATACTCGTACCACATTCCGCTTTAAATTTGGAATTCTTGGACGTCTTCCAATTTTGATGCCAAATACTGTCAATTAATTGAAAATTGAACATTGGAGCACGAATTCTGTGGTTTTTTTTTTTGGTCAGTCGAAATCTACTTGCATGCAGTTGCATTTGTGTCAAAAAGTATCACGTCACTGAGATTTAACCTTGATATAATAATTACGTTTTAGGAAGCGCACATTTCCACCGTTTTGATGCTTGTTTGATTGTTTGATGGTCTTGAATATGCCAGTTTCAACAATATGTCAGTTATATTGCGGCGATTCCGTTTTCTTTATCTGGATAGATCTCCTTGCAGTAAAGAGAAAATAGTTTCTTTTCAGCAACGACATAATCACAAAAGAAATATCCGTTTTGTAAATATGACTTAGGAGGAAATTGGAAAACGCCAATCTATTTGAAAATTATACACAAACATTTTATTTTGGGTATGATATTTACCAGTGATGGAATAGTATGATTCCTCATTGTATTGATATACATTCATTTAACGTTTCTTTTCAGCGATTGACGATTTACGACTGCTCCGACCAAGTCGGTAATTTGCGACCAAAAATATCGTATATCGGAAGTCGGTAAGTTTTGTGAAACGGTCGTATGTCGCAAAGAGAGTCGTTGGACCAAATTTACGATTTACGACCTTTCATGAAACGGGGGACTGGTATTTTTAACAACATATTTCAATGGTAATTTTTTTCTGGAAAGAGATATTTTAATGATATTTTGTGGGCACAAGCATATAGTAATAACACAGTTTTATTAGCAGCATTAAGATATAACAAGACAAGGAGGACATCTATAGAACGTTGAAAGGAAAAAGAGCCTTTATTTAACTGCCCATACCCAATGTAAACAATCTGCGTTGGCAAGAAGCTTCAAATTGAGGGGTTATTTACAAAAGCACAGATGACCTTATCTTTGAGAAGATAATGAAAATAGAGTTGTCTCCCATACTCGAGGCCTACACCCTTAAACAAAGTATATTTTCTCTCATTGTTCAAGCAGATAATACTTTAATTCCTCTCTAAAATAGAGGCCGTAATTCTACAAATATTACATGTCAAGATATATCTATACTTTCTTGAAATCTTCTGAAACAAATATACCTTATCCTGTTGTATTGAATAACCGCGATTTGTTTCCATGGACTCAACCTAAGAAATGCTTACATTTTACCAGTAACATAGAATGCATTTAATAAAAGCAAAATCATACACACAGATGAAGGAGATATATGTTAGACTAATAAATAAATGACATCAACCTGTCGTATTAAGCAAGAATACAATTGATAACAAAGGCTGGACCTTTATTTCTAAATCATCAGCTGTAGACTTTATGATATGATATATGTGGTTTCATAGCAAAATTATGTAAGCAACTGGTGAATATATAATATTGTAATGCCTCACATATTATAAATTAATACGATTGGCTTAGGTAGCACCACGTGACATTCCTTTAATCAGATATTTATTTTTCAAAATCTCGACTGCCGTGGTATAACTCGTTATTACCCGGGAAATAGCCCTATCCGTTTCCTCAAGGGGAGATAGTGATTACGCCATCAGTCTTCTGGATGAATAATGGCTGTTGAAATTTACTGGATACTTGTCGAAGGGTGATGGTTTTCTCTAGATAGTCTGTTTCCTCCAATAATATTACCTGCCACGAGATTATGCAAATGTGTATAAAGTGGCATTAAAACTCCATAAATCAAATCAATCAAGTTAGCAAGGTTAATAAAGCAAATAGCAAGAGGAAGTCTGTTGAAAATTGTCTACACTATGGGTTGAATGAGATGAAATAGGCATAACATATCGTGTTTATTTATGTGCAGTTTCAAAAGTTTGTTTCGGTATTATAAAACATTTACGGCCTAGTTAGGAGATGGATATCCAGAATTATCAACCCACCAATGTTATTTACCCTTGAGCTAAAGCCCTCAATAGCCCTCGGGAAAATACCCTGAGATGGGTTGATAATTCTCGATATCCATCTCCTACCATAAGTGTATATTATTATACTTCATTAAACTGTATTGATTAATACACGTTTCATATTTGTTTTTTTGGGTCACGTGACCTGTGATTATGTTTAGCAGTATAACCTGGGATGGAGTCATTTTTGATAATGTGATAGACATATAAACTAGCAATATTGACTCAATCCAAAAACAAAATGGCCGCTTTCATTTCTTGAATTTCAAAAAGCACGACTTGACATGTTCAGATCGCGATCATGGGTTCAGTCCAAGTTATATCAAAA
This sequence comes from Bathymodiolus septemdierum, assembly GCA_963383655.1. Lineage (NCBI taxonomy): Eukaryota > Metazoa > Mollusca > Bivalvia > Mytilida > Modiolidae > Bathymodiolus > Bathymodiolus septemdierum. The sequence goes on along the minus strand of OY726518.1, from coordinate 111,757,974 downwards.
TATACTTTAAAATTGGTATTTAATGGTTCTCCAATAAGCTTGCAGCTTTAAGAGAAAGGAGATATAATAAAACAATCGTTGGTCTCGATCATGTCAGGTCACATCGAGTCACAAGCCTTGGGTCCACATATCCTGCTATTGATCTCACAAATAATAATCTATTGATATGAACATATTAATTTGTTTGAAACAGTTCAACTGTGTATTCCTAATGAGGTTGATATGGCCTTCGTGATCACCCGAGCTATCTCATCATTGTGTGTACGTCGTTGTCGTTTATTTCTTTCTCTAAATCCGAGGAACTAAATGAAAGCTAACTTAGCTGGCCAGTGACCGTCTCTAATTTAGGGTCTTCTGTTATTGTGAAATATTAATCAAAGAAATGTATCATTGTGTCTACTGTTGAATGACGATGAGAAACTCGTAGCATAATACGACACCAAACTGCTTACGGTCGTAGGTAAATTATTTAAAGCCATTCAGACAAATTCCGTTTTACTTTTGTAGTAATATACAGAGCTTTCTGTTTTTGATCCGGAAGTCATCTCATTTTCCCATGCATGTTCAATGCTGTGTACCACTGAATCACTTAGTTTATCAACATGGTGGTAACATGATATCAGTTACTGCTGGTTAGATAATGGATATATATTCTTTGTGTTTGGAATTTTCTTGTTTGATCATTGTCTGATTCTTGATCTTTCAATTTTTGATAATGATATAATTTGTACAGTCGTAGCAAATCATGTTCAAGTACTGCAATACATATAAGTGATAACATGGAGCTTACATTTTGGTGTCCTATACTTGTAGACCCACCCGTTTAATCTGTTTGTTGGTTACGATTCATAGACAGAGATATATGTGCATTAACAGTGCATTGGGTGATTTATTGTCATTTTATGTATTGCTTGTGAGAGGAAGCATATTTAGAAGCTGACATGAACCTGGATCGCTGAAAAAGTAATAATATCTGTTGAACTATTGCATATCGTTGCATCACTTAAATGTCATTCCATTTTTCCATGCAACATATCAAATCAAATCAAATGTAGCAACTACTATGTCTGATTCCTAAGCTGTAAGATGGCAAAGTATTAAAATAATAGACCTGGCAGTCTTCCAGTATATTTACCAAAGTTGCATTTAAAATATTTGACTTAATGTACTGAAGCATGCATCCCTTAAATAAAATGAGGCTAGTACAAAGTACAAACAAGTTTGGAGAACATACAATATTATAGAAATTAATTTATTTGACCATGATATCAAATGTCAAGGTCACAGTGTTTTCATTTGTCTACTTGAGACTCTGGCATTTCTTGATACATTTACATGCAAATTCTGAAGGGAATGGATGTTGAAGCAAACAAGCTCAGCCATTTTTTTTCAAAGATTGTCGATAGAGTCCATGTTAAACTTTGGTCCTTGAAGACTCGAACCATATTGAAGCTGGTGCTCACTTTTGTACTAGACTGAATCTCCATTAGAGTTGGATATTGAATGTCAGTTACATTTACCTTTCTGGTTCAAGAGAATTTTGTTTTTATGCAGCTCACCCGATTAACATTCTTATAAACTAGCAATGCATATCTGTAAATTCTAAGAAAACAACTTTTATTCATCGTCCATAATATTATATGTTTAAAACAATGGTGGCGACCATGTTTTTTTTCAATCGGCACAAAAAAACGCAAAATTAATGCCACCTAATGAACATTCCTACAATATCTTAATCAAATATTCCCATTTATTTTTTCAGAAGAAAATTTGTGGGATTCCAGCCAACCATGAAACATTATTGGCTAGTCATGTTGAATTTCGGATCAGCACAAGCAATTCCGACTTTGTAAAGTACCAGCTAATCATCACCTTGTGAAGCTTCTTGTGAAGCATAATTCCAATGTGGCAGAAAGTTTCGGCGAGGAAGATTGAAATGTGAAAAACTTATCGACGACTATGGATACAAAGACAGAACAATTCTTCACATGACCCTTTCTTTTCGGTTTCAATGGGGGTTGGGACATATACATGTTTCCATTTTTTCATCTCAATTCTTTCCATCATTTGTAAATGATCGGTCCCTGGAAAAGAATAATGTTGTGTTTGCGCAAAAATTGGATGTGGTTGTCGTATTGTTTATTGTATCTGCTTTTCTTAAAAAAATAAAACAATTAATTGTTACTTTTTACTTTTCAGAGTGGATAGACAACATTCATTGATTTAATTTTTACTAGTTCGCGGCTTCAATAACGATGTGCAAAGAAAAGCTTGAAGATATGAAAGGATAATGAAAATCCATCAATCGAAGGAGAGATAGTGCAATGGCCACAAGAAAAAAGGAATACAGAAGAAACACCATTCAGAACACTGGATATTGAACAACACAAATCCCGCTATTATTTGATCTAGAAGGGCCCCAGTCGAGTTACTCGTGTCACAAAGAAGTCATGAATGGGGAAAGGACCAGATTATGATAATGACGCATGGAATATATAGGTGGTCATTTGTGACACAGTTATTCCGTAACGGATAACCGAATAATGGTGACGATCGTATAACATTCTAAGCGATTACTTAAACTTAACCATTATGCACCCTTATTTATGTAGTTTCCTTGTAAGCTGCAGCCCACTCTCAAGGAAAGCATGATATAAACCACTATCTCTAGAATATCGTATCCACTGAGAGATATATACTCCATAAACAGGTGCTGCTGGAATGTTGCTCCATATAAATGCAAGGTTTACTGTGGGTGTCAATGTATGAAGAAGATCTAACTGTATCTGCGCATCCTTCATTTCAAGCTCAATGGGATAGATGTGATCAACACAATCACCAAGCGTATATAGTGAAAGGACTACAGCGGAAAGTGAAATAAAAGGATCGGACTAGCATCTTTTCGTGTTTCTTGAGAAATCCGTGTATGAAAGCTGTTTCATCCAAATAAAGGTAGAAGTCAACAAGAAAGGAACTCAACTGGTACCCATAGGTATGGCGACTGTCTGTTGAAATATATATCCACCAAGCATATCAAATAGTTGTGTAGAGGGTAGAGAGGTCAACTGTTTTAATGTTATTGCATGAGGAGAGGAACATTGAATGTGCCTACTAAAACAGATATTTAATCTCTTGTTTTGGGTCAATATAACGGTGTAGAATGACACGTTTGAGTTCCTGTTTTATTTGCATTTGACGACGGGTGACGAATATGTAACAGAAGAAACTGACATTCCAGCACACCTGATTCTATATAAGTTATTCTGATGGTGATATTCCAAGCTTTAGTTGTTTTGTTTTTATTTATTTGTCTGTATATCATTATTGCTTATAATTCCGGATCTAACATTTGTTTAAAACTTGCGTACTCTGTACTTTTGTGTCCTTTGATTCAGGTACTCATGTAATGCATGATATGTGTGTTTGTTTGTTTGTTTGGTGTTTAACGCAACTTTAAACAATATTTAAACGATGCTTGGCGCAAGTCACTGACAAACTTTATCACATCATGCTGCACACCTCGGCCTGATCAAGATTCGAACTCAAAACATCATTGGTGATAGGAACTGATTGCATAAGTAGTTGTAAATCCAACTACCATACGAGATAAGGATATTCAAGTTTAATGGTCATCAAACCTTCGAGTACGATTGTTCTACTCGTTAACCAAATTGTCAAATCAAGGCAAAATATGTTCATTGAATATGCTGGCTGTATACCAAAAATATGTCCAAGGCAATGGCTCTTCATTGGGAAAATTTCATTCACTGTAAAGTAAATCAAACTATATTAATTAATGCTTTTATTCATGTAAAAATAAAACATTTATGTTGTACATACAACACAAAGCATTTTTGTGTGATTCTTGTATGGTGGACATCTCAAACTGCCACACGTGGTCCTCACTGCATGAAGCAGAGCACCGTTCTTATCTGATTTGTCACTGTCTATTGGTTCAGCATCTTTGTCCACGCAGATATAATCTTTATTGTTAAAAGTTTTGTGCTCAGTCATAAGAAACCCCGTATATTCTGCCTTCCATCCACTATAGCATGTCTGTTTACCTGAAATAAAATGGTAATACATATTTTAAGTTGTCGTTGCTGAAATATTATATCGCTATAACAACTACTAAAATTACGTCATTATCTTGCATTCAAATAATAAACAGCAAAGTCAGCTTTAATTACTGTTTAATAATATTTCCTTTTCATGTTGTTGCTTTGGTCGTAGCGTCTGAGAGCTATATAATACTCGGATGTTATGGATTAAACATTGATTAATTTAAAAACTAGAGTTTGCTTTGCTATTCAAAAAATATGTAAAACAAAACGTTTACTGGTACGTCTACATACAGCACAAGGAACATCCTTTTGAAACACATTATCCAATCCAGATGGCTTAGCAGGTCCACCCGTCTCATACTCTGCTCCAAGTTTGATAACACACTTATAGTACCATGTCTATATTATTACTATTTGTTTTAGTTGTTTTGATCGGAATGTCACAGAGAGGTATATCATGTTTTGGTATCATGGTAGTTATGTAAATTAAAACCAGCAGTTTGCTTTGTTTTACCAAATGTATTTTAAAGCTAAAATATGTACCTGGTATCATGAGAACAGACGACTTTCCTTTACGTTTACATACAGCACAGGGGACATCTTTATTCCGTAATTCAGATCCACCCGTCTCGTATTCAGTTCCATATAGCACATCATTAGTATATGAATATGGTTTGCCATTATCAGGATCATTTGGTAAACAGAGGTAGTTACTACCACCTCCTTTGTGATTGTAGTAGTTGCCTCCTGCCTGACCTACAATAATTAACATTACCATGATTAACACAATTAAATCAAAAATGCTCTTCATATCGCATATCATGTTATAGCTAAATTTGCTTTATTTTTATTATTTCAATTTTAATTATTTGTCTTTGTAGGATACATATAGCACAAACGTCTACATTTTTGTACACTATTAAATATTTAGAGCAGTATAAGTTTCTACACTACATAAGTAGTCAATACATGATATATTTACTTAATTACATTAGAAAAAGTGAAGATAAATCGTTGTAAATATAGTCTTAACAAAATATTTGTTGGCCATTGTGTTCTTCTTCGATTGACGGATTCTGATTACCCCTTTGGCATCTTCAAAATGTAGAATTATGGTGACAGATAAAGTGAAGAAGCTACTTGATCCGACACAATCGTGGCATTGTAGATATGTTGAATACATCAATATACATATATATATATATATATATATATATATATATATAAACGTCTAAAATGCAGCACAACAACATCAGCAAAGATGCTAAAATATAGCAAAAATAGCAATAAGTCTACAAAAAGTTTATAATTATAATCAAATTGACGGATATATCGCTTAACCGATAAGTTTCATCAGCGTCTGTAATCTGATCTGAATCTGACGATCAGATTGTTACGTGACCATCAGTTATCGTGACGTAAAAAAACATAATCTTGAACTCTATGAAATCATAATCTTGAACTTTATATTATTCAAATATATATGTACACTCATTTATAAACAATATGAAATGAAAGGACCAGGCACTGGTTGAAAGCATCAATACCTTTCACTCAGTAGTTGCCATCCTAAGCACTGTTTTAAGAGTATCCCATTCAGCCAAGCCATTAGGGTAAAACGAATATGTTCCACTGTTGAATCCACCAAGCAAAGACTAGGAGATTTACGCCATCATTTGAAGAGACGGGAATATAATGACACAGTTATAGAGAGTGGGTTTCCAAAGGCCAGTGAAATTAACACAAATGACCTCCTGCAGTACAAAGAAAAAAAGATCAACAAACTGGTTCCTCTTGTTCTCACCTGCCATCCTTCTTTAGAGAAAATTTCAGTTATTGTCCGTCATCATTGGTAAGAAATTGAAAAAAGTGAAACGCTGGCCAAGTTGTTCTCTGAACCACCCGTTGTAGCGTTCCGGCGACCTAATAGTATTAAGGATACACTGGTCAGAGCTGCGGTATCTAGACCTTCATATGTTTTACCTCTTTTGTTCAAGTGTTGTTGTAAATACTGTTATAGTGACAACCGGAAACACGCACAAGTGTTCCATAGCAAGACGAGAGGAAAGGAGTATAAGGTCTTTTGCAATGTCAATTGCAAAACACCTAATGTGGCTTACCTCCTTGACTGTCACGTCTGCGGGTCGCAATACGTAGGAGAAAGTGTCTAACCATTCAACAAAAGAATGAATGGAAACAGAAGTGACCTTACGGGAAAGACGCTCTTGCCCGTGAGTCAACACTTTGTGTCGCCGGGGCACTCATTGGATGACTTTGTCAGATCCACAATTTATATCATTGACCAGAATTCAAGTTGGAAAGAGAATCAAAGACTAAAAAGAGAGAGTTTTTGGATCCGCGAGTTACGAACATTACATTCGGAGGGCATAAACAGAAACGACTAAATCTTTTTTTTTTTTTTTTTTTTTAACCAGTTCTTAACTAGTTTGTAAATTTCATCATTACATTTTCTCATTGTTTTCATATTGTCTATAAATTAGTGTACATATATATTTCAATAAAATTAATTCAAGATTATGATTTTTACCTCACGATAGCTGATGGTCACGTGACAATCTGATCTCCAGATCATCTTTCAGATCAGGCTAAAGACGCTGATGAAGCTTGTCGGTCAAGCCAAATATCCGTCAATTTGATTATAAGTATACTCTTTTTGCAGATTTATAGTTATTTTTGTTATATTTTAGCATCTTTTTTGATATTGTTGTGCTGCATTTTAGACGTGTATTTATCATTTTTGTTTGTTACACATAATCTTAACACTTGTTTCCGATCCGACATCCGGTATTTTTTCATAGGTTTATAAAGGAGTGGATATGATCGAGTGGTCTAGTGCGCTGGACGTAAGGCTAAGCGAATGGTGATGCAGTGTATCAATGGTGTAGGTTCAAATTCCGTCGAGGGAAGAACACAAATTCGACAGCCCTAAAATCTAATTCTAACACTGTTTCGTTTCATTGTGTGTGTGTGTGTGTGTGTGTGTGTGTGTGTGTGTGTGTGTGTGTGTGTGTGTGTGTGTGTGTGTGTGTGTGTGTGTGTGTGTGTGTGTGTGTGTGTGTGTGTGTGTGTGTGTGTGTGTGTGTGTGTGTGTGTGTGTGTGTGTGTGTGTGTGTGTGTGTGTGTGTGTGTGTGTGTGTGTGTGTGTGTGTGTGCGTGTTTGTGTGTGTGTGTGTGTGTGCGCGCGTGTGTGTGCGTGTGCGTGTGCGTGTGCGTGTGTGTGTGTGTGTGTGCTTAATCTAAATCATAATATTTATATTTCCAATTATTTATCTATTACCTGAATAAATAAGATACGCTGTCTCTGGACAGTCTTTCCTTCCCCATCGAATGTAGACAGCTCCAACATCTGCTTTGAAAAAATGTAGAAAACGTAACATCAATCGAGGTATAAGATTATTACAATGAACTTCTTAAACTAAATATTAATATGCTACAATTTTTGATAATTTTTGTGTACAAAATATAAACCTATTGATAACATAAATTCTTTCACATCAACACTTTTGTCATTGTGTCAATAAAATATCATTTCTACATATAGGTGTATGCATCATTCTTTTACCGTAAACGTGAACAATAAATTAGTCAGAAAAAGTACGCACTTCATACTGGTATAATACACTCTTATGGTGTCTACAAGATTACTAGATACTTTGAAAACATTAAAAGGTAAAAATTATAGCCTCTGGGAACGCAAAGGTGTATGATTAATTTTGCAATCTCATTCTCTGAAGCAACTTATTATTTGCATGATAATGGTGTTGTTGGTTCAACCGATTAAACATTGAGAACTTTTAAGAATGATTGCAGTGCCTTAAGTGTTAATCTACTTAAACGCATTACTCAGGTTATTATCAGAACACTCTGTCTTCCTTGATGTATGTAGATAGTGTTTCATCATATCAATTACAGATTGATCTGAAACCGACAACTTGAAGTCTTTACATTCATGGCCGTAAACAGCAAAAATAAACGTCACACTTATGATAACAGTTGAAATCATATTAAAATCTGTAATGAGAAAAATATGTTGTGTGACTACTCATCAGGTTTGTAACAAGAGTTACACGATGGAACCAGTAGTAGAATAGGAACATCTTTCCCTACCTGAACACTAGAATTCGCCCCTTTCTAAGTGTATGCTACGATTTTGATTAAACACCCAATTGTTTTGGATTTTTTACTTTTTCGGCAGGTCATATATCTTAAATGTTATTTGTATTTATTACTGTCCAACAATAATTGTCATTTCAGATGTCGTATCACTTGTGGGGAAGGAACAGCAAACCATTGCGCAAGGCTTTAGTTTGGTGAGGGGTGCGTATTGATCTATCTGTATATGTGTATAATTGTATGTATAGTATTTTGTAGATCATTGTCTGTATTGTTGTCCTTTGTCTTTTGTCAACTGTATTTGATGTCTGTCTTTGATATCCTGCTTCTGATTACCCCTATGATACTCTTCTAAGCAAACGTTGACAGGATGATAATGCTTGCTATATAGATATATGGAATAGTACATACATGATCTAAGTGTAGCTACGATTTCGAGTAAGCACAATGTTCGGTTCCTCTTTAGACCCAATTGATTTGGAATTTTTCTTTTTACGGTAGTTCATTTTTAGATACTATTCATAGTTCGTAGTGTCCAACATGATGTCCACGTCAGATGACGTATCACTGGTGGGGAAGGAACTGCTAATCCTTTGTGCAAGACCTTGCTTATCCCCCGGTTTTGTGAGGTGTTCGTATTGATTTAGCTTTATAGGTGTACGGTTGCATGCTTAGTATTTTGTAGATCATTGTTTGTTCTTTTGTCCTTTTCTTTTGCCAACTGTATGTAATGTTTGTCTTTGATATACTGCTTCAGATTACTCCCCTTGATGTCTTCAAAACTTGTCTAATCTATAGGCAAAGGTCATAATGTCTTGTATAGAAAGATATGGAACAATACATACATGGTCTAAGTTAATTATTACTTTGGGATAACTCGATTAATTTTGTTTACTATTATTACTGTTATTGAATAATAAAATATTTTGATATTAGTACATACCTGTTACTATGAAGTATGGTTGCTATGAACCACGATGACAATATGGTGTGACAAGCACAACATACATATCACTTCTAATCGATATTTCTAAAGGTTAATTTAAAGCTTGCGTGTTTCTATGTTTCATTATTCCGTGCATGTATATTTGTTTATTATTCCGTGTGTGTATCGTATGACAAAGGTAAAATAAAATACTGAATAGAGGAAGCTGTACAAACAATCACAATCCGATAAACAAATACATATCAGTGAAATATAAAGTCAATAAGAAGTAAAATAACAGGAGATGGGACAATTCGAACTCACAAAACCAGCTGATAGCGAAACGAGGGGCTAGGAAAGAATGTTCAATACCCGTCATCAGACTTACAATGTTTATTTGAAATGTTTATTGTATATTTTAATGTTTTATGTAAACGTTTAATAAAAGAAATATGAAATTAACAAACACATACTAAGCTTTTCATTTGCTTGTTGAACATTACCAGTGTTACTATGACATAAAAATAGTTGAAGTAAAAATGTGTACGCTGCCACTGGCGTTGTATGCCAGCTTCAACATCTTAAAACCATATTCATTCATATATTCGAAGTACTAACAATACCTTTCATATAATATTCAGTCATTGTTGACCTATTTATATATAGGACAAACTTCAAAAATAAACATAGATCACTTTTGCATGTTATGGTGCTATATGGTAACAAAATCAACCCATAAATTGTATTTATAGAAGAATTAATTTTCACAATAAAGAAGCTGTATGTGCTAATAGAAATAAACCTATTAATACATCATACCTTTATAAATCCACCCATTGCTATATTGAAATGAATAAGCTCCCATCAAATCATTCCAGCGGAACTTCTATATATAGTAATACAGGAAGTAACCCCCACCCACCGTGGACAGCTACAGTAGGGAAATATGTTTTATTCACAAAAATGTCCCAGTCACGTTTTGTCAAACGAAATATATTAACTTTCAAAGAAAATACAATAAAATAGTAACAATTTTGTGCACAAAAAAGACAATATGGCATTAAAGTCCACCGTACTTTACAAGTACACATAATCAATAGTGTGCCCACTAGAGTTATTCCTCTTTAAACAGATTGTAATATAATCTATATATACATTGTAGCTTGAACATGTTGAACTGCTTTCCCAACATTTATTTATTTATCCAACTACATTATATTTTCTCTCATTGTTCAAGTAGATAATGCAGTAATTCTTCTCTAAAATAGAGGCAGTAATTCTACAAATATCACAAGACAAGATAGATATATACTTTCTTGATCGCATGGTAGTTGGATTTACAACTACATATGCAATCAATGCCTATAAGGATGAGGTGTACACCATTACGTGGTAAAGTTTGTCAGTGACTTGCGACAGGTTGGTGGTATTTTCCGGGTCCTCCGAATTCCTCCAATAAAACTGACCGCCACGATATAGTTGAAATATTGGTGGACACCATCAAGCAACAACAACAACATATATCTTCTGACGCAAATATACCTTTTCCTACTGTATTGAGCAACCTCGATTCTGCCATGGCCTCACAGAAATGTCAACCTTATAAACTTCGACATTTTGAAAGTAAATGGTGCGTAGAATGTATTCTATGAAAAATGTATGATATAAATAAAATCATATACACAGAAGAAAGGTGATATAAATAAATAGTCCTAATAAATAAATGACACCAACCCTTCATATTAAACAAGAATACAGTTGATAACAGGGGTTGTACTTTGTCACATGGTGTAGGCAGGGCCCGGTTTGCTCAGTGAGTTAGGTAGTTGGATTACCAAACAAGTCATTCAAGCCTATCATCAATACGGCGTTGGTTCGCGCCCAGTTTTGTAAATTACAAAAAGGTGCACTCGACTCGCAGCCGTAAGTGATAAAGTTTGCCAGTTGCTTGACCATGGTCAGTGGTTCTTTCCGGATAGTCCAGCTTCTTCCAACGTTAAAACTGGTCGCCATGATAGAGCTGAAATATTGCGTGGCGTTAAACACAATAAATCAATCAAATCAGTCAACATGATGTAGGCGTTTTGGATAGGTACCATTATCACAGAGCAAATAATTTACCTTACAAATATAAACGTTTAATACAAAGACAAAATATTTTCTATGTTTACCATACACTTTCCTGCGGAGAAATAATGATCACATATAGCAAACCCGAAAACCTGCAATTTGATATTCTGGATAATCTTGAAGATATGTAAATGGATACTTGTGTTATATATATTTATTAAAAACTATCATGTTTGTACTATTTCATTCACCACGAAACAGAAAATACACGATAACAACTAAAATCGTGGTAGATTGAGTGCTCATCTTGTCAAACCAGAACACCCAATTCACCCTAGACGTGTTTAATGTTTATTGGTGCTACACAGAAGGCGATACTCATTGCCTTCACGACTTCCATTGATGTCATATCAGTATATCGTTGTGACTCAGAAACATGAGAGCAACCTGATCAATCATGATATATATTCGAACGCCTCCCCTAGCACTACTCCATGTCCCGGTCTTAATGTATATCTGCAAACACACAATATCGCTTTACAGGAAGGGTCCACGCTAAATGTACTCTGGACCACTCCAATCTCTGACACGGTGTAAACAATGCTCTACTAAGACGTTTGTTTTAAAACAAATAATCTCATGTAATAGACGGACTCATAGTAGGGGTGGGGGCGCAATGAATTCTCTGATAATTTATTAACTGATGTTTGTCAACAATTTTGTGTATACTAAAGCACCATATGGCACTACAGTCCAGCGTATTTCACTAGTACATAAAATCAATAGTGTAACTAGAGTTATCCCTCTTTAAACTGATTATAATATAATTTATATGTTCATTATTACTTGAACATGTTGAGCTGCTTTCCCAACATCTATTCATTTATTAAAATAAATTATATTTTCTCTCATTGTTCAAGCAGATAATACTTTAATTCCTCTGTAAAAGCAGAGGCCGTAATTCTACAAATATCACATGACAAGATATATATATGCTTTCTTGAAATCCTCTGAAACATATATACCTTCTCCGACTGTATTGAGTAACTTCGATTTTATCACGCACTCGCATTATTGTCAGCCATATGAACTTCGACATTTTCATAGTAAGTGCTACGTAGAATGGATTCTATTAAAAAAATCATAAAAACAGAATAAAGGGGATACGTGTAGTCCTAATAAATAAATGGCATCAACCTGTCATATTAGACATGAATACAGTTACTATTATGACAGGGCTAATAATCCACTTCCCAAAAATAAACGGGTAAAACAACAAAAGGAACTGTGGCCTACATATTTTCCGTAAACTTTTCCTGCGTAAAAATAACATCACATAACATCAACCGAAAACCTGCACCAGGATATTCTTGGTAGTCGTGAAGATATGTAAATACAAACTTGAGTTTAATAAATTAATAGCAAAAACAGTAATATTTCTATTTTATGATGATTTATTGTATCAATGATTCGTAGATAAAGGTAATAACAAAATTACCGAACTCCGAACAATCTTACAAAGGGAAAGTAAAAACTCATAATTATATAAACAGACAAAATCAGTCAACAACCGGAAAACTGTGAAAACGTAATGACCCTGACTTGGTACAGGCATTTCTAAAGAAATGGTGGGTTGAATCAGATTTTAAGATGCCAAACCTCCCGCTCACATAACGGTTCAAAGGTAGATATGACTTACCGGAGTTCAAATCAACTATTACACGGGGATCAAAATTCCATTACATTTATGATCTACTTGATGCTATCAGCATCCAATTGCTACATTTTTGTACTCGATATAAGTTTTGAAATATTGAAATGTTGAGTGTTATTTGACCCTAGGTTTTGAGTATTTTGACCTGAGGCAGAAATATCTGTTTATTGTGAAAATATTAATCCTATGAATGTAACATTTACTCTTTCAGAAATAGAAAGCTGCATAGACTTAGTTCAGAATTGGAGGTACAATTTTCCTCTATTCCAAATGCTTTAGAGCTAGAAAATTTGGAACGATTTTTCATATACAAATTGACTATTTTACTGACACATAGGTGTAATTCAGAACGATCGGTCAGTTAGATAGATATATTACTGAAATTTACAGTTCCTAAATAATGTAAATATTATTAAAACTACGGTTCTCCATCCTCAGGCATAGGTGACCTTATCCGATTTTGGCCCTCATGTTTTATTTTTGATTTTATTAGTCGCAAATACTTTAAATTATTTGGCTTTCCAATCTTTCGATTTTGATCGTACCTGATGAAGGTTTTTCCAGAAAAATGTCGTCCGCGCTAAATTTGATATCTACGTTTCTATTAGAACTATATTTGTTGCAGGGAAACTAGTGTGTTTTTCTATTGACGAACGATGATTAGAAACTCATAGCATAACACGACCGCAAAATGCTTATGGTCGTAAGAAAATTATTTAATAGCCTTCAGCAAATTCCGACGTTACCTTTGTCGCTTTATATATAACTTTCTGTTTATGATCCGGGAGTCACCTTATTTTCACTTTCATTTTCACGATTTTGCACAGATGAATGAATGATCTGAACAGTAACACGACAGTTTTCATATGTAGAGCAGGAACTGCCAACCCCTCCGGAGCACCTGAGTCCACCTCCACATTTTAAAGGTTCGTGTTGATCGATCTTTAGTTTTCTCTGTAGTGTTTTGTAGATCAATGATTGGCATTTTGTCATTTTGTCATTTTTTCCTTTGTCGTTGGTTTTGTCTGTTCTTCAATTTTCGGCTTTTTATTATACCTTTGGGATCTTCAAACGTTTTTTTTCTTCTTATCAACATGATGGAAACATGACATTAGGTGGAAATGAAATTGATAGCTTTATTGTTTTTGATTGCCTTATTATTTGTATTTTAAATAAAACACTAATTAAACTGACAATTATCTCCTTTGTACTATCGTAAGCAAGCATGTTCAAGTACTGCCGTGAAACTAAGTGGTCACGTGGAGTTCACTTTATTGTTTCTTACACTTTCAGACCATCTCGTTGAATATGTCCGTTGGTTACACTTCATGGAAAGAGGTATGTGTGTATTAACATTGCATTAGGCGATTTATTATATATATATATATATATATATATATATATATATATATATATATATAAGCAAGTGACAACCATACAATATATCTGTCCCACTGGATCTCAAAGTTACTAAGGATACTAGGTTAATACTAAATATTACATACGTCTGACAATTAAACCAAACAGTGTTATAATTAGATTTTAGAGTTGTCAAATTTTTGTTCTTCCCTCGACGGGATTTGAACCCACACCATTGATACACTGCAGCACCATTCGCTTAGCCTTACGTCCAGCGCCCTAGACCACTCGACTACATCCACTCCCTTTAAAAGGAGCTTCAATAATTGTAGTGTTACCTTACGTGTATCCCTAGATATGCCTTACGAGAAAAGGTAACACTACGATATATATATATATCTAAGGGAGTGGATGTAGTCGAGTGGTCTAGGACGCTGGACGTAAGGCTAAGCGAATGGTGCTGCAGTGTATCAATGGTGTGGGTTCAAATCCCGTCGAGGGAAGAACAACAATTCGACAGCTCTAAAATCTAATTCTAACACTGTTTGGTTAAATTTTCAGACACATATATATATATATATATATATATATCGCTATGCATGAAGTAACACACACCCACTGTGAACAGTTAAAGTAGGGACATTTGTATTATCCACTAAAATATTCCAGTTGTACTTCTTTAATTTTCGCTTTGTAAAAGGGATGTATTAACTCTGAAAGAAAACACAATAAGATCATGCATACATTTTGCATTACAAAACATACCCCTCAAAGATAGGGCAACACATATATAGGCATATAAAATACACAACGACATGTATGAAAGTAACTAAAATTTCCAAAAAGGGGTGTAGGGGTGGGTGGTTAAATATTCTCTGTTGATGTGGATTGACTGATGTTGATTAACAACTTAGTGTATACAAAAGCACCATCTGGCGCTACATTCTAACGCATTTTACTTGTAGACATATTCAATATTGTGCCCACTATCCCCTTTTAAACAAATTTTGATATAATTGATATGTACATTGTAACTTGAACATGTTGAACTGCTTTCCTGAATTTTAATTATTTATTCAAATAAATGATATTTTCTCTCATTGTTCAAGCAGATAATATTTTAATTCCTCTCTAAAATAGAGGTTGTAATTCTACAAATACTATACGATATGATAGATCTATACTTTCTTGAAATCTTCAGAAATAAATATACCTTCTCCCACTGTATTGAGTAACCTCGATGTTTTGTCCATGGACTCGCAGAAATGTCAACCCTATGAACTTCAACATTTTCATGGTAAATGATACATAGGATGTATTCTTAAAAAAGGATCATATACACAAAAGAAAAGGGATACATGTAGTACTAATAAATAAATGGCATCAATCTGTCATATTAAACACGAATACAGTTGATAACTGGGGTTATACTTTATGATGTAGTCATTTTGAAGGGATACTATTATGAAAGGGTCAATAATCTACCTTGCAAATATAATAAAACTAAAAAAGCATGTTTTCTGTATGCTTACCGTAAAATTGTTCAGGGTCACAAAACGATAAGATAGGAATACATGAATGCCTGACCCTGGATATTCTAGGTAGTCTTTAATATATGTAAATGCATACTTGTGTTTAATATGTTGATAAAACAAAACAGCAAACGATAACAACAAAACTAAGCCGAATGTTGTCAATCTACAATACCCAATTCATTCCTGACATATCTAATTGTTGCTAAAACTTGAGAGACGGTGGTGATTGCATCAAAGCACAGCTTTGTACTTTCAAGAATCCCATCGGTATCGCATCAGTATATCCTGGTGCTTCTGATCCATCAGAGCAACATGAGGAATAACGATTATTGTTATTCGTATACCTCTGTTTAATTTAAGATCTTTATTAAATGATGTTCCGACTAATATGAGAATGATATTATACGGTACATACCATTATAATGCTGTCATCCCATTAATAAACATCTTGAGTATAAAATCTTCCCTGGCACATCTCAATGCCTTGGTATTAACCTCTGTCTGTGAAGTACAGAACAGTGATTTATGTAAATGGTCCACGGTCAATGTACTCTCTGAACATCAGTGGTGCATTGTAAGCAATGTTCTTCGAAGATATCGCTTTTATCAAGCAGACACTCTTAGAACTGTATGTGCGCTAATTCGTGGGTATGAATGACAAAAGATTTCTCTTGTTGATACTGAAGCCTTGTGAAAACGTTTTCACAAATGTCAATTGTTTAACATAGTTCGACCTTACTAATGGTGTAGATTTTCTACTATTCTTCATAAGAATGAAGATCTTTGAAGATTTATATCCAGGAAGTAAAATAATTGCAAATCGCTTTGCTTTGAGACATGACTAATTTACATTATAATTAGAAACATCTAACTGATGTATTGTGGTAACTGTTAGGATTGTACGTTATGTATGCCTGTTAGACTTCAACGTATACTATAGGTTACATAACGTACGTTTTCATTTGAAATTAAAGAAAATAGCATGTCTGATACAAGATGCGCCGAACTACTTTGCCATGTCGTCATAGCATTGGAATGGAGGGTACTCATCAATGTAGGCAACTTAAGCAAAGCGACTGTTTAATGTTCATGTACTCTTTCATGTATTAGGTATCACGAATGCATGACGTCATGCAAAAATGTAGTCTCTCTTAGAGTATTGTGCAAATTTGTTAATTTTGATTCAACCCGGGGCAGTACTGGTCGTGATCGTTGTGGTAGTTGGATTTATAACTACATATGCAGTTAGTGTCTGTCACCACTAACGTTGCGAGATCGAAATTCTCTCAGGCGAGGTGTATTAGATACAACATTATGTGATAAGGTTTGTCAGTGACTTGCTGGACGTCGGTGGTTTTCTCCGGGTACTCCGGTTTCCCCCATCAATAAAACTGATCGTCATGATACACACTTAACTGAAATATTGTTGAAAGTGGCGTTAAGCACAATAACCCTAAGCCTTATTTCAACCCTTGTTACTTGTTTAAGATTTGTTTTATTGAAATGTTAGATAAATGTATTACTGACTAAGACTCGACTTGATACAAAGTATTGTACCAACAAGCTAAGCATGCATTGGGTATTTATTCAGGAAGCATGTTTTCATTTAATTTTTCCTAATGGTAAATAAAAACCCTTTTCCATATACCATTTCAAATTTTTGTTAAGACAGAATTGTAATTAAAAAAGATCGGTCAACAAAAACTATGGGTGTCGAACGGAAACCAGTTTGTATACTATTGACCGACGATAAGAAACCCGTACGACCACATACAATTTCCGTCATATAGAAATTATTTAATAACCTTCAGAGCAATTCTGCCGTTGTTTTTGAAGGAATATATAGAGCTTTCTGTTTATGATCCGGAAGTCATCTCATTTTCACTTGCATGTTCAGGAATTTACACAGAGGAATCACTTATCTTATCAACATAAAGGAAAAATCATATCAGTTACTGCTGGTTAGATAATAGATTTGATCCTTTGTATTTGGAGTTTTCTTGGTTTATTTTTGATATCATGATTCGCTGTCGGTCAATTAAAATACTGATATATTGACAATTATCTCATTGGTACTGTCGTAAACAATCATGTTCAAGTACTGCAATAAATCAAAATCATAACGTGGAGTTAACATTTTGGTGTCTTACACTATCCGACCCTCTCGCGCAATTTGTTCCTTCATATATGAAAATATATGCAAGTTAACATTGCCTTCGGCGGTTTATTATTCTTTCTTATATATATTTTTTGCTCGAATGTTACACACAGGAAGCATTTGTAGCAGCTCACATGAACCTGAATCGCTCACATAATGCATAATATTTGTAGAATTATTGATATCGTAGTATCAGTTAAATATCATCCCATTGTTCCATGTACAGGTAATAGCTATTATTCTTCTGATTGCTAAACTGTACGTTCCCGTGTATCTGGAAGTCTTGCAGGATATTTACCAAAGTTACATTTAAATTGTTCGACTTTATGTACTGAAGCATATATTCCTTAAATAAAATGAGGCCAGTACAAAATAAAAAAAATCAGATTGGATCCTGACAACATACAATATATAGAAATTAACTTATTTGACCATGATATCAAAGGTCAAGTTCACAGTGTTGACATTCCTCTATTTGACACTTTGGTCATCTTGGATCTTCAGATAAAAAAGTTTGCCCATAAAATCCACGTTTTACCTTGGACCATAAAGACTCTGACCGTATTGACAATGGTGTTTACTTTTGCACTAGAATGAATCTCCATTTCCACGTGATAGTTAATGTCATTTGCATTTACATTTCTGGTTCTTGAGCATTGTATTTTAATGAAGTTTAGCCGATTATCATTCTTATAAACTGGTAATTAACATTTGCAATTTCTAAGAAAATCTTTTTTTTTATTTTTCGATCGGTTTTTAAGTCTATGGTTGCAACCAAAGTATTTATAAATGGGCTCTAAAAATTCAAAAAAAAATCCCATTTGGTTTTTTCTCAGAAGAACATTTTTGGGATTTCAACCAATCAGGACACATTATTGGTCAGTCATGTTGAATTTCGGATCAGAATCAATAATTGCGACTTCGTAATTACCTAATCACCTAATGAATGTTATTGTCAATGTTGGTTCCAATATGCAGAATAGTTTCGGCGAGGAAGATTGAAATGTGAAAATTTTACAGACGACGACGGACACAATGACATGACAATTCCTCACATTACCCGTTCTTTTTGTTTTCAATGTGGGTTGGGACATGTACTTTTTTTTTTAATTTTCTATCAGTTCTTCCCATCATTTGTAAATGATCGTTCCCTTAGATCAATTAATATTTTGCTTGCGTACAAATTATGTGTGCTTCTCGTATTGTTTATTGTATTTGCATTTCTAAATGACAAACATTTTTTAGCAATAAAGATACGTGTAATTGTTACTTTTAACCTTTTAGAGAGAATATACAACATATTTAGAGAATTGCTGTTTATTGGTGCTGAGTGTCTACCACGATTAAAGCTAAAGAAATGTTTCAAGATACCAAATGGGAAATCAGAAGCCGTAACTCGAATGACAGACAATACGATGAATAAATAAAAAAGAACTAAAAAGCAAAGCACTACACAGAAGACTACAATGGAGCAACACGAACCCCTGTAAGCCCCGGTGTGAACTCACATGATAATAATATTAGCTGATTCCTGCACCAAATAGCAGCACCCATCATAACAAACACGGTGTCAAGTCATGAATGAGGAAAGGACGGGATTGTGAATACCACAAATACAACATATCCGTGGTTATTTGTGACACATATATTCCGTAACGGTTAAGCACATTATGGTGGCGATAGCAAAATGTTCGAAATGATGACTTCAACTTAACCCATATGAATCCTTGGATATGTAGCTTCCTTGTTAGCTACAACCCACTCGGAAAGAAATCATGATAAGAACCCCCATCTCTAGAATATCGTATCGACTGAGAGATATATACTCCATATGCAGGTCTTCCTGGAATGTTGCTACATATAAGTACAAAGTTTACTCCGGTAACATTGAAATCATCTCTTTTTCGTAGTTTCGTTCCTAACCGACACTCACCATATTGTTCAAGGTGTAGGTAATTGTATGAAGAATACCTAACTGTGTCTGGGTATCATTTATTTCATACTCAATGGGACAGATGTGGTCAAGAAAACCACCAAACTTATGATAAATTATAGTGAAAGTACATCACCTATATAAGGGAAGGTGAAATAAAAGGCTCGGACTAGCTTCATTTTGTGTTTTTTGAGAAGCTCCTGTATGAAGTCTGCCTCATACGAATAAAGGTAAAAATCAATCAGAAGAAGAAAATAGTTGGTATCCATAGGACTGTCTTTTGAAAATATATCCACCAAGCATAACAACTAATTAAACATTCAATTGATATTTTTAAGATATCAGTTTCAGAGCACTTTTTGTAGAATCAGGGTATGCCTTCCTAAAGGAATATATGTTAGTCATTTTTTTTATGAACACTATCTGTCTTTAAGCTTTGAGTTGGGAATAGTTGTGTAGAGGGTAGAGAGTTCCAATATTTTAATGTTATTGCATGAGTGTAGAGGGAGATTGATTGTATGTACAAAGCACATCTTAGATCATTTTTGCAAAGTTCACCTCTGATTCACAACACCCCTTGAGGAGCAATTAGCTCTGAAGCCCAGTTTTGACCGCGGATAGAATATATGTCAATAATATGGCAGACCCAGTAATGTAACGGTGGTTATGGAAAGGTTTGTGTTCGTGTTTTTTTTTGGCATTACACGATGGGTGACCCATATATAGCAGAAGCAATTCACATCCAAAACACTGGATAAATATATGTTATTCTGGTAGTGCTTGTACAGGCTTTAGCGCTTTTGTTTTTAATACATTTGTCTCTATACTGTTATTGTCTAGGTGTCAGAAGCTAACCTTTGCTTACAACTTGAGTGCCATGTATTTCATCCTTTGACTCAGGTACTCATGTAATATATGATAGGGGCCGTCGTGGTCGTGACCATAGGCTAGTTGGATTTACAACTACACATGCAACCAGTGTCTATCACCACTAACGTTGTGGGCTCGAATGCCACTCAGGCGATACAACATTATGTGATAAAGTTTGTCAGTGACTTGCGGTAGGTCAGTGGTTTTCTCCGGGGATTTTTCTACCCGTTTTCCTAATTGTCTAATCAGACCAAAGTATGTATGCATTGAATATTCAGATTGGATGTTTTGTTTACTACCAATACAAACTCATATTCAAAAGTTTATCACCGTGAGGTCAGAATTACATCAGTAAAGCGTGTTCACTCTGGAGTATCAAACATATTTCCATGACAATGGCTCTTCATTCGGAAACAGTAAAGTAAATCAAACTTGTTTTATTCATGCTTTTATTCGTGTATAAATAACACATTTATGTTGTACAAACAACACAAAGCATTACTGTATGATTCTTGTATGGTGGACATCTTAAGCTGCCACACGTGGTCCTCACACCATAAAACAGAGCACCTTCTTTATTTGACCTGTCACTGTCTATTGGCTCAGCGTCCCTGTCCATGCAAGCATAATTTTTGTTGTTGTGGGTCTTGTGTGCAGTCATAAGATAGCCTCTATATTCTGCTTTCCATCCGCTATAGCAAGTCTGTTTACCTGAAATAATAAAGTAAAACATATGATGACTGTTATGCTTTGAACTTCAGTCTGGAGCAAGGGTTGGCAAACATATTCGTAACTAAAATAGTAAGCAATAATGTAAAATTTAATTATTGTTTAAGCATACATCATGTTTATAATATTTCGTATTGGTTTTGTTCGAAATGTAATACTGTCATATCATGGAATACTGGATATGGAATCGACAATTCGTTTTGATTTATCTTATTTATTTGAATGAAAAACATTTACCTGGTATCATGAGAACAGAAGACCTTCCTCTACGTTTGCATACAGCACAGGGGACATCTTGTTCATTCAAGTTACCAAATCCAGAAGGCTTACGACTGCCACCAACCTCATATTCAGCCCCATATAGCACATCATTATCAGTGGAATATGGTTGGCCATTATCAGGATCATTTGGTAAGCAGAGGTAGTTACTACCACCCCCTTTGTTACTGTAATAGTTACCCCCTGCTTGACCTACAATTATTAACATTGCCATCATTAACACAATTATATGCATAATAATGCACATTATCAACTAAATTTATGATATTTCTATATTTGTAACTATTTTTTTGTAGAATTTAATTCATATTTGTGCACTGCTAAATAGTAAGTACAATAGTATGGTGTACACCACACAAGCAGCTAATACATGCCATATTCATTCAGTATAAACACCAACAAACATAGTACAAATTGTCTGTGGCTTAACCTATATTGTATATCCTACAACATCTCAAATCGTACAGTAACTAATGAATAAATTAAAGATAGTCAGCCTTTTGTTTACATCTACCAACCATATATATAAAGCTACCAATATGTACATCAGTCATGTATCCATCATTACTTCTCACTAACTTTATTATTATTATTATCATCATTATTTGTAGTATATAACTAAGAACATTGATGACAATAGGATGATACGCTTTAAATATACAGATAATACAAATCGGGAAATATATGATATAAAACAAGTAATTTATATTAGTGTTGAATTATGGTGACAGACAAAGTGTCAAATACACCGAGCTACTACTTGACCCAACATAATCGTGGCAAGTAAGTAGTTTTGAACAGATCTATAAAGATGTGTATATAGATATATATGTGTGTGAGTAGATAGCTGAAATAAGTAACACATCATTTCCTATCATGTATGTAATACCTGAATAAACAAGATGGGCGCCTCCTGGACAGTCTTTCTTTCCCCATCTGCGTGAAAAATTAGAAAGAGTTAAAGGTACACCAAGTCCAATGAGCATTAGAATGAACTTTTTAATTACATATTAGCATCATAAAAGTTCTGATAATATTTATGAAAGTAAGATAAGTCAAGTGTTAATTTAAAGTCTTTAACATTTACACTTAAGTCATTGTCTGAATAAAATACAATTTCTACACACAGGTGTGTCCATCATAATTTTATTTCCTGCTTCAGTGTTCTACACTGAACAAGACGAGAAGCAATTTCACTTAAGATATTAGTGATAAGTTTCCAAATTTCAGTCAATTAGATACTAAATCTCAATTCATATGGCTGATGTCGTCTGAAGATAAAATATTAATACAACAAGTATCTTCTCTACTTCATAGTTTAAATGAAGAAAGAAATAGTATTTTAAATAAGTAAATATTAACTTTTAAACTGATCCATCATGGGTCGCTGTACTCAGAGAACTTAATGAGTAACGGATCGTCGAGACATGACGATGCTGCACAAACAAAATAAATTATAGAAGTCTAGAAGATTGTGCAACGATACCGATAAAGATGCTGCAACAAATACATTGACAACATTTTCGATCAACAAATGACCTTCCTCAGTGTTTATCAAAGTTAGACTGAGTTTGTAAAGATTAGATGGTATAATTACAACTCACTAAATTTTCAGGTGGCAAAGTGTGACATATATATATATATATATATATATATATATGTATATATGCTTTGTCTTATATGTATACTGTTAATTCAGTTTATTAACTTTTTTGTTCTCTTTTTGTCATAGTCATGTGAATCATTGCTTCTTTTGTTTGTATTGATTATACTGCTATTTATGGGCGTCTTAATTAACAAATACACTGATTCTTATTCTTATTCTTACATACAGGTGTGTCCATTATAAGTTTTTTATATACAGGTGTGCACTTCATACTTTTACTGTTAACGTTAACAATAAATATGTCAGAAAACATACGTACTTACTACTGGAACAATCTACTCTTATTATGTCTAAATGACTAGAAATGCTTAATGCATATTTACTATAACCCTTTTAATAGATACTATTAACACTAAACATTAAAACATTTGGGAACGTGAAGGAACTTGTTTTTCTACTATCTAATATCCTGAAGCAACAAGATCAATTCTTGTAGAACAAACCTCTTTTCCTCTGCATATTATTTGCATAATAATATTCTGTTTTTCAAAATATTGAAAATTGAAAACTTTTAAGAATTATTTCAATGTCATCAGTGTTAATCTGCTTTAAAGGTATTACTCAGTTTATCACCAGCACACTCTGTCTTCCTTGATGTATGCAGATAGTGTTTCATCATATCAATTACGGATTGGTCTGAAACCGACAACCTGAAGTCTGTACATTTACACCCGTTAACAGCAAAAACAAACGTCAGAATTATGACAACAGTTGAAAGCATATTGAAGTCTGCAATGAGAAATGGTCTCGTATGACTAATCATTGGGTTTGTAACAAGAGTAACACGACGAGGGTAAATATTGGAACAGGAACATATTTCCTCTGTGGAACTTGAGTTCGCCCCTTTCTGTGTATGCTACTATTTCGAGTAAGCGCAATATTCGGTTACACTTTCAACTTTTTTCCTTTTTCAGCAGTTCATATATTTAGATGCTATCTCTATTTACATAATTTTCATGTCAGATGACGTATCACTAGGGGGTAGGAACTGCTAATCCTTTTGCAAGACCAGAGTTATCCCCTAGTTGTGTGAGGAGTTGCTATTGATATATCTTTATAGGTGTATGGTTGTATGTTTAGTATTTTGTAAATCATTGTTTGTACTTTTGTCCTTTTTGTTTTGCCCACTATATTGAATAACCTTCTTTATACACTGTTTCTGATTACCTCCTTTGATATCATTAAAACATTTCAAAGCTATACGCAAACTTTGCCAGGATGATAATATTTGGTATATAAAGATATGGGAGAGTACATACATGATCTAAGTAAATTTTTGAACGATAAAATATGTTTATATTAGTACATACCTGTAAGTAGCAAATATGGTTGCCATGAACAACGATGACAATATGGTGTGACAAGTACAACATACACATCACTTCTAATCGATATTTCTAAAGGTTAATTTAAAGCTTGCGTGTTTCTGTGTTTCATTTTTCCGTGCGTGTATCGTCTGACAAAGGTGAAATAAAATACTAAATAGAGGAAGCTGTGCAAACAATCACAACCCGATAAACAAATCAATATCAGTGAAAGTCAATAAGAAATAAAATAACAAAAAAAAAGAACCTTGCAATTCGAACTCACCAAGCTAACTACGAGAGAAACGAGATGCCGAGAAAGAATCATGATCGCATGCCAAATGTATGATACCCGTCATCAGGCTTCCAATATGTACTTGAAATGTTTATTTGAAATGTATTTTGTATATTTTAATGCGTAATATAAACAGTTAGTTGTTAAACATCCTTCAATATCCCCCCATTCATATAGTACCCTGGATAAAACCATACCCATTCATATATTCGTAGTACGACACCTATATCGTTCATATAATATTCAGTTAATGGCAACATATTCATATGTATGACTAACATCAAACATAAACAAACATAGATCACTTTTGCATCATATCATGTTACATAATCAAAAAAACAACCCATACCTTGTAATTATAGAAGATTTGCATTTCACAATAAAGGAGTTGTATTGGCTTGTATAAATACACATATTAATAAAACATATCTTAATACACTCGCCTATTGTTATATTGAAGCTGTTAATCTACGATCAAATAATATATATGGAAGCTGAGATATCTAAAGTTACTCAACCGTGAAAGATATCATGTGACATAGAGAAAGTGATCAAAAGCAAATAACACGTGCAGAATATTGATAGCAAGTTCGTCAACACATCGTATCATACTACTTTATATTCTTGAGGTATGCACATCGCTTTCCACTATTTAAAGTTAATTTGAATATATTGTAATCATGCCACGGGTCACGGAAGTTCAGAGGGGTCAGGCTATAGCATTGCTAATGCATGATCAAAAGCAACAACAAGTTGATTTGCAATTTGGTGTGAATGTTTCCACCATATAGCGTCTTGTTTCTCGTCTGAGAGATACTGGAAGGGTTGCGGACCGTTCGCGACGGAGACGTCTGCGCATAACGATGTCACGTCATGACAGGGCTATTCATCTTGCCCACCTGCGTAATCGCCACGTTACTGCCACTGAAACCGCTTTAACTACGGTAGGCAATCATAATCGCCACATTCACCCAAATACTGTGAGAAACCGATTGAGATTGATCTGCGAGCTCGTCGACCTTACATTGGTTTTCCTTTCACTCGTGCACGTCGCTCGCGTCGTATGGCTTGGTTGGCGGCACATGGTCCCAGACAATTTCCAATCAGGCAATGGAGACGGGTCTTTTTCACAGATGAGTCGCGGTTCACTCTTTTTCGTCCGGACGGTCGACGTCGTGAATACCGACGTCGAGGGGGACGCTCTGCCGACACTTGCGTTCTTGAGAGGGATAGGTTTGGGGATGGTTCTGTTATTGTCTGGGGAGGGATATCTCACGGGTTAAAGTGGCCGTTGATTGTGATAGCCGGTAATTTAACAGGCGTAAGATATAGGGATGAAATCCTCCGGCCAGTTGCAGTTCCATTTGTGCAACAGCATCACCTAATTTTCCTGCAGGATAACGCCCGGAACCATGTAGCCAGAGTTTGTCAAGATTTTCTCGCCAATCATAACATAAACCCACTCGATTGGCCTCTGTACAGTCCAGATTTTCCCCAATCGAACATCTGTGGGACGAAATGGACAGGAGAGTACGGGGGCGTCGGAATACCCCCCCTACTCACGACCAATTAGGGCCTGCCTTATTGGAAGAGTGGGATAATATCCCCATGAGAAGGATACATGCTCTGATGAACTCCATGCACAGGAGAATCAGGGATGTAACAGATGCGCGAGGGGGGCATACGAGATATTGACGAGTAAATCGATTTCACTTTAACATATTGGGGGATACTGTTAAATTGGTTTCAATTACTCATGAATTATTGATTAAAATCTAATGTAATTTTAAAAGCTTACTGATTAAATTATATATTAATATTGAAAAAAACATTCGAATAAATAATATTAAATCACCTAAAATGTTGACCCTACGTTTCTTTTTCCCTTCAGTATATTTTATAAGTACATAGTAACTTGGAAATGTTGAACAGCTTTTTCCAAAATCTATTCATTTATTCAAATAAATTATATTTACTCTCATTGTTCAAGCAAATAATACTTTAATTCCTCTTTAAAATAGAGGCCGTAATTCTGCAAATATCACATGACAAGATAGAGCTATACTTTCTTGAAATCTTCTCAGACAAATATGCCTTCTGTATTTTGTAAGCTCGATTTTTCCATTGACTCATGGAAAAATCAATCTTATGAATTTCGATATTTTCATAGTAAGTGCTACGTGGAATGCATTATACAAAATAGTCTTGACTGTGGTCGTAATATAGTTATATTTACATCTGTATTAAGGCCGTTGTGACTGCGATCGTATGCTATTTGTATTTACATTTGCATAGAGGTCGTCGTGATGGTGAGCGTATGTCGGTATGGTAGTCATGTTTACATCTGCATAGAGGCCGTTGTGACGGTGTTCGCATAATAGTTGTATTTACATCTGAATAGAGGCCGTTGCGACTCCAGTCGCATGATAGTTGTGCTTACATCCGAATAGAGGTCATCGTAACAGTGATCGTATGATATTTGTATTACCTCTGCATAGAGGCCGTTGCGACGGTGGCCGTATGCTAGTTGTGTCTACATCTCATAAAAGACGCTCACGACGGTGGTTGTATGCTATCTGTATTTACATCTGCATAGAGGTCGTCGTGATGATGGGTATGTGTCGGTATGATAATTATGTTTAGATCTGAATAGCGGCCGTTGTGACGGTGATTGTATAATAGTCGTGTCTGCATCTGCATAGAGGCCGTCGTGATGGTATTCATGTGATAGTTATGTTTAGATCTATATAGAGGCCGTCGTGATGGTATTCATGTGAGAGTTATGTTTAGATCTATATAGAGGCCGTTGTGACGGTGGTCGCATAATAGTTGTGCTTACATCTGCATAGACGCTGTCGTGAATGTGGTCGTATGATATTTATGATTTCATCTATTTAGAGGCTGTCGTGATGGTGATCGTATGATAGTTGTACTTTCATCTGTATATAGGCCGATGTGATGATGGTCATATGATAGCTGTGGTTACATCTGCATAGAAGCCGTTATGACGGTTGTCGTATGATAGTTGTGCTTCCATATTCATAGAGACTGTCGGGAATGTGGTTGTAAGATAGCTGTGGTTACATCTGCATAGAGGCCATTGTGACGGTTGTCGCATGATAGTTGTGATTCCATCTGCATGGAGGCTGTCGTGGATGTGGTCGTATGTTAGTTATGCTTTCATCTGTGTAGAGGCTGTCGTGACGGTGGTCGTATTATATACAGTCCAACCAAAGTTAAGCACCACCTGACTTGTTTCAATAATATATTTTCTAATAATGAACTTATTTCAAATCGGTTTGCTGTTTTCGTTACCTGTACACACATACTTACTTACCTGTGAAACAGGTTATTGATCGATTTTTATTTATGTGTATATGACAGGGTGCTTAAAGTGCCACGTGTACTTTCCAACATTTTTGCTTGCGAGCGAAAGCTGATTTTTTTGTGTAGAGTTTTAAGTTTCACTTTCTATTGATTTGGAATGGTGCGGCGAAAATTAACCATACTAGAAAGGTGGCAAGTTGGTGGCATGCATAACGGTGGTGTTAGCCATATAAGGGTGGCAGACCATTTCAGGTTTAACCATTCCTTCATTGTACGATTGATGCAGCGTTTTCGTCAAACGGGGGATGTTACTGACCGTCCACGTGCAAACAGACCTCGCAAAACGACGCCAAGAGAGGACCGGCTCATATACATACGGGCGCGGCAACGACCGTTCAGTACAGCTGGTGCACTTCGTGGTAATTGAGCGTTTGGAGGCCACATTAGCACACGCACTGTAATCAGACGCTTCCACCATCATTGAATGCCAGCGCGACGACCCATAACACGTCCACAGTTGACATTACGTCATCGTCATGCTCGATTTGACTGGTCAGATGATCATTTTGGGTGGACTATTCGCACATGGAGACGGGTCCACTGGTCTAATGAAAGTCGTTTTTTGCTACGCCCTACCGACGGTCGTGCAAGGGTTTGGCGCCAACACTTCATTTCAGGACAACCACATTTTGAGCTTAACTGCTTTTGGGGGTGGTGGGATTGTTTTTCCTTTGACTGTAAGTTGGACTTGTACGTTCTTGATGGTAATCTGACAGGCCAAAAATACCGTGACAATGTGCCCGCTCCACGCGTAGTCCCCCATTTCGAAAATCATGCGTTGGCTGACAGGCCAATGTTCATGAACGACAACGCTAGGCCACATAGAGCCCAAATTGTACAACATTGTTAACAGCAAGAGGCCTGTGATGTCGCCAGACATGAACCCTAAAGAGCATGTATGGGACTTTATTGGCCGAAAAATTAACCATCGCAATCCAAAATGTCAAAATATTGACGAATTAAGAACTGCTATCTTACAGGAGTGGCAACAGTTCCCCCCAAGAACAGCTTGTGCAAAGCATGACGAGGCGTGTTGCAGAACTTCACAATAAACGCGGTGGATATACTATATACATTGTATTAATGATTGTAATGCATTACGCATACGCACAATAGATGCATTTAAAAATTCTTAAAATCTGAAGACTATGCATTGTAATGCAATGTTAAAATCTTCCATTAAAGACAAACTGGTTTTACTTTTTTCTAGCGCCTGTTTTGAACCCCATTTTTGCCACGTCATAGTCACGTCTTTCAGGATGATAAATACTTCGTAGATTGGTAATTTTAGAGCCCTTGGTATAGTCTTTTAAGAAGTGTAAGAAAAATAGTGATATCTATTTTATTTTTTTAACAGTATTGATGCAAAAAAATATATCGATAAAAATATAGGGTGGTGTTTAACTTTTGTCGGAGTGCATAGTTGAGCGTACATCTGTATATAGGCCGTTGCGACGGTGGTCGTAAAATAGTTGTGCTTACATCTGCATAGAGGCCGATGCGACGGTTGTTGCATAATAGTTGTGCTTACAGCTGTATAGAGACGTCGTGACCCTTGTTGTATGATAGTTGCATTTACATCTGCATAGAGGCCGTCATGACAGTCGTCGTATGATAGCTATGTTGACATCTGCATAGAGGATTTTGAGTTTGTGATGGTATGATAGTTGTGCTTGTATCTGCATAGAGGCCGTTGTGATCATATGATACTTGGGGTGGTCGTGACGGTGCTCACATGATAGTTGTGCTTACATCTATATACAGGCCTTCGTGACGATGGTCGTATGCTAGTTGTGCTTGTATCTGCATAGAGGCTATCGTAGCGGTTGTCTTATGATAATTGTGCTTACAATTGAATAAAGGCTCTCGTGACAGTGATTGTATGATAGTTGCGCTTATATGTGTATTTATGCCACCGTGAGGATGGTCGTATAATAATTTTGCTTACATTTGCATAGAGACCATCGCTATCGTGGTTGCATGATACTTGTGATTGCTCCGTCATAGAGGTAGTCGTGACGGTGTTCGTATAATAGTTGTGCATGCATTTGTTTAGAAGCCACCGTGACGGTGTTGGTATTATAGATGTGCTTACATTTGCATATAGGCAGTCGTGACGGAGATGAAAGCTATGTTTTGTTTTTGTTTGCCATGGCGCATGAAAGATACGCTTAAATATGCATGGAGGCCGCCATGGCGGTGGTCGTATGCTACTTGTGCTTACATCTAAGTAGAGTTTTTCGTGATGGTGATCGCATGGTAGTCGTGTTTAAATTTGCATAGAGGTTATCGTTACGGTGGTCGTGTGATAGTTGTATTTACATATCCATATCGTCTGTCTTTGGCCGTGGTCGCATGAAGTTGTGTTTAAGTATGAATTGAAGCCGTCGTGACAGTGATCGTATGGTAGTTTGTTTACATCTGTATAGATGCTGTTGTGATGGTTTTGATACGACATTTGTATTTACATCTTTATAGAAGCTATCGTAATGGTGATTGTATGGTGGTAGTGTTGACATCTGCATATAGATCGTCGTGACAGTGACCGTATGATAGTTGTGGTTACATATATATTAACGCCGCCATTTAAGTGGTCGTATGCTATTTGCATTTAATTATGCATAGAGACCCTCGTGACGGTGCTTGTATGCTAGTTGTGTTTACATATGTATAGAAGCCGTCGTGATGGTGGTCACATGATAGTTGTCCCTACACCTGCATAGAGGCCGTCGTGACCGTGGCCGCATAATAGTTATGTTTACATCTGCATACATTACATTATTGACCTTCGTCGTATGATAGCTGTATTTACATGTGCATATATGCCGTCATTACCGTTATCGTATTATAGTTGTACTTACAACTATCTAGAAGCCGTCGTGATGGTGGGTGTATAATAGTAGTGCTTCCATTTGTATGGAGGCTGTCGTCACCGTGGTCGTACGATAGTTGTGTTTACCTCTGCATAGCAGCCGTCTTGATGGTGGCGAGATGATATTTGTCCCTACACCTGCTTAGAGTCCATCATGACCATGGTCGTATGATAGTTGGGCTTACATCTGTTCATATGCAGTTGTGACCCTGGGCGTATAATAGTTGTGCTTACATCTGCATAGAGACCGTCGTGATGTTGGTCACATGTTAGTTGTATTTACATCTGCATAGAGGCAGTCGTTTACCCTGTTTTGACATCTGTATCGAGGTCGTCGTGACAGTTGTCGTATGGTAATTGTGATTACATCGGTATAGAGGACTTCGTGACCGTGGTCGCAAGGTACTTATTGTTATTATGCATAGCGTACGTCGTGACAGTGATGGCAATTATGTTAGTTTGTTTACTCCGGAATAGAGGTGTCGTTTACATTGATCGTATGATAGTTGTGTTTGCCTCAGCATAGAGGACATCGTAACGGTGGTCATGTGTTTGCTGTGTTTATTTCTGCATAGAGGTGTCGTTGACAGTGATCGTATGATCGTTGTATTTACATCTCTACTATGGAGACCGTTGTGACGACAGCCACATGATGGTTCTGTTTGCATCTGTATATAGGCCGTAGTGACAATGGTCGTATGTGTTTACTTTTGCATAGATGTGTCGTTGTCAGTAATAGATGCCGTCATGATGAGTCACACGATGGTTACTTTTTCATCTGTTTCGAGGCCGTCGTGGCAGTGATTGCATGGTAGTTGTGCTTACATCTGCAGAGAGGTCGTCATGACAGTGATCGTATGGTAGTGGTTTCTACTTCTGTATAGAGGTATCGTTGACAGTGATCGTATGATAGCTATATTTACATTCTAATAGAGACCGTCGTGATGACAGTCACATGATGGTTGTGCTTACATCTGTATAGTGACCGTCGTGACTGTGATCGCATGATATTTGTGTTTACATCTGCATAGAGGTCGTCGTGAATTCGGTCGTATGATAGGCGTGTTTTAATCTCTATAGAGGCCATCGTGACGACGATGGTATGATAGCTATATTTACATCTATATAGAGGCCGTCGTGACGATGGACGCATTATAGTTGTGTTTACATCTGCATAGAGGGCGTTGTTGACCATGATCGCATGATAGTTGTGCTTACATCTGTATAGAGGCCATCCTGACTACAGTTACCTGATGATTGCGTTTACATCTGCATTGAGGTCGTCGTGACGATGGTCGTATGCTAGTTGTGTTTACATCTGAATAGAGGCCGTCGTGACGACGGTCGTATGCTAGTTGCTTGTATATCTACATAGAAGCCGTCGTTTACCTTATTCGTATGATAATTGTGTTTACATCTGTATAGAGTCCATCGTGACGACAGTCATATGATGATTGTGTTTACATCTACATAGAGTCGGTCGTGACAGTGATCGTATGGTTAATTGTGTTTACATCTGAATACAGGACGTAGTGACAGTGATCGTGTGTTAGCTATGTTTTCTTCTCCATAGAGGTGTCGTTGACAGTGATCGTATGATATTTCAGTTTACATCTGCATAGAGGCCGTCGTAACGACAGTCACATGATGGTTGTGTTTACACCTGTATAGAGGCCGTCGTGACTGTGATCGTATGGTAGTTCTGTTTACATCTGCATAGGGGTCATCGTGAATGCGGTCGTATGAAAGTTGTGTTTACATCTACATAGCTGCATAGAGGTCGTCATGACAACTGTAGTATGTTCGTTTTGTTTACCTCTGTATAGAGGTCATAGTGACGGTGTTCGTATGGTAGTTGTATTTATATCTGCATAGAGGCCGTCGTTTACTCTGGTTGCTTGAAAGTTGTGCCTAAATATGCATAAAGGCCTTCATGGTGGTGGTTGCATGATAGTCGTGTTTACATCTGTGTACACGCACGTGGTCGTATGGTACTTATGTTTATTTCTGCATAGTGTACGTTGTGACAATGATCGTATGTTACTTTTGTTTACTTCTGCATAGATGTGTCGTTGACCATGATCGTATCATAGTTGTGCTTACATCTGCATAGAGGCCGTCTTGACGGTGATCGTGTGTTAGTGTTTATTTCTGCATAGAGGTGGCGTTGACAGTAATCGTAAGATAGTTATATTTACATCTGCATAGAGACCGTCATGACGTGTCACGTTATGGGTGTGTTTACATCTGAATAGAGTCCGTCGTCACAGTGATCGTATGGCAATTGTGTTTACATCTGTATAGGGGCTATCATGACGATGGTCTTATGGTAGTTGTGTTTACATCTGCATAAAGGACGGCGTGACGGTGATCGTGTGTTAGCTGTGTTTACTTCTGCAGAGAGGCCGTCATCACGGGGGTCGTGTGTTAGTTGTGTTTACTTCTGCATAGAGGCCGTCGTTGACCATGATCGTATGATAGTTGTGCTTACTTCTTTATAGAGGCTGTCGTTACGGTTGTCATGTGTTAGTTGTGTTAACCTCTGCATAGAGGCCGTCGTTGACAGCGATCGTATGGTACTTGTGCTTACATCTGCATAGAGGATGTCGTGACCGTGGTCGTATGGTAGTTGAGCTTAATTCTGTATAAAGGTGTCGTTGACATTGATCGTATGATATTTCCGTTTACATGTGCATAGAGTTCGTCGTGACGATGGGCGAATGATAGTATACAGTTATTTAATGGGTGTGGATGCAATAGACCAATCTATTTGTCCTGAGGTGCTAGGAATGACCAAGTGTTCTATTGCACGAGGCCAACGGCCGAATGCAATAGGACACCTGGTCATTCCCAGCACCGAAGGACAAATAGTTTGGTCTATTGCATCCACACCCATTAAATAACTGTTTTATTTCCTAATTAAACAGAAGCAAGGTAGCGCGGACATGACTTAAATATATTCATCCATATATTGTAGAAAAACTGATGAAAATGATTTATTTGTTGAATTAGATAACAATAAACAAGTGGAATACAGAGTAAAAAGTCCTAAATTTTTATTACACGTTTTTCAATACCGGGTATTATTATTTAAATATTAAAATTTTGAAATCTTATGAAAATTTAGAAATTTTAAAATATATTGAAAATTCTAGAGATTTTGAAATATTTTGAAATTTTCGAAATTTTGAAATTTTGAAGTTTTGAAATTTTTTGTCCAATGAAAAAAAGGTTCAAAGGTCAGTTCAATAGTCTGTCGTGCAATAGTCTCTTGAAGACTATTGACGCGTCAATAGATCACAGGGGAGCAAAAAACGCAAAAATATCTTAAAATATGTAGTTACTTAATAAACAAGAAAAAAAATTACAATTAGGTAATAATTATGTTTATATCTGTATAGAGGACGTCGTGACAGTGATCGCATGGTAGTTGTGCATACATCTGCATAGGGGCCGTCGTGACTGCGGTCATATGATAGATGTATTTACATATGCATAGCTGCATATAGGTAGTATGTTCGTTATATTTACATCAGTATAGATGTCATCGTGACGATGGTCGTATGATAGTTGTGTTTGCATCTGCATACTACATAGAGGCCGTCGTGACGACGGTCGTATGATCGCTGTGTTTTCATCGGAATGGAGGTCATCGTGACGATAATCGTAGGATAGTTATGTTTGCATCTGCATAGAGGCCACCGTGATGACGGTCGTGTGATAGTTTCATTTACATCTGTATGGAGGCCGTCGTGACTGTGGTCGTATGATCAATGTATTTACATCTGCATTAAGACCGTCGTGAAACCAGTTGTAATACAGTTTTGTTTAAACCTTTATTGAGGCCTTCATGACCGTTGTCGTATGGTAATTATGTTACATCTGCATAGAGTGCTTCGTTACCGTGATTGTATGATGGTTTTCCTTACATGTTGTAGAAGCCGTCATGACGGCGGTCGTATGATGGTTGTGTTACATCTGTATAGAAGCCGTCGTGACCGCTGCCGTATGATAGTTGTGCTTACATCTGTATAGAGGCCGTCGTGACAGCGGGCGTTTGATAGTTGCGTTTACATCTGCATAGAGGCCGTCGTGAGCGCTGGCGTATGTTAGTTGTGCTTTCATCTGCATAGAGGCCGCCGTGACGACGGGCGTTTTATAGTTGTCTTTACATCAGTATTGAGGCCGTCGTGACGGTGGGCGTTTGATAGTTGTATTGACATCTGCATAGAGGCCGTCGTGACCGCTGGCGTATGATAGTTGTGTTTGCATCTGTATATTATGCCATCGTGATCTTGGTTGTTTGGTAGTTATTTGCGCATGTACCTATGTAAATAGTTGTTATTTTGATTATCGAGAATGTAGATGTGTACTAGATACAGATCGGTAGTTTCACGGAGTAATGCTGACCACCACTGTATATTCAAACTATTGTTAAGTACTCATTCATTATCCATAAATATTAAACTTCGTCCAGACTTTCCATGCCAGACATTGAGCTATAATACTGACTGACAATATTTTCCTGCGAGACCAATTTCTCCTGATGTGATAATAACAATAGCAAATATAAAACATTTCAGAATCTGTTCACCCTTAGTTTAATGGAGTTCGTTTCGTTCAATCTTATTTGTTTTGTGTAGTGTTTTGTAAATCATTGTTTGTGGCTTTGCCATTTTCATTTTTATCATTGTATTGTCTGTCCTTCCTCGAGTAACCCCTTGGTATCGTAAAACTTTTCTTCAAGTACATACTTTATGATAGGCCTAGAGGATCAATGTGAAGGTTAAAGGTTGTTGTTCATCTACAATTTCAGTAAGATAATAAAGCTACGCTACTGCACATACTGTACATGTAGTATCAAAGATAACAACCGAAAGAATTAAAATCTAAATCAAACAGATATCACATCTGAAAGTCTGACAAAGGGGCTCTGATATTAGATATCTACGATTTTATCATATGGCAGACAGCAGAAGGCAAATACAAAAAAACCTGACTGATTTCATCCCCTCTTTTGAATAGACTGTGTGCCCTTCCTGTTTTTGTCCTTTTGTTTGTAATACATATTTGCTTCTGTACTTTTATTGTTTGGTTCAGAAACGTCCATTTAATTGAATGTCTTATGTATTGTTTTATAACCAGTGAATTATGACGAGATCTAAGACATTATTATTTATCAAATGTATTTCCAATGAAGATTTAGATAACCTGATGTCGCTATAAAGTAAATAAAACTTGTTTAATTTATTTATTTATTTATAAATAAATAATTCATATTGTGCATACAACACAAAGCATTTCTCTATGATTCTTGTATGGAGGACACCTCAAACTGCCACACGTGGTCCTCACCCCATAAAACAGAGCACCATCTTTATCTGATGTGTCATTATCGATTGGTTCAGCATCTTTGTCCACACAGACATAATCTTTGTTGTTGGGATGGCCTTTGTTCGAAGTCATAAGAAACCCCGTATATTCTGCCTTCCATCCACTATAGCATGTCTGTTTACCTGAAATAAACCACAAAGATAATAAATATATTTTCTTTTCTACTTCTGATAATGTGTAATCATTCAAATTGTACCATCAAAATAACTACAATATGGAACAATAGTTGGCATCGATACGAGTCATTCAAATTGTCAACAAAATAATCATCGTTATTTGTTCAATAACAAACTTTCAATATCATCATGTAAATAATAAAACTATTTCTTGCTGTTGTTTTGCTCGGAATATCAGAGAAATATTTCATATATTTTGCTTGTTATGCAAAGTAAAAAGTTTGATATTGAAAAAAAACATTCAAAATATGAAACGTTTACCTGGTATCATGAGAACAGAAGATTTTCCTCGACGTCTACATACAGCACATGGAACATCTTTGTCATGTAAATTATCCAATCCAGACGGCTTCCTAGATCCAGCAACCTCATACTCTGCTCCATATAACACATCGTTAGGAAATGAGTATGGTTTGCCATTATCAGGATCATTTGGTAAACAGAGGTAGTTACTACCACCTCCTTTGTTACTGTGACTGTTACCTCCTGCCTGACCTACAATAATTAATATTACCACCATTAATGCAATTATATAGATAATAATGTACATTACCAACCACATTTCTGATACTTTCTATAATTTAGATTTTAAATATTGGTCGCTGTAGGATCTAATTAGCACACAGTTCTACATTGTGTACATTAAAATTATTAGAGCAGTATAATTTTCTCCACGACACATACAGTCAACAAATAATGTATTTACTCAGTATGATTACAAACACCAAGCACGCATTGTGTAAAGTACAGTTACATTGTTTAAAGATAATATAAATCGTGGTAAATATGGTTTTAAAAAATTATTTAACTATTATATAACTATGGTGCTAGATAAAAGAGTAGAATACTCCTAGAAATTACTTGACCAGACATATTTGTGGCGCGTAAATTGTGTTGAACACAAATATATATATGTGCGTGTTTGCTAAACCTTAGTCATTATACATTCTTTCCTATTATTTTTATAATACCTGAATACACAAGATGTCCCCCTCCTGGACAATCTTTCCTTCCCCATCTGACGTAAACAACTCCACCATCTGCGCGAAAAATAAATAGAAAACGTAAAAGATGCATCGAGAATACAATAAACTTTTAAACTAAATATTAATATGCTACAACCTCTGATACTATTTATCTAAACAATAAAAACAAACAATTGATCACATAAAGTCTTCCTTATTGACACTTTTGTCATTGTCTGAATAAAATATCATGTCTACATACAACTGTGTACATCATACCTTTACTGTAAACGAGAAAAATAAATCAGTCAGAAAACATACGTACTTCATACTGGTATAATGTACTCTTATGGTGTCTGAATGAATAAACATGTTTTACTCTTTTAGTAGATATTATAGACACATTAAAAATTCTTCTGGGAATGTTAAGGACATGGTTTTTTTTTCTACTGTCGAATACCTTGAAGCAATATGATCAATTCTTGTAGCACAAGCTCATTTTCCTTTGTATATTATTTGCATAATGATGTTATGTTTAAAAAAAAAATGAAAACGTTGAGGAATTATTTCAGTGCCTTAAGTGTTAATATACTTAAAAGTATTACTCAGATTATTATCAGAGCACTCTGTCTTCCTTGATGTATGTAGATAGTGTTTCATCATATCAATTACAGATTGATCTGAAGCTGACAACTTGAAGTCTTTACATTCATGGCAGTAAACAGCAATAACAAACGTCAGAATTATGATAACAGTTGAAACCATATTGAAGTCTACAATGAGAAAATGGTGTTGTGTGACTAATCATCGGGATTGAAAAAAGAATAACACGACGGGGTCCAGTAGTGGAACAGGAACATCTTTCCTGCTATCTCTTGCTCAAGACCTGAGTTATTCCCTAGACTTGTGAGGAGTTCCCATTGATCTATCTGTATATATGTATGGTTGTATGTTTATTAATTTGTCATTCATTGTTTTTACTTTTGCCCTATTGTCAACTGTATTCAATGTACTCCTTTTGATTATCCTCCTTTCATATCTTCAAAACATTTCTAAGCGATAAGCAAACGTTGCAAGGATGATAATACTGGCATAGAAAGATATGGAATAGTACATACATGGTCTAAACTAAATTTTACTTTGGGTGAACTCGATTAATTTTGTTTACTATTATTACTGTTATTGAACAATAAAATATGCTTATATTAGTACATACCTGTAACTACGAAGTATGGTTGCTATGAGCAACGATGACAATATGGTGTGGCAAGCACAACACACATATCAGTTCTAATCGATATTTCTAAAGGTTAATTGAAAGCTTGCGTGTTTCTTTGTTTCATTATTCCGTGCGTGTATCTTTGTTTTATTATTCCGTGTGTGTATCGTCTGACAAAGGTAAAATAAAATACTAAATAAGGGTAATAACAAAATTACCGAACTCCGAACAATCTTACAAAGGGAAAGTCAAAACTCATAATTATATAAACAGACAAAATCAGTCAACAATCGGAAAACTGTGAAAACCGTAATGACCCTGACTTGGTACAGGCATTTCTAAAGAAATGGTGGGTTGAATCAGATTTTAAAGCGCCAAACCTCCCGCTCTCATTACGGTTCAAAGGTTCCGGCTATATACACTATAACAGTATTAAAATACAGGAACAAAATAGGTAAAATAGTTGTCAAAGCAGTACCATATTCGGTGACGTAAATGTCAAAAATATTTTTACGTCACACATTGATAAAAAAAACATTCTTGACATTTTTCTTGACTTCTTTATCTTTATACATTTTCACTATATGAAAATGCATCGCTTATAATCGTTTCTGCAGAGACGGAATATATTTCGACAAAATCTTGGTATCGGAATATAAACTTTTGAAGGGATCGAATAAGGCGAATCTTTGTATAGTCCTGGTCCAGTAGCCTGTTTCTCAGATGAAGATGACGTTTCAGGAAATCAGAATAATTGCTACTGGCCCTTGCATAGCGAATCGATTGCGAGATGTAAACACCATATGCAGAAGAAGCTGGTATATTGCTGCACATGTTTGGAAAATTTATGATTTTAAAATTGAAGTGTCCCGTTTATCATAAATGTTAGTAATGAGTTGACCCCTGTCGTCAAATTCGAGTTATAAGTCCAAAAATAGAGGAAGCTGTGAAAACAATCACAATCCGATAAACAAATCAATATCAGTGAAGCATAAAGTCAATAAGAAATAAAATAACAAACATCGGAAAATTCGAACTCACCAAAATAAACTCGAGCGAAACGAGATGCCGGGAAAGAATCAGTATCGTCTACAGAATGCTTGATACCCGTCATCAGGCTTTCAATGTTTATTTGAAATGTGTATTGTATATTTTAATGTGTAATATAAACAGTTAGTTGTTAATTCCAGAACTATGATATTAACAAATACATACTAAGCTTTTTTAATTGTTAATGATTCCCAGTTGCATATGACATATTAAAGATACAAATTACGTATTTGATTAAGATCAAAATCTCATTATCTTTCTAGTTTTTTAATTAAATAGTTACCGTTAATTAGACATTAGTTATAATAAATGCAATGACTGATTATCCTTTGTATTGTAACACGAGAAACTGCTTAAAGTAATATGAATAAGGGTAATAACAAAATTGCCGAACTCCGAACAATCTTACAAAGGGAAAGTCAAAACTCATAATTATATAAACAGACAGAATCAGTCAACAACCGAAAACTGTGAAAACCGTAATAGTTGGTAAAATATTTCACTTGGTGAGACAAGCACCAAAGTTGGCATGAAGTTTCCTTGTGTAGTACCTGAATAGGAAATATCGTTGGCCATTTAGGTTTCGTTCATTTTCAAAATGGCCGCCACGATTTTCAAAATGACGTCAATTTTCATAACGTTTATCTGGTATTTTCAAGTTTTTTTTTGCAACATTTCAATTTCCTTTGAAATAATCAATCAAAAAGGGGTCCAGCATACGATTAAAGTATCATTTCATATATATGTTCACTGCACATGCGCCAAAATACAGGCTGCAATGGTCTTATAGGACGCGAAAGACCTAAATTCAGAGAAGTTACAGCTGCATAGAGCGGTACAAGGTAATCCTGACCTGAAACATTTGCAGTTGCCAGAACAACTTATTCTACACCCACATTTAAGTAGTTCTTGACATGATGCTGCTATTGGCGCCAATGATGTCCAGTGGGGGACCCAAACTCCGCTATCTTTTTCCCAACCCCACCTGGAAGGTGATGGTAAAGTTGGCGACTTACATAGCGAGTGCCCTCAAGTATGTCCTGCTTGCATGACATATCTTTTGATATGCTCAACAAGAGCAGCTCTTGAGAGAGGAATGCCATTATAGGGACGCTGTTTACGGGCAAAAAGGTCAAGGCTCGCATCTTTTACTTTATTGGTACTGCTGGACTGATCGTACATGATGACAGCAAATTCTTCGAGTACACCGATTTCACTTTGTGTCAAATTGTCACATGGAGAACTTAAGCAATGGAATACTTCTGTTGCATTCTCAAACACATTTCAGGCCTGCCATGCTGTCTTTTTACCTTTTCCAACAAATGCAGACACGATATCACAACCTGTGAATGCATGAAAGAAGGGTAATGCTTTCGACCTAGGTCCTAGCGATCTAACAATATCATGAATTGGTATCCATCGCAAATCTTTGCCTTTTCCAAAAGTCATCCATAAGTGATCCACATTCAAATCATCAAACACAGCCACACCAATAACAAAACATATGTATCAGAACTTACTATGTTAATCGACTTGCTACCACATATTGCTGCATGTTTTGCATGCAGAAACATACAAGTGCCAGCTTCCTCATGGGTGCAAGGTGCTATAAAGTCGGTATCTTTAGCTTTGTTGCTGACAACATTTTCTTCCTTACTTACGACGTCAATGATGAAATGCTGATGTTAACGTGTGGTCCTCTCCCTTTCGACAAATGATATGCTGACCATGACACTGTCTCAACATCTTACACTTCATTGGTTAAGCTTACAAATTGAAGCCACTCATACTCAAGACGAAGGCTTCGAACGAGATAGTCGAGATCAAACATGCTCATTGGTGTTTGTTGGATCGGTGGATTTGGTTTTGATTTCAAGAATGCTGGTTTTACATTTGTGTATGTTTCGGGGAGACAGCTGATAGCTTTTGACTTTGGCGTTTGACCTTTGAATTCAAACGTTCGGGAATCAGAGAATGTTGACGAAACTGGATCCTGAAAAACAGATATACCGGTGCCATGACATGAAAGTGTTGCTGTTGTTGCAGAAGGATTATGATACATGCTGTCAACTGCAGACGTTGTGAATAAACCTTTTTTGCAAAATGGCTGGAAAAACAACGCCATCTTCCATAAATTGACTAAGAACAGATTCCCCAAGTTGAGTAGATATTTCCAACACTCGGTCATATGAGATGCAAATGCCATGCTGAAACATGGCGTCTATCAGTTGCCCCTTTCTTGTCTTTGCATACAAGAGAAGACCTACATACATAGCAAAAGGTGGTTCGCGGTCACTTGAATGTCTCGAGTGTTCACTTGTGTTTTTGGTCCCTTTTTTGTGATTGTTGAAGTACAAAAGTTGTGCTATAGCACAATCTGACTTTGATAGACCATTTTCTATTTGAGACTTAATATCAGGTCCGTGCTCAATCATTAACACACGTTCAACTAAACAACGTTGAACAGAATCAACGACAGAATCTCTATCAAAATGACCAGAGAATTTATTTTGTTCAGCGAATATTTCTCTGCGGACAATTTCACTTGCTTTAGCAAGATACATGGCATCAGTATAGTCACAGACAGAAACAAGTGCTGGTCCAACATTTTTTTTTGAAAACCAGTAAAACCTCTCGTCCTTTATGAAATGGTTTTAGCTCTGGGATTTTTAACAGCAATTTATTTTTCAGACGGGTTCTGTTGAATGTCGAATTAGTTTCAAACTGTTTAAGTCTGAATTCGTATAAATTGCACAGGTCAGCTAGTTTAAATACCACACATCCTGTGCTTCCGCGTTGTGTTTCCACTACGTGAGTCACTAACTCCGCAAAAATGTTAGACATGCCCCATGATACTTTAGCTCTTGTGCCATAACATCTCCTGCGCTTAATTTTGCCAAATGTTTTTGATCTTGCAAGTTCTGTGCACACTGATGGAGTCTTGTGTTGAGTTGCATCGTCATAGCTTCACGGAGTTCAGAACGCGATGCTTGTTTCTCACAGATGAAACATTCTTCAAGATGTAATGATCGCTCTTCTGTTGGTGCAGTCGAACTTTTTCTTGTAAATTTGAATGACAGGGGTATATCGGAAAGGCTCGCATTGGGAGGCTGATGTCTCTTTTGGACTCTTTGAAGTTTTGTGTTATTGAACATCAGCCTGCATGACTCATG
This sequence comes from Bathymodiolus septemdierum, assembly GCA_963383655.1. Lineage (NCBI taxonomy): Eukaryota > Metazoa > Mollusca > Bivalvia > Mytilida > Modiolidae > Bathymodiolus > Bathymodiolus septemdierum. Next base: position 111,714,703 of record OY726518.1, on the reverse strand, counting down.
ATATTTTGCCTGGTTTTTTATAAAAGCAGCCTCTATTCCAGCTCCTTCGTCGATTCGACGTATATCGAGAGGAATTGGCATTTCGTTGATCTTGGCAAACTCGGAAATATTTTTTGACAAGGTTCTGTATCCTGATTTTGCCAAATCAATTTTCATTGGAGGTGATTTGAGTGCCTCATGTTTGTCTTCCTGACAAATAAAACACTTCGACCAATCTGTGCTCTGCTTCTCCTGAGCAGACAAAGAAAGCCGAATTATTTTCGACATAGTAACCAATAATCAAAAACAAAAATATGAAAAACAAATAGACAAAAACAATTGAATAAAGAAATGGATTGTAATGTATTATAGACGATATCTCAAGTTGAAAGGCCAAGGGATTATCCTTTTACCACCTACAACTTACACACCTTTTTGTATGGAATACAACTGGGTTCGATGATGGAATTCCAACACCCAGTCCGATCGTGCATCCAGTGTTATTCAACTCCCGTGCGATCTGTACACCATCCGAGGGACTAAAGCCCAGTCCCTCTTGGCTCGGCTCTCCCGCGTTGGCACACTCCGTCAATTCGGATACGAAATCACGACCTTCTACGGGGTGGATCGTGATGTGTTTGGGAGACTTTGTTTTAAAATAAAACAAAACTAACACTGAACCCCATGACGAGTTTCACGGTAATCAATTGCACCATTGTGCCATGGTAGTGTTTGCAATTTACTCTTTTATTAATTCACAAGTAGAAATCGATATATTTCAGGTCTGAAATGCGTTATAAGGAAGTCATTTTGCTTTTTTTTAAAGCAAGATGATTAAAATATCTTGTACACAGCTTAGTTATATAAAAATATACAACAAAACGGCCAAAAAATGATAAATATGACAGTCAATAGACAGTACGTGAAGCCATGCAGTATGAAAATGTCGCCATTTTGTTTTAGCGGCAGCCATCTTGAAAATGGCGGAAATCGCGATGGCCAATGATGATTTTAGAAACAGTATTATCTGAGAGATATGTGTGCCAAATTTCATGCTTTTCTCCACAAGTGAAATATGTGGGTGATTTTTTTTATGCTAGCCGCTACACTAGACTTGGTACAGGCATTTCTAAAGAAATGGTGGGTTGAATCAGATTTTAAAGCGCCAAACCTCCCGCTCTCATTACGGTTCAAAGGTTCCGGCTGTCACTATAACAGTATTTAAATACAGGAACAAAATAGGTAAAATAGTTGTCAAAGCAGTACCATATTCGGTGACGTAAATGTCAAAAATATCTTTACGTCACACATTGATAAAAAATTTGTCTTTCGTGAAATAAACATCTTCAAAAATATTCTTGATATGTTTACATTCCCTAAAAACTAAACCATTCGTGCATGTTTGAGGACGAACATTGCGATTATATGTGATTAAGAACAGAAAATCATTCCATCTCGTACGCCTTTTGTCAAGACAATGGCGGCTAATTAACTTTCGGATGCACCGTTCCGATGATTGCCGATCATGAAATTTCATCACCAACGTAAACAGGTGAGCACGTGTATCATTCTGGTTTTGAAAGAAGTTAAATTTCTTGCATTTCTTGCCTTGCAAAGAAATTATTTCATGTATGTTTTACCTTAAGGATTATCAACTGCAATGAATTTCATTCTAGCTTAATCCGTTTATTCGAAAAACTGGACAAAAACATTGAAATCGGTAATAATGAATGACACGAGGCCCCATTTGGGGAAATCGAAACAGAACTAAGAAATTTCAGAAATTAAAATCCTCGTCGGAAATAACGTATGGCATGTGCAAACTGTATAAATTATTATAAGTATGTACATTTCATAACCATTACGATGAAAACATTTGGAGTTGTCAGAGAAGAAAATAAAAAATCAACAAGAAAGAAAATGCCAGAAATACGACTTATAATTTAACACCATTATTTTGACACCAACCATTTCATAACTTTGTTCGTTTATTTCCTGGTTTGTTTTGGGGACAACCAATTGATTCCGTGAAGGGGGGGAGGGGGAGGGGGGGAGGGCAGTTTTTGTAATTAAAATAAATAATCTGGCCACCCAAAGTTGGAAAAAAAATTCTGGCCTTTGCTTCACAGAAATAAAAAAAAAATTTGGCCTGAACTGAGTAAACAATATTATAACCTGTCCTGCACTTTGTGTCGAATGAATTTTCTGTCAAATATTCTAACCTGACTAATTATCAGAATCAAATTATTTGCCTATATATTATTATGAGATAAAGAATGTGTGCTTTCTTTTAAATTCTTGTTTCTTAGGCCAAATAAATTTTAAATAGATTTGAAACAAAGTAGTATTCATTTTTAATATAAAAAAAAACTAATGTTTTAGCATAATTACAAGTTGCGTGTGTAGTGTCCCATTACTGGGCCCGCGAAATTTGCTGAATTTTACCAAGGACGTATATAAGATTCTATATACGTCCTTGATTATACACATAATGCCGCTAAAAGACATTTACGGCGGTTTAGATCATAGATGGTTATATATATTTATTTTCCAGGTAAAGAGATCCTTTTTTAACGTTTCGCTAAGGGAAAATTATTTTTAATCGTGGATTGAATGGAAAATAATGGAATGTAAATCGAAGCAAAAATGATGTTATATGTCAAGACTATAACGGGGCATGCGCACAATCTCTACCGAATGAGTTCAAATCTGAGGTCAATAGCATATGCTTTATCAAACAAGAGTTTTATTGCACTACCTTGTTTACTAAATTCTTTGTGGATATCAATGAAGTCCAATGTACCATCTCTAATATACATTATTTTCAAGAAACGGTTAACATGATTTGATGTGTCATTCATTTTAATAAGGTGTTATCCGAGACCTTTTCTCGGGAGTATACTACACACAGCAATCTATGACTTCGGGAAAGTTTGTTTTATTTTGGAGATTGCTTGTGTTGCAGTGATATTGATCTGGTCACTGTCATCTGTTTCTCGTGACGTCATTTGGTCCAAGACACAAGATCACCTTTCCAATGTGTGTGCTAGGTGTTTTGATTTTAGAAGTGGCCAAGCTTATACATTGTACGACATTGTCCAGTGTAGCACCGGACACCGATGCATTGATAGTGTTTTGATGGAACTGACCCAGACGTTTAGCATTTGAAGCTCCCAGAATAATGTTGACATTGTTACCACTACTTTTCGCTATGTCAGATGTTTTCTGGACTGTTTCATTATTGCTATGTTATGTCTGTCTACGTGAAAAGTTTCGTTAAGATATATGTGTGCGTCCTCTTGTGTTGTTTGTTGTCCTAAGATTTCCGAGGCATAACTCCCATAATCGCGTCGTGCCTTTTCAGTAATATATTGTTCACAATTATTTCTAGAGTGACCACATTGCTTGCAGAAAGAACAAACGGGCTCATTGTTGCAGTCTCTAGCAATGTGTCCCATTTGATTACAATTGTAGCAACGTACAACGCGAGCGGGTTTGTCTCTACAAAGATAATAGGGGTGGTCAGTCGTCCTGCAATATTTACACTCTGTGCGATTGTTGTCGGCAAAGATTCTAACTTCAAATCGACCGAAATTGGTTTTATTTGGTAAGGTTTTGTCACACTTCAACATTTGTTAGTATCTTGATCCATTTTCAATGTTTGTACCTTTTATATACCCCCTGCGCACGGACTCGGGGATCACTTGATCATACCGATGCATTTGGGTAGCTACAAAGCAGTTTTGAACCCCGTATGTCATATCTTTAATGGTGACATTTGTAATAGTTTTCTCAACATCTAAAAATGAGACTGACCTGTTTTTGAGAGTTAATCCATTAATAATCAGTTTATCCTTCGTTTCGGAATCCTCCACAACTGTTTTCCGTCAATTGCACAGATTTCACTTGATCAAGGTCTATTGTTTCTGTAAGTTGGTCTATGATCATTTCGTGTGATATCCCTTTAAAGAATTGTGTACTGAACTGACGTAAATATAACTTTCTCATAGATAAAATTTGGAAAGTGAATTCAGATATGTATTGGGGTCCTGATCCCCGACTTAGTTTTAACATTAGACTTGTAATTTTGAAGTTTTGAACGCCAACCCTGACACCTGAAACAATTTGCTTGAAGTTGTGTATCGAAGCGTATTCATGCTTGCATGAATGCGTAAGTGAACGAACTGCGTAAACAAACGTCTGAAGTATTAAATGAAAGTAGAGAAACCCTTTATGGTACAGATAGGCCAAATGAACCGCTTTCTAATAGTATGTTTTTCCAATTGATGACCAGACTTGATGACAGATTAAAAACAATAGAAACTAATGTAACAAAGTCAGTGGGTGAATTAGACGATATTAAAAAGACAGTACGATCAATTTCTAGTACTGTAGCACCTGTTCAAAATGAAGTCAAGGAACTCAGTAAGAAATATGTCGATCTTGAAACACATACACAAGGCATGAATAACATTTTTGATAACGGACGAAGCGAATGTTCAGATAACAGCAAAGCTATTAAAGATCTTGATCAAGACAATATTAGTATTTGCACACACATGGAGTCACTGGTGGAAGATCTGAAAGCTTTTAAATTAGAACGGGATGAAATGAAAAGCACACTGCTGGATTTAAGATGTCGTTCAATGAAGAACAACCTGGTATTCACAGAATTAAGGGAAACCGCAGGTGAGGAAACGGAAGCTAAATGGAGGGACTTTTTAAGATGTGAGCTCAATATTGATTACTACATTGGGTTTGGTAATGTGCACCGTTTCGGATCCCACCAGAATAACAACAACGGGGCTGAAATAAGACCTCCCCCTATAGTAGCTCGCTTCTTATACTATAACGATTTGGCTTACGTGCTCGAATGTGTGAAGCGGCTAAGGGGGAAGCCATACGGAATTAACCAGCTATTCCCGGCAGAGATTGAAAACCGTAGACGGTAGTTGTATCCGGTAGTGAAAGAGGCAAAAACAGAGGAAAACGAGTAAAATTTGTACGGGATAGACTTTATATAAACAATGAGGAATATGTACCCGAAGAAGAGCAAATAACATTGCCAGCAGTAACCAGCATGAACATTAAACAGGCACGGTCGACCACGCCTGTGGCGCCCCATCGTGACGGCCATCCCGAAAAACGTCCTCGTATTGGATCTACCCCCGAGCGACCTGCATACTAGGATCACATAGGAGGTCAAACTGTAAATGTACATCAACAAAATTCTAAAAACTGTTCACTTATTAGTGGTAGTATTGTTAAAGATAATTCTGATAATATATGTGATAATTCGAACTATAACCGTAATTCTTGTGTAAATAAAGTGTTAAATCTTTTGTCATTGAACTGTTGTGGTTTAAAATCGAAACTAAATTATCCAGAATTTGTGTTATTCTTTGCTTTGTGGAATCAAAAACTGACGATTTAGATGAAATTGTTTTACCGGGATTTTTGATAAAGATGAAAAATCGTAAATGTTTTTCAAAATGAAAATCAGGGGGAATTGCATTGGGTTTTAAGGATAGTTTTATACATCCTATTCCTACTGATAGTTCGTATGCATTCTGGTTTAGAATATCTAGAGAGCTACTTGGGTTAAATGAGGATGTTGTTTATGGTATAGTTTATATTCCACCGAAGTATACGGTTTATTCCTCTGTAGACGCGTTTAGTGAATTAGAAAATGAATATTTGGCTTTGCAGAGGAATTATAAATATATATTTCTAAATGGGGATTTTAATAGCAGAACAGCGAAAGACCCTGATTTCATCTATATTGAAAACAATAATGACAATATAGATTTTTTCGAATTATCAGATGTAAATAGTGTAAATATATTAGAGTCATTAAATATATCTGTAGGTAGGATTAATAAAGATATTGTCAAAAATTATTATGGTAGTAGATTGTTAGATTTATGTAAAGGTAATGACTTATTTATCATAAATGGAAGGATTGGAAATGACAAAGGTATCGGTAAACTGACTTGTAAGAATAGTAGTGTTGTTGATTATCTTATTTCGTCCGTTGATTTTTTGAAACATATTGTAAATTTTAGTATTTGTGAAATTAGGAAACTATTTTCCGATGTACATTCACCAATATCGCTATCATTGAAATGTGAAAATAAAGATGAGATAATGGTCACTGAAAATGTAAGTAATAATGCAGAAGCTTGTCGTGAGAAACCGAAAAAAATGGGATGAGACATATAAGTTAAATTTTGTAAATAACATTGATGTAGATAGTATACAAAACTTGGAAATACAATTGGAAAACTTAAATATTGAGAACGTTGTACAGTCCGACATAGATACTCTTGTATGTAAGTTAGGAGAAATATTTGTATCATCCGCGAAGGAAACATTTGGAATAGCCAGTAAACCATTTAAGAATAAGAAAAGAAAGGTATGTATTAGTTCAAAACCATGGTTTGGAGCTGATTGCAAATTTGCGAGGCACCATTACCGCAAACTTAAACGGAGAAGTAAAACTAACAATACTGAGGAAACACGAGAATTAATGAAAAAAGCTGAGAAAGATTATAAGAAAGAAATGGATGTAAATATAAAAAAACATAGAAAGGAAATGACGAAAAAGATAAAAAATTAAAGATCTAACAACAGCAAGGAGTTTTTGAAGCTGATGAGAAAAGGTACATATCGAAAACAGCCAAATATATCTATCGACACTTTATTTGATTTTTTTAAGACCCTGAATCAAAACCCAACAAATGATGGCGATGGTGCAACTGTACTACCGGAAATAGACGAAAATTTTGTTAACAATCTAAACATAGAAATTAATGGGCATATTACAAGTGGAGAAATACTACATTGTGTAAAAAATTTGAAAAATGAGAAAGCTTGTGGCGATGATATTATTAAAAATGAGTATATTAAATCATCAATTGATGTCTGTTTACCCGTTTATTGAAAGCTGTTCAATTGTATATTTGACTCAGGTATTATACCTGAGAGTTGGTTAACTGGTAATGTTAAACCCATTTACAAGAACAAAGGAAATCATTTAGACCCGAACATTTTTCGTCCGATCACGATTTTGAGCTGTTTCGGCAAATTAGTTACAACAGTATTGCTGACAAGATTAAATGCTTTTTCTGAAAAAATTTCGATAATGAATGAAAACCAGAGTGGTTTTAGGAAGGGTTATTCGACAATTGATAATATGTTTGTTCTATATTCCTTTTTTGAATTGTTAAAATTAAAAAAGAAAAAGTTATTTTTTACATTTGTGGACTTTGAAAAAGCCTTTGATAAGGTATGGAGGGATGGTTTATGGTGTAAATTACTTTTAAATAATATAAATGGGAAGATGTATAAAGTTATTTATAATATGTATCAGAATATAAAATCTAGAATTGTATATAATAACGCAGTGTCAGATTTTTTCGCTTGTAATAATAGTGTACGACAAATGGAAACTCTTTCCCCTTTCCTCTTCTCGATGTATTTAAATGATTTGGAACAGTTTTTAAACGATAGAAATGTCAACGGTCTAACATCTACAGGAGCGGATCCAGGATTTCAAGTTAGGGAGGCGCACTTAAAAAAATTGCGTTGAGCGGAGGGAGGCGCGAACATTTTGGGGGTATTTCGTGTGAAAAATCACGATTTTACACCAAAAATCTTATTTTTTCCAACTTTAGGGGGGGGGGGGGCGCCGGGTGCGCCCCCCTGGATCCGCCCCTGATCTATTACTGAGGATTTTGAAATTGAACTAGATGTATATTTAAAGCATTTTGTACTTTCATATGCCGACGATACTGTTATTATGTCGGAATCAAAAGAAGATATGCAAAACCAGTTAAATGTTTTTAATGATTTTTGCAAAAAATGGAACCTCAAAGTAAATGCTGAAAAGTCGAAAGTTCTTGTGTTTAGTAAAGGTAGATTATCTGCAAATTTAAAATTTACTTATAACAATAGAGACTTGGAAATAGTTCGAAATTTTTCTTATCTTGGTATAACATTTTCAAAGTCGGGATCATTCAACGCAGCAAAAAAAGATCTTGTAAATAAAGGTACGAAAACTATGTATAAAGTATTGAAGAAAGGTAGACTTCATAATTTGTCAATACAATGTCAACTGGATATTTTCGATAAAACAGTAAAACTATACTATTATATGGTTGTGAAACTTGGGGCTTTGGGAAAAACGATATTATTGAGAGAGTTCATCTAACATTTTGTAAGCTTCTTTTCCATGTAAAAACATCCACACCAAATTGTATGGTCTATGAGGAATTGGGTCGATATCCAATTGACATTGACATTAAAGTTCGTATGATTTCATATTGATCAAAACTCATTTTAGGAAATCAGTCATTATCATACAAGCTATTGCATATAAAAGATTTTCAAAATAAAAATGTTATATGTGCTCTGTTAAATAAAATTCGTTGTATTTTGAATGATTGTGGTATGTCATATATTTGGAACATGCAGAATTGTATTTCTGATAAATGGTTGAAATTAGTAGTTAAAAATAATTTAGTGGATCAATTTAAACAAACATGGACTTCAATGATTGAAAATTCATCAAAGGGGGATAATTATAAGTTATTTAAGCATGATTTAAAATTTGAAGATTATTTGGATGTATTAGATGATAAGGACAAATTCTTACTTGTTAAATTTAGGACTTCAAACCATAAACTACCGATAGAAATTGGGCGTTGGCGTAATATAAAAAGGGAAAATCGTATTTGTAACCTATGCAACGGAAGAAACTTAGGTGATGAATTTCACTATCTATTTGAATGTCCATCTTTGTCAAATGAACGTAAGAAGTATTTTGAACCACACTTCACAAATATACTTAAGCTTTGTAATCTGATGAATTCAAAATCAGTTAGCGTTTCATGTAATATGTGTAAATATATCAGAATTGTAAATATGAGGGTATGTCCTCCAGGTTGATCCACCTTCTATCTTCTTTTAAATGCAATATTATGTGTTATATTGTTGTTATCTCTGTACCTTTGTAAAATTGGCTATGAGAAATATATGCCGATAGCTAAAAAAAATAAAAAAAAAAAGATAGGTCTCTTTTTATAAAGGCCATGTTTTAGAGTCGTGAGTAGATCTCAGGATTGAACACAAGGTGTATTTGATAAATGAATAAATACACATTTACCGACCGAAAGTCATTTCTATCTTAACGCATCCAGATAGATATATTAAAGATGTGTATAATCCCAAAACAAGGGCTCGAAAAGTTTTGTAGAAACTACAAATAAACAGAATTTTTCGAGACACAAATTTCAACAACTCTATTAACTAAGGGACATCACCCACTTAATTTGTATGTTTTTAATATATTTATTTTTCTATGTTGAATCGATGCCTGTGATGTTACTTTGATCACTTTCATCATCAGAATATCGGGAACCTATGTTATCCTCGTAGGCGCAGCAGACTGATAATAACCGAATGTTGTCACAGTCTTGGTTTACCAAGAAGAGATAATCATGTTAAACTTCGACAATAAACTATAAATTTACCTGTGTTTACAGATAAACGGTGACACACTTGACGTCGAGAGATGTTTTGTCGGCATTATTGTATGCATCTTTATCGAGTAAAGCAATAAAATCAAATACCCAAAACCTTTGCATTTCACCATTAATGTTTGAGTTGGGAATAGTTGTGTAGAGGGTGGAGCGGTCAACTATGTTACGGCTATTGTATGAGGAGAGGAACATTGTTGGTATGTACTAAAACACATCTTGAAACTTTTTTTTCAAACTCAATCTCTGATTAACACCACACTTTGAGAAGCTAATGACTTTGAAATCCTGTTTTGACTACTGATAGAATAATTTGGCAGACCCAGAAATATATTGTTTTGCAAGGACACGTTCCAGTTCGTATAATTCGTTTCACTAGCTGTGACTCATTTGAAGAAGAAGAAACTGACATTCCAGAACACGACGGGTAACGCATATGTAGCAGAAGAAACTGAAATTACAGAACACCTGCTTACCAGTTCTTTCCTCATGCATGACTTATCACCACCAGGTTTGTAACTAGATTAACACGACGGGTACCACTAGTTGAGCTGGAACTGCCTACCCGTCCGGATTCTCGTTTTCATCCTCGTTTGGGGTGTGGTTCGTGCTACTCGGTCTCTAGTTCTATGATCCTTTTTCTTTTGACCATTGTGTTGTCTGTCCTTCGATTTACTGATTCTGATTGCCCCTTTGGTATCATCAAACTCTTCTTATTATTGTAGGGCTTGTCCTAGATTTAGTTATTTTGTTTTTCAATAAATATTTCTGTATACTCTTATTGTCCTGGTGTCCGAATCTAACCTTCTTTAAAACTTGCGTGTTCTGTATTTTATCCCTTGAGTCAAGGACCCATCGAATAATCAGAAATATGTGTACTCGTTCCCCAAATTATTTATCCATGTTATGTTCTGATTGGCCTTTATTATACCTAGAAGTACAAACTCATATTGACAAGTGTTTTGCCCGTAAGGTTAGAATTACGTCAGTAAGCCATGCTGACTGAATTACCAATGGCTCTTCACTGGGAAAACTGTGCTCACTGTAAATAAAACTAGCTTAATTAATGCCTTTATTCAGGTAAACATAATACATTTATGTTGTACATACAACACAAAGCATTTATGTGTGATTCTTGTATGGTGGACATCTCAAACTGCCACACGTGGTTCTCACTGGATAAAACAGAGCACCATCTTTACTTGATGTGTCACTGTCTATTGGTTCAGCATCTTTGTCCACGCAGATATAATCTTTGTTGCTATGACCTGTGTACTCAGTCATGAGGTAGCCTGTATATTATGCTTTCCATCAACAATAGCATGTCTGTTTACCTGTTATAATAAAGTAATACATATGGTTACTTTTTTTCTTTGAACTCAGTCGGGAGCAAGAGTTGACAAAATTATTCGTAGCTAATATAGTAAACAATAAAGTAAGATGAGTATACATTCTTGTTTAAGCATGCGTCATGATTATAGTGTTTCTGGTTGGTTTTGTTGGAAATGTAATACAGTTATATCATGGTATACTCGTACTGGAAATTTTATTCGTATCTATCTTAGTTATTTAAATGGGAAAATGTTTACCTGGTATCATGAGAACAAAATACTTTCCTCTACGTCTACATACAGCACACGGGATATCTTTATCGTGTAAATTACCCAATCCAGAAGGTTCACGGCTGCCACCAACCTCATACTCAACTCCATATAGCACATCGTTAACATATGCCATTATTTGTTACCTCCTGGTCAACTACAATAATTAACAATCGACCTTACCATCAGTAGCACAATTACAGTAAAACCTGTCTAAACCGAACCCGTTTGGGACTGAAGAATTTGTTCAGTTTAGACAGGTGTTCGGTTTACACAGGTACACATAACATAGATATTTAGTAGATGGTACTGTAAAGTCTGTCTGGCTTACGAAGGTTTTCGGTTTACTGAAGGTTCGGTTTAGAGAGGTTTCACTGTAAATAGATAACAATGTACATTATCAAGTATTCCCTTCATAAAGCATGGCATTGTATGACTAACTGTGTATTACTTTCTATTACTTTCATTTTGATTATTAGCCTATGTAGGATCCAATTAGTACCAACGTCTATTATTTGTGTCCTGCTATTATTAGGACGGTATAATTTAGCACGTTTCACGTGCAGTTAAAGGAAAACTCCAGTCAGTAGAACAATTGTCATAATTCAATACTTTTTATTCGTTAATAGCTAATTATTATATAAAAAAACGCCTTTATTAACATTAATATACCCAATTAGAAATATGAATATTTAGAATTTCCTGTCCTAGTGTAAGTGGCCATGACATCTATTCATGTGACGTTACAGGGACATTTCATGTTTGTTGAATAAATAATGTATCTGACCCTTTCCAACATCGAGCCCTTTTGATTATGTTTTGATATCAGATCAACTGCAATACAATGTTTACAATTTGTATATTGTCCTATTTTTTTTATTTATATTCCCATCCCATGTTTCATTTTCATAAAACAAATGAGTTTATTTGTATTTGGGGGGTATTTACGTAAAACTTTATGATTTACATAATTGGCATTGTGTGTTAAATAGCTGTCACTTTTAACTCGTTTTCTGCGTACGCGTGCTTGTTTCTTATTGTTCACAAATGCAGTCGTACTTTCCCGTGTTTATCGTGATCACTGGTCGATGTGTTGACCAGGGTAGGATCTGTAATTAAAAAAGATCTTCGCAGACTTTCCCTTTTCGTTAGTGCAATCAAATGTTTGACATTAAGTCATAATGATTTTGTAAATATCAAAAGATAAATATACGACGTTATTTTACGATTAAGATAATTTTTAATGATGAAATTGCAACTGATCAATGCTGATATAATATATGATACCGTTTTATGTAACGTCACGGCTCTTTCGGCTGAGTTTTAATTGAAGGTATATTCCGAGAATGGATTATGTCTTTTGTCTCCTCACATTGAAGAGTTCTGAAAATTGGCGATCCCCCTTATTTGGTGCTACATGCAGCTTCAATGACAAAATTTTACCCTACGGTATACTATTCTTAACATTCATTAACACAAATGTCTTTTATATACTGGCATTTAAATGTGCACGCTAACCTGTTAATACCATGACGTTTTCCTTAAATACATGATACGTTCACTCAAAAATACATAAGTGTGTGTGTGTGTTTGCTTAGTTTATATGATATTTTGACTCCCTATCCATGGGATTTTGACCCCCTACCTATGGTATATTGAACCCTCTTTCAATGGAATATCGAGCCCCTTGTCCATGGTATTTTGAACCCCCTACCCTTGGTTTTTGACCCCGTTACTCATGGTATTTTGACCCTCTACCCATGGTATATTGAACCCTCTACCCATTATATTTTGACCCCTCCTACCCATGGTATTTTGACCCCCCAGCCCATGGTATATTGAATCACCTAATCATGGTATATCGAACCCCTATCGATGGTATATCGAACCACCTACTCATGATATAGCATCTGTTTCTGTTATGTTTGGCAACCAAGCTAACAATAAATAGAATCATTATGTTGATCCCATAGAACATTTAGATATCGACAAGATATATCGCTTCCTCTTGCATCAGTTTCAACAAACTGCAAATACTATCATCGGAATCACCACAGTTAATTTACATATTCTATGATGTTCGTGTCGTTTAACAGTAACACCACGAGTGCCACTCGTGGACGGAAATACCTACTACCTACGGAGCACTTGATTTCATCTCCAGATTTTGTGGATTTGTGTGTTGCTAAATTATTAGTTTTCTGAACAGTGTTTTGAAAATATATAATTATTTGTCCTTGTGTTCCTGTTTAGTATTGTTATTTGTTATCTGTCCTTTGATTTACGTTTTCTGATTTCCTCTTTGATATCTTCAAACTGTTCTTACTATTAATAAATTTAAACAAAGATAAACGTTAGAGAATACGTCAGAGGCGGAAAATCTAAAGATACTGGCAACATAGGGTACACAGGACGAAGATAAACGTTAGAGAATACGTCAGAGGCGGAAAATCTAAAGATACTGGCAACATAGGGTACACAGGACGAAGATAAACGAAGCAAAATCAGAACACAATATGTGTTGGACACCACTATGCGCACGCAAACACGAATAACGTAATTATGACATGAGCCCTCCTAGAAAAAAATGGAGGTAAAGATGAACCGAATGTCGTTTTTATGCGGAAATCGTACCGGATATCACAGCTCAGAAAGTTTATTGTATATCAAAGCCTAACGATGTTACGAACATACAGCAAATAATACAAATAGAAGCTAACATAGTTTGAAATTATTGATCATTGTTTTCAAAATATTAACTTATGCAATCAGTACCAATCACCACTAAAGTTGTGAGTTCGAATCCCGCTCATGTTAATGTGTTTTGCAGTGACTTGCGGCAGGTCGGTAGTTTTCTCCTGGTACTCTGGTTTATTCTCTCAATAAAACTGACAGCCACGATATAGCTGAAATATGGTTGAAAGTGGCATTAAGCACCATACCCATAAGCCCTCCACATCAGGCTAGACATATCACATACCATTAACTTTTAAAAATCAACATAATATTGAAGCATGGATAGGAAAACAATCAAAAGTCAGTTTCTGCGTTTGAATAAAGTATACTGTCAAAAATATGTCATGATAACAAAAACTTTAATTTCATTCATTTTACTGATAACACTAGTATATTATGTTATCAACATTTAAACATGTATTGTATGTACATTAATATGGATCTATGATATTCATGAAGTGGTATTGATCTATCAAATACAATTCCAAATAATAAAGCGTTTTTATGAAACTACCTAGAAATATACACATGTATGTTAGGTGTACAGATCGATTTTTTGTTTTTATGGCATTACTATTATTTTGTTTGTGGAGATTTCTATTAAAATAAATAATTTTTGAACAATGTGATAATGTCATAGTAACATTATTAATAGTAAGCTTAGACATAATATATCAATGAAAAACTGTATTTGAAACCCAAATGGAAGTTGGACAACACAAACGTCAAACCCATGTGAAAGCTGGACAACGCAAAATAATAGTCCAAATGAAAATTGGACAACACAAATGTATAAGGCAAATGTAAGCTGAACAACACAAACATCTAGTCCGCATGAAACCTGAACAACACAAATGTCTAGTCCAAATGAAAGCTGAACAACATAAACGTCTAACCCAAAAGACAGCTGGACTATACAAACGTCTATCCCCAAACGAAAGCCAAACAACACACACGAATAACCCAACTGAAATCTGAACGACAAAAACGACTAACCCATATGTAATCTGGACAACGCAAAGGAATAGCCCATGTGAAAGCTGGACAACGGAAAGGTATTGCCCAAATGAAAGCTGGACAACACAAACGGCTAATCCAAATGTAATCTGGACAACGCAATGGTATAGTCCATGTGAAAGGTGGACAACGCAAAGGTATTGCCCAAATGAAAGCTGAACAACACAAACACATACAAATGAAAGCTGGACAACGCAAACGCATAGCCCAAATGAAAGCTGGACACCACAAACGTCAAATCGAAATGAAAGCTGGACAACACAAACGCATAGCCCAAATGAAAGCTGAACAACACAAATGTCTATCCAAAATGATAGTGGAACAAATCAAACGCCTAACCCAAATTACAGATGGACAACATAGACGTCTAGCCCAAAGGAAAAGCTGAAAAACGAAAACGTCTAGCCCTAATGAAAATCTGCACAACACAAGCATCGTACCCAAATAAAGGATGGACAACACAAACGCATAGCTCAAAATATAGCTGGAAAACACAAATTTCTAGCCCAAATAATAGCTGCACAATACAAATGTCTAGCCCAAATGGAAAACTGGACAACACAAACGTCTAGTTGAGTAAGTTCTAGGAAGACGCTAGCTGCACGAATCAGACATATTTGCGTAGAGGAACAATCAGGTTACATTATAATTGTAAAATATATTTTGAGAACAAGAGTTACAACCCGGCTGCGCAAAACATCAGTAATAAGACCACTTATATCTCTGTCTACACATATGTAATTCAGGGTTTTTTCTCGCTAAACCTTTCCGTTTCTTTTTCTATTCAGAAATATGTCTGCAAGAATTTTAGACACGAAAATCTGGAAATATAACTTTAGTGTAGGAGAATGGTACACAGGAACAATATATAATAACAACTTTCGATTAGCAAATTAGCTGGAATATGTAAACCTGGTCTATAAAACAGTCGATAAATCAATAGAAAAGAGACAAACAAAATGTTGTACCATGTGGAAACAATGGTTGAACTTCAAAGTCATCAGTTATATCCATGGAACTGCCAGTTCTTATTCATAATATGTTTTCAATTTAACATGGTCTTGCTATCACTGACAAACAACCAACCCAATAGGTACTAAGGCTGCAACAATTATAATTGTTGACAAACAAATTAGTGATGACGTCCAATATAGATTCTGAGGGAGTATTTAAGCTCAATTGTAATTAATCTATCCATATCCTTGTCTGTGTTACTTGACTCGATTCTTAGTTGACTATCCTGTACATAAGTATTGTAATTTATAATGAGAATTGACGTACAATAAAGTTACGAATTTACTACATAATATTTATATAGCAATACCGTGTATTCAGAACAAACAATTGTCATTATATTGTATTGGCTATATATATTTCACTTAATATGTTAAATGTGTACGTTTTACACATCTTACATAACATCGGATACTCATATATCTTAAAATGACTACTTTCATTATATTTACATTTCTCAAATATGTTCAAAATACTCTTAAAAATATCTGTAATGTTACGATTTCAATTTAATAAGTTTGATCGTGTCACTCATTTCATTGAATGTAAAACTGATATTTGCTTGTATACGTTGATGATTAAACTATCAAATTTAACACTCTACAATCTGGTAAACATCTAGACTAAGGAAAATATTGGAAAAAAACCCAAAGCTAATAGGAACAATATATGCGATCTTCAACACAAAGCAAATTGAGCCAATAAAACACAAACAAGTATTTTCTGCTTATTATCTCCCTTGATCAAGGTTTTTTTTTCCAGTTTTTATTATCAATTTGAGTCTGTTGCATTTCGTACGTCGCTTACATTTTACAATTCCTCAAAAGAGAAAAAAAGTTAATAGAAGCATAGATATCTAATTTAATGTGCACGAATTGACTCTCGAATAACCTTAATCAGAAATACTGAAAGTCGAATTATTGGAAAGCCAAATAATTTAAAAGTTTCGGGAACAAGAACACCACAATGGCCTAAACAGAATACCGAATATCGGATAAGGTCTCATATGCATAAAGGAGGAGAATGATATCTTGCAAAGTGGTTGATCTTATCCCACTTGGAACAAGCTTGGTCTATTGTATGCACTTACCCCGGGTGTCTCGTTGTCGTCCACTTAAAGAATGGATCGAGCGTGAGCCGAATGACATTGTCATTACTTGCCACTTTTTCAGAAGTGCTTTGCAATATATTTCAATGACTATATTGCCTTCTTGTAAAGCTAATGGTTTGGTTTGGTTTTATGTTGCTTAACACCACTTTCAACAATATTTCAGTTAAATTGGCTGTCAGTTATTATTGTTGGAAGAATTCGGAGGAGAAGGACCTGGAGAAAATCATCGACCTATCGCAAGTCAATGACAAACTTCATCAGAAAATGTTGTACACCTCGCCCTGATCGGGATTCGAACTCGCAACATCAGTGGTGATGGGCACTGATTACATAGGTAGCTGTAAATCCAATTACCATACGATCACAGTCACGATGGCCCACTTTTAAAGCTGAAATGACATGGAATTCAAACAGCTGTGTGGTACTAAAGTATTTAGTGGTCTATTATATATTACGTTTTGTTTTACTTGTAATGTTGCTAATTTTGATAATTTTAACGATTTTGCATATTTTGCCAATTTTGACACAATATTAATGACTAAAATAGACATACTTATTTAAGATATATTTACTATTTTAAGTCGTGTTAATTACTTCTTAAAAAGCTAGCGACATTAACAATACATTTAATCAGCTGACCTCGCAACCTTATTAATTTAATCATGTGTAAGTGTTAATCTTATTGGAATGTAAGGAAAGTGATGCTACTTCCATATTGTCATCTGTAAAGTCGCTAGGAAGTTTGTGGTGAATAAGATATATTACTTATTTCCTTGTTTACAGCAAACAAAATTTAAAAATGTTAACTTAATGTTACCTGTAATCTTATATTTAACATTAGATAATATCTCTCTTATCAGTAACAGTACCCTTAAACATGAATACAAAGTGAAATCATTTTTAAATATTTTTTTTATTAGATATCATGAAAATTTCAAATCTATTTATAGCAATTCAAGTAATCACAGTTATAGCTAAATACACACAAGACTGGTGATTATAAAATTGGAAATTATAAAAATAAAATACTTTAAGCAACTAAAAAGGTTAATATTACGCAGTGCACGTACCCAGGACGTAGAGGATTTACATGGTAATGTATTTGTTTGTATAATCTTGTCATAAGAAGTTATTTTCTTTGTTTTTTCTTACAATATAATATTCTGTAATATTTCATTCATTACTCGAACTAGATCATTTTCACAAAAAAAAAAAAAAAAAATAAATAAATAAATAGTTAGATATAAATAAAGTGGGTACGTGAGTTTTGTAAACATTTTAATGAAATGTTAAAATAAAGCAAACATATACAATTTCTGAAACCTTAATATTAACAAAACAATCCGATACATGACAAGAAATCAATATTAGTTTTAAACATATAGAAACATATAATATTATATTACTACGTTGTCATTTTTAAAATCAATTTCAACCTTCTGTTACCTCTTTATTACAATCACACAACAATCCTGGATGAGAAATCGGAATCATTTGTATCTCTAAGAAAGGGGGGGGGGGGGTGTTGATTTGCTATGCATGATAAATCTTACTGTGTTAAGAAAATGTAATAAGAAACATGAATTAAAATCCACCTGTTATGTAAATCTATTGTCAAGACTCTCCATTATTTTTAAGGAATGGCGAGTTATTGTTCTCTTTGTACTTTAGATACTATACACATACTTTGCTTTGTTACAAGATTAATAATTAATAAAATTAATCAAGTACAAAGGGTGGATTTTAAGTTGGAGAATGTCCTCGTATCTCTCCATTCCTTAAAAGCAATGGGCCTCGACTCCATTATTCTTTAAGGAATGGAGAGTTACTCGGACATTCTCCTATACTTAATATCATGGGAAATATGACTTTCTCTATTCTGCATGTCTAATCAACGCAAATCAACCAATCAAAACAACGGTCACAAAACCTTCCAAAATCACCACTTTTTAAATTGAACAAAACATTTCGAGAAAAAGTATTGACAATTCATGGTCTTCTGGCGATTGTTATGAATAGTATGAAGAGAGGCCGTTGTGGTTGTGATCGTATGGTAGTTTGATGTACAACTAACTGTGTAATAAGTGCCTATCACCACTAAAGTTGCAAGTTCAAACCCCACTCGTGGCGAGGTGTACCCGATATAACATTATGTCATAAAGATTGTCATTGACTTGCGACAGGTCGGTGGTTTTCTCCGGTTTCCTCCACCAATAAAACTGACCACCACGATATTAACTGAAATATTGTTGAAAGTTGTGTTAAACACCATAACCCTAACCATAGAGTCTGATGAACGCAATATTAACTTCTTTGTACCCAGGAACTAACCAGTTTACTCCTTAATCTCATTTCATATTTAATTGTGTAATTTTGATCAATAAAAAAGAAGGAATTATTTCATCCTTTTATATTATCACCTTTTATATGGCATAATTGGCAGGAAAGTTGGTTTTAGTTCCTATTGTCAGCCCATTCTGCCATACATTTTTGACTTGTTGTGTTAAAAAAAAAGCAAATCATGCATTACAGAATCATACATAATCGTTCATGTTTTGAAAGGAAGTGTACCTCCCCCCCCCCTTTTTGATAATAATTTAACTGGCAGTGTTCTGTATAGTATCATTAAATTAATTCCTGTGTGTTTACTATCGGTTTGTTATGTCAATAATTACATATCTGTATAATTTCATTAAACGGGACTTTGTGAGAAGAGTTTGAAGATACGAAAAGGGTAATCCGAATTCGTATATCGAAGACAGACAGAAAACACCATGCCAAAACGAAAACGGACTAAAGGACAAACAACGATCTACAAAACATACAAAAGTAAAGATCGAGCAAGACGAACCTCACTATAAACCGGGGGTGAACTCAGGGTCCCTGGAAGAATAAGCAGTTTCTGCTCCACTAGCGGCGACGTGTCGTGTTAATCTAGTTACAAGCCCAGTGATAAGTCATGAATTAGGAAAGGATATGCGGGAAAACTGCAAAACTGGTCAATTACTTTACATTCAATATGCATAATTTGCTCTGTTAAAATATTTAGCAATGATGCACTTGCAAAAAAAATATATTTTTTTTTAATAAAGTTTGTAATCTGTATTATATCCAAACATTTGAATGTCATACCTTTTTCACCAACATTTCACATGAAAATATAAAAACCTGTTTTAAACAATTAATTCACAATGTATCTAACTTTAACAATGGTAAGCCAGGTTTACAGCTTTGAGTCACTCACGAATTAATTTATCAGTACGACTCAAACGACAAAATATGTTCATTATCGAGAACATATTTGCCGAGTTGAAAGGCAAGATTTTTCAACAAATCATTGGCAACGAAAATGTATACAACAACAATAAGACTCTGATCCGCCCTCTCCTTGTCAATCTTATCTTTCTATTCTATGAGGCAGAGTTCATACAAAAACTTATCAAAGACAAACGAATTACAGAAACGATAAAGCGTTTATTCTCAAATTCAGGTATTTTTGCTATGTTGTTAATAAACAATTCAAGCTTTGCTAATTTGATACCAATAATATACCCTCAAAGAACTAGAGATACAATAAACAACAGAAACAGCTTCCTCTGCCTCATTGCTCGACATTTTCTTAAACTTTGACACCAATGGTCATCTTTCTACCAGACAGTAGGACAAAAGAAACCCCTTTAATTTTCCCATTATTAATTTCCCGCCCATTGATAGTAATATAATAATATATATAACGTACGTCCACGTCTTCTAAGTAATAAGCTATTAGTGAAGGTTTGATCAAGAAATCTTTCATCTCTTAAAGTTTTTTTGTTGTTGAAAAGTATTCTGTCACTTGTGACATCTTTTGACATATGACAATTTAATTTAGTTCATAGTTTATCATTGTTTCCCTGTCGTGTCTTCCGATGGCCTTATGGACTATCTAATATATCTATGATGATTAAGGAAATCTGCTCTCTTTAATAGAATTACATTTACGTCGCGAGCATAAATGTATGTTAGTGATATCGATTTTGCATCTTTCTACGATTTTCCTATTGGATTTCTGAACTGTTCCCACAGTGTGGTATTTTTTGTTTTTCATTTCAGTATGCATATAATTCATGATTAGGTTACGACGGGTGCCACTAGTGGAGTAGGAATTACTCACCCTTCTGAAGCACCTGAGTTCATCCCCGGTTTATTTGTGTGGTTGTTAATCTTAGTTTTCTGTGAATAACTTTGTAGATCATTGTTTGACTTTTTTTCCCTTTTCGTTTGGTCATTGTGGTGTCTGTCCTTCGGTTTAATGCTTCTAATTACACCTTTGGTATATTTAAACTTGTGTTGCTCATTAACAGCTGCTGAAAGCTGATATTAATGTGAAAGAATCGAGAAGCATTCTCCAAAATTGATGCACTCATCTACGTTGTATGCTAAAGGTGCGGTTCTGGGATTATGATGCTTAACGCCACTTTCAACAATATTTCAGTTATATCGTGGCGGTCAGTTTTATTGCTGGATGAAACTGGAGTACCCGGAAAAAACCTCCGACCTGTCGCTAATCACTGCCGAATTTAATCACTTAACGTTGTACACCTCGCCATGAACGGGGTTCGAACTCACATCTTTAGTGGTAATAAGCATTGATTGCACAGGCAGTTGTAAATCCAACTACCATACGACCACAGAAACCCCGATGTACTAAAGGCTAATTTTTTTTGCGCATGCTCGGAAGTTAGATCTTGTTTGTCTTCTCTGAGCTCTAAAATATGTAAAATTTTCGTTTTTTTACACTTTTCGGGGTACCGAAAGATATAAAATATGTGAATTTATATATCATGGGATGGTAATTTCCGAAATTTATGACAATTTGTGATGTAGAAATTGACATTTGATGTTGTGATTTCGTAAGGACAAAGAACAAAGGAATATTCGAATGGTGATTATCAGCATTCCGTATTTACAAAAGTAAAGCAATTGCTTGTTTACATTTGATTTGACAATATATTACTCCTATGTTTTCGGATGTCAAAAGCATCAACACCAAAGACACGCTTCCAACCCCACCAGAGCCAGAAAGTTCTAAAAAGTACAACATTGATATGAGTCAAAATAATCCAGAAATGGACTTCAATATCTTCTTATCCCACAACAATTCGCTATCTCTGATGAAGATATTCAGAAAATGGGTGACGCATTAAAATCCAAATGGTCAGAAGACATTGTCAAAATTATTAATGAAAAGACTGCCCCACTGATAACAAAAAGTAGACAATCTCGAAAAAGAGAGCAGAAAGCTCAAAAATTAAATCGTTGCTCTGGAGCAGTATGGACGCAGCAGCTTTATTAAAATTTCCGGGATTCCTGAACCGGCGGAAGAAGGTGACACTACCGAAAAAGTTCGCAAAATCATATCTGATATTGACCCAAGTTATGAAAAAACCAACATCATCTGTTCACACAGAGTTGGTAAACCAGATGAACAAGCTGCCACTGTAGTTAAACATCGCCAAATAATTGTGCGTTTATCAGATCTTGGCGTTAAATTTAGAATTTTAAAGTGCAGGAAAAACCTGAAAGAAAATCCAGAATATAGACATGTGTACATAAAAGAAGATCTAACAGTAACGCGCAGTACAATTTGCTACCATGCCAGGCAGTTAGTCAAACGACGTAAAGCTAAAAACGTATGGACAACCAACGGAAAAAATAAGCTTGAAGGACAATACAGGTGAAATACACAATATTATCACCAAAGACGTCTTCTTGACCACGGCCAGACAGACCGATCCATCTTTCGTGAAGCCGGAGCACCTCTAAATTGACTGAATAAATAAAAACTTGACAATTTATATCAATGATTAACAAATTATAATGCATCTAACATGTTATCCTGACATTTTCTTATCTATTATTTTTCAATTGTGCTTAATTGTGCTATAAAATGCAGTTGTCATCCATGAATAACTTATGGATCCGATTTGATATTTTTTTATTTTTTTACTTACGGCAAATCAGTATTGATTAATAAGTTAAATGTTGTCAATCATTCTCATTCATACATTCACAAAAAATCGATTTGTATTATAGTAAATTCACTTGTGTGTCAAGGTTATTCATTGAGATTTGCGAACCAATCAAAATACCGTTCTGAATATTGTCGGCCAATCAAAAGTTTTTTTCCCACGTTTGTGGTTGTTTTCACACGCGATTGAAAGAAATCGAGTACACCAGCCTCAGTTTGTAAAATAAGAATATATCAGACCTTTTTCTGGGTTTCTTTTGACGTTTGAAAGTATATGTTGTTGTTGACTTTACTGTACAGTATATAGACAATATAAATATATCGTACATTGTATGAATTTAAATTTAGACTTTTGCTTTGATTTTTATTTTGTTATTTATTTATTTTTTTCATTCATGTTGTTATACAATACTAATGTCAATTCACGTCAAAACCTTCTACGCTGAAAATATATAGATTACTAAAATAACTCGCAGTAGGAAAATAATTTGAGAATTATATGTTGAAACAAATTATTGAACCTTTAGGTACCATCACCTCTATATTTCATCATTATTGTTTTCAGATATTTCCCTCCTTCTCATAAGCATGTTGTTTTATTAACATGTCCTCCCTGCATATCATCACATTACCTCTCATACTATACGGTGAATCAAATTATACTTATTAAAATCCGTCCCCGATACGCTCTCTCGTATTCCTCGTGCGTCCATCTGGCATTACTTAGTATGGGCATCGACATAAACCAGCATAGAGGGAGCATCGGTAGACACTATTTAGCTTCGCTTACTGTTAAGAAGAGTCTGCGATCAACCTTCGTTGATGTATTTTGCTTTATTCTCTTTGCACGCTACGACATACGAGCCTTGTCATTGATAACATTCAGTTCGTTGTTTAATTTCGATGCGAGACTTCCCTGTGAAATCAGAGAAAGCGTCGCTGGTATAAAATATGTCGAACCTACTTTTGACTCTGACAATTCTGCAATATATATATGTAAGTACCTGTTTTTTGTATTATGTATTTTATTGATTATATCGGGTATATAAATTAACCCCGGATCTAGCGTAGCATCTGAATCATCTAGTAGATTCAGCAGTGCTGAATCCTTGTCATCAAATATGAGTAACCTTATGACTAATTCCGTCTCGTTTCCACACCTTAATATTCAGAGTATCGTCCCTAAACTTGATTGTATAGTTGCTGAATATTCCTGTCATGATATATTATCATTTACAGAGAGCTGGTTGAAACCAGATATTTCCACTGACAGCCTCAAGTTACCAGGCTACCTCCTTATCGGAGAGACAGGGTAGACCGTTTAGGAGGGGGCGTTGTTTTCTTTGTCAAGGACGAAATTAATTGTGTTACAAGATTAGACCTGCAGGTTGGTTCTGTTGAGTGTATTTGGCCTGAAATCAAGATTAATAATAAGAAATACATATATGGAACTTTTTATATTCCTCCGAATAGTGGTCAGCAGATTTGGGAAGAACTTGAGCAGTCCATAGATCTCACATTGAATAGTAACCATGATATTATTATCACAGGTGATTTTAGCATAAATAAGTATGGTAATAATACTACCAAAACTGATAATCTACTAGCACAATTCAGTTTTCATCAGCTAATCACTGAACCTACATATGTAACTGAACGTAATTCGTCCCTGTTAGACCTAGTGTTAGTAAATACTCCCCATGTTATATTATACTCTGAGGTAGGCCCACCCTTGTTAGGCCAGACTCGTTATAATATGCCCACTATAGGAGTATTGCATCATCCAATCAAATCCCATTCATCAGATAAGCGGACAGTTGTTATGTTCGACAGGGGTGACTTTGAGTCTTATAGACAACAGTTGTCTCTTGTGGATTGGGATTCTTTACTCGTAAGCGATGATATCGATATATCTACCAATAACATAACACGTACCTTAATTGATGCTGCAAATACCCACATTCTCAACAGGGTAATAACTGTAAGGAAAGACAATCCTCCGTGGTTAACAAGCAGTATCAAACGTGTTATAAGTGGAAAGAATAGACTCCATAAAAGAGCAAAAAGGTAAAACTTACCAAATCATTGGGAACGATTCCGTATTGCTCGAAATAAGTGTATTGACCTAGTCTCTAATGTAGAAATAGCGCATTATGCTAAGGTTTCTGAGAATATAAGATTATAAAAGGCTGGCAGTAGAAACTGGTGACCTTAGTCAAAACCTTAATAGGAAACAATGACTGCAGCCGAACCATACCCCCGATTGAACATGATGATAATCTTGTATTTGATAATATAGAACAATCTGAATTGTTCAACAAGTTCTTCTATGAACAATCAACACTGGACGATAGTGACTACACACCTCCCAACCTAAGCGGATTACAGACTGATGGACTACGACAGATTCTCATTAACGAAAGGAAAGTAGAAGATATACTAACAATTTTAGATACTAGCAAAGCGACCGGTCCTGACTGTATTAATCCACGACTTTTGCGCGAAGCCGTACCGATGCTAAAGTATCCGCTGTGAAAATTATTCAACATATCACTGTCATTGTCTTCTTTTCCATCCGAATGGAAATTGGCTAATGTCACTCCGGTGTTTAAAAAAGATAGTCCTGGTATATTGAAAAATTATCGCCCGATATCACTCATTAGTATAGTCGGTAAAGTTATGGAACGCTGTGTCTACATGCACATCTACAATTTTCTTTTAAAAAATAGGATTATGTCGTCTAATCAATCTGGTTTTACTCCTGGCGACTCTGTGATCAATCAGCTTTTATATATAACGAACAAATTCGGTAAGGCACTTGACGACGGAAAGGAACTTAGAGTAGTCTTTTGCGACGTTAGCAAAGCGTTCGATCGGGTTTGGCATAAGGAATTGTTGACCAAGTTAAAATTGATTGGCATTCAAGGGCCGTTATTGTCTTGGAATGAAAATTATTTATTGGATAGAAAACAAATGGTTGTTATAAATAAGGGTAATAACAAAATTACCGAACTCCGAACAATCTTCCAAAGGGAAAGTCAAAACTCATAAGTATATAAACAGACAAAATCAGTCAACAACCGGAAATCTGTGAAAACCATAATGACCCTGACTTGGTACAGGCATTTCTAAAGAAATAGTGGGTTGAATCAGATTTTAAAGCGCCAAACCTCCCACTTTCATTACGGCTCAATAAAATAGTTGTCAAAGAAGTATCAAATTCAGTGAAGTAAATGTCAAAAACACTCTTACGTCACACATTGATAAACAACTATTTTTGGCATGTTTGTTGACTTCCTTATCTTTATACGTTTTCACTATATGAAAATCCATCGTTTATTATCGTCTCTGCAGAGACGGAATATATTTCGACAAGATCTTGGTATCGGAATATAGACTTTTTAAGAGATCGAATAAGGCGAATTTTATAATAGCCCTGGTCCAGTAGCCTGTTTCTCAGATAAAGATGATGTTTCAGGAAATCAGAATAATTGCTACTGGCCCTTGCATAACGAATCAATTACGAATAAACGGTTGTTGCTCTGACTGGCGGAATGTTTGAGCGGGCCTCTGTTCTTTATTTTTTTTTATATTAACGATATAGTAGCAGACATAAATTCGTCAATAAAGTCATTTGCAGATGATATTAGTCTTTATATGATTGTTGACGATCCTGTGGCTGCTGCTGAGACTTTGAATACGGACTTGGCGAAAATGCATGACTGGTCTATGACGTGGCTGGTTAAATTTAACCCTGATAAAACAGAAAGTATGATCGTATCTAGGAAATCTAACCGCCCACTTCATCCACCATTCATGATGGATAATAAGATCATTAACATGGTATTTGAACATAAACATTTAGGCCTTACCATATCTAATGATAGAAATTGGGGTAAGCACGTAGACCTGATTACCAAAAAAGCCTTTACCAGAGTTAACATTATGAGAAAATATAAATTCATTTTAGATCGAAGAACCCTTGAACAAATTTATTTGACATTTATTCGACCTTTATTAGTATATGGGGATGTAGTTTGGGACTGTAAAGCTGTTTACCTTACGAATAAATTAGAAAGCGTAAAAGCAGAGTCTGCCATGGTTGTTACCGGGGATACCCACCTGGTATCCATTTCAAAGTTATATGCAGAAACCGGGTGGGAATATTTGAAAAACAGAAGGGTAAACCATAGATTACATATTTTTATAAAATGAATAACGGGTTAAACCGGGGTATTTGAGTAGTCTTGTCCCTATCACCCTCCGAAATATTCACTATCACAATACAAGACATTCAACGTTAATTCCACCTGTCAGAGCTCGAACCACTTTATATGCAAATTATGTTTCGCCTCAGACAGTACGGTCTTGTAATCTTCTTCCGGATAGCACATCAAACTGTCCTTCTATTAATGTATTCAAATCGCGACTGAACCTCAATATTATATAAGATAAACCCACATTTGTTTTACGTCGGTAGCCGTTTAGGACAGATTTTATTTACGCTAAAATACGTATGGGGTGTAGTGCTCTTAATTCCGATCTATTTCGGAAAAAATATTGTAAATTCATCGTGTTGTACATGTGGTGCTATATAGGCTCCTACTCATTATCTTCTCAACTGTCCTCACTATAGCATACCTAGACAACGCCACATATTCGCCCTTAACCTTCATATACCCTTGTTCACTGAACTTCTATTTGTAGGATCTAATGAGTTAAGAATTAACCAGAACACAGACATCTTCTTGTCAGTACAAAAGTTCATTTTAAGTAGTAAACGATTTAACCCGTAGTTCACAACTCACCAATCCCTTTCACTTTCCTGCACAATTCATCCCCTATGGTGTAAAATACAATTATCATTTTTACTGATCCTTACACGTAATCTAACTTCTGACATTATTAAAAGCAGATTTAATTAAACTTGGGATACGAATTTATATAAGTTTAATAACTTGTTTTCGGATCCTCTTAATTAATTCATAGTCATTACTATTGTTGTGTTTAAATTGTTGTACTATATTCATATGTATTGATTAATAAAATATGCTTACACTAAAGGCTACAGAAATATCACCAATATATGTGTATGGATAATTGACAGTTTTAGCAATTTAGAAAGGAGCATTAAAATGAATTGAATACTGAAGCAAAGAACATTATACATGAACAGTGCAAATACCTACGTATGCCTACATTGTAAGAGGTATCCAATAACCCGAGTTCTTTAGTACATGAATATCTGTTTATGAAATATGCATCATTGACATCTTAGTGACAAATATACAAGTTTAGCCAAGACAAATGGACATAAGACGGTGTTAATCTCACGTCCTTCACTCCCAAATTTCTTGACATAGCATGTCTTATTTCAGAAATTATATTAAAATTATTACAGGGAAATAAATTAAATAAGACGAAAAAAAATATCTGCCAACGTCGACTTTAATCATAATCAGTACAGTTCTTCTGAATGAAAAAAAAGAAAAGTTTTTGAAATTTTATTTGTTGTAGTGGCTTAAAAGAAAAACGAAAAATACCACATTGTCGGAACAGTTCCAAAATCTGATAGAAAAATCGTAGAAAGAGGCAAAATCGACATCCCTAAGATATATGACTGCTCACTCTCCTGGCAAGGTACAGGTACTTCAATATAAAGTGACTGTGTTAAGCTAATTGTATGGGTCTAAGCCCCACTCTTAGTGAAATGATGACATATCATGCATAGCAGTAGTTAATACGATCATGTCATGGATAATTATAAATACATGTCACCATGCCATGACAGGATTTATGTGACTGGATTTCCTTATATATACAATTACACGGGATGACAATCTCTTTTTAATTATGAACTAGTGCATCTATCATTACATTTTATGTTTATTTGCTACATGTTATTATTCATATGCTCATGTCATACCCAATAACTGGTATCATTCCGTAAATATTGTGTGCTTGTTCGAAGCCATAATTAATTTCGATTTTATATTTGCGGTTTGGAGTTAAATATGGGCTAGATAAAAACTAAGCTAAAAAATGCACCTTCTTATAAAAAAAAAAGTAAATGCAGTTTGTCACAGAAATATAGATCGCGTGTTGAATATATAAAAAGTGGTCATTCATATGAGCAGTATGAAATTAGGTATATGATATTATGTTGTAATTTTCTGCCAATGTTGCAGATATTGCAAATACGTTTGCCAGTAACAAGTGTGTTTGAAAAACGACGACATACAGTGACACCAACTCATTCCTGCCTCAATTTCCCGTTATCATTTCTGCACATACCACAATCATGTGACATTTTTATTCCCGGTCCTTTCTCAAAAGAACAAGGACAGTCACCAATCAGTCATATCCACTTAGCAATAAAATAAAAACCCAAGAGTTATTATTGCGAAATATGTTTACTTAAAATTATTTCAAGGAAAAATTTGTACAAAGTTTAAATAAAATATCATTTAAATTTCATACAAAATATTTACATCAAAATAATCATGTGGAAAACATCAAGTCTACATTTATGAAATAGTATAATAGCTTGGCCTAACAAGGTGTCAAATGTACCAAGCTAAGATACTAGAGTACTAGACATGCAGAACAACATATCAACAAAGACAATTGTAAGCAGCATGCATTAACAACAAGCTATTATATATCATAAAACAAAAATAGTTAATCAAACATTAAAAAGTGTTAACATATGTATAACTTGTGCATACTGAAGCTGAAATGAATATAAATAGATTGATGTTTATAATTGATCGATCTGACGCTATGAATTTATTATTAGGTGACGCAGCCGTGTGGATGACCAATGGTCAGCCAACTGGATCAATCTAATTTTAGAGGCCCCAAATGAGTGAACAAGGGAAGACTTGCCGCACACTGTAGCAGCAAATACAATATCAATGAATTATAATTACTCTAAGATTAGAATTTCAGTCTTCTGCATACAATTAGTTATTTAAATAACTTGCATTTATACCTTCCTCCTTCCATCGAAAGACAAAAGACATATGCATATAAGAACAAGGACAGGGTCACCAATTAGTCATATTAACTTAGAAATAAAATAAAAACACAAGAGTTATTATTGCGAAACATGTTTACTTAAAATTATTACAAGCACAAATGTTTACAAAGCTTAAATAAAATATGATTTAAATTAATGTCATACAAAATATTTACATCAAAATAATCATGTGGAAAATATATAGGTCAAAATTTATGAAATAGTAAAATAGCTTGGCCTAACAAGGGGTCAAATGTGCCAACTGGAAAGATGCCATGCAATAAATCTTTACTATCCCATCAATGCAAAGCATTTGGCTATCCTGTGTAATCATTAAGTTTGAAAGTATTCCATAGAAGAACACCGGCCCAAGCAGGTAAACCCCAAGAACTTGTATATGAATGCAACATTATAAGTGATAAACTATATACATTTTTGAAGTCTACATAGTAAATCACCACCGTTCAAATCGGGTAGTGTGCGCCTTGTATGACTAAGAGTTAAAATAAAATTGACTTTGTAGTACTAGTACATAGATTTGTCACTGACACAGATTATTAGATATATCTATTACTGGAATCTACAGCTCCTTAATAATGTAAGTATTATGAAAACTAAGGTTGTCCTCATTTGGGCTATTCTGTTTAGATTATTTTGAAATTACTCCCAAAGATTTTAAGATTATTTGGCTTTCCAATCATTCGACTTTGAGTGTACCTGATTAAGTGCATTACAGAAAGGCGTCCTGCGCACTACATTATATATCTACGTTTTTTTTACTATAACTGGGTCGATGCCTCTGCTGATCCCCTGTGTAATCACCCTCTCTGTAGTCCGTGTTATTGACATGATGTATTAGCTATATATTTATTATTGACATTTACAGTTCATAAATAATGTAATTATAATTAAAATAAGGGTATCTTCTCTTAGACATATATATATATCCTTAGCCGAGTTTGCCTATCCTATTTGATCCTTTCATTTTCTGGCTCTCAAAGATTTTATATTATTTGACTTCCAAATGTTCTTGAGCGGTCCTGATAGAAGTTAATCCAGAAAAGTGTCTTTTCACTAAATTAGACATCTACTTTTTTATTGGGACATATACAAAAATGAGACTGGTTACCGAACCCAACACTCCTGCCAACGATATTGCCAGTGACTGAACATGATAGAACAGGCCGCGTACTTCGTGTATGGAGAACACCATGCTACCTTTATGTACAAGACAATTTCCAGCAGCTCATGGAGAACAATATGTTGTTGTTAGAAAATATCAAACTATAATCCAGATAGATACATATACGTCTGGTAGAACATTTTATGGAGCAGTCTATTAACGGAGTTTATATATACACTTATGAACATTTTCATGACGACAAGAAACTTATAGACACTATATATATCATGTAGGCATAAAGGTGACACTGGGTTGGGAATGTTGGGAAAAGCTTAGATCGCCACAGGAAAAGAGGATACAGTGCAGTATATCTCGCAACAAAAAATGCATCTACTAAATATCGACGAACCTAACAGCTGGCATCCAATAATCTAATGCTTAACTATTTATCAAATAATTAATGGCACCAATGCCATGTGACAATCTATAAACAGGACAGTTAACCTCAAAATATTATATGGACCAAAGCAAAGTTAAATCAACAGTTTTAATATGTGAAAAAGCTTATGTGATTAAGATTGTAATGCAGAATAATTATTGAGAGTACACACCTAATTCCCCCAATGGCATAGCCTATTTGTCACAGTATTTGGGTGACACTGAGTTAAGTGCCTTGATGAGCCACCTAAGAACGGTGTTTGCATAGACAACTTGAGGAGCAAGCAAAGAACTGTATTTGTATAGATTCCTTGAGGAGCCAACTATGAACGGTGTTTATATAAACAACTTGAGGTGTCAACTAAGAACGGTGTTCGTACACACAACTTGAGGAGCAAGCTAAGAACGGTGTTTGCATAGACAACTAGAGGTGCCAGCTAAGAACAGTGCTTGCATAGACAACGTGAGGAGCCAGCTAAGATCGGTGTTTGTATAACCAACTTGAGGAGTCAGCTACGAACGGGGTTTGCATAGACAACTTGCGAAGTCATCTATGAACGGTTTTGACATAGAAATCTTAAGGAGCCAGCTACGAACGGTCTCTGTATAGACAACTTGTGGAGCCACCTAAAAACGTTGTTTGTATTTACAACTTGATGAGCCAATTAAGAACGGTGATTGCATAGACAACTTGAGGAACCATCTAAGAACGGTGTTTGCATAGACAACTTCAGGAGCCAGCTATGAACTGTGTTTATGTAGACAATTTGAGGAGTTAGATATGAACGGTGTTCATATAGACCACTTGAGGAGCCAGCTATGAACAGTGTTTATATAGACAACTTGAGGAATCAGCTATGAACGGTGCTTGTATTGAAAACTTGAGGAGTTAGCTATGAACGGTGTTTGCATAGACAACTTGAGGAGTCAGCTATGAACGATGTTTATACAGTTTGTATTGACAACTTGAGGAGTCAGCTATGAACGGCGTTTGTATTGACAACTTGAGGAGTCAACTATCAACGGTGTTTGTATTGACAACTTGAGGAGTCAGCTATGAACGGTGTTTGAATGGACAACTTGAGGAGTCAGCTATGAACGGTGTTTTGTATGGACAACTTGAGGAGCCAGCTATGAATGGTGTTTGTATGGACAATTTAATTGTGATAGCCAATACAGATTGATTGATGGTTTCTTAGCGCCCAGGTGCAAATATTTCATGCATATTTAAGACGAGAAAAAGTTCAACAATATCTAAAATATACAATGAAATGAGTGAGGGACCTACAACCTGGGCAACAATTTGTGACTGTCACTGGAAACGCATGGTGAGTAGGGTGTGGACACAAAATGAAACCTTTTTTGCCACTACAATGCGCTGTCACCTTTTGCGAAATCAACTAAAAAGGTGCTCAACGTGCAAGGAAGTATAACATACTCACTTTGGTGAATGGTCGGCCGTTTGTATTATAGCCTGACACAAACTGCCCCATCCCCAACCGACAGGATAACAACATGGGGACGTAGTGTGCAGCTCTGTTGGTCCAGCTCTGGAAGCCATCGCAAATACCAAGTAACCAATAAGGAGAGGAAAGAGAAAGGCCATCACTTGTATTAATGCCGAAAAAATGAAAACACATCATTAGCATGTATGTTTGTGCATTTTACTATCACATTGGGATATCTGACGATTGATGGTAATATATTGCTCATAGACATGGACACTTTCTTAATTCTAATTTGAATCACTAATCTAATACCTTGAATAAAATCGGAAACTGTAACGAAATAATCCTTTTTACTTTACTCCAAAATGTCGTGTGTGTATAATGTCCCACTGAATCACTTAGTAATGGGAAATTGTTTTGCCAAACAATGGATTGGGACTGGGACTATCTGTATTTCGGACGTTTGGTCGACATAGTTCAAAATTATCAATTGCTAACTATATTGAGGTCACCCCTCTGGACTATATTTAAAAGGCGATATATGAACTGTGAAGAAATACCGCATAACGATATCAACGTTCCTGAAAGTGCAATCGCTCTTATTACCTGTACTTAAGCAATATACACAGTGAGAGTGTGTAAGCAATAATTCACACCAGCGTGGGTAACATATTTAAACTATAGACTAATTCCAAATATTATTTAATTTTAATATACATATTATCGATTTTGAACATTATAACAGTAAAAGTACAAATCAAATTCTCTTGTAGCTGTAAAGTATCCTGTTACATAGTCAAGTTATTTTACACGACATTGTCAACATCTGGATCCAGGTCTCACACGACATATTACAATAATTATCATGAGAAGGTTACAAAACTAAGAAATCTGTATACGATAAAATGAAAAAAATACCGTTCCTAATTCAAATCGTAGAAAATGGCAAAATTGAGAACCCTAACAAACATATACACGACTACCCACTTTCCTGGCTTTGCACAGGAACCTCAATAATAAGTGTGTGCGAAGGAGGTGGGGTCGGGTTTGAGTGCAGATTGAGGGGGTTAACTAGTTTTATGAGTCCAACTTTATATGACTTTCCTGTGTTAGCATAGTGTACAATTGATAGTTATATCTGGTTATCATACTATAACCAACCGGAGATTAGCGAGAAATGCCTAAACACATGCATAAAACTATCGACATATTGTGATTGATAGATTGCTTAAACTTTACACTCCTCTAACATTAAAATCAATTATGTTATTTTCTAAAACATAATACAGTCCACTTAGTAAGCTCATTCCAGCCTATATTAAACTGTCTTAGTGTATCTTATTATTACCTGTAGGTTGTTTACAAATAAAAAAGTAGATATCAAATATTGTGCGCGCGATGTGTTTCTGGAAAAACCTTCATTAGGTTCGTTCTCAATCGAAAGATTGAAAAGCCTAATATTTTAAAGTTTGTTGTCTTTATTTGTAAGCACAACGATTACGGTATTTGTAAGATTACTTCACCCGTATTTTGTTTTCTTGTAGATAAGCCCGCATCTGAGTAATACAATTATATATTTTCCAAATAGCATAAAAATGACAAATATGTCCTGATGTAGCGTTTGTCGACAGAAATAGAGAATACCACTCAACAGCAGGGTGTGGAAAAGTTTCATACTTATCATAGGGTATGAGTTGTGCTCATTATTGAAATTCTACTGTGAATGTGAAATGTAAAACAGCAATAAAAGTGTCGTCCTTTATTTTAATATATATAACATAGCTACTCGTGTTCATTTACACCCATATCCTTTCTTACTAAATGTCATAACTTCTGACAAATGTCTTATGCTTTTTTGTCCTCTTTTTTAACTGAGCTATTTTCACATGAGTTTTCTTTTTGATTTTCAAGAGTACTTACGAGTGTCTTCTGTTCGTCACTGAGCATATTGCAATGAATCCAACAAAGCACAAACCTCTATTTATCAAACATCTTATTATACATCCATTATATGTGATTTGTTGTTGCCATGGATAATCAATTAAATAGATAATAGTCCAGTGTAGAGCTGCTATATTTATGTTTGTACACTTTGTGCTAGCTAGTTATTTCCTCCCTATAATATCACAAAAGAATCTCATTAGGTCCAAAATATCTTTTTTAATATTCACATACCTTCCGTAATGTACACGTTCTGCCCATTAAGCGTAGCTAAAGACATCGTGTGCGTGATTGTATGGTTGTTGAACTCATAATAATGAAAGTGGACACGATATGTTGTCAGTTGCATGTACACTCATAGGATTATGAAAGGCGGGTAATTTATTCCAATTCACGGATAGGATTGGGAGGCTTGTCGAATCTGGGACATTATTGGTATTTTTTACGTCTGTTATAATCAAGAACGGAATATACTACACTGTTAGATCACAATTGTAGACAGAGTGAAAAGCGGTACTCCTATCAAACATGTTACTTTACGTGGGCACCTCGATTCACTCCCGATATTTTGGTGCGATAGATCTTGCTCATCTTCTTAGTTTTCTATTTTTTTCTTCTTCTCGTAATCGTTCTATGTCTTGTGTCCAATGTTGCCTGTATATCTACACCGTCCATTCTTGATTGTTTCTTCTGTTTCCATGGGTAGGGCGTTCAAAATACCATGGATAGCGAGTTCGACATACCACGGTTAGAGGGTTCAATATACCATGGGTAGAGTGTTCAATATACCATGGGTAGGGCGGTCAAAATACCATGGGTAATGGGTTCGACATATCATGGGTAGAGGGTTCAACATACCATAGGTAAGGGGTTTGATATACCATAGATAGGATGTTTGATATACCATGAATAGGGCCCAAATATACCATGGATATGGGTTCAAAATACCATGAATAAGGGGTTCGATGTACCAGGGGTTGGGGTAGGGGGGACACAATACCATGGGATCGGAGTTTCGACATACCATGGATAGGGAGTCAAATATACCATAAATCGGGGGTTTGATGTACCATGGATAGGGGGTTCGATATACCATGGGTAGGGGTGTCAAAATACCATGGGTATGAGTATTTATATACCATGGATCGGAGGCTCGATATACCATGCATGAGGAGCTCTATATATCGAGGTAGGGGGTCAAAATACCATGTATATGAGGTTCTAAATACAATGGGTAGGTGGTCAGCTATGACATGGGTAGGGGGTTAATATACCATGGTTAGGGGTACGATTTACCATGGGTTTGGGGGTCAAACTACCATATTTATGGGGTTTGATATACCATAGATATGTAGCTTGATATACCACGAATAGGAGGCTCTATATACCATGGATAGGGGGGTCAAAATACCATATGGTTTTTTTTTGGGGGGGGGTGGTGGTGGTGTCAAATTAGTATGGATAAGGGTGTCAAACTACCAAGGGTAGGAGGTTCAATATACCATGGATAGGGGGTTCAATTTACCATTGGTAGAGGGTAAAATCCATAGCTAAGGGGTTTGATATACCATTGATAGGTTGCTTGATATACCAAGAATAGGGCGCACTATAAGTCATAGATAGGGGGTCAAAATACCATACAGAGGGGGTTCGATATACCATGGGTTGGGGGTCAAAATACTATGGGTAGGGCTTTAAAATACAATGGGTAGGAGTTTCGATATACCATGAATAGGGAGTCTGATATATCATGGGTAGGAGGTCAAAATACCTTGGATAGGGTGTTTCGATTTACCATGGGTATGGAGGTCAAAATACCACAGGTAGCGGGTTTGATATACCATAGATAGGGGGTTTGATATACAATGGATAGGGGGTTCAATATACCATGGGTAGAGGGGTCAATATACAATGGATAATGAGTCAAAATACCATGAGTACGGGTCAAAATACCATGGATACCGGGTTTGATATACTATGGATAGAGGGTTCAATATACCATGGGTAGGGCGGTCAAAATACCATGGGTAGCGGGTTCGACATACCATGGATAGAGGGTTCAATATACCATGGGTAGAGGGTTCAATATACCATGGGTAGGGCGGTCAAAATACCATGGGTAGTGGGTTCGACATACCATGGGTAGAGGGTTCAATATACCATGGGTAGGGGCTCAATTTACCATAGGTAGGGGGTCAAGATACCATTGGTAAGGGGTTTGATATACCATAGATAGGTTGTTTGATATACCATGAATAGGGCCCAAATATACCATGGATATGGGTTCAAAATACCATGCATAAGGGGTTCGATATACCAGGGGTTGGGGTAGGGGGGACACAATACCATGGGATCGGAGTTTCGACATATCATGGATAGGGAGTCCGATAAATCATAGGAAGGGTGTCAAAGCACCATTGATAGGGGGTTCAATATACCATAAATAGGGGGTTTGATGTACCATGGATAAGGGTTCGATATACCATGAGTAGGGGTATCAAAATCCCATAGGTAGGGGTGTTCCAATTACATGGATCGGAGGCTCGATATACCATGCATAGGGAATTCGATATATAATTGGTAGTGGGTCAAAATACCATGGGTAGGGGGATTGATATGCCAAAAATAGGGGGTTTGACATACCATGGATAGGGGGCTCGCCACACAATGGGTAGGGGTGTCAAAATACCATGGGTATGGGTATTTATATACCATGGATCGGATGATCGATATACCATGCATGGGGAGCTCGATATATCATGGGTATGGGGTCAAAATACCAAGGTTATGGTGTTCGATTTACCATGGGTAGGGGGTTAAAAATACCATAGGTAGAGGGTTTGATATACCATATATCGGTGGTTTGATATGCCATGGATAGATAGTTAAACATACCATGGGTAGGTGGATGAATATACTATGAATAGTGGGTCAAAAAACCATGGTGGTTAGCTATGCCATGGGTAGGGGGTTCAATATACCATGGTTAGGGGGTACGATTTTCCATGGGTAGGGGGGGGAAATACCATAGCAAAGGGGTTTCATATACCATTGATAGGTTGCTTGATATACCATGAAGAGGAGGTTCTATAAACCATGGCTAGGGGGTCAAAATACCATGGGTTTGGGGGGAGGTCAAAATACCATGGATAAGGGGGTCAAAATACCATGGATAAGGGGTGTCAAAATATCATTGGTAGGGGGTAAAATACCATAACTAAGGAGTTTGATATACCATAGATAGGTTGCTTGATATACCATGAAGAGAGCACTCTATATACCATAGATAGGGGGTCAAAATACCATGGGTATGGGGTTCGATATACCAAGGGTAAGGGGCTCGATATACCAAGGGTAGAGAGGTCAAAATACCAAGGGTAAGGGTTAACATAGATAGGGGTTTCGATATACCATGGCTAGGGTGTTCAATATATCTAGGAATGGGGGATCAAAATACCATGGATAGGGTGATTAATATACCATGGGTTGGGGAGGGCAAAATACCATGAGTAGGGGTTTTGATATACCATGGATCGGACGTTCGATATACAATGGATAGGGAATCCGATATATCATGGGTAGAGGGTCAATATACCATGGGTAGGGGTTCGACATACCATAGATAGGGGGTTTGACATACAATGGAATGGACGTTCGATATTCCATGGGTAGGGGTGTCAAAATAGCATGGATAGGTGTTTTGATATACCATGGATCGGACGCTCGATATACCAATCATAGGGAGTTCTATATATCATGGGTAGAAGGTCAAAATACCATGGGTAGGAGGGTCAATATATCATGGGTTGCGGGTTCGATATACCATGGATAGGGGTTTGAATATACTATGGATAGAGGGTTCAGTATACCATAGGTAGGGGCGTCAAAATACCATGATAGGAGGTTCAATATAACATGGATAGGGGGTTCAAATTAGCATTGGTAGGGGGGTCAAAATACCATAGCTAAGGGATTTGATATACCATAGATAGGTTGATTGATATAACAAAAATAGGAGGCTCTATATACCATGGATAGGGGGGTCAAAATACCATTGGTTCGATGTGGGGTCAAAGTAGAATTGATAAGGGGGTCAAAATACCGTGTGTAGGAGGTTCAATATACCATGCATAGGGGGTTCGATTTACCATTGGTAGGGGGGTCAAAATACCATAGCTAAGGGGTTTGATATACCATAGATAGATTACTTGATATACCATGAATAGGGCGCTCTATATACCATAGATAGGGGGTCAAAATACAATGTAGAGGGGATTCGATATACCATGGGTTGAGGGTCAAAATACCAAGGGTAGGGGTTTTTATATTCCATGGATCGGATGCTCAATATACTATTCATGGAGGGTTCGATACATCATGGGTATTGGGTCAAAATACCATGGGTAGGGGGTTCGATACACCGTGGGTAGGGGGTCAGAATATATCGATAGGTAGGTCAAAATACCATAGGGAGGGGGTTTGCTATGTCATGGATAGGGGGTTCAATTAGTCATGGGTAGAGGGTTAAATATACAATGAGTAGGGGAGTCAAAATACCATGGATAGGAAGTTGGATTTACCATGGACAGGGGATTGAAAATACAAAAGACAAGGGGTTTGATATATCATAGATATGTTGTTTGATATACCATCAAAAAGCGTTCGATATACCATGGATAGGGGCTCGATTTACCATTCGTAGGGGGGTCAAAATATCATAGTTAAGGGGTTTGATATACCATAGATAGGTTTCTTGATATACCACGAGTATGGGGCTCTATATACCATGGATAGGGGGTCAAAATACCATGCATAGGGGGTTCGATATATCATATGTTAGGGGAGGGGTCAAAATACCATGGGTAGGGGGTCAAAATACCATGGGTAGGGGGTTCAATATACCATGGAAAGGGGTTCGATTTACCATTGGTAGGGGGATCAAAATATCATAGTTAAAGGGTTTGATATACCATATATAGGTTTCTTGATATACCACGAATACGGGGCTCTATATACCATGGATAGGGGGTCAAAATACCAAGCATAGGGGGTTCGATATATCATAGGTTAGGGGAGGGGTCAAAATACCATGGGTAGGGGGTCAAAATACCATGGGCAGGGGTTTCATTATACCATGGACAGGGGTTCGATTTATCATTGGTAAGGGGGTCAAAATACCATGACTAAGGGGTTTGCTATACCATAGATAGTTTGCTTGATATACCATGAATATGGCACTCTAGGTACCATGGATACGGGTGTCAGAATACCATGGATATGGGTGTCAAAATACCATGGGTAGGGGCTTTGAGAGTAGAGGGGGTTCGATATGCCATGGGTTGGTGGGGGTCAAAATACCATAGGTAGGGTGTTCGATATACCATAGATATGACATACCATAGGTATAGGTATAGTTATAGGTTTGACACACCATGGATAGGGGGTTCGATATACCATGGGTAGTAGGGGTGTCAAAATACCATGGGTGGGGATTTTTATATACCATGGATCGGAGGCTGGAAATGCCATGCATAGGAAGTTCGATACATCATGAGTAGGGTATCAAAATACCATGGGTAGAAGGGTAAAAATATCATGGGTAGCGGGTTCTATATACCATAGGTTAGGGGGAACAAAATACCATGGATAGGTAAGTCAAAATACCATGGGTAGGGGGTTCGATAAATCACGAATAGGCGGTTCAATATACCATGGGTAGAGGGTTTAATATACCGTGGGTAGAGGGGTCAAAATATCATGGGTAGCGGGTTCTATATACCATAGGTTAGGGGGAACAAAATACCATGGATAGGTAAGTCAAAATACCATGGGTAGGGGGTTCGATAAATCACGGATAGGCGGTTCAATATACCATGGATAGAGGGTTTAATATACCGTGGGTAGGGGGGTCAAAATACCAGGGGTAGGGGGTTCAAAATACTATGGATAGGGGGTTCGATTTACCATGGGTAGAGATGTCAAAAGATAAGGGGATTGATATACCATAAATAGGTTGCTTGATATACCATGAATAGGGGGCTCTATATACCATGGAAAGAGGGGTCAAAACAACATGTATAGTGGGTGGTCAAAATACCATGGGTAGGTGTTTTGATATACCATAGAACGGATTTTTGATATACCATGGTTAGGGAGTCCGATATATCATGGGTAGGGGGTCAAAGTACTATGGGTAGTGGTTTTGACTACCATAGGTAGGGGGTACGATATACCATAGATAGGGGGCGCGACATACCATGGATATGGTTTTCGATATACCATGGGTAGGGGTGTCAAAATTCCATGGATCGGAGTCTCGATATACCATGCATAGGGAGTTTGATATATCATGGGTAGGGGGTCAAAATACCATGGGTAGGGGGGCAAAATACCATGAGTAGCGGATTCGATATACCATTGATATAGGGGTCAACATACCATCGATAGGGAGGTCAAAATACCATGGGTAGGTGTTGCGATATACCATGGGTAGGGGGTCAGTGGAAAGACATAATAGATATACCGGAAAGTGAAATTAAACAATCTGTGTAGCTTCTTTTCGTGTTTCTTCAGAAGCCCATGTGTGAAACATGTTTCATAAGAATAATGGAACAAGGGGCGAGAAGAAGAACACAGTTGGTGCCCATAGGAATGACGATTGTATGTTGAAAAAGCACGTCCACCAAGCGTAGTAGATATGTTGTCAATTAAACATTCAGTTATTGTAATGATATCAGCTTCAGAGAACTGCTTGGTATAATCACGGTGGTTTCTATGCTCATTGTTCACTTTGAGCAGGGAATGTTGGGTAGAGAGTAGAGTAGTTAATTCCACGAGGAGAGACATGTTGATTGTATGCGTTTGGACATATCTGTAATCTGATTCACACCATCATTTGAGCAGCTAAGGCGCATTAATTCTGTTACCCGGTTTTGGCCTCTTATCGAATAGATGTTAAATATTTGGATTTATCTGTTATGAAGCATTTAGCAGATCAAGTAATATAGCGCTGTGGAAAGGATAAGCTTGAGTTCGAGTATTTTATTTACGTGTATGTAGCAGAAAAAATTGGCATTCCAGAATACCTGGTCACTTCTTAAATTATTCAGGTAGTGTTTGTCCAATATTGTTTTCTTTTTTTGTCTGAGTAAATGTGTCTGTATACTGTTATAGTCAGAGACCGTCGTGGTCATGATCGTATGGTAGTTGAATTCATGGCGAGGTGTGCTTGATGCAACACTATGTGACAAAGTTGGTCATTTTCTTGCGATAGGTCAGTGGATTTCTCCAGATACTCCGGTTTCTTCTATCAATAAAACTGACCGCCACGATATAACTGAAATATTGTTGAACACCATATTGTGTCTAATCAGAACAAACCATTTATTCAACTAAATGTTATGATTGGCTGTTTTGTTTAATAATGAGTACAAACTCATGTAAGCGAAATATAAGGCCAGACTTACGTGAACAAACGTGTTCACTGTGGATAACCAAATCTATTCCCAAGACAATGGCTATTCATTGGGAAGCAATAAAGTAAATAACACTTCTTTAATTAATACTTTTATTCATGCATAGATAACACATTTATGCTGTACATACAACACAAAGCATTGCTGTGTGATTCTTGTATGGAGGACATCTCAAACTGCCACACGTGGTCTTCACACCATAAAACAGAGCACCATCTTTACCTGTTGAATCACTGTCTATTGGTTCCGCATCCTTGTCAACGCAAACATAATCTTTGTTGTTGTGAGTCTTCTTTTCAGTCATAAGAAACCCCGTATATTCTGCTTTCCATCCGCTATAACATGTCTGTTTACCTGAAGTAAACAAATACTACATATTTTAATATTCTCATTACTGAAAATGTTTAAATATGAATGTTATATCATTATTGCAACTAACTGCAATTCATATGGCAAACAATAAAGTAAGGTTTATTTCTTGCTTACTAACACACTTACAGTGTTATGTTTATATTATTACTGTTCTTGTTGTTTTGTTCGGAATGTCATGGAGAAATATATAATGATTTGATCCAATGACTTACACGTTAT
This sequence comes from Bathymodiolus septemdierum, assembly GCA_963383655.1. Classification (NCBI taxonomy): domain Eukaryota; kingdom Metazoa; phylum Mollusca; class Bivalvia; order Mytilida; family Modiolidae; genus Bathymodiolus; species Bathymodiolus septemdierum. Next base: position 111,671,659 of record OY726518.1, on the reverse strand, counting down.
GTAAATTGAAAGCAGGATTTTGAGGATTTTGCTTTGTTTTGCAAAATGTATTTAAGAGATAACACACTTACCTGGTATCATGAGAACAGAAAACTTTCCTCTACGTCTACATACAGCACAAGGGACATCTTTATCGTGTAAATCACCAAATCCAGATGGCCTAGCAGATCCACTAACTTCATACTCAGCTCCATATAACACATCGTTAGCATATGAATATGGCTTACCATTATCAGGATCATTTGGTAAACAGAGGTAGTTACTACCACCTCCTTTGTTACTGTAATAGTTACCTCCAGCTTGCCCTTAAAGAAATAGCATTGTCATTATCAACACAATTACATAGATAATAACGAATATTTTCAAGACTTCTCTTCATGTAGCATCCCATGTCATAACTAAATTTGTTTTATTTTCTATTATTTTATTTTTAATTAGTTATCTTTGTAGGATCCATATAGTACAAACGTGTACATTGTTCTATACTGTTAAATTCTTATTGTACATGATATATTGACTCAGTATATTATAAACACCAAAAAGACATATTACAAACTCCAGTTACAGTTACGAAAGATAATATATATGGTGGTAAATATAATTTAAAAAAAATTATTTACATCAGTGTAGAATTATGGTGACAGATAGAGTGTAGAATAAACTGAAAGACTACCTGTCACTACACAATCGTGCTATGTAAATACATGTAGTGCCGAATAAATGTATGCACATTTGTATGTGTGTTTAGCTTAAGACATCATAGTTTATCTTTCCTATCATTTATATAATACCTGAATACACAAGATGTGCGCCCGTTGGACAGCCTTTCCTTCCCCATCTGATGTAGACAGCTCCACCATCTGCGTAAGCACAAAAAAATAGAGAACGTAAAAGGTATATCGAGGTATAAGAATATTACAATGAAATGTTTAACTATATATTAATATGCTATAATATCTGATACAGTTTGTGAAAACAATATTAACCAATTGATAACATAAAATCTTTCACCTTGACTCCATGTTCAACGTTTGAATAAAATACTATTTCTACATACAGGTGTGCACATCATACTATTACTGTTTACGCTAACAATACATTAGTCAGAAAACATAGGTACTTACTACTGGTAGAATGTACTCATATGGTTTCTATCAGACATTGTTGAGGCATCATGATCTTAACTAGATACTTTGGACACATTAAAAAGTCAAAAATTAAAATCACTGGGAACGTAAATGTACATGGGTGCTTTTACTATCTCGTTCTCTGAAAAACATATTGTTGCATAATAATGTAGTTTTTTCAAACTACTGAAAATTGAAAACTTGTGAGAATTATTTTAGTGCCTTAAGTGTTAATCTACTTAAAAGTATTACTCAGATTATTTTCAGAACACTCTGTCTTCCTTGATGTATGTAGATAGTGTTTCATCATATCAATCACAGATTGATCTGAAGCCGACAACTGGAAGTCTTTACATTTGTGGCCGTAAATAACAACAACAAACGTCAGAATTATGATAACAGTTGAAACCATATTGAAGTCTGTAATGAGAAAATGATGCTATTTGACTACTCATCTAGTTTTAACAAGAGTAGCACGGCGGGGGCCAGTAGTGGAACAGGAACAGCTTTCCCCAATGGAAAACTTGTGTTCACCCCTTCTAAGTCCATGCTACGATATCGAGAAAACACGATCTTTAGTTCGTCTTTCCACCCAATTGTTTGGATTTTTTTTAATTTTTTGGCAGTTCCTATTTTTCCTAGATGTTATTTGATTTTACTAGAGTCCAATATGATTTCCATATCAGATGATGTATTACTAGTGGGGCAGGATCTTCTGACCCTTCTTCAAATCCTGAGTTAATCCCGGTTTTATGAAAGGTTCCTTTTGTTGTATTTTTTTAGGCGTATGGTGGTATGTATGGTATTTTGTGGATCATTGTTTGTACTTTTGTCTTTTTCTTTTGTCAATGTACTACTTCTGATTGCCCACTTTGATATCTTCAAAACCTTTCTAAATTATTAGCAAACGTTGACAGCATAACTTGTTGAGCATATACAAATATGGAATATAACAGGATAGTCTAAGCTAAATTTTACTTTGGGTGAACTCGATTAAATTTGTTCTCTATTATTACTGTTAATGAACAATAAAATATGCTTGTATTAGTACATACCTGTAACTACCAATAATGGTTGCTATGAACAACGATGACAATATGGTGTGACAAGTACAACATACATATAACTTCTAATCGATATTTCGAAAGGTTAATTTAAACCTTGCGTGTTTTTTTGTTTCATTTTTCGTGCGTGTATCTTTGTTTTATTATTCCGTGTGTGTATCGTCTGACAAAGTTAAAATAAAATACTAAATAGAGGAAGCTGTACAAACAATCACAATCCGATCAACAAATCAATATCAGTGAAACATAACAGTTAGTATATAATACCAGAAATGTGAAATTAAACAAACACATACTAATCTTTATTTTGCTTGTTCCAGATTTCTAGTTTTTTATGACATATTTAGGATTAAATATACGACTTTCATTAACTTCTTTGTAAAGGATATCCTTCTCATTTTAATTAGATAGTTACCTAACTGTAATGACTGCAGCACAAGGGACATCTTTTAGGTTTAAATTATCTAATCCAGACATCTTAGTAGATCCACCACACCGATACTCTGCTCCATATAGCACCTCGCTAGCATATGCATATGGTTTGCCATTATCAGGATCAGTTGGTAAACAGAGGTAGTTACTACCACCTCCTTTGTTGATATATCTGTTACCGCCTTCTTGAGTTACAATAATTAACAATTAACATTAACATCAGTAACACAATCAAATGAATATTATAATACAGATAGCTGTGAATTACAGAATTTTCCGCATTAAATAAAAACGATACTTTCACTGTGAGATTATCGTTTATAATTTCATTCTCGCTATATTTCGCACCATTTCGTTGTCGACGTCATATGAAGATTTCCAGTTTGAAACATAAAGATTATACGTTACTTGGCTTCGTGTACGCTTTAATTTTAATCAAATTTAACTAAAATAATATTTCAAGGTAAGCATTTTAACTATTTTATGGTCGTGTGTGGCGTCATGTCTTTTGAAGCGATACCCATTATAGTATATCATTACGCTACACACGTAATATAGTGCAATTAAGCTCCTTTTATATTAAATTCACTTCGAAACATTTTTTTATTTATATAATAAATAATATAACTAATTGACGAGTTTCATTATAACAAATATGCTACTCATGACCAAATAACGTTGAAACTCACTCATGCGCTCTGCGCATACGTGAGTTACTGCGTTATTCGGTCATTCGTGACATGTTTTGATAAAGAAGCTCGTCAATTAGTCATAGTATAAATAATGTACATTATCAAGTATTCCCTTCATATTGCATAGCATTGTATGACTTAATTGGTTTTACTTTCTATTATTTCCATTTTAATTATTAGTCTCTGTAGGATCCAATCAGTACAAATGGCTATTTGTGTGTACTGTTGGTTTTAGGACCTTATAATTTAGCACATGATGCATGCATTTACTCGGTCTATTGACTTACACACCAAAAAACACAAAGATCATTTACTGATATAATTGTCTTGGGGGTGTAACTTACAGCTATGATTGTCAGGCGACGTTTTACTTACATTTCCACGCGCCACCGCATGTCACTTCGTATAGTTACTGTTGAGGAAATTAAAGTTGACCTCTTGTTTACATATACCACCAATATATATAAAGTTACCAATATGTAAGTCAGTGCGCGGTCCATGATTACTTGTTAGCACTATTATTAACATTACTTCACACTAGCAACATTACTTCATTCTAGCAACATTTCGTTACACTAGCAACATTACTTCACACTAGCTACATTACTTCATACTAGCAACATTACTTCACACTAGCAACATTACTTCACACTATCAACATTACTTCATAATATCAACATTACTTCACACTATCAACATTACTTCACACTATCAACATTACTTCACACTAGCAACATTGCTTCACACTAGCTACATTACTTCACACTAGCTACATTACTTCATACTAGCAACATTACTTCACACTAGCAACATTACTTCACACTATCAACATTACTTCATAATATCAACATTGCTTCACACTATCAACATTACTTCACACTATCAACATTACTTCACACTAGCAACATTGCTTCACACTAGCTACATTACTTCACACTAGCTACATTACTTCATACTAGCAACATTACTTCACACTAGCAACATTACTTCACACTATCAACATTACTTCATAATATCAACATTACTTCACACTATCAACATTACTTCACACTATCAACATTACTTCATACTAGCAACATTACTTCACACTAGCAACAATACTTCACACTAGATACATTACTTCATACTAGCAACATTACTTCACACTAGCAACATTACTTCACACTAGCAACATTACTTCACACTAGCAACATTACTTCACACTATCAACATTACTTCACACTAGCTACATTACTTCACACTATCAACATTACTTCATACTAGCAACATTACTTCACACTAGCAACATTACTTCACACTAGCTACATTACTTCATACTAGCAACATTACTTCACACTAGCAACATTACTTCACACTAGCAACATTACTTCACACTAGCAACATTACTTCACACTATCAACATTACTTCACACTAGCTACATTACTTCACACTATCAACATTACTTCATACTAGCAACATTACTTCACACTATCAACATTACTTCACACTAGCAACATTACTTCACACTATCAACATTACTTCATACTAGCAACATTACTACACACTATCAACATTACTTCACACTAGCTACATTACTCCACACTATCAACATTACTTCATACTAGCAACATTACTTCACACTATCAACATTACTTCACACTAGCAACATTACTTCACACTAGCAACAATACTTCACACTAGCAACATTACTTCACACTAGCAATATTACTTCACACTATCAACATTACTTCACACTATCAACATTACTTCACACTAGCAACATTACTTCACATTAGCAACATTACTTCATACTAGCTACATTACTTCATACTAGAAACATTACTTCACACTATCAACATTACTTCACACTAGCTACATTACTTCACACTAGCAACATTACTTCACACTATCAACATTACTTCACACTAGCAACATTACTTCACACTAGCTACATTACTTCACACTATCAACATTACTTCACACTATCAACATTACTTCACACTAGCAACATTACTTCACACTAGCTACATTACTTTACACTATCAACATTACTTCACACTATCAACATTACTTCACACTATCAACATTACTTCACACTAGCAACAGTACTTCACACTAGCAACATTACTTCATACTAGCTACATTACTTCATACTAGAAACATTACTTCACACTATCAACATTACTTCACACTAGCTACATTACTTCATACTAGCAACATTACTTCACACTATCAACATTACTTCACACTAGCAACATTACTTCACACTAGCTACATTACTTCACACTATCAACATTACTTCACACTATCAACATTACTTCACACTAGCTACATTACTTCATACTAGCAACATTACTTCACACTATCAACATTACTTCACACTAGCAACATTACTTCACACTAGCTACATTACTTCACACTATCAACATTACTTCACACTATCAACATTACTTCACACTAGCAACATTACTTCACACTAGCTACATTACTTCATACTAGCTACATTACTTCACACTAGCAACATTACTTCACACTAGCAGCATTACTTCACACTAGCAACATTACTTCACACTAGCAACATTACTTCACACTATCAACATTACTTCACACTATCAACATTACTTCACACTAGCAACATTACTTCACACTAGCAACATTACTTCATACTAGCTACATTACTTCACACTAGCATCATTACTTCACATTATCAACATTACTTCACACTAGCTACATTACTTCACACTATCAACATTACTTCACACTATCAACATTACTTCACACTAGCTACATTACTTCATACTAGCTACATTACTTCACACTAGCAACATTACTTCACACTAGCAGCATTACTTCATACTTGCAACATTACTTCACACTATCAACATTACCTCACACTATCAACATTATTTCACACTATCAACATTACTTCACACTATCAACATTACTTCACACTAGCTACATTACTCCACACTAGCAACATTACTTCACACTAGCAACATTACTTCACACTAGCAGCATTACTTCATACTAGCAACATTACTTCACACTATCAACATTGCTTCACGCTAGCAACATTACTTCACACTAGCAACATTACTTCACACTTGCAACATTACTTCACACTATCAACATTACTTCACACTAGCTACATTACTTCATACTAGCAACATTACTTCACACTATCAACATTACTTCACACTAGCAACATTACTTCACACTAGCTACATTACTTCACACTATCAACATTACTTCACACTATCAACATTACTTCACACTAGCAACATTACTTCACACTAGCTACATTACTTCACACTATCAACATTACTTCACACTATCAACATTACTTCACACTATCAACATTACTTCACACTAGCAACATTACTTCACACTAGCAACATTACTTCATACTAGCTACATTACTTCACACTAGCAACATTACTTCACACTAGCTACATTACTTCACACTATCAACATTACTTCACACTATCAACATTGCTTCACACTAGCTACATTACTTCATACTTGCTACATTACTTCACACTAGCAACATTACTTCACACTAGCAGCATTACTTCACACTAGCAACATTACTTCACACTAGCAACATTACTTCACACTAGCAGCATTACTTCATACTATCAACATTACTTCACACTATCAACATTACTTCACACTAGCAACATTACTTCACAGTATCAACATTACTTCACACTAGCTACATTACTTCATACTAGCTACATTACTTCACACTAGCAACATTACTTCACACTAGCAGCATTACTTCATACTAGCAACATTACTTCACACTATCAACATTACTTCACACTATCAACATTACTTCACACTATCAACATTACTTCACACTATCAACATTACTTCACACTAGCTACATTACTTCACACTAGCAACATTACTTCACACTAGCAGCATTACTTCATACTAACAACATTACTTCACACTATCAACATTACTTCACACTAGCAACATTATTTCACACTAGCAACATTACTTCACACTTGCAACATTACTTCACACTATCAACATTACTTCATACTAGCAACATTACTTCACACTAGCAACATTACTTCACACTAGCTACATTACTTCATACTAGCAACATTACTTCACACTAGCAACATTACTTCACACTATCAACATTACTTCATAATATCAACATTACTTCACACTATCAACATTACTTCATACTAGCAACATTACTTCACACTAGCAACATTACTTCACACTACCTACATTACTTCATACTAGCAACATTACTTCACACTAGCAACTTTACTTCACACTAGCAACATTACTTCACACTAGCAACATTACTTCACACTATCAACATTACTTCACACTAGCTACATTACTTCACACTATCAACATTACTTCATACTAGCAACATTACTTCACACTATCAACATTACTTCACACTAGCTACATTACTTCACACTATCAACATTACTTCATACTAGCAACATTACTTCACACTATCAACATTACTTCACACTATCAACATTACTTCACACTATCAACATTACTTCACACTAGCAACAATACTTCACACTAGCAACATTACTTCACACTAGCAACATTACTTCACACTATCAACATTACTTCATACTAGCTACATTACTTCACACTATCAACATTACTTCATACTAGCTACATTACTTCACACTATCAACATTACTTCATACTAGCAACATTACTTCACACTATCAACATTACTTCATACTAGCAACATTACTTCACACTATCAACATTACTTCACACTAGCAACATTACTTCACACTAGCTACATTACTTCACACTATCAACATTACTTCACACTATCAACATTACTTCACACTAGCTACATTACTTCATACTAGCAACGTTACTTCACACTATCAACATTACTTCACACTAGCAACATTACTTCACACTAGCTACATTACTTCACACTATCAACATTACTTCACACTATCAACATTACTTCACACTCGCAACATTACTTCACACTAGCTACATTTCTTCACACTATCAACATTACTTCACACTATCAACATTACTTCACACTATCAACATTACTTCACACTAGCAACATTACTTCACACTACCAACATTACTTCATACTAGCTACATTACTTCACACTAGCATCATTACTTCACATTATCAACATTACTTCACACTAGCTACATTACTTCACACTATCAACATTACTTCACACTATCAACATTACTTCACAGTAGCTACATTACTTAATACTAGCTACATTACTTCACACTAGCAACATTACTTCACACTAGCAGCATTACTTCACACTAGCAACATTACTTCACACTAGCAACATTACTTCACACTAGCAGCATTACTTCATACTATCAACATTACTTCACACTATCAACATTACTTCACACTATCAACATTACTTCACACTAGCAACATTACTTCACACTATCAACATTACTTCACACGAGCTACATTACTTCATACTAGAAACATTACTTCACACTATCAACATTACTTCACACTAGCTACATTACTTCATACTAGCAACATTACTTCACACTATCAACATTACTTCACACTAGCAACATTACTTCACACTAGCTACATTACTTCACACTATCAACATTACTTCACACTATCAACATTACTTCACACTAGCAACATTACTTCACACTAGCTACATTACTTCACACTATCAACATTACTTCACACTATCAACATTACTTCACACTATCAACATTACTTCACACTAGCAACATTACTTCACACTAGCAACATTACTTCATACTAGCTACATTACTTCACACTAGCAACATTACTTCACACTAGCTACATCACTTCACACTATCAACATTACTTCACACTATCAACATTACTTCACACTAGCTACATTGCTTCATACTTGCTACATTACTTCACACTAGCAACATGACTTCACACTAGCAGCATTACTTCACACTAGCAACATTACTTCACACTAGCAACATTACTTCACACTAGCAGCATTACTTCATACTATCAACATTACTTCACACTATCAACATTACTTCACACTATCAACATTACTTCACACTAGCAACATTACTTCACAGTATCAACATTACTTCACATTAGCTACATTACTTCATACTAGCTACATTACTTCACACTAGCAACATTACTTCACACTAGCAGCATTACTTCATACTAGCAACATTACTTCACACTATCAACATTACTTCACACTATCAACATTACTTCACACTATCAACATTACTTCACACTATCAACATTACTTCACACTAGCTACATTACTTCACACTAGCAACATTACTTCACACTAGCAGCATTACTTCATACTAGCAACATTACTTCACACTATCAACATTACTTCACACTAGCAACATTATTTCACACTTGCAACATTACTTCACACTTGCAACATTACTTCACACTATCAACATTACTTCATACTAGCAACATTACTTCACACTAGCAACATTACTTCACACTAGCTACATTACTTCATACTAGCAACATTACTTCACACTAGCAACATTACTTCACACTATCAACATTACTTCATAATATCAACATTACTTCATACTAGCAACATTACTTCACACTAGCAACATTACTTCACACTAGCTACATTACTTCATACTAGCAACATTACTTCACACTAGCAACATTACTTCACACTAGCAACATTACTTCACACTAGCAACATTACTTCACACTATCAACATTACTTCACACTAGCTGCATTACTTCACACTATCAACATTACTTCATACTAGCAACATTACTTCACACTATCAACATTACTTCACACTAGCTACATTACTTCACACTATCAACATTACTTCATACTAGCAACATTACTTCACACTATCAACATTACTTCACACTATCAACATTACTTCACACTATCAACATTACTTCACACTAGCAACAATACTTCACACTAGCAACATTACTTCACACTAGCAACATTACTTCACACTATCAACATTACTTCAGACTAGCTACATTACTTCACACTATCAACATTACTTCATACTAGCTACATTACTTCACACTATCAACATTACTTCATACTAGCAACATTACTTCACACTATCAACATTACTTAATACTAGCAACATTACTTCACACTATCAACATTACTTCACACTAGCAACATTACTTCACACTAGCTACATTACTTCACACTATCAACATTACTTCACACTATCAACATTACTTCACACTAGCTACATTACTTCATACTAGCAACGTTACTTCACACTATCAACATTACTTCACACTAGCAACATTACTTCACACTAGCTACATTACTTCACACTATCAACATTACTTCACACTATCAACATTACTTCACACTCGCAACATTACTTCACACTAGCTACATTTCTTCACACTATCAACATTACTTCACACTATCAACATTACTTCACACTATCCACATTACTTCACACTAGCAACATTACTTCACACTACCAACATTACTTCATACTAGCTACATTACTTCACACTAGCATCATTACTTCACATTATCAACATTACTTCACACTAGCTACATTACTTCACACTATCAACATTACTTCACACTATCAACATTACTTCACAGTAGCTACATTACTTAATACTAGCTACATTACTTCACACTAGCAACATTACTTCACACTAGCAGCATTACTTCACACTAGCAACATTACTTCACACTAGCAACATTACTTCACACTAGCAGCATTACTTCATGCTATCAACATTACTTCACACTATCAACATTACTTCACACTATCAACATTACTTCACACTAGCAACATTACTTCACACTATCAACATTACTTCACACGAGCTACATTACTTCATACTAGCTACATTACTTCACACTAGCAACATTACTTCACACTAGCAGCATTACTTCATACTTGCAACATTACTTCACACTATCAACATTACTTCACACTATCAACATTACTTCACACTATCAACATTACTTCACACTATCAACATTACTTCACACTAGCTACATTACTCCACACTAGCAACATTACTTCACACTAGCAACATTACTTCACACTTGCAGCATTACTTCATACTAGCAACATTACTTCACACTATCAGCATTACTTCACACTAGCAACATTACTTCAGACTAGCAACATTACTTCACACTTGCAACATTACTTCACACTATCAACATTACTTCACACTAGCAACATTACTTCATACTAGCTACATTACTTCATACTAGAAACATTACTTCACACTATCAACATTTCTTCACACTAGCTACATTACTTCATACTAGCAACATTACTTCACACTATCAACATTACTTCACACTAGCAACATTACTTCACACTAGATACATTACTTCACACTATCAACATTACTTCACACTATCAACATTACTTCACACTAGCAACATTACTTCACACTAGCTACATTACTTCACACTATCAACATTACTTCACACTATCAACATTACTTCACACTATCAACATTACTTCACACTAGCAACATTACTTCATACTAGCTACATTACTTCACACTATCAACATTACTTCACACTATCAACATTACTTCACACTAGCTGCATTACTTCATACTTGCTACATTACTTCACAGTAGCAACATTACTTCACACTAGCAGCATTACTTCACACTAGCAACATTACTTCACACTAGCAACATTACTTCACACTAGCAGCATTACTTCATACTATCAACATTACTTCACACTATCAACATTACTTCACACTAGCTACATTACTTCATACTAGCTACATTACTTCACACTATCAACATTACTTCACACTAGCAACATTACTTCACACTATCAACATTACTTCACACTAGCTACATTTCTTCATACTAGCAACATTACTTCACACTAGCAACATTACTTCACACTAGCAGCATTACTTCATACTTGCAACATTACTTCACACTATCAACATTACCTCACACTATCAACATTATTTCACACTATCAACATTACTTCACACTATCAACATTACTTCACACTAGCTACATTACTCCACACTAGCAACATTACTTCACACTAGCAACATTACTTCACACTAGCAGCATTACTTCATACTAGCAACATTACTTCACACTATCAACATTGCTTCACGCTAGCAACATTACTTCACACTAGCAACATTACTTCACACTTGCAACATTACTTCACACTATCAACATTACTTCACACTAGCAACATTACTTCATACTAGCTACATTACTTCATACTAGAAACATTACTTCACACTAGCTACATTACTTCATACTAGCAACATTACTTCACACTATCAACATTACTTCACACTAGCAACATTACTTCACACTAGCTACATTACTTCACACTATCAACATTACTTCACACTATCAACATTACTTCACACTAGCAACATTACTTCACACTAGCTACATTACTTCACACTATCAACATTACTTCACACTATCAACATTACTTCACACTAGCAACATTACTTCACACTAGCAACATTACTTCATACTAGCTACATTACTTCACACTAGCAACATTACTTCACACTAGCTACATTACTTCACACTATCAACATTACTTCACACTATCAACATTGCTTCACACTAGCTACATTACTTCATACTTGCTACATTACTTCACACTAGCAACATTACTTCACACTAGCAGCATTACTTCACACTAGCAACATTACTTCACACTAGCAACATTACTTCACACTAGCAGCATTACTTCATACTATCAACATTACTTCACACTATCAACATTACTTCACACTAGCAACATTACTTCACAGTATCAACATTACTTCACACTAGCTACATTACTTCATACTAGCTACATTACTTCACACTAGCAACATTACTTCACACTAGCAGCATTACTTCATACTAGCAACATTACTTCACACTATCAACATTACTTCACACTATCAACATTACTTCACACTATCAACATTACTTCACACTATCAACATTACTTCACACTAGCTACATTACTTCACACTAGCAACATTACTTCACACTAGCAGCATTACTTCATACTAGCAACATTACTTCACACTATCAACATTACTTCACACTAGCAACATTATTTCCCACTAGCAACATTACTTCACACTTGCAACATTACTTCACACTATCAACATTACTTCATACTAGCAACATTACTTCACACTAGCAACATTACTTCACACTAGCTACATTACTTCATACTAGCAACATTACTTCACACTAGCAACATTACTTCACACTATCAACATTACTTCATAATATCAACATTACTTCACACTATCAACATTACTTCATACTAGCAACATTACTTCACACTAGCAACATTACTTCACACTAGCTACATTACTTCATACTAGCAACATTACTTCACACTAGCAACATTACTTCACACTAGCAACATTACTTCACACTAGCAACATTACTTCACACTATCAACATTACTTCACACTAGCTACATTACTTCACACTATCAACATTACTTCATACTAGCAACATTACTTCACACTATCAACATTACTTCACACTAGCTACATTACTTCACACTATCAACATTACTTCATACTAGCAACATTACTTCACACTATCAACATTACTTCACACTATCAACATTACTTCACACTAGCAACAATACTTCACACTAGCAACATTACTTCACACTAGCAACATTACTTCACACTATCAACATTACTTCATACTAGCTACATTACTTCACACTATCAACATTACTTCATACTAGCTACATTACTTCACACTATCAACATTACTTCATACTAGCAACATTACTTCACACTATCAACATTACTTCATACTAGCAACATTACTTCACACTATCAACATTACTTCACACTAGCAACATTACTTCACACTAGCTACATTACTTCACACTATCAACATTACTTCACACTATCAACATTACTTCACACTCGCAACATTACTTCACACTAGCTACATTTCTTCACACTATCAACATTACTTCACACTATCAACATTACTTCACACTATCAACATTACTTCACACTAGCAACATTACTTCACACTACCAACATTACTTCATACTAGCTACATTACTTCACACTAGCATCATTACTTCACATTATCAACATTACTTCACACTAGCTACATTACTTCACACTATCAACATTACTTCACAGTAGCTACATTACTTAATACTAGCTACATTACTTCACACTAGCAACATTACTTCACACTAGCAGCATTACTTCACACTAGCAACATTACTTCACACTAGCAACATTACTTCACACTAGCAGCATTACTTCATACTATCAACATTACTTCACACTATCAACATTACTTCACACTATCAACATTACTTCACACTAGCAACATTACTTCACACTATCAACATTACTTCACACGAGCTACATTACTTCATACTAGAAACATTACTTCACACTATCAACATTACTTCACACTAGCTACATTACTTCATACTAGCAACATTACTTCACACTATCAACATTACTTCACACTAGCAACATTACTTCACACTAGCTACATTACTTCACACTATCAACATTACTTCACACTATCAACATTACTTCACACTAGCAACATTACTTCACACTAGCTACATTACTTCACACTATCAACATTACTTCACACTATCAACATTACTTCACACTATCAACATTACTTCACACTAGCAACATTACTTCACACTAGCAACATTACTTCATACTAGCTACATTACTTCACACTAGCAACATTACTTCACACTAGCTACATTACTTCACACTATCAACATTACTTCACACTATCAACATTACTTCACACTAGCTACATTACTTCATACTTGCTACATTACTTCACACTAGCAACATTACTTCACACTAGCAGCATTACTTCACACTAGCAACATTACTTCACACTAGCAACATTACTTCACACTAGCAGCATTACTTCATACTATCAACATTACTTCACACTATCAACATTACTTCACACTATCAACATTACTTCACACTAGCAACATTACTTCACAGTATCAACATTACTTCACACTAGCTACATTACTTCATACTAGCTACATTACTTCACACTAGCAACATTACTTCACACTAGCAGCATTACTTCATACTAGCAACATTACTTCACACTATCAACATTACTTCACACTATCAACATTACTTCACACTATCAACATTACTTCACACTATCAACATTACTTCACACTAGCTACATTACTTCACACTAGCAACATTACTTCACACTAGCAGCATTACTTCATACTAGCAACATTACTTCACACTATCAACATTACTTCACACTAGCAACATTATTTCACACTAGCAACATTACTTCACACTTGCAACATTACTTCACACTATCAACATTACTTCATACTAGCAACATTACTTCACACTAGCAACATTACTTCACACTAGCTACATTACTTCATACTAGCAACATTACTTCACACTAGCAACATTACTTCACACTATCAACATTACTTCATAATATCAACATTACTTCATACTAGCAACATTACTTCACACTAGCAACATTACTTCACACTAGCTACATTACTTCATACTAGCAACATTACTTCACACTAGCAACATTACTTCACACTAGCAACATTACTTCACACTAGCAACATTACTTCACACTATCAACATTACTTCACACTAGCTGCATTACTTCACACTATCAACATTACTTCATACTAGCAACATTACTTCACACTATCAACATTACTTCACACTAGCTACATTACTTCACACTATCAACATTACTTCATACTAGCAACATTACTTCACACTATCAACATTACTTCACACTATCAACATTACTTCACACTATCAACATTACTTCACACTAGCAACAATACTTCACACTAGCAACATTACTTCACACTAGCAACATTACTTCACACTATCAACATTACTTCAGACTAGCTACATTACTTCACACTATCAACATTACTTCATACTAGCTACATTACTTCACACTATCAACATTACTTCATACTAGCAACATTACTTCACACTATCAACATTACTTCATACTAGCAACATTACTTCACACTATCAACATTACTTCACACTAGCAACATTACTTCACACTAGCTACATTACTTCACACTATCAACATTACTTCACACTATCAACATTACTTCACACTAGCTACATTACTTCATACTAGCAACGTTACTTCACACTATCAACATTACTTCACACTAGCAACATTACTTCACACTAGCTACATTACTTCACACTATCAACATTACTTCACACTATCAACATTACTTCACACTCGCAACATTACTTCACACTAGCTACATTTCTTCACACTATCAACATTACTTCACACTATCAACATTACTTCACACTATCCACATTACTTCACACTAGCAACATTACTTCACACTACCAACATTACTTCATACTAGCTACATTACTTCACACTAGCATCATTACTTCACATTATCAACATTACTTCACACTAGCTACATTACTTCACACTATCAACATTACTTCACACTATCAACATTACTTCACAGTAGCTACATTACTTAATACTAGCTACATTACTTCACACTAGCAACATTACTTCACACTAGCAGCATTACTTCACACTAGCAACATTACTTCACACTAGCAACATTACTTCACACTAGCAGCATTACTTCATGCTATCAACATTACTTCACACTATCAACATTACTTCACACTATCAACATTACTTCACACTAGCAACATTACTTCACACTATGAACATTACTTCACACGAGCTACATTACTTCATACTAGCTACATTACTTCACACTAGTAACATTACTTCACACTAGCAGCATTACTTCATACTTGCAACATTACTTCACACTATCAACATTACTTCACACTATCAACATTACTTCACACTATCAACATTACTTCACACTATCAACATTACTTCACACTAGCTACATTACTCCACACTAGCAACATTACTTCACACTAGCAACATTACTTCACACTTGCAGCATTACTTCATACTAGCAACATTACTTCACACTATCAGCATTACTTCACACTAGCAACATTACTTCAGACTAGCAACATTACTTCACACTTGCAACATTACTTCACACTATCAACATTACTTCACACTAGCAACATTACTTCATACTAGCTACATTACTTCATACTAGAAACATTACTTCACACTATCAACATTTCTTCACACTAGCTACATTACTTCATACTAACAACATTACTTCACACTATCAACATTACTTCACACTAGCAACATTACTTCACACTAGATACATTACTTCACACTATCAACATTACTTCACACTATCAACATTACTTCACACTAGCAACATTACTTCACACTAGCTACATTACTTCACACTATCAACATTACTTCACACTATCAACATTACTTCACACTATCAACATTACTTCACACTAGCAACATTACTTCATACTAGCTACATTACTTCACACTATCAACATTACTTCACACTATCAACATTACTTCACACTAGCTGCATTACTTCATACTTGCTACATTACTTCACACTAGCAACATTACTTCACACTAGCAGCATTACTTCACACTAGCAACATTACTTCACACTAGCAACATTACTTCACACTAGCAGCATTACTTCATACTATCAACATTACTTCACACTATCAACATTACTTCACACTATCAACATTACTTCACACTAGCAACATTACTTCACACTATCAACATTACTTCACACTAGCTACATTACTACACACTAGCAACATTACTTCACACTAGCAGCATTACTTCTTACTTGCAACATTACTTCACACTATCAACATTACTTCACACTAGCAACATTATTTCACACTAGCAACATTACTTCACACTTGCAATATTACTTCACACTATCAACATTACTTCACACTAGCAACATTACTTCACACTAGCAACATTACTTCACACTATCAACATTACTTCACACTAGTTACATTACTTCATACTAACAACATTACTTCACACTATCAACATTACTTCACACTATCAACATTACTTCACACCAGCTACATTACTTCACACTAGCTACATTACTTCACACAAGCTACATTACTTCACACTAGCTACATTACTTCACACTAGCAGCATTACTTCATACTAGCAACATTACTTCACACTATCAACATTGCTTCACACTAGCAACATTACTTCACACTAGCAACATTACTTCACACTAGCAACATTACTTCACACTAACAACATTACTTCACACTAGCAACATTACTTCACACTATCAACATTACTTCATACTAGCTACATTACTTCATACTAGAAACATTACTTCACACTAGCAACATTACTTCACACTATCCACATTACTTCACACTAGCAACATTACTTCACACTACCAACATTACTTCATACTAGCTACATTACTTCACACTAGCATCATTACTTCACATTATCAACATTACTTCACACTAGCTACATTACTTCACACTATCAACATTACTTCACACTATCAACATTACTTCACAGTAGCTACATTACTTAATACTAGCTACATTACTTCACACTAGCAACATTACTTCACACTAGCAGCATTACTTCACACTAGCAACATTACTTCACACTAGCAACATTACTTCACACTAGCAGCATTACTTCATGCTATCAACATTACTTCACACTATCAACATTACTTGACACTATCAACATTACTTCACACTAGCAACATTACTTCACACTATCAACATTACTTCACACGAGCTACATTACTTCATACTAGCTACATTACTTCACACTAGCAACATTACTTCACACTAGCAGCATTACTTCATACTTGCAACATTACTTCACACTATCAACATTACTTCACACTATCAACATTACTTCACACTATCAACATTACTTCACACTATCAACATTACTTCACACTAGCTACATTACTCCACACTAGCAACATTACTTCACACTAGCAACATTACTTCACACTTGCAGCATTACTTCATACTAGCAACATTACTTCACACTATCAGCATTACTTCACACTAGCAACATTACTTCAGACTAGCAACATTACTTCACACTTGCAACATTACTTCACACTATCAACATTACTTCACACTAGCAACATTACTTCATACTAGCTACATTACTTCATACTAGAAACATTACTTCACACTATCAACATTTCTTCACACTAGCTACATTACTTCATACTAGCAACATTACTTCACACTATCAACATTACTTCACACTAGCAACATTACTTCACACTAGATACATTACTTCACACTATCAACATTACTTCACACTATCAACATTACTTCACACTAGCAACATTACTTCACACTAGCTACATTACTTCACACTATCAACATTACTTCACACTATCAACATTACTTCACACTATCAACATTACTTCACACTAGCAACATTACTTCATACGAGATACATTACTTCACACTATCAACATTACTTCACACTATCAACATTACTTCACACTAGCTGCATTACTTCATACTTGCTACATTACTTCACACTAGCAACATTACTTCACACTAGCAGCATTACTTCACACTAGCAACATTACTTCACACTAGCAACATTACTTCACACTAGCAGCATTACTTCATACTATCAACATTACTTCACACTATCAACATTACTTCACACTATCAACATTACTTCACACTAGCAACATTACTTCACACTATCAACATTACTTCACACTAGCTACATTACTACACACTAGCAACATTACTTCACACTAGCAGCATTACTTCTTACTTGCAACATTACTTCACACTATCAACATTACTTCACACTAGCAACATTATTTCACACTAGCAACATTACTTCACACTTGCAATATTACTTCACACTATCAACATTACTTCACACTAGCAACATTACTTCACACTAGCAACATTACTTCACACTATCAACATTACTTCACACTATCAACATTACTTCACACTAGTTACATTACTTCATACTAGCAACATTACTTCACACTATCAACATTACTTCACACTATCAACATTACTTCACACCAGCTACATTACTTCACACTAGCTACATTACTTCACACTAGCTACATTACTTCACACTAGCTACATTACTTCACACTAGCAGCATTACTTCATACTAGCAACATTACTTCACACTATCAACATTGCTTCACACTAGCAACATTACTTCACACTAGCAACATTACTTCACACTAGCAACATTACTTCACACTAGCAACATTACTTCACACTAGCAACATTACTTCACACTATCAACATTACTTCATACTAGCTACATTACTTCATACTAGAAACATTACTTCACACTAGCAACATTACTTCACACTAGCATCATTACTTCACACAAAATCAACATTTCTTCACACTAGCAACATTACTTCAAACTAGCAACATTACTTCAAACTAGCACTTTTATTAACATTACTCTCCAATAACATCATTATTTGCAATAAAGATATCAGAATATTGATGGCGACATGATAATGAATACACTGTATGCCATAATATATATAATAGATATCGTGTTCAATTCAGAATAAAGAATGTTTTAACCTAGTGATGATAAACAGTTTGTGTGTTTTGCTTTAACAATAATTACATAATATCATATCATGTCATGTATTTAATACCTGCATAAGCAAGATGTGCGCTCTCTGGACAGTTTTGTCTTCCCCATCGGATATAGACAGCTCCACCATCTGCGTAAATCACAGATAAAACATAACAGGTATAACACGGTATACGAATATTACAATACAGTTTATAAGCCTAATATTAATATACTACAATGTCTGATAATATTTGTGCAAACGACATTAACCAATTGATAATATAAAGGTATTCACATTTACAATTTACGTTAACAATAAATCAGTAAGAAAAAGTACGCACTTCATACTGGTAGAATGTACTATTATGGAGTCTAAATGTTGAGACAGTGTGATCTTAATTAGATACATTGAAAGCATTAAAAAGTGAGAAAAAACAATTATTATTTGCATAATAAAGTATTGAAAATTGAAAACTTTTCAAAATTATCTCAGTGACTTAATTGATAATCTACTTAAAAGTATTACTTAGTTTATTATCAGAACTCTCTGTCTTCCTTGATGTATGTAGATATTGTTTCATCATATCAATTACAGATTGATCTGAAGCTGACAACTTGAAGTCTTTACATTCATGGCCGTAAACAACAACAATAAACGTCACAATTATGACAACAGTTGAAAGCATATTGAAGTCTACAATGAGAAAGTGGTGCTATGTGACTTCTGATCAGGTTTGCAGCAATAGTAACACGACGGAGGCAAGCAGTGGAACAGGAACAGGTTGCCCCTCTGGAACACTAAATGCATGCTACGATTTCGAGTAAACACGATCTTTGATTCGTCTTTCCACTCAATTGTTTTGGATTTGTTTTTTTTTGCCAGTTCATATTTCTTAAATGTTATTTGTATTTACCAGTGGCCAACATAATTTTCCTGACAAATATTATATCACTAGTGGGGCAGGAACTGCGGACCCCTCTGCAAAACATGAGTTAATCCCGGTTTTTTGTGAAAGGTTACTTTTGGTGTATCTTTATGTGCGTATGGTTGTATAAATAGTATTTTGTAGATCATTGTTTGTACTTTTGTCTTTTTCTTTTGTCAACTCTTTTGAATGTACTGCTTCTGAATACCCCCTTTGATATTTTCAAAACGTTTCCAAACTGTAAGCAAATGTATGGTATATAAAGATATGGAATAGTACATACATGGTCTAATCTACATTTTACTTTGGGTGAGCTCGAGTAATGCTTACATCGGCATAGAGGCCGTCGTTACGGCGGGCGCTTGATAGTTGTACTTATATATGCATAGAGGCCGTCGTGTCAACTGGCGTACACTAGTTGTGTTTACATCTGCATAGAGACTGTCGTGACGGCGGAAGTTTGATAGTTGTGTTTACATCTACATAGAGGTGATCGTCACCGCGGTCGTATGGTAGTTGTGTTTACATCTGCATATAAAGCATCGTGACAGTGATCGTGTGATAGTTGTGTTTACCTCTGTACAGAGGCCGACACGACGGCGATCGCATGATAGTTGTGCTTATTTCTGCATAGAAGCCGTCGTGACCTCTTCGGTATGATAGTTGTGTTTACATTTGAAGAGAGGTCGTCGTCAAGGCGTGCGTTTGATTGTTGTGTTTGCATCTGCATAGAGGCCGTCGTGATGGCGGGCGTATAATAGTTAGGTTTACATTGGTATAGATACCGTCGTTGACCGTGATCGTATTATATTTGTGTCTGCATCTGCATAGAGGCCGTCGTGACTGCAGACATTTGATTGTTCTGTTTACATCTGTCTTGAGGCCGTCGTTGAACGAGATCATATGCTAGTTGTGATTACATATGCATAGAGGCTGTCGTGACGGCGGGCGTATGATAGTTATGTTTACATCAGAATAGAGGCCATCGTTGACCGTGATTGTATGATAGTTGTGTTTACATCTGCATAGCCGCAGTCGTGACGGCGGGCGTATGCTAGTTGCATTTACATCTGTATAGAGGTCGTCGTGATTACAGCCGTTTGGTAGTTGTGTAGACATCTTTATTGAGGCCGTCGTTGACCGTGATTGTATGATAGTTGTGCTTAGTTGGATAACCTGAAATCAAGATCTTTCTCTCAAGTATCCTCCATCAAAACTTTTGATTTTTCAACTCTATATACCACCCTACCGCATGACAAATTAAAAACCCGCTTAAAAGAAACAATTCATAAAGCTTTTAGTCATAGAAATTATGGCTCAACATTTGTTGTGTTAGGCTACAATTCCACATATTTTTCAAACAAAATTCAAAAATGTAAAACATGCTACTCCGAGGAACAAGTGATCAGTATGCTGGAGTTCCTCATCGATAACCTTTTTGTCTCCTTTGGAGGGACATTGTTTCAGCAGGTCGTCGGCATACCAATGGGTACGAATTGTGCCCCTCTTCTAGCCGATTTATTTTTATACTCATACGAGTCGGAGTTTCTTCAAAAGCTTGTAAAAGATAAGAAGATCCATGAGGTTAGAGCCTTTAATTTCACATACAGGTATATTGATGACGTTTTATCTATCAATAATTCTAGATTTGCAGAATTTCTTCCATTGATATATCCTCCAGAGCTGGAAGTTAAAGAGACCACCGATACAGCTTCGTCCGCATCATTTTTGGACTTGTACCTCGAATTTGACGACAGTGGTCAACTCAGTACTAAAATTTATGATAAACGGGACGACTTCAATTTTAAAATCATAAATTTTCCAAACATGTGCAGCAATATACCAGCTTCGCCTGCATATTGTGTTTACATCTCGCAATTGATTCGCTATGCAAGGGCCAGTAGCAATTATACTGATTTCCTGAAACGTCATCTTCATCTGAGAAACAGCCTACTGGACCAGGGCTATAAAAAGATTCGCCTTATTCGATCTCTTAAAAAGTTTATATTCCGATACCAAGATCTTGTCGAAATATATTCAGTCTCTGCAGAAACGATTATAAGCGATGCAATTTCATATAGTGAAAATGTATAAAGATGTCAAGGATATTTTTTTATCAATGTGTGACGTAAAAATATTTTTGACATTTACGTCACCGAATATGGTACTGCTTTGACAACTATTTTACCTATTTTGTTCCTGTATTTAAATACTGTTATAGTGACAGCCGGAACCTTTGAACCGTAATGAGAGCGGGAGGTTTGGCGCCTTAAAATCTGATTTAACCCACCATTTCTTTAGAAATGTCTGTACCAAGTCAGGGTCATTACGGTTTCCACAGTTTTCCGGTTGTTGACTGATTTTGTCTGTTTATATAATAATGAGTTTTGACTTTCCCTTTGTGAGATTGTTCGGAGTTCGGTAATTTTGGTATTACCCTTATTTACATCATGATAGAGGCCGTCGTGACGGATGCACGTATGTTAGACATGTTTACATCGGTATAGAGGCCGTCGTTGATCCTGATCGTATGATAGTTGTGCTTGCATTTGTATAGAGGCCGTCGTGATGATGGTCGTACGGTAGTTGTGTTTAAATCAGCATGGAGGGAGTATATGACAGTGATCGTATGATAGTTGTGTTTACATCTGCATACAGGTCGTCGTGACGGTGGGCGCTTGATAGTTGTGTTTGCATCTGCATTGAGGCCGTCGTTGAACGTTATCGTATGATAGTTGTGCTTACATCTGCATAGAGGCCGTCGTGACGGCGGGCGTATGATAGTTATGTTTACATCAGAATAGAGGCCATCGTTGACCGTGATTCTATGATAGTTGTGTTTACATCTGCATAGCCGCAGTCGTGACGGCGGGCGTATGCTAGTTGCATTTACATCTGTATAGAGGTCGTCGTGATTACAGCCGTTTGGTAGTTGTGTAGACATCTTTATTGAGGCCGTCGTTGACCGTGATTGTATGATAGTTGTGCTTAGTTGGATAACCTGAAATCAAGATCTTTCTCTCAAGTATCCTCCATCAAAACTTTTGATTTTTCAACTCTATATACCACCCTACCGCATGACAAATTAAAAACCCGCTTAAAAGAAACAATTCATAAAGCTTTTAGTCATAGAAATTATGGCTCAACATTTGTTGTGTTAGGCTACAATTCCACATATTTTTCAAACAAAATTCAAAAATGTAAAACATGCTACTCCGAGGAACAAGTGATCAGTATGCTGGAGTTCCTCATCGATAACCTTTTTGTCTCCTTTGGAGGGACATTGTTTCAGCAGGTCGTCGGCATACCAATGGGTACGAATTGTGCCCCTCTTCTAGCCGATTTATTTTTATACTCATATGAGTCGGAGTTTCTTCAAAAGCTTGTAAAAGATAAGAAGATCCATGAGGTTAGAGCCTTTAACTTCACATACAGGTATATTGATGACGTTTTATCTATCAATAATTCTAGATTTGCAGAATTTCTTCCATTGATATATCCTCCAGAGCTGGAAGTTAAAGAGACCACCGATACAGCTTCGTCCGCATCATTTTTGGACTTGTACCTCGAATTTGACGACAGTGGTCAACTCAGTACTAAAATTTATGATAAACGGGACGACTTCAATTTTAAAATCATAAATTTTCCAAACATGTGCAGCAATATACCAGCTTCGCCTGCATATTGTGTTTACATCTCGCAATTGATTCGCTATGCAAGGGCCAGTAGCAATTATACTGATTTCCTGAAACGTCATCTTCATCTGAGAAACAGCCTACTGGACCAGGGCTATAAAAAGATTCGCCTTATTCGATCTCTTAAAAAGTTTATATTCCGATACCAAGATCTTGTCGAAATATATTCAGTCTCTGCAGAAACGATTATAAGCGATGCAATTTCATATAGTGAAAATGTATAAAGATGTCAAGGATATTTTTTTATCAATGTGTGACGTAAAAATATTTTTGACATTTACGTCACCGAATATGGTACTGCTTTGACAACTATTTTACATATTTTGTTCCTGTATTTAAATACTGTTATAGTGACAGCCGGAACCTTTGAACCGTAATGAGAGCGGGAGGTTTGGCGCCTTAAAATCTGATTTAACCCACCATTTCTTTAGAAATGTCTGTACCAAGTCAGGGTCATTACGGTTTCCACAGTTTTCCGGTTGTTGACTGATTTTGTCTGTTTATATAATAATGAGTTTTGACTTTCCCTTTGTGAGATTGTTCGGAGTTCGGTAATTTTGGTATTACCCTTATTTACATCATGATAGAGGCCGTCGTGACGGATGCACGTATGTTAGACATGTTTACATCGGTATAGAGGCCGTCGTTGATCCTGATCGTATGATAGTTGTGCTTGCATTTGTATAGAGGCCGTCGTGATGATGGTCGTACGGTAGTTGTGTTTAAATCAGCATGGAGGGAGTATATGACAGTGATCGTATGATAGTTGTGTTTACATCTGCATACAGGTCGTCGTGACGGTGGGCGCTTGATAGTTGTGTTTGCATCTGCATTGAGGCCGTCGTTGAACGTTATCGTATGATAGTTGTGCTTACATCTGCATAGAGGCCGTCGTGACGGCGGGCCTATGATAGTTATGTTTACATCAGAATAGAGGCCATCGTTGACCGTGATTCTATGATAGTTGTGTTTACATCTGCATAGCCGCAGTCGTGACGGCGGGCGTATGCTAGTTGCATTTACATCTGTATAGAGGTCGTCGTGATTACAGCCGTTTGGTAGTTGTGTAGACATCTTTATTGAGGCCGTCGTTGACCGTGATTGTATGATAGTTGTGCTTAGTTGGATAACCTGAAATCAAGATCTTTCTCTCAAGTATCCTCCATCAAAACTTTTGATTTTTCAACTCTATATACCACCCTACCGCATGACAAATTAAAAACCCGCTTAAAAGAAACAATTCATAAAGCTTTTAGTCATAGAAATTATGGCTCAACATTTGTTGTGTTAGGCTACAATTCCACATATTTTTCAAACAAAATTCAAAAATGTAAAACATGCTACTCCGAGGAACAAGTGATCAGTATGCTGGAGTTCCTCATCGATAACCTTTTTGTCTCCTTTGGAGGGACATTGTTTCAGCAGGTCGTCGGCATACCAATGGGTACGAATTGTGCCCCTCTTCTAGCCGATTTATTTTTATACTCATATGAGTCGGAGTTTCTTCAAAAGCTTGTAAAAGATAAGAAGATCCATGAGGTTAGAGCCTTTAATTTCACATACAGGTATATTGATGACGTTTTATCTATCAATAATTCTAGATTTGCAGAATTTCTTCCATTGATATATCCTCCAGAGCTGGAAGTTAAAGAGACCACCGATACAGCTTCGTCCGCATCATTTTTGGACTTGTACCTCGAATTTGACGACAGTGGTCAACTCAGTACTAAAATTTATGATAAACGGGACGACTTCAATTTTAAAATCATAAATTTTCCAAACATGTGCAGCAATATACCAGCTTCGCCTGCATATTGTGTTTACATCTCGCAATTGATTCGCTATGCAAGGGCCAGTAGCAATTATACTGATTTCCTGAAACGTCATCTTCATCTGAGAAACAGCCTACTGGACCAGGGCTATAAAAAGATTCGCCTTATTCGATCTCTTAAAAAGTTTATATTCCGATACCAA
Source organism: Bathymodiolus septemdierum (assembly GCA_963383655.1). Taxonomy (NCBI): domain Eukaryota; kingdom Metazoa; phylum Mollusca; class Bivalvia; order Mytilida; family Modiolidae; genus Bathymodiolus; species Bathymodiolus septemdierum. Next base: position 111,644,209 of record OY726518.1, on the reverse strand, counting down.
GATCTTGTCGAAATATATTCAGTCTCTGCAGAAACGATTATAAGCGATGCAATTTCATATAGTGAAAATGTATAAAGATGTCAAGGATATTTTTTTATCAATGTGTGACGTAAAAATATTTTTGACATTTACGTCACCGAATATGGTACTGCTTTGACAACTATTTTACCTATTTTGTTCCTGTATTTAAATACTGTTATAGTGACAGCCGGAACCTTTGAACCGTAATGAGAGCGGGAGGTTTGGCGCCTTAAAATCTGATTTAACCCACCATTTCTTTAGAAATGTCTGTACCAAGTCAGGGTCATTACGGTTTCCACAGTTTTCCGGTTGTTGACTGATTTTGTCTGTTTATATAATAATGAGTTTTGACTTTCCCTTTGTGAGATTGTTCGGAGTTCGGTAATTTTGGTATTACCCTTATTTACATCATGATAGAGGCCGTCGTGACGGATGCACGTATGTTAGACATGTTTACATCGGTATAGAGGCCGTCGTTGATCCTGATCGTATGATAGTTGTGCTTGCATTTGTATAGAGGCCGTCGTGATGATGGTCGTACGGTAGTTGTGTTTAAATCAGCATGGAGGGAGTATATGACAGTGATCGTATGATAGTTGTGTTTACATCTGCATACAGGTCGTCGTGACGGTGGGCGCTTGATAGTTGTGTTTGCATCTGCATTGAGGCCGTCGTTGAACGTTATCGTATGATAGTTGTGCTTACATCTGCATAGAGGCCGTCGTGACGGCGGGCGTATGATAGTTATGTTTACATCAGAATAGAGGCCATCGTTGACCGTGATTCTATGATAGTTGTGTTTACATCTGCATAGCCGCAGTCGTGACGGCGGGCGTATGCTAGTTGCATTTACATCTGTATAGAGGTCGTCGTGATTACAGCCGTTTGGTAGTTGTGTAGACATCTTTATTGAGGCCGTCGTTGACCGTGATTGTATGATAGTTGTGCTTAGTTGGATAACCTGAAATCAAGATCTTTCTCTCAAGTATCCTCCATCAAAACTTTTGATTTTTCAACTCTATATACCACCCTACCGCATGACAAATTAAAAACCCGCTTAAAAGAAACAATTCATAAAGCTTTTAGTCATAGAAATTATGGCTCAACATTTGTTGTGTTAGGCTACAATTCCACATATTTTTCAAACAAAATTCAAAAATGTAAAACATGCTACTCCGAGGAACAAGTGATCAGTATGCTGGAGTTCCTCATCGATAACCTTTTTGTCTCCTTTGGAGGGACATTGTTTCAGCAGGTCGTCGGCATACCAATGGGTACGAATTGTGCCCCTCTTCTAGCCGATTTATTTTTATACTCATATGAGTCGGAGTTTCTTCAAAAGCTTGTAAAAGATAAGAAGATCCATGAGGTTAGAGCCTTTAATTTCACATACAGGTATATTGATGACGTTTTATCTATCAATAATTCTAGATTTGCAGAATTTCTTCCATTGATATATCCTCCAGAGCTGGAAGTTAAAGAGACCACCGATACAGCTTCGTCCGCATCATTTTTGGACTTGTACCTCGAATTTGACGACAGTGGTCAACTCAGTACTAAAATTTATGATAAACGGGACGACTTCAATTTTAAAATCATAAATTTTCCAAACATGTGCAGCAATATACCAGCTTCGCCTGCATATTGTGTTTACATCTCGCAATTGATTCGCTATGCAAGGGCCAGTAGCAATTATACTGATTTCCTGAAACGTCATCTTCATCTGAGAAACAGCCTACTGGACCAGGGCTATAAAAAGATTCGCCTTATTCGATCTCTTAAAAAGTTTATATTCCGATACCAAGATCTTGTCGAAATATATTCAGTCTCTGCAGAAACGATTATAAGCGATGCAATTTCATATAGTGAAAATGTATAAAGATGTCAAGGATATTTTTTTATCAATGTGTGACGTAAAAATATTTTTGACATTTACGTCACCGAATATGGTACTGCTTTGACAACTATTTTACCTATTTTGTTCCTGTATTTAAATACTGTTATAGTGACAGCCGGAACCTTTGAACCGTAATGAGAGCGGGAGGTTTGGCGCCTTAAAATCTGATTTAACCCACCATTTCTTTAGAAATGTCTGTACCAAGTCAGGGTCATTACGGTTTCCACAGTTTTCCGGTTGTTGACTGATTTTGTCTGTTTATATAATAATGAGTTTTGACTTTCCCTTTGTGAGATTGTTCGGAGTTCGGTAATTTTGGTATTACCCTTATTTACATCATGATAGAGGCCGTCGTGACGGATGCACGTATGTTAGACATGTTTACATCGGTATAGAGGCCGTCGTTGATCCTGATCGTATGATAGTTGTGCTTGCATTTGTATAGAGGCCGTCGTGATGATGGTCGTACGGTAGTTGTGTTTAAATCAGCATGGAGGGAGTATATGACAGTGATCGTATGATAGTTGTGTTTACATCTGCATACAGGTCGTCGTGACGGTGGGCGCTTGATAGTTGTGTTTGCATCTGCATTGAGGCCGTCGTTGAACGTTATCGTATGATAGTTGTGCTTACATCTGCATAGAGGCCGTCGTGACGGCGGGCGTATGATAGTTATGTTTACATCAGAATAGAGGCCATCGTTGACCGTGATTCTATGATAGTTGTGTTTACATCTGCATAGCCGCAGTCGTGACGGCGGGCGTATGCTAGTTGCATTTACATCTGTATAGAGGTCGTCGTGATTACAGCCGTTTGGTAGTTGTGTAGACATCTTTATTGAGGCCGTCGTTGACCGTGATTGTATGATAGTTGTGCTTAGTTGGATAACCTGAAATCAAGATCTTTCTCTCAAGTATCCTCCATCAAAACTTTTGATTTTTCAACTCTATATACCACCCTACCGCATGACAAATTAAAAACCCGCTTAAAAGAAACAATTCATAAAGCTTTTAGTCATAGAAATTATGGCTCAACATTTGTTGTGTTAGGCTACAATTCCACATATTTTTCAAACAAAATTCAAAAATGTAAAACATGCTACTCCGAGGAACAAGTGATCAGTATGCTGGAGTTCCTCATCGATAACCTTTTTGTCTCCTTTGGAGGGACATTGTTTCAGCAGGTCGTCGGCATACCAATGGGTACGAATTGTGCCCCTCTTCTAGCCGATTTATTTTTATACTCATATGAGTCGGAGTTTCTTCAAAAGCTTGTAAAAGATAAGAAGATCCATGAGGTTAGAGCCTTTAATTTCACATACAGGTATATTGATGACGTTTTATCTATCAATAATTCTAGATTTGCAGAATTTCTTCCATTGATATATCCTCCAGAGCTGGAAGTTAAAGAGACCACCGATACAGCTTCGTCCGCATCATTTTTGGACTTGTACCTCGAATTTGACGACAGTGGTCAACTCAGTACTAAAATTTATGATAAACGGGACGACTTCAATTTTAAAATCATAAATTTTCCAAACATGTGCAGCAATATACCAGCTTCGCCTGCATATTGTGTTTACATCTCGCAATTGATTCGCTATGCAAGGGCCAGTAGCAATTATACTGATTTCCTGAAACGTCATCTTCATCTGAGAAACAGCCTACTGGACCAGGGCTATAAAAAGATTCGCCTTATTCGATCTCTTAAAAAGTTTATATTCCGATACCAAGATCTTGTCGAAATATATTCAGTCTCTGCAGAAACGATTATAAGCGATGCAATTTCATATAGTGAAAATGTATAAAGATGTCAAGGATATTTTTTTATCAATGTGTGACGTAAAAATATTTTTGACATTTACGTCACCGAATATGGTACTGCTTTGACAACTATTTTACCTATTTTGTTCCTGTATTTAAATACTGTTATAGTGACAGCCGGAACCTTTGAACCGTAATGAGAGCGGGAGGTTTGGCGCCTTAAAATCTGATTTAACCCACCATTTCTTTAGAAATGTCTGTACCAAGTCAGGGTCATTACGGTTTCCACAGTTTTCCGGTTGTTGACTGATTTTGTCTGTTTATATAATAATGAGTTTTGACTTTCCCTTTGTGAGATTGTTCGGAGTTCGGTAATTTTGGTATTACCCTTATTTACATCATGATAGAGGCCGTCGTGACGGATGCACGTATGTTAGACATGTTTACATCGGTATAGAGGCCGTCGTTGATCCTGATCGTATGATAGTTGTGCTTGCATTTGTATAGAGGCCGTCGTGATGATGGTCGTACGGTAGTTGTGTTTAAATCAGCATGGAGGGAGTATATGACAGTGATCGTATGATAGTTGTGTTTACATCTGCATACAGGTCGTCGTGACGGTGGGCGCTTGATAGTTGTGTTTGCATCTGCATTGAGGCCGTCGTTGAACGTTATCGTATGATAGTTGTGCTTACATCTGCATAGAGGCCGTCGTGACGGCGGGCCTATGATAGTTATGTTTACATCAGAATAGAGGCCATCGTTGACCGTGATTCTATGATAGTTGTGTTTACATCTGCATAGCCGCAGTCGTGACGGCGGGCGTATGCTAGTTGCATTTACATCTGTATAGAGGTCGTCGTGATTACAGCCGTTTGGTAGTTGTGTAGACATCTTTATTGAGGCCGTCGTTGACCGTGATTGTATGATAGTTGTGCTTAGTTGGATAACCTGAAATCAAGATCTTTCTCTCAAGTATCCTCCATCAAAACTTTTGATTTTTCAACTCTATATACCACCCTACCGCATGACAAATTAAAAACCCGCTTAAAAGAAACAATTCATAAAGCTTTTAGTCATAGAAATTATGGCTCAACATTTGTTGTGTTAGGCTACAATTCCACATATTTTTCAAACAAAATTCAAAAATGTAAAACATGCTACTCCGAGGAACAAGTGATCAGTATGCTGGAGTTCCTCATCGATAACCTTTTTGTCTCCTTTGGAGGGACATTGTTTCAGCAGGTCGTCGGCATACCAATGGGTACGAATTGTGCCCCTCTTCTAGCCGATTTATTTTTATACTCATATGAGTCGGAGTTTCTTCAAAAGCTTGTAAAAGATAAGAAGATCCATGAGGTTAGAGCCTTTAATTTCACATACAGGTATATTGATGACGTTTTATCTATCAATAATTCTAGATTTGCAGAATTTCTTCCATTGATATATCCTCCAGAGCTGGAAGTTAAAGAGACCACCGATACAGCTTCGTCCGCATCATTTTTGGACTTGTACCTCGAATTTGACGACAGTGGTCAACTCAGTACTAAAATTTATGATAAACGGGACGACTTCAATTTTAAAATCATAAATTTTCCAAACATGTGCAGCAATATACCAGCTTCGCCTGCATATTGTGTTTACATCTCGCAATTGATTCGCTATGCAAGGGCCAGTAGCAATTATACTGATTTCCTGAAACGTCATCTTCATCTGAGAAACAGCCTACTGGACCAGGGCTATAAAAAGATTCGCCTTATTCGATCTCTTAAAAAGTTTATATTCCGATACCAAGATCTTGTCGAAATATATTCAGTCTCTGCAGAAACGATTATAAGCGATGCAATTTCATATAGTGAAAATGTATAAAGATGTCAAGGATATTTTTTTATCAATGTGTGACGTAAAAATATTTTTGACATTTACGTCACCGAATATGGTACTGCTTTGACAACTATTTTACCTATTTTGTTCCTGTATTTAAATACTGTTATAGTGACAGCCGGAACCTTTGAACCGTAATGAGAGCGGGAGGTTTGGCGCCTTAAAATCTGATTTAACCCACCATTTCTTTAGAAATGTCTGTACCAAGTCAGGGTCATTACGGTTTCCACAGTTTTCCGGTTGTTGACTGATTTTGTCTGTTTATATAATTATGAGTTTTGACTTTCCCTTTGTGAGATTGTTCGGAGTTCGGTAATTTTGGTATTACCCTTATTTACATCATGATAGAGGCCGTCGTGACGGATGCACGTATGTTAGACATGTTTACATCGGTATAGAGGCCGTCGTTGATCCTGATCGTATGATAGTTGTGCTTGCATTTGTATAGAGGCCGTCGTGATGATGGTCGTACGGTAGTTGTGTTTAAATCAGCATGGAGGGAGTATATGACAGTGATCGTATGATAGTTGTGTTTACATCTGCATACAGGTCGTCGTGACGGTGGGCGCTTGATAGTTGTGTTTGCATCTGCATTGAGGCCGTCGTTGAACGTTATCGTATGATAGTTGTGCTTACATCTGCATAGAGGCCGTCGTGACGGCGGGCGTATGATAGTTATGTTTACATCAGAATAGAGGCCATCGTTGACCGTGATTCTATGATAGTTGTGTTTACATCTGCATAGCCGCAGTCGTGACGGCGGGCGTATGCTAGTTGCATTTACATCTGTATAGAAGTCGTCGTGATTACAGCCGTTTGGTAGTTGTGTAGACATCTTTATTGAGGCCGTCGTTGACCGTGATTGTATGATAGTTGTGCTTAGTTGGATAACCTGAAATCAAGATCTTTCTCTCAAGTATCCTCCATCAAAACTTTTGATTTTTCAACTCTATATACCACCCTACCGCATGACAAATTAAAAACCCGCTTAAAAGAAACAATTCATAAAGCTTTTAGTCATAGAAATTATGGCTCAACATTTGTTGTGTTAGGCTACAATTCCACATATTTTTCAAACAAAATTCAAAAATGTAAAACATGCTACTCCGAGGAACAAGTGATCAGTATGCTGGAGTTCCTCATCGATAACCTATTTGTCTCCTTTGGAGGGACATTGTTTCAGCAGGTCGTCGGCATACCAATGGGTACGAATTGTGCCCCTCTTCTAGCCGATTTATTTTTATACTCATATGAGTCGGAGTTTCTTCAAAAGCTTGTAAAAGATAAGAAGATCCATGAGGTTAGAGCCTTTAATTTCACATACAGGTATATTGATGACGTTTTATCTATCAATAATTCGAGATTTGCAGAATTTCTTCCATTGATATATCCTCCAGAGCTGGAAGTTAAAGAGACCACCGATACAGCTTCGCCCGCATCATTTTTGGACTTGTACCTCGAATTTGACGACAGTGGTCAACTCAGTACTAAAATTTATGATAAACGGGACGACTTCAATTTTAAAATCATAAATTTTCCAAACATGTGCAGCAATATACCAGCTTCGCCTGCATATTGTGTTTACATCTCGCAATTGATTCGCTATGCAAGGGCCAGTAGCAATTATACTGATTTCCTGAAACGTCATCTTCATCTGAGAAACAGCCTACTGGACCAGGGCTATAAAAAGATTCGCCTTATTCGATCTCTTAAAAAGTTTATATTCCGATACCAAGATCTTGTCGAAATATATTCAGTCTCTGCAGAAACGATTATAAGCGATGCAATTTCATATAGTGAAAATGTATAAAGATGTCAAGGATATTTTTTTATCAATGTGTGACGTAAAAATATTTTTGACATTTACGTCACCGAATATGGTACTGCTTTGACAACTATTTTACCTATTTTGTTCCTGTATTTAAATACTGTTATAGTGACAGCCGGAACCTTTGAACCGTAATGAGAGCGGGAGGTTTGGCGTCTTAAAATCTGATTCAACCCACCATTTCTTTAGAAATGTCTGTACCAAGTCAGGGTCATTACGGTTTCCACAGTTTTCCGGTTGTTGACTGATTTTGTCTGTTTATATAATTATGAGTTTTGACTTTCCTTTGGTGAGATTGTTCGGAGTTCGGTAATTTTGGTATTACCCTTATTTACATCATGATAGAGGCCGTCGTGACGGATGCACGTATGTTAGACATGTTTACATCGGTATAGAGGCCGTCGTTGATCCTGATCGTATGATAGTTGTGCTTGCATTTGTATAGAGGCCGTCGTGATGATGGTCGTACGTAGTTGTGTTTAAATCAGCATGGAGGGAGTATATGACAGTGATCGTATGATAGTTGTGTTTACATCTGCATACAGGTCGTCATGACGGTGGGCGCTTGATAGTTGTGTTTGCATCTGCATTGAGGCCGTCGTTGAACGTTATCGTATGATAGTTGTGCTTACATCTGCATAGAGGCCGTCGTGACGGCGAGCGTATGATAGGTATGTTTACATCAGTATAGAGGCCGTCGTTGACCGTGAATGTATGATATTTGTGCTTACATCTGCATAGCGGCCGTCGTGACGGGTTACGTATGATAGTAGCATTTTTATCTGTATAGAGGACGTCGTGACTTCAGTCATTTGGTAATTGTGTAGACATTTGTATTGAGGCCGTCGTTGACCGTCATCGTATGACAGTTGTGTTTACATCTTCATAGAGGCCGTCGTGACGGAGGGCGTATATTAGTCATGCTTACATCGATGTAGAGTCCGTCGTTGACCCTGATCGTACGATATTTGTGCTTGCATTTGCTTAGAGGCCGTCATGACGATGGTCGTATGGTAGTTGTTTTTAAATCAGCAGAGAGGGAGTTTTGACAGTGATCGTATGATAGTTGTGTTTCCATCTGTATTGAAGCCGTCGTGACGGTGGGCGTTTGATTGTTGTGCTTACATCTGTATAGAAGCCGTCGTTGGACGTGGTCGTATGGTAGTTTTGTTTATATGATAAGTTTGCTTACATCTGCATAGAGGCCGTCGTGATGGTGGGCGTTAATTGTTGCTTTTACATCTGCATAGAGTCCGTCGTGATGGCGGGAGTGTGATAGTTGTGTTTACATCTGGGTAGAGGCCGTTGATACGGCGGGTATATGATAGTTATGTCTACATCAGTATAAAGGCTGTCGTTGAACGAGATCGTATGCTAGTTGTGGTTACATCTGCATAGAGGCCGTCGTGACGGCGGGCGTATGATAGTTATGTTTACATCAGCAAAGAGGCCATCGTTGACCGTGATTGTATGATAGTTGTGTTGACATCTGCATAGCCGCCGTCGTGACGGCAGGCGTATGCTAGTTGCATTTACATCTGTATAGAGGCCGTCGGGATTGCAGCCGTTTGGTAGTTGTGTAGACATCTGTATTGATGCCGTCGTTGACCGTGATTGAATGATAGTTGTGCTTACATCATTATAGAGGCCGTCGTGACGGATGCACGTATGCTAGACATGTTTATATCGGTATAGAGGCCGTCGTTGATCCTGTTCGTATGATAATTGTGCTTGCATTTTCATAGAGGCCGTCGTGATGATGGTCGTATGGTAGTTGTGTTTAAATCAGCATGGAGGTAGTATATGACAGTGATCGTATGATAGTTGTGTTTACATCTGTATACAGGTCGTCGTGACGGTGGGCGCTTGATAGTTGTGCTTACATCTGTATTGAGGCCGTCGTTGAACGTTATCGTATGATAGTTGTGCTTACATCTGCATAGAGGCCGTCGTGACGGCGGGCGTATGATAGTTGTGCTTACATCTGTATAGAGGCCGCCGTGTAATAAGTTCCGATCACCACTAACGTTGTGAGTTCGAATGCCACTAAGTAGATACAAGATTATGTGATAAAGTTTGCCAATGACTTTCGGCAGGTCGGTGGTTTCCACCGGGTACTCCAATTTCCCCCATCAATAAAACTGACCGCCACAATATAGCTGAACTATTGTTGAAAATGGCGTTAAGCACCATACACACAACTAATATATGATAATAAGAAATAATGATATTCAAGGATTACGGTCGTAGAACTCTCGAGTACGATTTTCTACCCGTTGTCCAAATTGTCCAATCAGACCAAAGTATGTATTCATTGAATGTGTTTTTTCTAATCCATGAGTACAAACTCATATTCAAAAGTTGCATAACCCTTAGATCAGAATTACATCAGTAAAACGTGTTTACTCTGGACTACCAAAATTATTTCCCAGACAATGGCTCATCAATGAGAAATATTCGCTTACAGTGAAGTAAATAAAACTTAATTTAAATAATGCTTTAATTTGTGCATAAAAAACATGTTTATGTTGTACATACAACACACATCATTGCTGTGTGATTTTTGTATGGAGGACATCTCAAACTGCCACAAGTGGTCCTCACTGCATAAAACAGAGCACCATTTTTATTAGATGTGTCACTATCTATTGATTCAGCGTTCTTGTCCACACAAGCATAATTGTTGTTGTTTTCAGTTATGTGCGCAGTCATAAGAAAGCCTGTATATTCTGCCTTCCATCCGCTATAACATGTTTGTTTACCTGTAATAATAAAGTAATGCATATGATTATATTTATATTTTTATCTCCAGTCTAGACAATAATTGGCAAAATTACCCTTATTAAAATGTTAATAAAGGGAGCTCTAAATGTTGTTTAAGCAAACGTCATGTTTATGTTATTTTTTTGTTTTTGGAAATGTAATAATGTCATATCATGGACTACTCTTGTGGATTTGAAATCGACATTTTGTTCGAATTTATCTGATTTAGTTGAATGAAAAAAGAATGATTACCTGGTATCATGAGAACAGAAGACTTTCCTCTACGTCTACATACAGCACATGGGACGTCTCTATCGTGTAAATCACCAAATCCAGATGGTTTTTGAGATCCCGAAAGCTCATATTCTGCTCCGTACAATACATCGTTAGCATATGAATATGATTTGCCATTATCAGGATCATTTGGTAAACAGAGATACTCATTACCACCTCCTTTGCTACTGTAATGGCTACCTCCTGCTTGACCTGTAATAATTAACATTGCCATCATTACCAGAATTATACAGATATCAAGTATTCACTTCTAATAACATATCATTTTATTTCTAAATTTGTTTTATTTTCTAATATTTTCATGTTGATCTTTAGTCTCTGTAGGATCCAATAACTACAAACGTCTATTATTTGAATGCACTGCTATTTTTCAGGGAATTATAATTTTGCACATGACACATGCAGTTTATTGTGTGTGTGTGTGTGTGTGTGTGTGTGTGTGTGCATACATCCTATCCTATCATGTATTTAATACCTGAATAAACAAGATGTGCACCCCCTGGACAGCCTTTCCTTCCCCATCTGACGTAGACCGCTCCACCGTCTGTATGAAAAAAAATTGAACACGTAATATGTATATCGAGTTATAAGGATATTACAATAAACTTTACAACTAAATATTAATATGCTACAATTTCTGATAATATTAACTAAACAATAAAAAGAAATTTATAGCATAAAATCTTTCACATTCACACTTTAGTCATTGTTTGAGAAAAATACAATTTCTACATACAGGTGTGTACATCATACTTTTTACTGTAAATGTTTACAATACATCAGTAAGAAAAAGTACGCACATACTACTGGAACTTAGACTAGATATGTTTGAGGCATATTTACCTTAATTAGATTCTTTGAACAAATTAAAAAGGAAACAATTATAACATCTGGTAACAGAATGGTTCATTGTTGTTTTTAATATCTCATCCTCGAAAGCAACATATTATTTAGATAATAAATAATCAAACCATTGAAAATTGAAAACTTTGAGGAATTATGTCAGTGCCTTAAGTGTTAATCGACTTAAAAATATTACTCAGTTTATTATCAGAACACTCTGTCTTCCTTGATGTATGTAGATAGTGTTTCATCATATCAATTACAGATTGATCTGAAGCCGACAACTCGAAGTCTGTACATTTATGTCCGTGAGCAACAGCAAACGTCAGAATTATGATAACAGTTGAAACCATATTGAAGTCTACAAAGAGAAAATGGTGTTGTGTGAATAGTCATCGGGTTTGTAACAATTGTTTTAACAAGTGTCCAACATGATTTGTCATGTGAGATGTCATATAACTTGTGGGGCAGGCACTGCTAACCCTTGAGCAAGGCCTTAGTTATGTGAGGGTTGCGCATCGATCTATCTTTATAGGTGTATTGATGTATGCTTAGTATTTTGTAGATCAATGTTTGTATGTTTGTCCATTTTCTTTTGCCAACTGTATTTAATGTCCTTCTTTTGAATGTACTTCTTCTATATACTGCTTCTGATTACCCCCTATGATACTCTTCTAAGTTATAGGCAAACGTTGACAGCATGATAATGTGTGTTATATAAAGATATGGAAGAGGACATACATGATCTAAATAATTTTTTCTTTGGGTGAACTTGATTAATTGTGTTTACTACTATTACTGTTATTGAACAACAAAATATGTTTATATTAGTACATACCTGTAACTACAAAGTATGGTTGCTATGAACAACGATGATATTATTGTGTGACAAGTACAACATACATGTCACTTCTAATCGATATTTCTAAAGGTTAATTTAAAGCTTGCGTGTTTCTTTGTTTCATTATTCCGTGCATGTATTTTTGTTTTATTATTCCGTGTGTATATCGTATGACAAAGTTAAAATAAGATACTAAATAGAGGAAGCTGTGAAAACAATCACAATCCGATAAACAAATCAATATCAGTGAAACATCAAGTCAATAAGAAATAAAATAACAATAGATCGGATAATTCGAACTCACCAAGCTAACCGAGAGCGAAAGGAGGTGTTGGGACAGGATCAGTATCGTCTGTCGAATGATTGATACCCGTCACCAGACTTACAATGTTTGCTTGAAATGTTTATTGTATATGTTAATGTGTTATGTATACAGTTAGTTGTTAATACCAACAATATGGAATTAACAAACACACAATAAACTTTGTTTTACTTGTTAAATATTTCCATTTTTATATGACATATTAAAGATATATAGCACGTATTTGATTACGATAAAAGTATCATTATCGCGATATCTTTCTAGTTTTTCAATTACACAGTTACTGCTAATTAGACACTTACTGCAATAAATGTAATGACTGATTATGAGTTTTATTGTAATTTGAAGTGGGACTGAAGGTAAAATTGTGTACGGTGGTGGCGCTGGCGTTTTGGGCCTCCCTCAGCGCACCCCCCCCCCCCCCCCCATTTATATAAGATCGCTGCATAAAACCACATTCATTCATATTTTCAAAGTACGAAACTATACCTTTCATATAATATTCAGTCAATGGTGACATATTCATATATAGGAATAACATCACTGCAAAGGTATGTCCATTCAAGAGGAAAATCTATATATAGCTTCTTACAGGAAGCAACACCCACCCACCCTTAACAGTTACACTAGGGAAAGATGGGGGAACACAATATAGGCATGCAAAATACATAAAAGACATATATGCAAGTAGCGCATGTTTCCAAAAAATGTGTGTGTGTGTGGGTTGGGGGGCCTCAAAAAAATCCCTGCTAATTTATTAACTGTTGTTTGTCAAACAAATTATGGATACAAATGCACCATATGGCATGTGATTTATGGGAAAGATCCATGGTCAATGTACGCTATGGACTCCAGTGGTGCATTGTAAACAACGTTCTTCGAAGAAGTTGTTTTTAAAAACCAGACAATCTTAGGAATGTGCGTGCGCTAATTCGTGGGTATGTTTCTCTTCTTGTTATAGCCTTGTAATATATATATATATATATATATATTTATTATGAAACTACCCATTTACATCGGGGGCGCCAACCGCCGGGGTGTCGGTGGCGCGTCTAACTACAGTTATTAAAATGTACATTTATTATGATAAAAGCATATGCAACAAAAATATGATAAGACATCTTCCATATATGCATACACGTTTTAAACTGTCCATAAACTCTCCATAAAACCTCATTTATAATTATACTTAAAATATTATAAAATATTAAAAACGTTTTCACAAATGTCATTTTTTTTAACATATTCCAACCTTACTAATGCTGTAGGTTTTCGACTCTTCTTCATCAGAATGGAAATCTTTTAAGATTTATATCCAGAAAATAAAAAAAAATGCAAATAGTTTTGCTTTCAGACATGACTAATTTACATTAAAATTAAAAACATCTAACTGATATATTGTGATCATTATTAGCGTTGTAATTGATACATGTCTGATAGAGTTCAACGTATCAAACAGATTTCTTTATCTAACATTATGTACGTCTTCCTTTGAAATTAAAGAAAATAGCGTGTCTGATGCAAGATATTGTATCATCACACTGTGCCGTACTACTTTGTCAGTACGTGATAGCATTGGAATGCGGGGGAAAACGCATCAATGTAGTCAACGTCAGCAAAGCGACTGTTTAATGTTCATGCAGTCATACATGTATCATGTATCATGAAGTCATGGTGAAATTTGCATTTCAAAGGGCATGCTTGCAATATTTCCGGCAACTGTACGGTTCACATTTCTCCAAGAGAAGTGTTGTCGGATGATTATATATTGACACTGACACTGATTGAACTGTATGCAACGTGTCATTTGTGAACAAATAACATGACGTCATGCAAAAATGTAGTCTCTCTCAGAGTATTGTACACATTTGTTAATTTTGATTCAACCCGGGGCAGTAGTGGTCGTGATCGTTGTGGTAGTTGGATTTATAACTAAATATGCAATCAGTGCCTGTCACCAATAACGTTGTGAGTATGAATATCTCTCAGGCGAGGTGTATTAGATAAAACATTATGTGATACAGTTTGTCAGTGACGTACGGCAGATCGGTGGTTTACTCCGGTTTCCTCCACTAATAAAACTGACCGTCATGATACACACTTAACTGAAATATTGTTGAAAGTGGCGTTAAACACCATAAGCCTAAGCCTTAAGATTTGTTTTATTGAAATGTCAGATGCATTTATTACTGACTAAGACGCGACTTGATACAAAGTATTGCACCAACACGTTATGCATGCATTGGGTATTTATTCAGCAAGCATTCAGATGTTTTCATTTACTTTTTCCTAATGGAAAATAAAAATCCTTTTCCATATACCATTTTACGTGTGTGTTAAGACAGAATTGTAATTAAAAAAGATCGGTTAACAAGAACTATGGGTGTCGCACGGAAACCACTTTGTCTACTGTTGACCGACGATAAGAAACCCGTAGCATGATTCGACCATATACAATTTCCGTCGTATGCAAATTATTTAATAACCTTCAGAGAAATTATGCCGCTACCTTTGACGGATTATATAGAGCTTTCTGTTTATGATCCGGAAGTCATCTCATGTTCACGTTCATGTTCAGGAATTTACAAAGATGAATCACTTATCTTACCAACGTAAAGGAAAAATCATATCAGTTACTGCTGGTTAGATAATAGATTTGATCCTTTGTATTTGGAGTTTTCTTGGTTTATTTTTGATTTCGTGATTCGATGCCTGTCTGTTAAAAATACTGATACACTGACAATTATCTCATTTGTACTGTCGTAACAATCATGTTCAAGTACTGCAATACATTTAAGTGATAACCTGGAGTTAACATTTTGGTGTCTTACACTATCCGAACCTCTCGTGCAATCTGTTACTTGGTTATGCTTCATGGATAGAGATATATCTAAATAAATATTGCATTAGATTATTATCTTTTTGTGTTGCCTGAAGGTTACACACAGAAAGCATATTTAGAAGCTCACATGAGTCTGAATCGCTCAAATTGTAAAGAATATTTGGAGAACTATTGATATCGTAGCATCAGTTAAATATCGTCCTATTTTTCCAGGTAACAGCTATTGTTATTCCGGTTGCTAAACTGTACTGTTCCCATGCATCTGGTAGTCTTGCAGAATATTTACCAAAGTTGCGCTTAAAGTATTTGACTTTATCAACTGAATCATATATCCCGTACATAAAATGAGACTAGTACAAACTGCAAAAAACGTTTGGACCCGGACAACATACAAAAAGTGAAGGTCACAGTGTTTTCATTCTTCTACTTGAGACTCATTCCTTGGTACATCTACATGCAAAATCTGCACACACTGGATACTGAGACGAAATAGTTTGGTCATGTGTTTTAAAGTCCGCCCATAGAGTTCATGTTAAACTTTGGACCCTGAGATTCGCACCAGAGTGACCTTGGTGATAATTGTTGTACTAGACTGAATCTCCATTTGAAAGGGATATTCAATGTCATTTGCAATAACATTTCTGGTTCTTGAGAATTTTATTTTAATGCAGCTTAACCGATTATCATTCTTATAAACTGGTAATTAGCATTTGCAATTTCTAAGAAAACCCTGTTATCAATGTTCCGATCAGTTTAAGTCTGTGGTTGCGGCCATCGTATTTATAAATGGGCTCTAAAAACAAAAACAAATTTTCCGGTTTGTTTTCTTCTCAGAATAACATTTTATGGGATTTCAACCAATCGGGACACATTATTGGTCAGTCATGTTGAATTTCGGATCAGAATCAATAATTGCGACTTCGTAATCACCTAATCACCTAATGAACGTTATTGTCAATGTTGGTTCCAATATGTCAAATACAAATACAAATAACGTTATTGTCAATCAAGACTGCATAATAAATTACAATGATTGAAATTATTATTATTAGTTAAACAGAAATAATTATTAATGGCAAGAATGATAATAACACTAGAATATGGAGGTTACTCCCACAAGGAATCCCATACTCAAGTAGGGGAGACAATCAACGTACTAATTAGAAAGTGTCTAATATAATAATATAAATGATGACAGAATAATTGTATATGTTTTGCAACATTTCATTAGATTTTCAATACAAGCACTGAATTTAATTAAAATTTCTTTGTCTTCATTACTTAAAAGCCAAATAATCAGTTCTTCAGAATAACAGTTAGCTAGAGCTTTATATTTATCTATTATCTGGGATGATCAGAAATAATAAACACAATTATATAGGTTGGCAGTATTTGGCCACAGCTTTATTAGTAATGTTACAATAATTATGACTTTTGAGATCTTTAACTGTCCACAATAAAAACATATGATGGCGCCAACTGATGTAAAATGGCAAACCATAGAAAAAATTATATATTATATGTTCATATAGATAAAAAACATATGATGGATGCCGACTGTTATGGAATGGCAAACCATATAAGTAAATATGAAATCGAAATCGAAATCAATTAACCCTGGAAAATCAGAGGTTAATTAAAGGTAATTAACCCTGGAAAATCAGAGGTTAATCAAAGGTAATTAACCCTGGAAAATCAGAGATTAATCAAAGGTAACATTTATTAAAATCCATATATTCAATGCTTCTGTGAACGAATATACTAGTTCATGTGGCTCAAAGGCATCAAACGGTGCCAAAATGGTTGATTTGTAATGAATTACAAAACAAACATCTGATCTGATGAGCGCAATATTCACGACTTTATATCCAGGAATTAATCAGTTTCCTCCTTGATCTAATTTAACTATTAATTAATTTGAGTAAGTGAGTGAGTGATTGTTGTCTAACCCTAATTTTCAATGAGATGATGATGAGGTCCGTTTTGTTCTAGACCAACACACTGAGTTGGATTTTTTTAGTGCTGGCTCACTGAAACAACAGTCTGCGGTTAGACATGTTGCTCCACTCGGACACATTATTCTAATTCCGAGCCAACCAGTCTTTGCTCTTTCTCCTTCATACTGCGGGCTTAACGGAGAAGCAACTCATTCCAATTGTATAGTCTTTGGTTTGACCCGACCTGGGTTCGAACCCACGATCTACCACACTCGAGGCGAGCATGCTAACCATTACGCTACCGATTCGGGGATGTCCTGGTCGTGATCATATGGTAGTTTGATTTACAATTACCTGTGCAATCAGTGTCTATCGTCACTAAAGTTGTAAGTTTGAATCCCACTCGTGGCAAGGTGTACTCGATACAACACTATGTTGTGAAGTTTGTCAGTTACTTGCGGCAGGTCGGTGATTTTCTCTGGGTATTCCTGTTTCATCCACTAATAAAACTGACCACCATGATATGACTGAAGTAATGATGGAATATGTGGCGTTAAACAGCATAACATCTACCCCTTTTTTCTATATCATCACCTGCAGACGTAATCCTATGATATATGCCAATTGATAACAATATTGCGGTAAGACACTCTCGATCTTACCGGAGATCACATTAACTCTACCACGGTGATCAAGATTCGCTCAAAATTACGATCTGTTTGATGTTATGAGCATCCATTTACTTTATAATGATTGTATTGTCAATATATATATACAATTGGATTGGGAACAGGTTTTTATAACTTACTAGTCCCTATCCATACAAATACATTAATAGCATAAACAAAACAAAACAAATGACAGCAAATGTACAGGCTATATCAATTATAATTAGTAAATTAAGCAAAATCATGTCATACTAAGCATACATATTAAATATTGTTTTAATATTTAGCAGAAAAAAAGGAGGGTGGGAGTAAAACTAATAAATTGTGTTGAGATAATATCACGGTTGGGGATAATAATTAGTAAATCTACAAATTTGTCGAATAAATTTGTGCACTGATTTGAACAATAAAGTATTCAATTCTTCACTAATTTCGTTACATCCAAAGAGTATATATTCTATAGAGATGGGAACAATGTTATTAAAATAGTTAAACAGAGAAGTTCTATCGTGTTGATAAAGTGGACATTCAAGAAAAAATGAATAGCATCATCAAATAAATGACCACATACACAACGTGGATCATTCTTCAAATTTACTCTAAATAAATCGGCATTAAGGCCACTACATCTATGTCTTAGCTTAGTATGTATTATGTTAGTTTTCCTATCGCCAATATTGTAAAATGAAGCCACCGGAATTTGGACAGGCTGAATGGCTTTTTTAAATTTGGAAAAAGTGGGAAGAGATTTTACACTATCGTTTAAGGAATTCCACAACTTTATAGTGGAAGGAAAGAAAGACTTGGAACTAGTTTGCAGACGACATCTCTGAGTGCGATAGTCATCATTATTACGGAGATTATATGTTACTGTTTCTCCAATAGTAGTTGGCAAACAGTCAGATAAGTATGTGGGAGCCATATTATTTTCAATTTTATAAAATAAATTGAGTTTCCTAGACTTCCGACGGTCTTCCAATTTTGACCACCCAGTTTCAAAATATAAACTTTCAGCACTAGAATAAATAGGTAGACCCGTGACAATCCTTGCTGCTTCAAGTTGCAAACATTCTAATTTTTGGGTATCACGAATACAACAGTCATCCCACAGTTCACAACCATACTCTAATATAGGTAAAATATATGTTTTATAAATCTTACTCAAATGGGATCCCCTTAATAAGTATTTTAGTTTTCGTAAAATGTGAATTCGTTTGGTCGCCCTTTGGCATGTGCTGTTAATATGATAGCACCATTTACAATTACCAGAAAGACAAACACCTAAACGAGTATTATATTCAACCTGTTTAATATTCTCACCATTAAAAAGAATGTTTACTTGGTCTATATTTTTTTTATTACTAAAGATGACAAATTCTGTCTTTTGTCGGTTAACTTTTACCAACCATGTCTCAGTCCATGTATTTAATATATTTATATCAGAATGTAATTTTCTTTCAATTTGAAGTAGGTTAGTTGATGAATAGGATAATGAAGTATCGTCTGCAAATAGTCTTACCAAGCTAGATAAATAATCAGAAATATCATTGATGTATATCAGAAAAAGTAAAGGACAACGCTGAACCATGAAGAACACCAGCTTTAAGTAACCATATCCGTGACTCTGAATGATTAATGAACACAATTTGTTTCCTATTAGAAATGTAATCTTGAAACCATTTAACTAAACTTTCACTTAAACCATAAGATTTTAACTTTTCAGTAAGACATTTATGCCACACTCTATCGAATGCCTTCGATATATCACAAAAAACTGAACAACAAATTTCTTTTTTATCTAGAGATATACATATTTTATGAAATATTTCAATTAACGGATGTACTGTTGAACATCCTGGTACAAAACCTGATTGATATTTACATAATAGTTTGTTGTCTAAAAAATAATTAGATACATGCTTGAAAACCACTCTTTCAGATGTTTTTCCCACACAGTTAAGTAGGGATATAGGTCGATAGTTGGATACTAAGGACTTGTTGCCATTTTTAAATAATGTCATAACTTTAGCTAATTTCCAATGGCCCGGAACAGTAGAAGGTTGTATGGAATAATCAAATATCATTTTTAAAGGTATACTAACAGTATTGGCTGTGTTTTTTAACATATGATGACTAATCAAATCGTGCCCGGAAGCTTTTTTGATATTTAGGGACTTTAATATATCTGAAATTTCCTTAATTATAAATTCTATAATAGCTAACTTTGAATTTGTTCTCAACTCTAAGTTAGGTGGATTACAGTTATTATCATCCAAATTTGAAATGGAACAAAAGAAACTGTTTAGGAGGTTACACTTATCAATATCATCAACATATTTAATATCATTTTCTGTATCTAAAAAGGGTGGCATCGTACAACTACGACCAACATTGCCCATTTGCTTTATAACAAGAGACCAAAATAATTTCGGATCTGACGAATTCTCGTCAAGAAAGTCGTTTGAATTAAGAACAAACTGTTGCTTTGAATGGATAATCATGTTATTAACTTTATTCCTTTAAACCTTATATTTGCATATATTATTAATATTAAAGAAGAGAATCTCGAATTTTCATTTCTCTTTTAATACCAGAATTAAACCACGGTTGATCACGGTCGCGTATTGTAATTGTTTTCGTTGGGATACACTTTCGGGCAACCTCTAAATATTTTTCTGTAAATCGCACACACATCATTTTTATATTTTGTGTACAATTAGACAACAACTTGTACCAATCAAATTGAGAAATCAAATTATTAAATTTCACGAAATCACCTTTCTTGTATAGCCAAACCAAACGTTGATAAGATTTATGAATCACATCTGGGATTTTTAGATATAATTTTGTTGCCTTTTGATCACTGATAGTTTTATCTATATCAATAACTTCAACAAACCTACAGTCACAATCTTCAGAAACACGAACTGGGTCCAGTAAAGTTTCGATTCCACGAAATTATGTCAATTCTTGTAGGTTCCTTGACCAAATTGTTAAGTTATATAACTGTATAATATCGTTAAGAACATGTTTTTTTTCATGCAATAAGTCTACATTCAGATCACTGGTTACTACTACATGTTGGGTAAAATTAAATGATTGCTCAAAAGAGTGTTGAAAATCGCGCCAAAATGGATTAATTGCCCCTTGTGTCCGATAAACTATACAGATTAATACAGATTTATTCGAAAAATCTAACTGTAACCATATAAATTCGTGATGATCGGATTCTAAATCAACTCGCCGTTTTACTTTTGAAGTCGTTGATACATATACAAGTACACCACCACCAAAACAGTTTCTATCTTTTCTAAAGGGTTTATCATAATATCCATCTAACTTTATATCCTCATCTAACACCTTGTCATCTAAATGACTTTCTGTTATGCATATCAATGAGGAGTCAAATCCAACAGATT
This sequence comes from Bathymodiolus septemdierum, assembly GCA_963383655.1. Taxonomy (NCBI): domain Eukaryota; kingdom Metazoa; phylum Mollusca; class Bivalvia; order Mytilida; family Modiolidae; genus Bathymodiolus; species Bathymodiolus septemdierum. The sequence goes on along the minus strand of OY726518.1, from coordinate 111,622,887 downwards.
CTATATAGTCAAGCTTTTTCCTAACACTTCTAGCATTTCCATGAAAGATAGAGATTTCATCAGAGAAAGAGCCTGGATTTTCAGCAATATCGTTATCTAACATAATTAAAATCAACAAGATCATTGTGAAAGATACATTTGTATAAAACGATTTGAGCAAATAATTCATAACAATATGAACGATAAGACTACAAGATGCATGAAACAATAAATTTAAATTATAACAAAAAGGTTTAAATTTTGTCATAAAAACATTTTCTTTCTCACAATAGAATACACACGTGAATAAAATATACCGATCGAGACTCTGTGTGACATTTAATCACATGACATTTTTAAATACTGTTACATTAACCGGGATCAATCATTTCCACCAGGTCTCGATCAATCAATATTTGAATACACGCTCGTGCTATCAGACAAACAAAGGTTAAATACTGTATACAAATAAACCACCAAAACAAAATCTCAACAAAAAAGTAAATGTGAATAAAAAAACATAAAGATTTGGACAAATGAATACTGTACAACAAATAGACAATGAATAATTTAAGCAGAAGTTGCATTATTTTTGGGTTAAAGGTAATTTTTTTCTGAAACAATAAATTTCTTTTTTTCTATTATCATTATACAAATATTGGGCTATAGTCAATATTTATTTCAAACGAACACCAACAATAAATAAATAAATAAATAAATAAATAATGATACAACATGTATGAAAAGTATCACATTCTTTAAATACAAAACATTATTATTCTTATTTTGGACAAAAAAAGTCATGTTCAGGTATTGCAGTAAATAAAGGTAATAACAAAATTACCGAACTCCGAACAATCTTACAAAGGGAAAGACAAAACTCATAATTATATAAACAGACAAAATCAGTCAACAACTGGAAAACTGTGAAAACCGTAATGACCCTGACTTGGTACAGGCATTTCTAAAGAAATGGTGGGTTGAATCAGATTTTAAGGCGCCAAACCTCCCGCTCTCATTACGGTTCAAAGGTTCCGGCTGTCACTGTAACAGTATTTAAATACAGGAACAAAATAGGTAAAATAGTTGTCAAAACAGTACCATATTCGGTGACGTAAATGTCAAAAATATTTTTACGTCACACATTGACAAAAACATTCTTGACATTTTTGACTTCTTTATCTTTATACATTTTCAATATATGAAAATCCATCGCTTATAATTTGTTCTGCAGAGACGGAATATATTTCGACAAGATATTGGTATCGGAATATAAACTTTTTAAGAGATCGAATAAGGCGAATCTTTTAATAGCCCTGGTCCAGTAGCCTGTTTCTCAGATGAAGATGACGTTTCAGGAAATCAGAATAATTGCTACTGACCCTTGCATAGCGAATCAATTGCGAGATGTAAACACCATATGCAGGAGAAGCTGGTATATTGCTGCACATGTTTGGAAAATTTCTGATTTTAAAATTGAAGTCGTCCCGCTTATCATAAATTTTAGTACTGAGTTGACCACTGTCGTCAAATTCGAGGTATAAGTCCAAAAATGATGCGGACGAAGCTGTATCGGTGGTCTCTTTAACTTCCAGCTCTGGAGGATATATCAATGGAAGAAATTCTGCAAATCTAGAATTATTGATAGATAAAACGTCATCAATATACCTGTATGTGAAATTAAAAGCTCTAGCCTCATGAATCTTCTTATCTTTTACAAGCTTTTGAAGAAACTCCGACTCATATGAGTATAAAAATAAATCGGCTAGAAGAGGGGCACAATTCGCACCCATTGGTATGCCGACGACCTGCTGAAACAGTGTCCCTCCAAAGGAGACAAATATGTTATTGATGAGGAACTCCAGCATACTGATCACTTGTTCCTCGGAGTAGCATGTTTTACCTTTATGAATTTTGTTTGAAAAATATGTGGAATTGTAGCCTAACACAGCACATTTAGAGCCATAGTTTCTATGACTAAAAGCTTTATGAATTGTTTCTTTTAAGCGGGTTTTTAATTTGTCATGCGGTAGGGTGGTATATAGAGTTGAAAAATCAAAAGTTTTGATGGAGGATACCTGAGAGAAAGATCTTGATTTCAGGTTATCCAAAAGATCTATAGAGTTTTTCAAAATCCACATGTGATTTATGCCACTACGCGAGTAAACAGTTTCACAATATTTCTGTTGTCCCTCTTTTACTGCAGACAGAATCTTTGTCAGGTGAATAGACAATTCTTTCGTCGAACAAGTTGATGATCCCGCTATGTACCTTTCTTTGTTTGGTGTCTTATGGAGTTTAGGTATCCAATATAAATAGGGTAAATCCTCAGACTCTTTACCAGAGGGAATGTTCAAAGAGGTCATGAATGATCTGTGGTTAGCTAGGATTTCATCTTTGTCGAACGAAGTTGGTTTGTATGTTGTATTACTAGAGGTGTTGCTATTTATGCCTAATTCCTTGATTAGGCATTCGAAGTAATATGATTTACATACAAACACGATATTGTTGGAAGCCTTGTCCGCAGGAACGATAACATATTTGTCATGAAGAGAGGAAAGACACTTGTCGACTATTAACACATTTTTTGAGTTTGTGAATCCGACCTTGTACTAGAGACCTAATTGTTCTAACCCAGTCTGACAAGGACTCTAACTCAGGATCTTGGTCTACTTCTCTCTTTATCCACCTTCTGGCATAATCTTCAACAGCATCCATAATTATCTTGAAATTATGTTTCCAATTGATGTGTTGAGGTTCTCTGAATTTAGGACCATGAGAAATCACCTTCCGGAGACTCTCATGTTGAATGATATTCAGATCACCAGTGATTACATGTCCAGATGGGTTGTATTGAAAAGGAGAGTGGGAGCAGTCACAAGTCAGAGGGTTCTTAATGTACTCTTCTATGTTAATATCTTGCAATGCTTCTTTGTAGTTGAAAATTTTACGGCCAATGCTGTTAGTGTAGCTATAGGAGACAATGGGAACAGATTGATTTTTGAAATATGGTGGAATTTCTTTTACGACCTCTTTTCTATTAAGAATGTTGCTGATGTTAATAGCATCGATTCCTTTGTTAGCAAACGGAATATGGAGGAATTTTCTGTTGTTATCATGAAGAGGTTCAGATCGAACTGGTTTAAAAAGACGAAAGGACGCCACGTCACATATAATACTAGACAATCTGTACTTAGGAGAAAAGGGATCTACGCCTCCTTTGTCAAGTCCAAAATCCCTAAGATCTTTGAGGTAGTTTACAGGTAGTGAAAATAAGATTGTACGAATATGATGAATTCCAAGAGGTTTCTGTATATTAGAAAGTAAATCATTAAAAGTATCTTGTAACGTTCTTGGTTTAGAGGACTTTTTAACATTAGGATGTTGAATTCTTTTATGACCATGGCTACGTTTAGTTCTTGGAATAGTATTAAAAAGACTCATCACGTTGATTTCGTTGCATCCAGGACTTGACAAATTTCCCACTCCTTTGATGCTATCATTGCAACCGTAAGGCATTGCAGTGCCTAATTCTTTTATCCAGAACAACTCTCTTAAGTGGTCACGTGGAGTTCATAGTTTTGTTTCTTAGACTTTCAGACCCTCTTGTTTAATCTGTTCGTTGGTTACGCTTAATGCATAGAGATATATGTGTATTATCATTGAAGTAGGCGATTTTTTAAATTATTTTTAACCATAATTTTAGATACAGGAAGCATGATCAGGATCTCACATGAGCCTAAATCGCCACTTGGTAGACTATAAAAAGGCATTTACAATAACAATTCCATTCCGGGGCTTGATAATTTTATTTCGAAATTTATACTAGTGTAGCTCACCTCAATATCATTCTTATGTACTGACAATTTACTTTTTGTAGTTTCTAGGAAAAAGCTTTTACTAATTTTCCATTTAAAACTGTACTTGTGGCTTTCTTGCTCTTTCAATCGGCACTAAAAACTCAAAACTGGTGCAGGACCAGTAATATATATTTCTACAATATCACAAGCAAATTTTCCAAGTGGTCTTCTGGGAAAAATATATTAAAAATTTCAGCCATTTAGAGCATATTACTGGCCTCTGCCAGCCATGTTGAATTTCGCATTAAGACCAATAATTCAAACTTCAGCTAAGGAGATTGAAATGTAAATAGTTCACAGATGACGATGGACGCACAGTGATGACAACACGTTTATGTGAGTGTGGGCGGGGGGAGGGGCGCTCCAAATTTAAATAGGGTCTGATGGGAGTGGGTCGGGTTGCTTGAGGCTTTTTTTGTTATTCTTTTTCAGTCGGATGGGGACTTGAAAACGTTATTTATCTTGGGTCCTTTAGTTTAATAAATACTTGGTTTCCACCAAAAATGGTGTATGAGCTTGTCGTATAGCTTATTGTATCTGCTTCTCTTAAAAATAAAGATATCTGAAAATAATAATAAAAGATACGTGACTGTTCAGAGTAGATATGCAAGATAATACAGCGAGTTATCATTTAATAGTTTGCGGTGACCACCACTACCTGCATGCAAGGAAAGGTTTGAAGATAATAATTGCTTTATCAGAGACGAACAACCAATACAATGATTGAAGGAAAAAGAGCAAACAAAGATCTACTAAATACTACAGAGAATGATAGAGATTGAGCACCACGAATACCACTAACATCTGGGGATGATTTCGGTTACTCCAGAAGGGTAAGTAGTTCCTGGTCCACTAGTGCCACCGGCGGGGGAAATTGAAATCATCGCTTTAGTCGTAAAGTCTCGTTCTTAACCGACCATTTCTACCAATTGCGAAGTGTATGTCAAGGTCTGAAGGTCTGAAGTGGGGGCCGTCGTCGCCATGATCGTTAGGTGGTTAAATTTACAACTACCTATGCAATCGGTACCTATCACAATTGATCTTGTTCGTTTGCATCCCGCTCAGGGCGAGGTGTTCAACATTATGTGACAAAGTTTGACAGTGACGTGCGGCAGGTCCGTGGTTTTCTCCATGTACTCTGGTGTCTTCCACTTTTAAAACAGACCACCACGACATAGCTGAAATATTGTTGAAAGTGGCGTTAAACACCATAAAACAATTAAGCAAATCAAGATCTGAAGTAGACTTAGCTGTATATGTGGTATCCTATATTTCAAGCTCAATGTGAGTATGTAATGAAAATAATCACAACACGTGATGAAATGGCATCATCTATGTACCGGAATATGAAGCTAAAGGGTCCGGCTGTCTTCTTTTTGGTTTTCATGAGAAGCATCTGCAGTCTGCCTCATACAACTCTTTTTATGAAATAAAGATTAGAGAAAACCAAAGGGACAATCAAAAATGGATAATCCAGAGACACTGGGAACATTGGACAAACACGACACAATAAAATAAAATGAGCAACCTACCAGACATGGGGTAATCGTAATCAACTGTAATCAATTACATTTTTTCATATATTCATATGTAATCTGTAATCGGTCATTTGCTAGATTACAGGTAATCGCAATGTAATCGATTACATTCATTTTGACCATGTAATCATGATTACTTTCTGATTACATTTAGATTACTTTTCATCATTTTGACTGATTTTGTCTTACCTGAAACATATATCTCCTTAGATATTTAATGTATGATTTATGTAAATGAAGTTTCTTCATGAAATCTATTAAGCAAATAATGTAGATTGGTTTACTAGAAAAAAAATTTAAGTTTATTGAAAACTGAATAAAAAAATATTTTATGAAATTCAATTGTTAAAAACTCCAAAAAAATATATTAAAATCAAGTGGCAATCACAACATGATCAAAATATATTATTCTATGTTTAATGGCAATTAAAACTATCACAGCTACAACAAAAATATTAAGCATTAATTATGGCTTTCAAACAAATAATTTCAATTTCTTTAGGGTTTCAAAATTCAGTAAAAACAGTTTGTCGGCTTGTGTAAAACACAACAAGCTGTGAAATTTATAAATTATCTGACACAACTTTCAAGATTTCATATATGAAATTGTTTCTATGAAAACCTATCACCATACCCTCATGATTCCCATAAGTTAAAGAAATATTTTATATAAACCAAAACAATCTCATGAAGATTTCTTATGCAAGTTTAAAATAAGATCTAAATTTAAATAAAAATATTATATTAAAAGCAAAATGTAAATTATAATTTTCAGAAACATTTATTTATGATGCCGTATGTAGTAGAATAGCAAACTATTTTCAATCATACATATTACAAATTAAATGATACAATAACAAGTTGTAATATTTGTAAAATTTTTGATTTTGTTTTAATGAATATTCCAATTGAACTTGAATCTGATATTCAGAGATATGTGATATTTCTACTTTTTATTTTGGTACTGATTTTCCTTTTAATATTGGATTATATGATAATGGATATTTTATTAAGCCTATTTACATAAATTAAGGATTTAGTTTTCATATTTAGACAGAGAAAATTATGCATATTTTAAGCAAGTTTTTAGAATTAGAATGACTTTTGTTTTTTTGTCTTCTGAATTATATATTAAGGACACACATTGAAATGGTGTGAAATTTAGCAATGGCGATTTTACATAAATTGGTGTCATAAATAAGACCTTAATTACTAATTTGATCTGTGGCACAGGTTAGCTGCTAGTTTATTATCCACAATAGCCTTTGACAGGATGTTTGAAATTATTTGACATATATTATCAAAATGTGCAAATGCACATTATAATATTTACAAATAGTATAAGATGGAATGAATATTGGTCATAGTAATAAGACACAACATATTTTATGAAAGAAAGGAAAATGAGAATTGCTGTTTATAATTTACAATGTACTGTATGTTCTTGCATGTAACGATCACATTAAAACTGAATTGTAATTCATAGTTCTGAGTAAGAAATACATTTAAAAAATGGGATATTGGACAGATGCACATAAGAAAAAATAACATAAAACATTAATATATTGTTGTCATGACATTAAATGTAATCAGTAATGTAATTGATTACATTTACAAAGTAATTGTAATTTAATCGATTGCATTTGAAAATTGATGTAATCGTAATGTAATGTAATCATGACAATTGGAAAGTAATTGTAATGTAATCGATTACATTTGAAAGCAATTGACCCCAAGTCTGCAACCAACACAGACCCCAGCAAAAGCCATGGGATATTTCCTAACGGTCAACCAAACCGTGATGACGACCATATACTATTTGTTGCGTCAGCAGCTGAGCTCTGTCCCGAAAATCAAAGCACACGCATGAGAATAACGTATGTTATAGAGTTTTGTTTTTAATCTTCCTCCGTTGTCGATCCTAAGGGGAATGTCAAAGTAGTATTTTTTAGTACTCAGTTGCTGAAACACAGTCGATGTAATTCTTTTAATTTGTTTTAGCTTAGAGTGGGGACTAGTTGTGTAGAGGGTAGATAAAGTACAGAAGTTAAATGTTGTAATGCTACTCCATGAACGGGACTTTGAGTGTATGTATTTTGACAGATCTTTAAATATTTTCAGAATCCACATCTGATTCACACCACCAATTGTGTAGCTAATGTCACGATATCTCTGAAGCCCGATTTTGACAGCTGATAGAATAGATGTTAACAATTTGGAAATATATTTCGTTCATTTAGCAGAACCAGCCAGGACGTGTATTTCGCTTAGCATTTGATGACAGGTGGTATATAATATAGCAGGAGAAACTGACCTTCCACAACACCTGGTTGCATCTTCGATTATTCTGTTTGTGCTTGTACGAGCATTAGTTCTTTTGCTTTTAATAAATTTGTCTGTATGCTATTATTATTTTGGTGTCGAATATAACTTTTGCTCGAGTACTCTGCACTTGTCCTTTGATCTAAGCACCTATATAATGCATAGTATGATGATCAGAGATAATGGTATGCATAGATTACAGCATTTAAACTTTCGAATACGATTTTTGTACTCGTAATCCAAAATTGTTCAATCAGGGCAAACTATTTATTCATTTAATGTTCTGATTGGTTGTTGTTTTAAGTACGAGTACAAACTCATGTTCAAATGTTTTATGACCTTAAGATCAGAACTAGACCCCCATCAGAAAAATGTACGAACCAGAAATATTTCCAAGACAATAGTTCTTTATTTGGGAAATCTTCGTGTACCATAAAGTAAATACAAATAGTTTAATTAATGCTTTTATTCATGTATAAAGAAAGCATTTATGTTGTACATACAACACAAAGCATTTCTGTATGATGTTTGTATGGAGGACATCTCAAACTGCCACAAGTGGTCCTCACTCTATAGAACAAAGCACCGTCTTTATCTGATGTGTCACTGTCGATTGGTTCAGCGTCCTTGTCCATACAAACATAATCTTTGTGGTTATGCGTTTTGTATTCTGTCATAAGAAACCCCGTATATTCTACCTTCCATCCGCTATAGCATGTATGTTTACCTGTAAATAAAGGTAATAACAAAATTACCGAACTCCGAACAATCTTACAAAGGGAAAGTCAAAACTCATAATTATATAAACAGACAAAATCAGTCAACAACCGGAAAACTGTGAAAACCGTAATGACCCTGACTTGGTACAGGCATTTCTAAAGAAATGGTGGGTTGAATCAGATTTTAAGGCGCCAAACCTCCCGCTCTCATTACGGTTCAAAGGTTCCGGCTGTCACTGTAACAGTATTTAAATACAGGAACAAAATAGGTAAAATAGTAGTCAAAGCAGTACCATATTCGGTGACGTAAATGTCAAAAATACTTTTACGTCACACATTGACAAAAAAAATTCTTGACATTTTTGACTTCTTTATCTTTATACATTTTCACTATATGAAAATGCATCGCTTATAATTTTTTCTGCAGAGACGGAATATATTTCGACAAGATATTGGTATCGGAATATAAACTTTTTAAGAGATCGAATAAGGCGAATCTTTTAATAGCCCTGGTCCAGTAGCCTGTTTCTCAGATGAAGATGACGTTTCAGGAAATCAGAATAATTGCTACTGGCCCTTGCATAGCGAATCAATTGCGAGATGTAAACACCATATGCAGGAGAAGCTGGTATATTGCTGCACATGTTTGGAAAATTTATGATTTTAAAATTGAAGTCGTCCCGCTTATCATAAATTTTAGTACTGAGTTGACCACTGTCGTCAAATTCGAGGTATAAGTCCAAAAATGATGCGGACGAAGCTGTATCGGTGGTCTCTTTAACTTCCAGCTCTGGAGGGTATATCAATGGAAGAAATTCTGCAAATCTAGAATTATTGATAGATAAAACGTCATCAATATACCTGTATGTGAAATTAAAGGCTCTAGCCTCATGAATCTTCTTATCTTTTACAAGCTTTTGAAGAAACTCCGACTCATATGAGTATAAAAATAAATCGGCTAGAAGAGGGGCACAATTCGTACCCATTGGTATGCCGACGACCTGCTGAAACAGTGTCCCTCCAAAGGAGACAAATATGTTATCGATGAGGAACTCCAGCATACTGATCACTTGTTCCTCGGAGTAGCATGTTTTACCTTTATGAATTTTGTTTGAAAAATATGTGAAGTAATACATATGATTGATTTTATGCATAGAACTCCTGTCTAGAGCAATAGTTGACAAAATTAGCCATCATTAAATTATTACCACTAATTCCTGCTAAGGCATACTCCATGTTTATCATATTTGGTTTTTTTTTCTTCGAAATATAATACTGCCATATCACGGCATAGTCGTTCTGGATATGCAATCGACATTTTGGGTGAATGTTTCTTATTTATTTGAATGAAATAACGAGTACCTGGAATCATGAGAACAGAAGACTTTCCTCTACGTCTACACACAGCACATGGAACATCTTTGTCATGTAAATTATCCAATCCAGAGGGCTTACTAGATCCAGAAACCTCATACTGTGCTCCATATAACACATCGTTAGCATATGAATATGGTTTGCCATTATCAGGATCATTTGGTAAACAGAGGTAGTTACTACCGCCTCCTTTGTTACCGTGACTGTTACCTCCTGCTTGACCTACAATTATTAATATAACCATGATCAACACAATCACATAGAAAACAATGTACATTATCAAGTATTCTCTCAAATATATCACAGCATTATATGACTACATTTGTTTTACTAACTACTATTTCCATTTTAATTATTAGTATCTGTAGGATCCAATTAGCAAAAACGTCTATTATGTATGTACACTGTTATTTTAAAGGAATTAATACATAATTCATTCACTCAGAATATTAAAAATACAAAATTTACGTGTGTGTGTGTGTGTGGTGGGGGGGTACGTGGGTGGGCGAGTGTGTGTGCTTAACGTTAATAATACTACAATTTTTCCTATCATGTATTTAATACCTGAATAAACTAGATGTGCGCCCCCTGGACAACTTTTCTTTCCCCATCTGACGTAGACAGCTCCACCATCTGTGTGGAAAAAATAGAAAACGTAAAGGATGCATCGAGAATATTACAATACACTTTTTTAACTATATTTTTATATGCTATAAGTTCTGACAATATTTGTGTACACAATATACACCAATTGATAACTTAAAACTTTCACATTGGTACATTTGTCATTGTTTGAATAAAATACAATTTCTACATACAGGTGTGCACATCATACTTTTACTGTAAACGTTTAAAATAAATCAGTCAGAAAAGGAAAGTACTTCATACTGGTAGAATTGCAACTCGGCTGGTTTTTTTTCATAACCTATAATACAATGAAAAAATATATAGCACACTGTCGGAACAGTTCCAACATTCAATAGTAGTGATAGGCAACGATTGCACAGGTAGTTGTAAATTCAACTATCATACGACCACGACGGCTCAAGTTCAGTTAAGATGAAAGGTAATTAAGTCCACCCATGTTGAATTTAAAACTCTATCAACAGTTGAAACACTGACACCAAAGCATAAATAAATAAATAAATAAATAAATAAATAAATAAATATTGCGCAAACCGTGCTATTTATCTTAGTGAATCTCATGATCATCGATGAGCTAAAACAATTGACGAAGGTGGTCCGTTGCTGAGCATGAGCAGTATGAAGCCACAGGGGCTAGGTGCGTCCGAAAAAAATTTAAAAAAAATACTATATAATACTACAAGGGGGCGAACTCGCTTGCTTCCATTTTTTTAAGTCGTCGTGTTAAATTGATCGTAACTGCGGAACGCCTTAATATTTTCAAAAAATGATTTCACCAGTCGAAAATCAAGTAATTTTCCTTTCAAAAAAGATCCCAATTGTTAGTGTAGGCCTCAGAACTGCTGAGGTATCATACACGAACCAAAACAAAACGGCGTGAAAATCCGAAGTCGTACAAACGCTGGGTTGACCACTTCCCATCTGTGTACAGACTTTCCCCATGCGTAAACGAGTCATTTTGACTAGCTAAATACTTTCATCCATTCAAATTATGTTAAAATTTCTTACCTTACGCCAATTTATCTGTCCTTTAAGTCCGTTTTTGAAAGAAATCCCTTTTACATCCTTCACAAACGCCATAGACTTGAAAATTGAGAGAGTTCTAACGGGCTTTTTGATTGGCTGAACAATTTAAATGCGAATTAACTGCATTACATGTAAACTGTATGAATCTGTTTGATAAAGTCCTTTTACTAGAACAGGAAAAAATGTACACTTGAGTGACTTAGTGTTGTAATAAAAGATTGTGAACGTGATGCAAAAGTATTAAAGAATGTCAAGGTATATTTTAAATGAGGTTGAAACAAGTCACCATTTAATTCGGTTGTATTTCATTTTGACGATTTTAATTACGGAAGACGATCACAACCATATTTGTTTTTAACAATTGCAACTCAGCTGTTTTTTTTTTCATAACCTAAAATAAAATGAAAAAAATATATAGCACACTGTCGGAACAGTTCCAGCATTCAACAGAAAAATCGTAGAGATATGTAAATTCGATATCCCTAACACACATATAAATGGCCCCTCCTGGCTTAGTTCAGGTACTTCAATAAAAAGTGACAGGGTTAAACTAGTATACAGTAGATTTTTCTAAGACATTTCTCTTATTTAATAAAAACAATAGAAAGCGAAAACCGCACGATTTTTGCATGACAATCGGTCAATGGTCGGGCGACCGTCGCCGATAAGGTATAAATAAGCCTAAAAGGGGCGATTGTTTTGCCATGGGACAGATAAGTTTTGGGAGAATGGAATCATTTATTTTTACATATGAAATCAGAAATGTTCCATTCAATATCCAGTTTTACATAACTATTATATTTGTTTGCCTACGTTTTAATAAATTACAATGTTACTTATAATCTCATTTTATTTCTCATTATTAGTTGAACACCATTCAAACAATTGCTGTAGTCAATTCAAATTAGGTAATAACGAAGATGTTAACGCCTAGGGAAACCTTCAATGATCCTGATTAGAAATGTCTATGCATTTATATTAAATGTGTCAGATTCTGGTCTTCAATGCAATACACACAATAGTTACTGATATGGAGTACAATATCAGGATAGACAGACTGCCCTTGGGTCATGGTACGGACCAGTGGGCAGTCTGTACATCCTGATATTGCCTTCCATATCAGTAACTATTATATAAATATGCTTGCGTGTGTGTGGGGGGAATGTTGGTTAACGCTACTTTCAACAATATTTCAGTTAATAGTGTTGATTAATTCTATAAGTTACAAAGTACTTTTCTTTCTAAATAACCACTTACCTTTAGCGTTTGATGAACAAACTGTTAAAACCAGTAACAAAATTAGTCCCAACATTTTAATATTTTAATTAATTCTGAAAACTGGACACGGAAGTAGAAGTATGTATACAATTTAAATACTTGTCTACTAGACCGTGTAGTTGCACACAATGTATAGTCAATTTTCAACCGAATATGTTTTGCGTTTAGAAAATATTATAACCTGTTTGTTTATTTATTCGTGTCGTGATCGGGTAATATTACCATTCCCCTTTTGATACCACTTTAAGTTTTGTTTCTCTGATGTTGGGTTTATCTAATACTCTTTCTTTGTTGCTTTACTTTGTCAAATGATATACTATATATCTGGCTGCTCCCTAACCCCCGCCCCGCCATGTTTTGTTGATTCAATGTTTCAATTTATTTCATGAATTACTAACTAATCATCTGTATGCATTCTTTTTCATATCTGCCATTACATTTTAATAGAAAAATAGGAACAGTCGTGGTCGTGATCGTATGGTAGTTGGATTTAGAACTACCTTATCACCACTAAAGTTGTGATTTCGAATCCCGTTAATGGCGAGGTGTACTCGATGCACCATTATGTGATAAAGATTTGCACTGGCTTGCAGCATGTTGTTGTCTAGACACCATAACCCTAACCTTAGCCCTAATAGAAATAAATTAATAACGTACATATATATTCTATGATTTTCTATTCAAAAGGATTATGTTAGCACTCTTTTATTGTATATTTTTTAGTCAGATACGCTGATTTTCAGAAGCCACAGAGTTGTTTCAAGTGATAGCCATGATAATGTGCTACCTCAAAAATACACTAACAATACTATTCCAGTTATTCCCTTTTGATCAAGTTTTGATAAATTAATAGAAATTTAGGGAAAAAAACAATACGACCGCTTGGTATTATTCTTTTTGAAAGAAAAAGGGAGATGGAGAAGAAGAAAGTGATGAGATCTAATTTTGATTAGATAGATTTATACCCGAAATGGATATAGCATAATCTCTCGTTCCTTTACATCTGGATAAAAAACCGTTATTTCATTTTTATAATAATAGTAGATATAAAAAATAAATAAATTCAAGTTTAATAACAGTTAAAAATATATATTGATATTTGAAAACAAATTAAAATAAATAGCTATTATAAAATAGATAAAAAAAAAATCTGTTTTCGACATATTACAAAGAAACAAAATACTTAGTTATGAAGAAGTAATACACCGATACGGAGGTGTAACGGTCAGCGTACTCGCATCAACGTGGGTATATCATGGGATCGATCCACCATCGGTTGATATAAGCAAATAATGTTAAAGAATAAAGGAAAAAACTGATTGGTTCGCAGTAGGAATAATGCACACAGTAGAGCGACATGTGTGTACGTGTATCATAGTTCTAATGAGTTAACACTATTAACATCCAGCTTTGTTAGTTTTGTACAAAGCGGACCTCATCATCTCATAAAAAAGTTATCTGTTCTTCCCACGAAATAGCTGGAATAAAAGTCACTTGGTGTTAAACAGCAAATACTCATTCACTAACGTTTTTGAAACGATTCAGTGGAATAAATGCTTAAAAACACTGGGTAACGGTATATTGGTATTTAAACAAATTTTTTTTTTTAGATTCAAGGGCGTTTTTTTTAAGTTTTATTTAATTCGAGCTACAAACTTGTTATAAGTGCTATAAATATTGCCGTAGTGCGCTTTATTAGATACCTAGGTAACTCTGTCGCCCTGCTAAGATGGTTGCCGTTACTTACAATGTCTTGATATGACCAAAACTATTCTAACTAAAGCTTGAGTTCACCCCTGGTATTTTCGTTGGGTCCGTGTTGCCCATCAATTTGGTTTTCATTATTGTGGGTTTTTTTTTTAATTCTTCGCTCTCTTTCTCATGCCGAATACTGCTTATATCTCTGGCTTATCCGTTCTTGATTGTCTCTTCTGTTTCTCTAACGTGTTTTGCAATTTGACAGATGGACGAAGACTTCCATGGAATTCGAACCTACAACTATTCACATTCAATGCGTTAAATATCATACATAATCAAATGAAAACTGAATGTTTTTGGTTCTTTTCGTTTTTTATTTTATATATAGCCTAACTACATCTCACATGGAGTTATATCAGATGTCATACTTCAACCGACCAATGAAATGAATTCCTTTAAATGCATCAATAGTGGGAAAAAAAACATGATAATATTATATAACACTGTTTAAAATGAATATATAGTGTATGTATTTGTTTAATCCAGATCACTATGGAACATATGTATTTGTTTAATTCAGATCAATATGGAACATGGGGTCAATGGTCACAATGGACTCCTTGCTCAACGACATGTGGTATTGGAATATCGACAAGAAGCCGTGTCTGCCCAAGTTATTGTATAGGAAATGGGGTTGAAGAGGTTGATTGTTCAACTGTTTCCTGTCCAGGTATTATTTAAAGGTGCATTATCTGCCAAAATCGTAAATTGTTGTTACCCATAAGAACTATGAGATATGATTGATGCCTTAATAAAGCGTGTTTCTGTAACTTATAAATGTTATGAAATGTACGAGCATCGGGGAAAAAAGGAGCAACTGCTCGTGTTTTGAGATCGATCAAGAAATGGACGTCATCTTATTAATTATCGGCATTGCATACGGAGTTTGCCAAATCGTCATTAAATCAATACAACAATGCACTTATTTCTTATTTTCTGTGAATCTGCTTTTAGTCGGCGTTAAATACGGACAAAGAACCATGTAAGTTTGCAGCTAAAAAGCAACAAAATACAAATTATTCGTTTTTACCTGTCACTAGTAAGGTCAGTTGCATACGGAGAAAGCGAGGTCAAATTATTTGCTTGCAAGGAAATAATAAATCGATGGTAATTTTCGTTCTCAAAAGGCGATAAGCTGTTTAATGTGAAATATTTACCTTTATTTCATCATTTTAAAGCTATTTGCCAATTTCCAAAACATATACTTGTGTTGGTCAAAATCGTAGCTAATGCCCCTTTAAAGGATTTATTATATAATATATTGATTTTTCGAACAAATAAATAAATCTTTATATATACGCCTAGACAGAAGTTAATGGTCACCATTACGTAGACGTTTGATCGCAGTAAAACGACACCGTAGACAGATAATAAATAATGGCACTTCTAAAATGTTTACAAAGACACCACAAATATAGAAAAATACATAAAAAATGCAATGCTTAGCCCATTGAACTCAAAAGACAACAATTCCACCAATATCACAATATGAACACTCACCTCTTATCTTACTTAGCCCATTGAACTCAAAAGACAACAATTCTACCAATATCACAATATGAACACTCACCTCTTATCTTACTTAGCCCATTGAACTCAAGAGACAACAATTCTACCAATATCACAATATGAACACTCACCTCTTATCTTACTTAGCCCATTGAACTCAAAGGACAACAATTCTACCAATATCACAATATGAACACTCACCTCTTATTTTACTTAGCCCATTGAACTCAAAGGACAACAATTCTACCAATATCACAATATGAACACTCACCTCTTATCTTACTTAACCCATTGAACACAAAAGACAACAATTCTACCAATATCACAATATGAACACTCACCTCTTATCTTACTTAACCCATTGAACTCAAAAGACAACAATTCCAACAATATCATAATATGAACACTCACCTTTTATCTTACTTAACCCATTGAACACAAAAGACAACAATTCTACCAATATCACAATATGAACACTCACCTCTTATCTTACTTAACCCATTGAACTCAAAAGACAACAATTCCAACAATATCACAATATGAACACTTACCTTTTATCTTACTTAGCTCATTCAACTCAAGAGACAACAATTCTACCAATATCACAATATGAACACTCACCTCTTATCTTACTTAGCCCATTGAACTCAAACAACAACAATTCTACCAATATCACAATATGAACACTCACCTCTTATCTTACTTAGCCCATTGAACTCAAAAGACAATTCCACCAATATCACAATATGAACACTCACCTCTTATCTTACTTAGCCCATTGAACTCAAAAGACAACAATTCCACCAATATTACAATATGAACACTCACCTCTTATCTTACTTAGCCCATTGAACTCAAACGACAACAATTCTACCAATATCACAATATGAACACTCACCTCTTATCTTACTTAACCCATTGAACTCAAAAGACAACAATTCTACCAATATCACAATATGAACACTCACCTCTTATCTTACTTAGCCCATTGAACTTAAAAGACAACAATTCCACCAATATCACAATATGAACACTCACCTCTTATCTTACTTAGTCCATTGAACTCAAACGACAACAATTCTACCAATATCACAATATGAACACTCACCTCTTATCTTACTTAGCCCATTGAATTCAAAAGACAACAATTCTACCAATATCACAATATGAACACTCACCTCTTATCTTACTTAGCCCATTGAACTCAAAAGACAACAACTCTACCAATATCACAATATGAACACTCACCTCTTATCTTACTTAACCCATTGAACACAAACGACAACAATTCTACCAATATCACAATATGAACACTCACCTCTTATCTTACTTAACCCATTGAACACAAAAGACAGCAATTCTACCAATATCATAATATGAACACTCACCTCTTATCTTACTTAACCCATTGAACTCAAAAGACAACAATTCCACCAATATCACAATATGAACACTCACCTCTTATCTTACTTAGCCCATTGAACTCAAAAGACAACAATTCCACCAATATCACAATATGAACACTCACCTCTTATCTTACTTAGCCCATTGAACTCAAACGACAACAATTCCACCAATATCACAATATGAACACTCACCTCTTATCTTACTTAGTCCATTGAACTCATACGACAACAATTCTACCAATATCACAATATGAACACTCACCTCTTATCTTACTTAACCCATTGAACTCAAAAGACAACAATTCTACCAATATCACAATATGAACACTCACCTCTTATCTTACTTAGCCCATTGAACTCAAAAGACAACAATTCTACCAATATCACAATATGAACACTCACCTCTTATCTTACTTAGCTCATTGAACTCAAAGGACAACAATTCTACCAATATCACAATATGAACACTCACTTCTTATTTTACTTAACCCATTGAACTCAAAAGACAACAATTCTACCAATATCACAATATGAACACTCACCTCTTATCTTACTTAACCCATTGAACTCAAAAGAAAATATCACGACACAAGACGTTGGAAATACAGGTCCTGAATTTGGAAGAGCACACCACTGTGGCGGGGTTAAACAGATTAATGGAATCCTTTCCCTCTTGATAATTATATCAACAAAGGCAATACATTATAAACTATATAAATATGGCAATTTACTGAAAATCTAAACTTTGTGTTTCAACAAAAAGTCCTGACTTGGAACAGCTATACAATGTTGCCGGATTAATGGATCCCAACTTTCCTCTCTTTTTAACTTGATCTCCAACGGCAATACATATATAAACAAACGACAACGAACAACCTGCATCAAACCACTCGCAAAAACCACATACTATCACACAAATTAATGACAATATAAACATGGGCAGTACAATATCAGGGTCAATGAATTCTCGTAGTTAAATGGCTACTATCTAGGAAGGTAGACTGCCAAAGTGAACACAATTCAGTGTGAAAGGGAAACAAATCAAGTTTAGCATAATAATTTTTCTTTATGATTTGCTATGAAAATGTAACGATTATGCATATAGTATTCCATACCACAATAGATATTAAAACATTTTTTAAATTGTATAAACAGGTATATCACAAGATGTGCTTAATTAATGTGTCATATAATCATTACATTTGTTGAAAAATAAAGGTATCATATAAATAAGAGTAATTCCCCTTTTATTCGCGGTACTTATCCGTGTAGTGTATAATAGATATTCAAGTCTTTGCAAATAAAGACACCATCAGGTATTGCTTTATAAAAACGTGGTTTTGTTTGTTTCTTAGGTTGGTTTTCTTTTCTTTTTTTTTCTTTTTTGTTCTTTCTTTTATATAAATACATTTGTGATATATAGCCGTGATATATTACTGATAACAAGATTCAATACAAAGCACATATGTAACCAGTAGTAGAGGAGGGCCTGCATTCCTAACAAATTACATTTTAAAATTGTTGTAATTGTAATGTAATTTAATCATGAAAATTGAAAAGTAATTATAATGTAATCAAGTACATCATGTTTTCAGATCCCCAGTTTCTTCGAACCAAAGACTAAAATAGGAATCCGTAGCTTGTCCGCTAAGCACACATCACTAAAGAGTAACAGCAAAAACTGGTTGGCTCTAAATCAGAATAATATGTCCGAGCGGCGACATATGTCTACCCGCGGACTGTTGCTACAGTGAGCTAGGACTATGCAAATTTTTTTTTTTCTTTTGTGTACATTAATTCTATAAGCGGGAAATACATTTTACACATGTTTTATTTTCAGAAAATATCAGTCTGTTCAAAATGACAAAGATTTTGTCTACATAGTTTTGACACTTGTGTACATATATATCCTAATGTTTAATACAAGTCTATTTTGTAGTTATACATGGAAACTGTGGTACATAAAGACACCGAATCCATGTCCAGTGACGTCTGTATGGTATTAAAATAAAAACAAATTCAATGATGTTACAAACATACTAAGATCTAGAACTCAACATCTCCAGCAAGTCTTTTGTCGAATTTATCATACCTATCGTTTTTGTAGTAATAGATGGAAAATGGGGTACATAGGGAGGCTGGAATTCATGTTCAGTGACATGTGGTGGTGGAACAAGGATCCATCACCTTCAAATGGTGGCTTAGATTGCCCAGGACAGAACAATGAATCTGGATCCTGTTCTACGGCACAATGTTCAGGCATTTGTTAAAATTGTCTGTGTCTTTATTAACTACACATTCGAACTCGGTAGATGTTGTGTTATATAGATATATTTAATAATGTTGTTGGCAGAGGGTAGCGTGATGCAAACGTTTACGAGTCTATTTATATTTCCTGACCTGTTGGCAGTGTTGGAGAAGGAAATCAGTAATTAGACAAAGGAATTTGTGTCTGTCGTTTTATAAGGGAGTCTTTACAGTATTATATCAAATGTCATCACTAAAAATGTCTCTACAAAAACTTACACAAATCATACATAATTTACAATGATACACTACATCTATCTAGATGAGAATTTACACCATTCGGTTGTGTCCAAATATTATGTTTCGATTATAGAATCAATAATAATAAAAGAGAAAGACGTGTTCTACAATAATTCTATGACCGCGTATTTTTTTTAAATTTGTTTACTCTCTTATTTTATGTATATTTGACAAATGTGAGATCCCAAACATGTCCTATAGTAAACTAGATTACAAACAACAACAACCAAGTCACTACCTATCTATATATTATTACAGTATAGGTATGATTAATTCATCACAGGACCATGTATTATTGATAGTCAATTACCAACCTTCCATGATGGAAACATTGTCTAGATGGAGATGATTATTTGGTAGATTAGAAATTTAAGCTTTATAGCTAAAATCTATTTAACTCCAGTAATACATGCCCATCTACAGAGATAATTCAACAAGTATATATACTATATAAATGTGGTAGTGTACTGATAAGTTGAAAACATTTATTGTACAAGACATGTCATAAAACAACTTTTCACTCCTCGATGATGTGTAATGCATTGAACAGATGTTTTATTTTTAGAAAATAAAGTCGGGTCAAAATGACAAAGAATTTGTCTACATAGTTTTGACACTTATGTACATATATTCTAATGTGTAATACCAATACATTTTGTAGTAATAAATAGAAACTGGCGTACATATGGAGAGGATGGAATTCATGTTCAGTGGCATATGTATATAAGGTAGTAAAATCAAAAGTCTTAATGACATTACAAGCATAATAAGAACTAGAACTCAAATCTCCAGCAAGTCTTTTGTCTAATCTATCATACCTATCGTTGTTGTAGTACATGGACACTGCGGTACATGGGGAGGGGGATTGGACCTCATGTTCAGTGACGTGTGGTGGTGGAACAAGGACATGATCTAGATCATGTGACAATCCATCACCTTCAAGTGGTAGTTTATATTGTCCAAGACTTAGCTATGAATTTGTATCCTGTTCTACGACACAATGTCCAGATATTTGTTAAAATTGACTATATCTTTATTTATTTCATATGGAAAAAGCCAAGAATAATATCATATACATGTCTTGTAAATTGTCTATTTTAATTTTGTAGATGCAAGTGCGAAGTCACCATTCCATTAGCTGAGTGAGAAAGTATGTCTTAGAGTGGTCAGGATCCCCTTAATGCTTACAATTTATGAAATGCATACCAGATAGTATTTATATTTATAAGATCCTCATTGGTAGGCGGCATATATTTTTTAAGTAAATTAGCTATGTCAACATTTTATTTGACTAATTAGATAACTAACAGCAAAACAACGATGAAATGTGTTATTCTCTTTGGGAAGCACCATCTCATTATGTATAACGTACCAGATTCTGATTACCCCTTTGGTATCTTCAAACTCTTCTTATCCCATGATTATAGACGTCATGTCATATAAGGGCCAAAAAGACTACAAATCATGTAAAGTGCAAAGCCACAGGACAACGCTGCTGCTGATTTATTATAAACATAACGTCATATCTCGAATACACAATCGCAATATCAATACAAATGTATCCATTATCAGAATGAGAATAGTCTGTTTAGGTCCTATCAATCAATAAATAAAGACAAATGTATGCCAAAAATAAGAAAATAATAAGAAATAAAAAATAACATTTGCGTGTGATCACTTCGGCGCTATCGTGCTGAATGAAAATATACCCCAATAAAACAAACCGCCAATTACTCATTTAAGCGGAAAAAACCGGCTATCAATGCGCCACCTTCCATAATGAAATACGCCCAAGAGAAAATAATTTAATTCTAATTCCCTCCGATCAAACGAATAAAATTATATTTTTCTTTGGGAAACACCATCTCATTATGTATAACGTACCAGATTCTGATTACCTCTTTGGTATCTTCAAACTCTTCTTATCCCATAATTATAGACGTCATGTCATATAAGGGCCAAAAAGACTACACATCATGTAAAGTGCAAAGCCACAGGACAACGCCGCTGCTGAAACCAAAGAAAGGAAGAATTTACTGGTGCAATAAATTTAATCAAAATAAATAACTTTAGATCCCTAAGTTTTTAGACACAAACAACAAGTCATTAAACGAGTCCTTTACATAACCGTCTTTGGCGTGTTCTGATCTCTATCTACCATGGCGCTTCAAAAGTCTATCAGAAACACCAAAATTACATGCTGCTGTAGCTCCACCAGATCGCAGGCTATGAAAACCATAAGCTTGATTGATAGGACACGAACTGGAATTCTGTTGCAACAAACACGTAAACATAATGCCACATGAATAGGTTTAGCGGGTAAAACTCTGCATCTGAAATCCATGTAATATTGCCCATTTTTTTTTCATCTTAGAAAACCATAATATTAAATCCAGATTTACAATCACACAATATTCCAGGTATATTATTAACTTGTTCAATCAAAGAAGACAGCAACTCTAAATATGTTGTCTTTGAATACCTGAAAGACATATCTAAAAACAAAAATTACATAATTACAAAGTCAATAAGTTCATACGTACAAAATTAACTAGCAATGCTAATGTCATTATCTGCAAAACCAGCAATATCTACATATCTGTATATCAATACCACCACCCTACCACCATCACTGACTGGAATATAAATGTATTAGTTAGTTGATTAATTAACCTATAGTCAATCTTTAAAGCAAGCATCCTGAAAGGCAAGTCAATGTTACCAAACACACCTTTCTTCCCTTTACCAGGATTAAAGAAGATTTTATTAGCAGGTAAGTTTATACACCCTTTAACCTCTTTGATAAAGCTATCACCACTTGGAGATAAAATCGGCCAAAAATTTGCCGACCTCCACAAAGGTACAATTATTGTACCAAAAGCTAGACACTGTTTCATGTTTCGTAGAACTCTTGATACAATACAAACTGGTGGTACAAACCATCCGTTAACTCCATTCCAGTTAATTGTAAGCGCATCAATACCAATATCATTGATATTCCAGTAAGGGAATAAAACACCGGTAACTTGTGATTGTTATCATTGGCGAACCAATCTATTTCCCCACAGGGAATCCAAATGTATGAAAATTTCATCTGACACACCCCAGTCATCATAGTCAACAACACGACTAATAAAATCAGCTTGATTATTCTTGGATCTTGGAATTCATTCAACATCAATAGAAATGTTATTATTCAATACATAAAATACTAATTGCTATATCTTGCAATTCATTCTGTTAATTATACTGACTACATTTTGATAGTCTGTAAACCATTTTATTCTCTTATTGTGCAATAATTTGTTTATAGAAAACAAAATGTTTTTTACTGTTGTAAGCTCTTTCCAAGTTGAACTTTTCATAGATTCATTGTTTGACCACATTCCGTGAGCTATATCACTAGGATTCTCAACCATATAACCACCATAGCCCGTGTTACTGGCATCACTATATACTATAGTATGACAAGAAAGATCAAATGTAAACTCTTTTAATTTTGCACTACGTAAGTTGCGCTTCCAAAATGCAATTTGATCTAAGCTTTCTTTCGACAGACAAATAGCACTGTTCCATGATTGTTTATCTAGGATATCGATGCTTAAATATTTGGTCATAATGTTTGTAACATTTCCTATAACGTAGGACACGGACACATTCTGACCAACCAAAGAAGCTGCTAATCTCGCAGGTACTTTGCTGATTGTTTCTAATTTATATTCTATTAAGTTTATTGTCTTAAATACCTTCAAAGGTCTTTCCTCTGGGATAGAGATAAAATGTATTTCTGTATCGATAAAATAACCCAAAATCGTTAATTGTTGAACGGGTGACCAGATAGATTTTTCTTTCTTTGGAACAAAGCCACTAAGAATTAAATCGTGTCTGACTGCATCAGATAAAGTGCTACAAACTTGTAGATCAATATGAACGCCAATGCCATCATCCAGATACATCATAATTTGTTTCCCGTCGCCTCTCCACTTTATAGCTAATGGGCGAGTTAACTTAGTAAAGATATAACACGCTGAACTAAGGACAAATGGTAAACAACAAATTTAGAATATTTAACAGTATTACCAAAACACCAACTAAATCCTAGATAATCTGTATGAGGCTTAAAAATATCAACATGATGATATGCCGAGTGCAAATCGAATTTGAAACAATAAGAATTATTAGTAATAAATTCCATAGCTATTCGAATATCTTCGAATTTTACACTAGTTTTCCATAAATGTAAATTCGCATGTCTTAAGTCTAGAATTAAATGTTTTTTGTTACTACTCGATACGGATACTGTCAATGGATTGACAACAATAGGTTTACTGTCACATTCCTCAACCAGACCTTTAATAAGTAAATCGTGTATTGCTTCGACGACGAATTCGCTATGTTTGACTGCCGATCTATTGATAGGTAAACAAATAGCAACTAAACAAAATTTTCTTTTTACTTGATATAACAAGAAGGCCATGGTGTCAATTTATGAAATCTATGTTTTATTCCGAACGAAACAACAAGACGAAATAGTTATGTTATTGACATGATGATATTAACCAATAAATAACGCTGATAATTTTGTAAACCAATGGCGCTTGTCAATGCCAACTGTTGCTCACGGTTATAACTGCTATGGCGGCACACATTTGAATGATTAAATGTCATCAGAAGTTGAAAGGAAAATATATTTATCATTTCATTTTTTTAATTATCTTTTTGTTTGATTTCAGGTAAACAGACATGCTATAGCGGATGGAAGGCAGAATATACGGGGTTTCTTATGACTGAGCACAATACTCACAATAACAAAGATTATGTTTGCGTGGACAAAGAAGCTGAACCAATAGACAGTGACACATCAAGTAAATATGGTGCTCTATTTTATCCAGTGAGGTTCACGTGTGGCAGTTTAAGATGTCCTCCATACAAGAATCACACAGAAATGATCTGTGTTGTATGCACAATATAAATTATTTATTGGTATATAAATAAATAAATTAATTTAAAATTGTTATTTATTTTATCAGGACAGAATCAAAATCGTTTGAAAAAATATTCCTTGGTCATAACATTACTAAACAAGGAACACGTTTATCTGTCAAAATTCACTGTTTATAAAACTATACATAAGAGGTTCAGTTAAATGGACGATTCTGAACCAAACAACAACAGTACACATATAAATGTTTTACAAACAAAAGAACATAAACACGAAGGATACACAGTCCAACAAAGACATGAGATAAATACCGGTCAGACCCCCCCCCCCCCCCTCCCCTACATGATATATATGTCACCTGTCGTGTAAAGAACAAAGCTCGAATGTTGTTGCACCGTTATATCTTGGTGCACACCACGACACATTTAATAGTAGTTCACTTTATATCTTGTATACTGAATTCAAGAAAACTAAGCTAAAACATTGTCTGCATTTTGCCTTCTATCATATAATAATAGCTTATATATCTAATATCTGAGTCTTCTTTGTCAGACTTTCAGATGAAAGACCTGTTATCTGTGATAATACAATATATGTACAATAGTGTACACATATATTTAGTATCATCCTGAAATGTTATACGAGGGGTTGTGTTGGATTATGGTGCTTAACGTCACTTTCAACAATATTGTCCATTTTATTGATGGAGAAAACCGGAGTACCCGGAGAAAACCACCGACCTGCCACAGGTCACTCACAAACTTTATTACATCATGTTGTATCGAGTGCATCTCATCTGAACGGGGATCGAACTCACAATCTAGATGGAAACCACGACACATTTAATAATACTTCACTGTATATCGTTTGTGCCGAATCCCAGAAAGTTAAGCTAAAGCATTGTCTGCATGTTGCCTTCTGTCATATGATAAAAACGTAGATATCTTATATCCGAGTCCCCTTTGTCAGACTTTTAGATGTAATGTCTGTTTGGTTTTTATTTGTATTCTTTCTATTGTATCTGTGATAATACAATATATGTACAATAGTGTACACATATTTTATGATCATCCTTGAATTGTAGATAAGGCGTTGGGTTGGGTTATGGTGTTTACGGCCATTTTCAACAATATTACAATTATATCGTCGCGGTCAGTTTTATTGGTGGAGGAAACAGGAATAACCGGAGAAAACCACCTACCTGCCGCAAGTCGCTGACAAACTTTATCATATACTATTGTATCGAGTACACCACGGCTGATTGGGGTTCGAACGCACAACATTATTGGTGATAGGCACTGCTTGCATAGGTAGTTATAAATATATCTACCATCCGATCACTATCACGACGATCCCTTGAATTGTAGATGAACAACAACCTTTACATAGCTAATCGAGCCCTATCATATATTATGTACTTAGGGTGGAATATGCAAAAGCCGTAAAAAGGCCAGACAATGCAATGGGCAAAATAAAAAGAACAAAACGACAAACAATGATTTACAAAACATTACATAGAAAATTTGATTGAGGAACAGGAACCTCACTACAACCCGGGGAAAAGAACGTCATCTTAAATGATGAAAAGACATTGATAAATAATATATTTGATGATGAAACAAGAACGTCTGCAATGGAGATTTAACTGATCATGATTGTCTTAAGGCTTTAAAAATATAAAGCCCCCTTTGAATGATGCTTTCTGTGTTGTGTTTTCTGTTCTTTTTGTCACTGTTCTGTGCAAGGTTAATCCAAAAATCCGTCGTGTGCACTCAATTAGATACATACGGCTTTATTTCTATCACTGGATCAATACCTCTGCTGATGAACTGTTAGTATTTGTCATTGATGGTATGATCCACCCAATATTCATTACATCAGCACTGTCATGTTTTATTTGATAAAATTCCAACAAAAATATATCTTTCTTTACAATTTGAAAATACTTCATTTTATCAAGAATAAAGTCAACCTCCCTGGGATATGGGTAACCTTTGCCGATGTTTGGCTATCCTGTTTAGGCCGCTTAGTCTACCTGCTACCAAAAACTTTAAATTCATTGATTTTCCAGTCTTTTTATTATGAGCCTACTTGATGAAGTCTAATTCAGAAAGCGCTTAAATTAGACATCTATGGATTTATTAGAATACAAACGACAATTTGACAGCCATAAATTATCATCAATATACATCTGTCACGTGGTGTGCATTCATCTCTCGTTACTCTGTCGAGTGGAGTAACATCAGGTGTAATCATGAACAGAATCAGAATTAACGCAATCTGGATGAAGAAATGGCCGAGGAATGTAGCTTCAATATAAATTCTTCATTTTTTAGAGGACAGTTTAAGTGTATGTTTTGTAGATCGTTGTTTGTCCTTTGTCCTTTTTCTTTTGGTCATTGTGTTGTCTGTTCTTCTTCGATTGATGCATTCTGATTACCCTTTTGGTATCTTTAAATTCTTCTTAGTTTCTGGAAACACAACATATGTTCGTTAAATAGACATAAATCTCTAGATATCGTTTCAAAGTCACGAGACCTGCTATGCTATCTATGTCACGTCTTTTTGATTATCACGCCTTGTCAAATCGCTACCCCCAATTGTTTTATGCATAGATATATTTGATTTCTAAGAATAGTCTTGTAGTTGAGGACATTTTTTGTAATGTTGCTCACTCCACGTTATAGCTGAAATACTGCTAAATTTTGCGTTAAACACCAATCATCCAATCAATCAAATGTTCTTAACATCAAATTATTGAATGAGCAAATAATTAAAAACAAAAATTAAACCGAAATAAACAACAAATAATGAAAAATCCATTTTCAAAAAACATTGAAAGGTCTTTCAAATTATTCTGTTAGTAGATCAAAGTAAAAATATAGGGAGTGACCTTGACTCTCGACAATTTATCCATTTCAAAGTTAGATAATTAGATTCCTTGTGGAGTCTTCGTACTCTTTTCGTCAAAATATATTGGAAATCATCAACATTTTTCTCCGTCATTTTTCTGGTATTCAGATAAAAAATGAGTGATCTGAGTCTAGGGGCTTTGACATTTTGATACTTGTTAACAAGATTTTGTTTTTTTGGGTTAGTTGTTGCACGCCCAGTGGCAAATATTTTTAAGCATACTAAGAACGAGAACAAACTTACCAGAACTGAGGAATGACGGGATACTTTGTGAAACAGACATATTAACAAGACCAATGGTGAAAACCATAGATGGTTGGGGCGCTTTTAACAACATTTCACGAAACTTTCCACTGGGATATGTTTCTTCCGAATTCATCATTTCATTACGTTCAAACGAAATGAATGTTACGTTTTAATGCTTAGAACATTTTTAGTTTGACTGCATACGGTTTCTCCTGTTATATAGGTTTCAAGTTCACGCATGACGTTTGACCTTGCAGCAATTTTCAAGGTGATATTGTTTTACCACAGGTCTCTACGACTTATGTTTTTTTCAGTTTTGACGATTAACAGATTTGGTCAGGTTTTGGGTGGAGTTATCGACGCTTACAAGTCTTTCAATTGTTTCGCACAAAACATAACAAAGTTTCTGACTTAATCTATTCTTAAATTTTGCTCTACCTCACCATGATTGCAAAGTTATAATCATGATAATTATCTGTGGAACCGTAGCTCTTACTAATCTTCTCTGTTACAAGCTTGAAAACATATGGAATTACTAATCCAACTGAGGTAGGACCTATCGGGAAATATAAATTAACTTGTCGAGTTTGTCGAGTAAGTGAATTGACATCGCTGGGTTCATTAAATATTTTGACAACTTTCCATAGCTTTGATTATATTTTCGTCCTTTGATTTCTTTACGATATGTTGGAATTTCTGAGGAATAAAACGAGATTCGAAAAGTGATGGGAAACATAATAGTCAGCCCTAAAAAAAATAAATAAGGTGGAAGTGAAATGTGAATTACCGTGTGTCATTGACTACATGCATAAAAAGTTTGCATAAGTCATTGTGTGTCTTTACAAAAAAGTCCTGACAACTGAAGCATATTAGTATTTGCTAATATAAGTAAGATATGGGAACAAATACAGGTTTTACTTACTCATCAAATCTTAATTCAGCATACAAGATGGTAGCAATATAAAACAAATGTACAAAGGGAAAAGAAAGAATTCAGCTACTAAGCTGTTTGGGATTGGAGACCTTTCATGCCTTTCACTTTTTAGAGCGAATATATTGAACCGACACTAATTTAACCACTGTATTCAAAACTGATGTTTGGTTTATGTCAGTAGGGAGTATAAACCGTATATGTCAGTAGTGAGTATAAACCGTATATGTCTGTCTAAATGTCTGGTTTATGTCAGTAGGGAGTATAAACCGTATATGTCAGTAGTGAGTATAAACCGTATATGTCTGTCTAAATGTCTGGTTTATGTCAGTAGGGAGTATAAACCGTATATGTCTGTCTAAATGTCTGGTTTATGTCAGTAGGGAGTATAAACCTTATATGTCTGTCTAAATGTCTGGTTTATGTCAGTAGGGAGTATAAACCGTATATGTCTGTCTAAATGTCTGGTTTATGTCAGTAGGGAGTATAAATCGTATATGTCTGTCTAAATGTCTGGTTTATGTCAGTAGGGAGTATAAACCGTATATGTCTGTCTAAATGTCTGGTTTATGTCAGTAGGGAGTATAAACCGTATATGTCTGGCTAAATGTCTGGTTTATGTCAGTAGGGAGTATAAACCGTATATGTCTGTCTAAATGTCTGGTTTATGTCAGTAGTGAGTATAAACCTTGTATGCCTGACTAAATGTCTGGTATATGACAGTAGTGAGTATAAACCGTATATGCCTGGCTAAATGTCTGGTTTATGTCAGTAGGGAGTATAAACTGTGTATACCTGACTAAATGTCTGGTATATGACAGTAGTGAGTATAAACTGTGTATGCCTGACTAAATGTCTGGTATATGACAGTAGTGAGCATAAACCGTATATGCCTGGCTAAATGTCTGGTATATGACAGTAGTGAGTATAAACCGTATATGTCTGATTAAATGTCTGGTATATGCCAGTAGTGAGCATAAACCGTATATGTATGGCTAAATGTCTGGTTTATGTCAGTAGGGAGTATAAACCGTATATGTCTGTCTAAATGTCTGGTTTATGTCAGTAGTGAGTATAAACCTTGTATGCCTGACTAAATGTCTGGTATATGACAGTAGTGAGTATAAACCGTATATGCCTGGCTAAATGTCTGGTTTATGTCAGTAGGGAGTATAAACTGTGTATACCTGACTAAATTTCTGGTATATGACAGTAGTGAGTATAAACTGTGTATGCCTGACTAAATGTCTGGTATATGACAGTAGTGAGTATAAACCGTATATGTCTGGCTAAATATCTGGTTCATGTCAGTAGTGAGTATAAACCGTATATGTCTGACTAAATGTCTGGTTTATGTCAGTAGTGAGTATAAACCGTATATGTCTGACTAAATGTCTGGTTTATGACGGTGGTGAGTATAAACCTTATATGTCTGACTAAATGTCTGGTATATGTCAGTAATGAGAATAAACTGTATATGTCTGACTAAATGTCTGGTTTATGACAGTAGTGAGTATAAATCGTATATGTCTGGCTAAATATCTGGTTTATGTCAGTAGTGAGCATAAACCGTATATGTATGGCTAAATGTCTGGTTTATGTCAGTAGGGAGTATAAACCGTATATGTCTGTCTAAATGTCTGGTTTATGTCAGTAGTGAGTATAAACCTTGTATGCCTGACTAAATGTCTGGTATATGACAGTAGTGAGTATAAACCGTATATGCCTGGCTAAATGTCCGGTTTATGTCAGTAGGGAGTATAAACGGTGTATACCTGACTAAATGTCTGGTATATGACAGTAGTGAGTATAAACTGTGTATGCCTGACTAAATGTCTGGTATATGACAGTAGTGAGTATAAACCGTATATGCCTGGCTAAATATCTGGTTCATGTCAGTAGTGAGTATAAACCGTATATGTCTGACTAAATGTCTGGTTTATGTCAGTAGTGAGTATAAACCGTATATGTCTGACTAAATGTCTGGTTTATGACAGTGGTGAGTATCAACCTTATATGTCTGACTAAATGTCTGGTATATGTCAGTAATGAGAATAAACTGTATATGTCTGACTAAATGTCTGGTTTATGACAGTAGTGAGT
The DNA here is from genome assembly GCA_963383655.1 of Bathymodiolus septemdierum. NCBI lineage: Eukaryota > Metazoa > Mollusca > Bivalvia > Mytilida > Modiolidae > Bathymodiolus > Bathymodiolus septemdierum. Next base: position 111,591,791 of record OY726518.1, on the reverse strand, counting down.
ATAAATCGTAAATGTCTGGCTAAATATCTGGTTTATGTCAGTAGTGAGTATAAACCGTATATGTCTGGCTAAATGTCTGGTTTATGTCAGTAGTGAGAATAAATCGTATATGTCAGGCTAAATATCTGGTTTATGACAGTGGTGAGTATCAACCTTATATGTCTTACTAAATGTCTGGTATATGTCAGTAATGAGAATAAACTGTATATGTCTGACTAAATGTCTGGTTTATGACAGTAGTGAGTATAAATCGTATATGTCTGGCTAAATATCTGGTTTATGTCAGTAGTGAGTATAAACCGTATATGTCTGGCTAAATGTCTGGTTTATGTCAGTAGTGAGAATAAACTGTATATGTGTGGCTAAATATCTGGTTTATGACAGTGGTGAGTATAAACCTTATATGTCTGACTAAATGTCTGGTATATGTCAGTAATGAGAATAAACTGTATATGTCTGGTTAAATGTCTGGTTTATGACAGTAGTGAGTATAAATCGTATATGTCTGTCTAAATATCTGGTTTATGTCAGTAGTGAATATAAACCGTATATGTCTGGCTAAATGTCTGGTTTATGACAGTAGTGAGTATAAATCGTATATGTCTGGCTAAATATCTGGTTCATGTCAGTAGTGAGTATAAACCGTATATGTCTGGCTAAATGTCTGGTTTATGTCAGTAGTGAGAATAAACTGTATATGTCTGACTAAATGTGTCTGGTTTATGACAGTAGTGAGCATAAACCGTATATGTTTGGCTAAATAGCTGGTTTATGACAGTAGTGAGTATAAACCGTATATGTGTGGCTAAATATCTGGCTTCTGACAGTAGTGAGCATAAACCGCATATGCCTAGCTAGATGTCTGGTTTATGACAGTAGTGAATATAAACGTATATGTCTGTCTAAATATCTGGTTTATGACAGTAGTGAGTATAAACGTATATGTCTGGCTAAATATCTGGCTTCTGACAGTAGTGAGTATAAATCGTATATGTCTGGCTAAATATCTGGCTTCTGACAGTAGTGAGCATAAACCGCATATGCCTGGCTAGATGTCTAATTTATGACATTAGTGAGCATAAACCGCAAATGCCTGGCTAGATGTCTGGTTTATGACAGTAGTGAGTATAAACCGTATATGTCTGGCTAAATGTCTGGTATATGACAGTAGTGAGTATGAACCGTATATGTCTGATTAAATGTCTGGTATATGACAGTAGTGAGCATAAACCGCAAATGCCTGGCTAGATGTCTGGTATATGACAGTAGTGAGTATAAACCGTATATGCCTGGCTAAATGTCTGGTATATGACAGTAGTGAGCATCAACCGTATATGTATGGCTAAATGTCTGGTTATGTCAGTAGGGAGTATAAACCGTATATGTCTGTCTAAATGTCTGGTTTATGTCAGTAGTGAGTATAAACCTTGTATGCCAGACTAAATGTCTGGTATATGACAGTAGTGAGTATAAACCGTATATGCCTGGCTAAATGTCTGGTTTATGTCAGTAGGGAGTATAAACTGTGTATACCTGACTAAATGTCTGGTATATGACAGTAGTGAGTATAAACTGTGTATGCCTGACTAAATGACTGGTATATGACAGTAGTGAGTATAAACCGTATATGCCTGGCTAAATGTCTGGTTTATGTCAGTAGTGAGTTTAAACCGTATATGTCTGGCTAAATGTCTGGTTTATGTCAGTAGTGAGTATAAACCGTATATGTCTGACTAAATGTCTGGTTTATGACAGTGGTGAGTATAAACCTTATATGTCTGACTAAATGTCTGGTATATGTCAGTAATGAGAATAAACTGTATATGTCTGACTAAATGTCTGGTTTATGACAGTAGTGAGTATAAATCGTATATGTCTGGCTAAATATCTGGTTTATGTCAGTAGTGAGTATAAACCGTATATGTCTGGCTAAATGTCTGGTTTATGTCAGTAGTGAGAATAAACTGCATATGTCTGGCTAAATATCTGGTTTATGACAGTGGTGAGTATAAACCTTATATGTCTGACTAAATTTCTGGTATATGTCAGTAATGAGAATAAACTGTATATGTCTGGCTAAATGTCTGGTTTATGACAGTAGTGAGTATAAATCGTATATGTCTGTCTAAATATCTGGTTTATGTCAGTAGTGAGTATAAACCGTATATGTCTGGCTAAATGTCTGGTTTATGACAGTAGTGAGTATAAATCGTATATGTCTGGCTAAATATCTGGTTCATGTCAGTAGTGAGTATAAACCTTATATGTCTGGCTAAATGTCTGGTTTATGTCAGTAGTGAGAATAAACTGTATATGTCTGACTAAATGTGTCTGGTTTATGACAGTAGTGAGTATAAATCGTATATGTCTGGCTAAATATCTGGTTTATGACAGTAGTGAGTATAAACCGTATATGTCTGGCTAAATATCTGGCTTCTGACAGTAGTGAGCATAAACCGCATATGCCTTGTTAGATGTCTGGTTTATGACAGTAGTGTGTATAAACCGTATATGTCTGTCTAAATATCTGGTTTATGACAGTAGTGAGTATAAACGTATATGTCTGGCTAAATATCTGGTTTATGACAGTAGTGAGTATAAACCGTATATGTCTGGCTAAATATCTGGCTTCTGACAGTAGTGAGCATAAACCGCTTATGCCTGGCTAGATGTCTGGTTTATGACAGTAGTGAGTATAAATCGTATATGTCTGTCTAAATATCTGGTTTATGTCAGTAGTGAATATAAACCGTATATGTCTGGCTAAATGTCTGGTTTATGACAGTAGTGAGTATAAATCGTATATGTCTGGCTAAATATCTGGTTCATGTCAGTAGTGAGTATAAACCGTATATGTCTGGCTAAATGTCTGGTTTATGTCAGTAGTGAGAATAAACTGTATATATCTGACTAAATGTGTCTGGTTTATGACAGTAGTGAGCATAAACCGTATATGTTTGGCTAAATAGCTGGTTTATGACAGTAGTGAGTATAAACCGTATATGTGTGGCTAAATATCTGGCTTCTGACAGTAGTGAGCATAAACCGCATATGCCTAGCTAGATGTCTGGTTTATGACAGTAGTGAATATAAACCGTATATGTCTGTCTAAATATCTGGTTTATGACAGTAGTGAGTATAAACGTATATGTCTGGCTAAATATCTGGCTTCTGACAGTAGTGAGTATAAATCGTATATGTCTGGCTAAATATCTGGCTTCTGACAGTAGTGAGCATAAACCGCATATGCCTGGCTAGATGTCTAATTTATGACATTAGTGAGCATAAACCGCAAATGCCTGGCTAGATGTCTGGTTTATGACAGTAGTGAGTATAAACCGTATATGTCTGGCTAAATGTCTGGTATATGACAGTAGTGAGTATAAACCGTATATGTCTGATTAAATGTCTGGTATATGACAGTAGTGAGCATAAACCGCAAATGCCTGGCTAGATGTCTGGTATATGACAGTAGTGAGTATAAACCGTATATGCCTGGCTAAATGTCTGGTATATGACAGTAGTGAGCATCAACCGTATATGTATGGCTAAATGTCTGGTTATGTCAGTAGGGAGTATAAACCGTATATGTCTGTCTAAATGTCTGGTTTATGTCAGTAGTGAGTATAAACCTTGTATGCCAGACTAAATGTCTGGTATATGACAGTAGTGAGTATAAACCGTATATGCCTGGCTAAATGTCTGGTTTATGTCAGTAGGGAGTATAAACTGTGTATACCTGACTAAATGTCTGGTATATGACAGTAGTGAGTATAAACTGTGTATGCCTGACTAAATGACTGGTATATGACAGTAGTGAGTATAAACCGTATATGCCTGGCTAAATGTCTGGTTTATGTCAGTAGTGAGTTTAAACCGTATATGTCTGGCTAAATGTCTGGTTTATGTCAGTAGTGAGTATAAACCGTATATGTCTGACTAAATGTCTGGTTTATGACAGTGGTGAGTATAAACCTTATATGTCTGACTAAATGTCTGGTATATGTCAGTAATGAGAATAAACTGTATATGTCTGACTAAATGTCTGGTTTATGACAGTAGTGAGTATAAATCGTATATGTCTGGCTAAATATCTGGTTTATGTCAGTAGTGAGTATAAACCGTATATGTCTGGCTAAATGTCTGGTTTATGTCAGTAGTGAGAATAAACTGCATATGTCTGGCTAAATATCTGGTTTATGACAGTGGTGAGTATAAACCTTATATGTCTGACTAAATTTCTGGTATATGTCAGTAATGAGAATAAACTGTATATGTCTGGCTAAATGTCTGGTTTATGACAGTAGTGAGCATAAATCGTATATGTCTGTCTAAATATCTGGTTTATGTCAGTAGTGAGTATAAACCGTATATGTCTGGCTAAATGTCTGGTTTATGACAGTAGTGAGTATAAATCGTATATGTCTGGCTAAATATCTGGTTCATGTCAGTAGTGAGTATAAACCTTATTTGTCTGGCTAAATGTCTGGTTTATGTCAGTAGTGAGAATAAACTGTATATGTCTGACTAAATGTGTCTGGTTTATGACAGTAGTGAGTATAAATCGTATATGTCTGGCTAAATATCTGGTTTATGACAGTAGTGAGTATAAACCGTATATGTCTGGCTAAATATCTGGCTTCTGACAGTAGTGAGCATAAACCGCATATGCCTTGCTAGATGTCTGGTTTATGACAGTAGTGTGTATAAACCGTATATGTCTGTCTAAATATCTGGTTTATGACAGTAGTGAGTATAAACGTATATGTCTGGCTAAATATCTGGTTTATGACAGTAGTGAGTATAAACCGTATATGTCTGGCTAAATATCTGGCTTCTGACAGTAGTGAGCATAAACCGCTTATGCCTGGCTAGATGTCTGGTTTATGACAGTAGTGAGTATAAACCGTATATGTCTGTCTAAATATCTGGTTTATGACAGTAGTGAGTATAAACGTATATGTCTGGCTAACTATCTGGCTTCTGACAGTAGTGAGTATAAATCGTATATGTCTGGCTAAATATCTGGCTTCTGACAGTAGTGAGCATAAACCGCATATGCCTGGCTAGATGTCTGGTTTATGACAGTAGTGAGTATAAACCGTATATGTCTGGCTAACTATCTGACTTCTGACAGTAGTGAGCATAAACCGTATATGTCTGGCTAGATGTCTAATTTATGACATTAGTGAGCATAAACCGCAAATGCCTGACTAGATGTCTGGTTTATGACAGTAGTGAGTATAATCCAAATATATCTGGATAAATGTCTCGTATATGTCCGTAGTGAGTATAAAGCGTCTATGCCAGTCTGGTTAATATGAGTATCAAAAATGGTAAGGTAAGCTCACAGTCGAAAAACTGCGAAGCCAAATTATTTAAAGCTTTATGGGTCAAGATTAGCTCATAATTATTTTATTTGAACAATGATACAAAGATGATCAGACGTAAGGTTCATCAAGTTATGGAGTTTTCTCCTATATATACAATTAATAATTAGTCAATTATTATTACATTATGTTGATAATGTACAAGAAAACAAGTAAAATACAATTTTATCATATAGCAGACAAAAATTTAAATAATCAAAGAATAAAAATAATTGAGTTGTCTGCGATATATTCGTTCTGATATTGCTTCCCAACCTGGGTCAAGAATACCAAAGGGTCGAAACAGAATAGCCACATCCGGTTAAGATCACCTACGTTTGATGGAGGAGAACCTTAGCTTTAAAAGCATATATTATTTAAAGACTGTAAATATAAATTTCTTTATTTAACAAAGTGTTCGTATATATAAACATATATACACAACGATGGAATGTTCATCTTTTACTTAATGCCATCAAGTAATCTGTTTGCAAATGTCCTGATTGTCGTGATAACAAGAGTAATAAAATACATCACACAAGAACTTTGTCAGAAGGAATAGAATAATTAAATTCTTCATTTCCGCTTGATATTTTTCACTTCTTTCAATCACTTTAGGGACAGTCGTGGTCGTGATCGCATGGTAGTTGTATTGACAATTACCTATAAAATTAGTGTATATCACCACTAGCGTTGTGAGTTCGTCAGTGAATTGCGACATATCAATGGTTTTCTCCGGGTAATGCGGTTTCCTCCACCGATCAAAATGACTGCCACGATATAGCTGTAATATTGTTGAAAGTGGCGTTAAACACCATAAGCCTAGACCTAAACCTTGATCAATTTAATGGAACGCATTACCTGCAATGGCGATCATACATTATTATAATGTCCAAGAGTCTAATGTCTTACGAAGTCATAACTGAACATATAAGTAAAGCCCCAGTATATGTATGTACATATATATACCGTTTTTTCTCGTTTATATTGATAGACATTCAAGTGACTGTGGAAAAGCATAACTAATCGACAACTTTCATGCCACATCATTATCACAGCTTATTTTTATGTAATTATATAAACTTTATATTTCATGATTTCCTCCATAAAGGTATTACTTCGAAGTTAATTATATTGCAACATACTTATAGGAGGAAATCCTACTTGAAAATAATGTAGACAAGAATTATTTACCAGACAGTTACTCTTGCTAGGCAAATTGTTAAACCAGGGTTATGAAATGAGTCAGGGCCATTTTGCATAGGGCAGACGGCTTGTTAGGTGGACTTTATTTGATATTATATATTAAGGACATATTCAGAGTAAACACTATTCATCAACTGTAAGTTACATTATTTATCATTTATCCCGATTATAAACTTTGAAAATAAATCCTACAGATTAAAGGTGTAAAACTTATGACAAAAAGGAAATGCAGACCAAAGAAAAAACAAAACTAATGTCGACTCCTACCACTGAAAACAAGTCACTTCTATCCTCATTGAACACAAATCTGATACATAGCGTAAACGTGACGAAACGTGATCAATATCCATAGCTGCCGGTTCTTTTGTTAGATTTAGACTCTGATTCCATAACCATGAAAATACAACACATAGTAGATGAATCTGCTATGGTCGCAACAGATGCTACCATCCAGGCTGCAACAACTACGATACAAACAGGTCTTGAAACAATTTTTAATAACAACATAGATATTCTTGAAAGTAGAATATTTGAACTAGAAAACCATTCTAACAAGCAGTTTGAATAATTGAGACACTCAAAAAGAATTGCTGGACCTTAAGTCAGACGATCAAACAAGAGATAGTAGAATATCATCACTTGAAGCCAAATTATGTCAAGCACAAAACGATCTCAAGAAATGCCATCTTCAAAACAACAATAATGCCAAGTATTCAAGGAAAAACACATTCAGAATATTTGCAGTAGAGCAGAGAGCCTTCAAGAATGAAAATATCTACGATATTATACAAAATAGATTTACTGATAAGTTGAAATTACAAGATATCGATGTAGAGGTTGCACACAGAGTAGGGCCTGTTAAAAAACTGATGGAACTGTAAACATGATGTATAATGCATTCCCAAAATCAAAGTGATTTCAACACATCATCAGTTGAAAGGTCAGAAGGTAGCTATAAGGGACGGCCTAACATAATTATATTTCCAGCTCTTGCAATAACTACAAGAACACAATTTAATTTAAAAGTAGTTGCCAGATATCAAACAAATGCTATCAAAGGAATAGCTAACATCAATGCCATGCATGACATTTTTGCTTTATTTCTCTATTTTTGTCGTGGCTTCAATTTGATAACACCCTTTAATAAGCATTACTTTTTCTTTATCCAAATATTATATATAGGTTGTAACCTAGTACTAGTATGTGCACTTGTTTGTTTCTCAAGTAACAACTATTGATAGCTTTCATGAAATTTAAGTTAACCTTTCCATATAGCTATGCGAAATGTGACGCTTATCAATTTTTTAACGCTAATCGTGATTTCTTGAATCAGTTCAGTGAATACGAAGTACACTGATTACAAATGTATGAACCCAAACTCTTTCAAAATACAACTGTTATATATCGTGTGCTGTTGACAATATCATGTGTGTGTGTGTGGGTGGGCGGGTGGGCGGGAATTCGTGCGTGCGTGCGTGTGTGTGTGTTTCGATGAATGTCTTGTGCATCAAATGTTTTATGTGTTTGCTTACATTGTGCTTTTTTATTGTTCGGTTACTGTTACCACATATCACTAACGGTAATGAATTGGTGTTTGTGGACCAATCATGTCAGCGTTTACTTTTTTTTTCTCTGGGCCAACATCTCCATTACCGTAAATGTAACTGCATAATGCGGGACTTGTTTATTATTATACTTTTCATAACAATTAATAATGCCAAATAAGATCAATAAAATAGTGTATTCGTACATTTATAGTAATATTATTCTATTTGTGCATTATTGATCATATAAGATTTATTTCTATACATGTATTGTGTATTGAATGTTGTTTCGTCAGGTACAATACATATTTAATCATAGCAAATTCTCATGAAGCCAACATAAATGTATATTTAACTTCCGTCGTGTTTGTCGAGTAACAAACCCGATGATTAAGTCACGAATGTGGAAAGGACTGGAAAGTGCTTACGACAGGTGGGCCCTTGGTTCAGTAGCTTCCTTGTTAGCAGCAACCCTCTATCAAAATGAATCATAATAATGCATCTTATTCGATTAGAAAACGTAATCGTTGTTTTAAAAAAATTCAAAAAACTCTTCGAGATGAAGATTATTGCGAGGCGGGAAGCTACTAAGCTAAAAGAAAAAGCCAAGAATAGCAAAACAATATAATTAGCTTCATTTCAAATACAAATTTAGACTCTAGAAAATGTTGGTCCTCAGCAAGTCAGTCATGGGCTGTATTTCTGATAGAGTTATCCCCCTTTGTAAATTGACAACTGCATTATATCTCATGACCTCCAACAATGCAGAAGATAGCAATAGCTATTTCGCTGCCCATATGACTATCTCTCAGAATTCTGATGGAATTCCAACTCTTCCATGATTAACCTATCTTACTGACGATAGACTAGCTATTGCTACAGCCGAAGAAGCTGATGTACTAAACTACTTACGCATGGCAAATCCAAACAAGTCTAGTGGTCCTGGTGCAATCTCTAATTATATTCCTTAATTTTGTGACGACTCTCTTTGTATACCGCTCACTAAGCTGTTTAACCACTCATTATGGATGGAAGTGTACCCTTCATATTTGTCAGGTTTATAGAAATAAGACTGCAAAGTTCAACTATCGTCCACTTTCTATTATGTATTCTCGTATGACAAGAAGTCGGTCAGTCATTGGATAATGTTTGATTATTTTTTTCATGTTTGAAAAGTAAACATTTTTTTCTTTTTTAATTATGGTCTTCGTCTATTCTTGCTCACATGTGTAAAGTTCCATGGAAAAATTACACACTGACCCATATTTGTTTACTACCCTTTTTTCCAAATGGCGTCCTATTACGTCACATAAAGTCGATCAAAGGTCAATAAAGCACATGATTTTGTCATAGGCCAGCCAAACATAAAAAGTAAACCAGATTAAGAAAGTACAGTATTCCAGCTTTTTCAGTGTAATTGTTTTGTCTGAAAAATTTCAAAAGATGTTTTTTATTAAATTGAAGAATTAAAAAGTAATTATTTGATGCAAATATTAAGCTAGCTTACCCATATAATAAAGTATTTAATCCAGTGAATTTGATGTTTTTGCTTTTGTCAATAAAATCTATTAGACTGCCTACATCCTGCCATATATTTGTAAAACAATTAATGACTGATTTCAATTTATTTTAATCACATTTATTATCACAGAGTGGTAGCAATACAGTTTTGTTGATGCTATTTGTAATAATGACAGTTTTTTTTTACCAAGAAAATCTCATTTTTCTGTCTGGTTTAATTTAATTATCTGTTCAATTTATCCAATAAATGGTATATTTGTTATTAAAGCAGCAGTGGAAATGCAAAATAATCTGCCATTTTGTGACTAATGGAGCGCACTTGTATGTATTTTGTCGATATTGTTCATAACAACCATTATACAATTACGGCTCTCTGTGTAGGGAAACATCCAGATGTGTCCATGTGAGGATGAAGTTGTTTTTCCGAGGACTTGCCCGAGGGAAAGCAACCACCCGAGGGTTGACAAATCTTGATGTTACCCTACACAGAGGGCCTTAATTGTTTTATTATATTTTTGCCAATGTTTTATCTCCCTTGTGAGGGAAAATTGGGTTCTTCGGCGGGGAACAATAGGGTTGTTTCCCGGCAGTGGAAATGTTTGCCAATGTTTCACAGGTTATCTCCCTTGTGGGGGAAAATCGGGTTGTTCGGCTGGGAACAATATACATTTATTTCCCTTTTAATAGGGAGATATGAAAATTTGTTCACTTGAGGAAATCATATTTCACCGAGGTCGCATGTTACGTGGGCTGCTCTAGACCAATCAAATGATTTCATTACTAGCGTTAAATTTACATAGTGGACAAATAGATGTTGTTCGGTGGGGAACAATAGGGTTGTAACCCGGCAGCGCAAATTTTGGCAAAACATCTCAATTATTTTATTATCACATGACTAATTTAATCCAATCAAGATCTATTATATAGATTAAAATGTAATAACAATGGTTGTAACAGGCATGTATTATAGGATTAAACATTATTTTTTTGGAAATTTTCTATGTATAAACTCCGAGAGCTCACTCAAAAACTGAAGAAAGTCAGAAATACTTTATGTAATGTTTGTGAGTGAGCTGCCGGAGTTTATGCATACATAATTTCCTAAAAAAAAACAGTGTTTAATCCTTATAATCCTTATTCTTGGACATCGTGTTTGTTTTCTACGCAATCTTCATGATCAATCATCTTGCTGAAGCAATGTGCTTTAGAATTTTCATTGCGAGGAATCCACTGTGTTTCTAAGGAAATGCCGTTCTGATTACAAATAGAAAAAATAGAAAAGGCTAAAATCTGCAAGGGCTCTTTTATACTCCCAGACTGAATAATACGTACACAATTTTGATTGTCGGTATACCATTTCAAATTTTTACCATGAAAACATCTTTGAAAGACAGCAAAGCCTGTTCAATAGATCTCATTTCTCTCCAAGTGGAGCTTTGTTTCTTTTCAATTTCATTCCACATTTTATGACAAACCATGTAAGCGGCACCAGCTACATTGCTTGCATCTGAATACACAATTATATACGAAGGACTGTAAGACTTCAGCGGCTTACAATTCAATTTCTCAACATTGTGTCTCCAGAATTTCAACTCGGTCAAAACTTGATCAGGATAAGCTAAAGTAAATAGCTTATCCCACGAAACTCTAGATTCAATACATATATAACAGTTTATTGTCATTAATCTGGTTAAATGACCTAGCACAGGTGAAAGTGAAATACTTTTACCTGTTACCTGAGCTAATTATCTAGCGGTAAACTTTGGAAAACATGTAATATTCTGATCAATTGACTAACAGATCAATTACTCTCCTGTCTGGCATAGAAAGGGAAAAACCATCTGAGTTCCAGACAATGCCAAGCTTTTCCAGGCCTTTGGATGGCCTATCAATGGATTTTTCCTCATTTATTTAAAAACCTGCTTCAATTAAACTATCTTTAGCAAAAGAAGTGATTTTGGAATTCGTGTAAGCTGTTGCACATACCAAGACCGTCATATAAATATAGCACAATATTGATTGAATTTTGTATCCAATATTTCACCATAGCTCTCAAACATTTAGAAAAAATTTGTACGGACTTGAACTGAGGCCAAAAACTAGAACTGAAAAGCAATAACATTTGTTGTTCCCAGAAAAACCTAGATAAGTTGGTTGCTGTGGGCAAATATCAAAATGATGATACCCCGACCTTAAACCACATATAAAAAAAGATTATCCTTGTTGAAAAGTTGAATAGCAATTTTCCAGTCTTCAAATTTGAACTTATCTTGTTTGACAAACTTATTCAAAATACTCAAATCCAAGATTAAGCGTTTCTTACCTGACTTATTTGTGGCGACTGATAAAGGGTTGACTATATAAGGGGTAGAGGAACTTCATAAACACACCCAGAATCTGTTAAATCTTCTACTGCTTGATGAACAAAATTAAAATTTTCTAAGACCGATTTGCTGTTACGAAAGGGTGGCGGAAAGCGTAGGAAGTCTTGATCAGCAGGAACAGAAGCTGTAGCAGAATAAGCAGGCGGTGTAGGAGAAGCTTCTCTCCGGGTACTCCGGCTTCTTTCACCACTAAAAATGGTCGCCATGATATAGCTGAACTATTGCTGAAAGTGGCGTTATAACACCACAAATCAAATCAAATCAAACAGACTTGAATTTATTTATATTTTATATCGAAATAACTGATTTTCATTAAGCTTTTGTTCTATGTAAATGAAAAGGTGATTGCTATATCAACTTCTGGGATAAATCTATTTAATTAAGATTAGATCTCCTCGCCTACATCCATTCCCCTTTTTCCGTTCAAAAATACTAATTATCAAGCAAGCGCACTACCATTAATCTATCAAGACTTGGTAAAAGGGGAATAACTGGAATAATATTTTTAATGTATTATTAAGGTAGCAAATTTCCATGGCTATTATTTGGAACACCTTTGTGGTTTACGAAAATCTCGTTCCGAACGTTTAAAAGTAGCTAATTTTCATGGTAGCTAACAATTATAGGACACCACTTTTTTTTAAATAAATCATATCGATTAAATCCTGAAAACGTATGATATGACAAGAAGAACGACGAAATCCAAAATGATGTCGACTCCAACCTATGAAAACTTGGATACTGTCACATCTAACCCCATTTAACAAATATGTTATCCAAAACGTAAACGTGATGAAACGTTGTCAATTTCATCAATTGCTGATTTTTTCATGTTAGATTTAGAATCTGGTTCCACAAAAATGAAAATACAACATATAGTAAAGGAATCTGTTATGGTTGCAACAGATGCTGCCATCCAAACTGTAAAAACTATGATACAAACAGGTCTCGAAACAATTTTTAATCACAAAATATATATTCTTGGAAGAAGAATATATGGATTTGGAAAACGTTCTAACAAGCAGTTTGAAATAAATGAGACACTCACGAAGAAATGACTGGACCTTACGTCAGAAGTTAAAACCAGTAACTCTAGAATATCACCACTTCAAACTAAACTCGGTAAAGCACAAGACGATTGCAAGAAGAAGAAAAAAACGACTATACCCAGCATACAAAGAAAAACAGTCAGAGTATTTGTAGTTGAGCATACATATTTCAAAGATGAAAATGTCTACGAAATCATACAAAAGAAATTTTCTGAAAGCTGAAACAACAAGATATTGATATAGAGGTTGCACACAACACATAAAATGCTTCGTCGAACGGACAAAGTCAAAGTGATTTCAGCACGTCGTCAGTTGAAAGGTCAGAAGGTATCCATGATTGAGGAACTGACTAAATTAAATTTCCAGCTCTCGGAAAAACTATAAGAACACAATTTAATTCAAGAAGCTTGGTCATACAGTAGTACAATTTGCCAAAAATATAACAAATGTTATCAAAAGAATTGCTGACATCAATGTTATGCAAGAGAGTTTTGCTTAATTTCTCTACATTGTTTTTTTCAGGGCTTTAATTTAACCACAACTCCTTATAGTAATTAAACATTACTGTTCCTTTAACCAAATATTCTTAATAAGTTGCTACATAGTACCAGTATGTGCACAAATTTGTTTCTCACGAACAACTATTAGTAATTATTAACACTTATTATATACTTAAAATTTAAGTTAACCTTTTTTCTTTTGGCCATTGTGTTGTCTTGTGTTCTTCGATATACGGATTCCAATTACGCCTTTGGTATCTTCAAACACTTCTTGACCTTTTCATATAGCTACACTAACTGTGAAGCTTATTCATTTTTAGCGCTAATTATGATGCCTTGAATCATTTCAGTTAATGCGAAGTACATTAATTAAAAAAGTATCAACCTGATCTCATTCAAAATACAACTGTTATATATTGAGTGATGTTGACGATATTTATGTATGAAATGTTCTGTGTTTGCTTACATTGTGCCTCATTAGTGTTCGGTTACCGTTAGCACATATCACATTACTAACTGTAGTGATAACATTATATGGCAATGTTCACATAACACCCCATATCACTCCGAGGCACCCCTATTAGTCAGAGGGTCGAAGACCAGAGATCTAATGTTGGCGTCGCGGCTTGATATAAAGTGTGATATGAAAATTGACATATTATAACCTATGTATCATGTACTTCCAATTTCATTGAAAGAAATAAAAAGGATAATATTATTTTGAGAAAATTTTAATAATAGGAGAAATATTGATACAAACCAGTCAAAGTGACATATATATATATATATATATAATACATATATTAAATAATAAAACTGCAATTTATTCTTAAACAAATCAAATCGTGAAGAAGTCAGTGTCCTTTAAACAAATAATCTAAATATGTTGACGAAATTTTAAGAACTGTCTTTAATGTTAATAATGAACAAATAAATATACTTTTTTAAATTTATTAGCAGTTTTCATACTGGAGCAATCATCGTAATAAACAGGAATGTGAGGTTTCGGAAATCCGTATGCGTTGATTATACAACTTGCTGAAGAACAAAGAGAACATGTAAAACATCAAAATAATTACCAAAATGTGGGGGCAGAAGTGCAAACTTGATGAAGGTCAGAATCAGTAATATATGCGCGGTTGATTATCATTGTCATGGTGATTCATCAAGCATTTTGTTATATTGGGCTAATTGTGATATCTTTTTAGACAAAAATATCGGTAATCAATACCATTGCTCATGTATTTAAAGTGCCCGTGGGACTCAATGATAAAGTTTACCAGTTGCTTGCACATGGTCGGTGCTTCTCTCCGGGTACTCCGGCTTCTTCCGCCACTAAAACTAGTCGCCATGATATAGCTAAAATATTGCTGGAAGTGGCGCTAAGCGCAATAAATCAAATCAAATTATGTCTTTAATACACTCTTTTATCCCTATATATCCTTGTTAAAAGTTTATAAAAGACATTAATCATGAATTCAAAGAAAAAATCGATCAAAACATAACAATGACGGCAGATGTATATTTTCTTCATCAGTTTTTTTTTCCATTTTTTGCAGACGAATGATGTTTATGGTGCATGATTAATAACAGATTCAGACACAACTGCACATTTAAAGTTCCGGAATATATTATATATTTTTTTAATTGTTTATTATAAAGATATTGTAACGGTGTTTCAAATGAAGCGATACAACTCGATAATTTTGAAGCAATTTTGTTTTAGCCATGTGTTATAATAGTGCCGTATTACACCCCTGTAATACGGATGTTGTATTACACCTCATCATGACATGGACTTACATTAACCAGCTATATTACATATCTAGATCATACATATCGTAAGTAAGTATCTGCTAAATAGTGCGTATCGACCAATCATGTCAATATTGACTTGTTTTTAGCTGCGCCTACACCTCCAATACCGTAAATGTAGATATTTCTTATTTATCAATTTACCAAAAATATACATAATTGCCTCTATATGATTCTGCTAAATATGGGACTTGTTTATTAATATACTTTTCATAATAATTAATCAAATCAAAATTTGATCAATAAAATAATGTATTCATGCCGTTATAATAATATTGTTATATTTGTGCATTATTGATCATATAAGATCTATTTTTATACATGTTTTGTGTATTGAATGTTGTATATGTTATTAAATGTATATGTGTGTTTTATTATTGTTCCGCTATGTTGGACATATATCTCGTTATAACGTACCCAAACCAAGTAACTGATTTAGTGTTGATCAATATCGAGCGTGTATCGATTGCTTCAATAACACTGTCAGCTGCAAATAGCGGACATGTAATACTACCCAATACATATTTAATCGTACCAATTTCTCATATAGCCAATATAAAGGTATATTTTGTTCTGTCGTTATCGTGTTGTCATGTTTTGTATCTCTATATAAATTAGCTATGATATCCTTCTACTACTAGTTGTATCTGACCTGTACACCCAGCCCTTGCCCTGTCGTTGACGTAAATATTTGTCATATTAATGCTAGGAGCTTGTACGCGTTTGACACATACTTGAAATCAAGCCGCACAATATTAGATGAAATTGAATCAGTATTGTTCCTTCAGTATCGACATTATATGTATTAGCGGAACATGGCTAAAATCAAATATATCGTGTGAAGATATCAAAATCATGCCGGTTTTCACAGTTTTCCGGATGTTGACTAATTTTGTCTGTTCATATACTTATGAGTTTTGACTTTCCCTTTGTAAGATTGTTCGGAGTTCGGTAATTTTGTTATTACCCTTATTTTGCACAAAAGTGGGTGGAATAATTCGAGTTACGTAGGAGTAGCTATTTATGTAGCGGATTAAAGAAATAACAAATAACTGTAGATCTATCTTAGTCGGTGTCTGCTATAAACCATCCTCCAATTTACTTTATTTCCGAACAACTTTTATTGGAAATTTTAAAAACTTAGCTGAAAACATGAAATCGCATGATTCTTAAATTATGATGGTTTCGGGTGACTTTAATGACAGATATCAGACATGGTCTGATAATCAATGTGGTGGCAAACTGGGTCTAAAATTAGACCCAAGAACATACCATGGACGAGTAGGGCCAAGGAACACGTAATCGTTGTTTTAACAAAATTCAAAGAACTCGTCGAAGCTAACAAGCTAAAAAGAGAAGCCAACCATAGATATGAAAACAATATAATTAGTTCCCTTTCAAATATAAAATTAAACCCTAGAAAATTCTGGTCCCTTAGCAAATCAGACATGGGCTGTAATTCTAATAGAGTTACCCCCCTTTGAACATTGACATTGAAAATATCTGATGACCTCCAAAAAGCAGAAAATTTCAATTGCTATTTCGCTGCCCAGATGACTATCTCTAAGAATTCTTATGAATTTTCAACACTTCCCCGATTAACTTATCACACTGACGATAAACTAGATATTGTTACAGCCAAAGCATTCGATGTGCTAAGATACTTATGAATGCCAATCCAAACAAATCTGGTGTTCCTGATGCAATCATATTCTTAAATTCTGTGACAACTCTCTATATAAACAACTCACCAAGCTGTTTAACAACTCAATATGGATGGGAGTGTACCCTTCATGTTGGAACATTTCTCATATTTGTCTGGTTTATTAAAAATAAGATTGAAAAGAGTGAAAAGTCCAACTATCGTCCCATACTCTTTCCATCATGTATGTCCAAAATACTTGAGAAATAATTTATCAGTCAATTTATAGATATTGTGCTTATTAGCAAGAAATCAGAATGTAAGAGGAATGACCCTAAAACTAAGCAGCTACCTGCTATAACTCACCACATTTAGAAATCGTCTGATTCCGGTAAACGTAACGATGTTTTGTATATAATAAATGAAGAGAATACCGAAAGGGCAATCAAGAATAGACAAACCAGAGAAACCTACAATATACGGCACTCAAGACGAAGACAACACAATATGTGTTGGACACCACTATGCGCAAAAAAACACATAATGTAATAAGACATATGCCCTGACACAAAATTCGGGGGGTGAACTCAAACCCTCCCGAAGGTTGTTTCAGATTTTTAATGACTAACTGGACCTTATCCTATTAAATAAACGTTAGTGAAAACAGAAGGGGCAATTAAAAAAATATATACTAGTAATAAGCATGTCAAATAAACAATGAAATCCTGGTGGCATGTAATCATGTCAAATAAACAATGAAAGCCTGGTGGCATGTAAGCATGTCAAATAAACAATGAAAGCCTGGTGGCATGTAAGCATGTCATATAAACAATGTAAGCCTGGTGGCATGTAAGCATGTCATATAAACAATGTAAGCCTGGTGGCGTGTCTAAACATTGGACCGACGATGCGACCTCGTATTATCCGATGGTTTGTTATTTTATTTCTTATTGATTTTATGTTTCATTGATATTGATTTGCTTATCGGATTGTGATTGTTTTTACAGCTTCCTCTATTTAGTATTTTATTTCACCTTTGTCATACGATATACGCACGGAATAATAAAAAAAAGATACACGCACGGAATGATGAAACAAAGATACACGCAAGCTTTAAATTAACCTTTAGTAATATCGATTAGAAGTGATATGTATGTTGTACTTGTCACACCATATTGTCATCGTTGTTCATAGCACCCATACTTCGTAGTTACAGGTATGTACTATTCCATTTCTTCACATTCCAGCAAACATTAAGTACCCTATGTTGCTAGTTTCTCTAGATTGTCCAATTTTCATTGCTCTTCAGTAGTCTTTTACGTTTATGATCATACTTTTTTTTTTTTTTTTTTTTTTTTTTTTTAATTTCAGATCATTTTATTCAAAAACCCTGCTATAAAATTACCCCATGTAGCCCAGGGGAGCTACATAGGGGCCCCTGTGGTTTACATAACTCATTTGACCAGTGAAAATATCAAATTGAGTAAAAAAAATACACTCCCTTTCATTCACAAAATGAAAATTACAAACATACATGTACATTTAATTTAACAACATATATATCATCATTTTGTCTTCTCGCAAAAGAGTTTGGGTTATCAATAAAAAAAAAAAAAAAAAAAAATTTATAACAAATATTACTGTAGCAAATAGAAAAACTAATTATAACGATTTGAGAACGGTATCACTAAATAAAGCTAACTGCAGTTACCTGATAAATCGAATACACCTTATTGTTTTGAGTGTAGTTTTACGACAGCAGCGTGGCTATTTATTCTTACATACATTTTCCTATTTTCATTCTTGGGACCTACAATTATCATCAGTTTGTGTTATTCATTCAAATGGAATTATAAGGAAAATGCAGTTGGATTAATAAATAACATATACACTATAGGGTTTGCATATTAACAGACAGCTTTGTAAGTAAGAAATAATCAATATATGTGTCAATACAACAATGTACTAGAAAGGAGTGTGTATCTGGTCATTTACAACACCGTGACGCAGATAAATTAATTCATATGGAAACAGTTAGATACAAAACATATTTGTCATTTCTGTATAGATATTATTTCCCGTTTTACTTTTGGCAAGAGAAAATATGAATGAAATTTCGCTTTTAATTAAGTTGATAATTTTCAATTTAGTAATTTTTTTCTTTTGGTATTTAGCAACATTTCGTTCTTTCCAAACCTTCCACTTTGTGGTTGTCAAAATCATATTGACTATTGCGTTAATTTGGTCGTCTCTGTGGCTTTTAACGTTTGTTTATAATGTATAAAAGTTGCAAGATGCCAAAAGAGGTAATCCGAAGCCGTAAATTGGAAACCAATGATCTACAAAGATTGAGCACCACAAACATCACAGAAAACCATGGAGTATATCAGGTCTAATCGGAAGGATTATCAGTTCCTTCCCCGTTTGTGCTACCCGCCGTGTCACTATTAAGCGACACGAACATCATGTCACATGGAAATCATGTTGAACATCAGTAAACGCAAATAACATTTTAAAAAAACATGAACTTCCGAAAAAAAGAAAGAAAACAAATGGGAGTAAAGAAGAATAGCAAATCGTATCGTAGTATATCACGGTCCTAAAACGTAAAGACATCGACACGTAATTTGACAAAATAAACAACACGAATCCTTCTAATACATGTACAGACTGGGGCGAACATATGTGCTCCGGAAGGGAATAAGGTCCTGTTCCACTACTGACCCCCGTCGTGTTACTATTGGTACAAACTTGATGAGTAGTTATATCGCACCATTTCTCATTACAGACTTCAATATGGTTTCAACTGTTATCATAGTTCTGATGTTTGTTGCTGTTGTTTACGGTCATGAATGTAAAGACTTCAAGTTGTCGGCTTCAGATCAGTCTGTAATTGCTATGATGAAACACTATCTACATACATCTAGGAAGACAGAGTGTTCTGATGGGAATCTGGGTAATACTGTCTATTCTGTATTTTGATCAAAAGCAAAAAACATGTAGATTCAAATTATATTCAAACGTATACAGTATATTCCCTTTGTTGTAGGTAAGTAAAGTACATTTTTTGTATACGATCATTCAGTGGCTTACTACTTTTTTCTACAGTTATTCATTGGAGATTTCATCATATTAATGAATTAAATTAAAAAAATTAATATTTTATTCTTCTACCTCTAAATAGCCCAAGATTTTCCAGTTTTCTATATGTTAGAAAACATATGTACTAGCAATGCATATTATATACAAAATCAATACCATATATATAATATTGTCTTTGTGTTTTGCTTGACAAGAAAATGTGATAGTTTTGATAGAAACGTTTGTAGCAAAAGTGAGATGTACATAACTGCCTGCAAAGTAGACTGCATGACTACATTGTATATTGGTAAAGATCTCGTCTTAGCAATTGTTTCTAATAAACATGTCTTCAAAATAACAGCAATGAAGTTGAAGTTCGATACCTTGACTTGGATAATATTACAATTATTAATCTTATGTGCTGCACCTGCAATATACATTTGTGCCTTTTAAGCTGTTTTTCTCTTTATAAAACAGATGCTGGAGTAACATACATCCGATGGGGAAAGAAAACTTGTCCAGAGGCTGCAGATCTTGTTTACTCAGGTATTGAATAAGTAATTTGAATAGAACTGATTTATTCTTCAAGTGAACATTACACACAAATAATGGTATAAATAATTATTGTGAAAATATTTAAAGATAAAATCATAATCTTCTTTATAAAATGTTACATTGTGAGAAAGGAATATTTGCTTATTTACTAGCATAATTATCTCTAAGAATTTCTTAATATTGGTAAGGTTAATTATTGAAGGTCAGGCAGGAGGTAACAGCCACTCTAGCAAAGGAGGTGGTAGTAACTACCTCTGTTTACCAAATGATCCTGATAATGGCAAACCATATTCATTTGCTAACGACGTGTTATATGGAGCTGAATATGAGACGGGTGGATCTTATAAAACCTCTGGACTTGGTGATAATTTACAAAATAAAGATGTCCCTTGTGCTGTATGCAGACGTAGAGGAACGTCTTCTGTTCTCATGATACCAGGTAAAACGTTTTTAATTTAAGGTGGTACCATACACTTCAGGTAAAATTGATCTGCTCGTTTAATTTTCTAATTTTTTTGGCAGTGTGTTTGAATATATCCACTGTAATAAATATCTACATTTTAGCAAATTCCAACCAACAGACTCAGAGTTATAAATTCACTAGCCACATAGCGGCTGTTCTCTCTGTGGCTTTGATCACCGAGATGCTTGAAATCTCCATACAAACATCATATGATCAAAACGTTCAACTGATTTTAAAGAGTTATCTCCCTGTAGTGTATGGTACCCCCTTAAATACATTGTTAATAACTACACAAAACACAATCTTCTTTTTTCTTTGCATAGCAAGAAAACCTTCCCGTCAATTTATGAAATCTCTCTGATATTCCGAACAAAACGACAAGAAGAAATAGTTATATTATTGACATGATGATTCTTAAAGTGTGATATTAAACAAGAAATAATGCTGATTATATTGTTAACCATTTAAATGGCCTTGTCGATGGCAACTATTGCTCACGATTATTATTGTTATGGTGGCACAATTTGAATGATTAAATATCACCAGAAAGGATAAAGTAAAAACGAAAATATATTTATTATTTCTTTTTTTATTGTCTTTTTGTTTTATTTCAGGTAAACAGACATGCTATAGCGGATGGAAGGCAGAATATACGGGGTTTCTGATGACTGAATACAAAGGTTATAACAACAAAGATTATGCTTGCGTGGACAAAGACGCTGAACCAATAGACAGTGACACATCAGATAAGAATGGAGCTCTATTTTATCCAGTGAGGACAACGTGTGGCAGCTTAAGATGCCCTCCATACAAGAATCACACAGAAATGTATTGTGTTGTATGCACAATATAAAATATTTATTTATATATAAATAAATTAAACAATTACAATTTCTTTATTTATATTAACATACTAGTAGAAAATCTAAATCTAAAAAACATCTTCCTTGGAAATAACATTAATAAACAATGAACACGTTTATATGTAAACATTACCTGGTCATAAAACTACACATACGACGATCAGTTAAATGAATGATTCGAAACCAAACAACAACAATACACATGCAAATATTTTACAAACAACAGAACAACAGCGAGAAGAAAACACACTGCACCAAAGACATGAGATAAAAACTAGTCAGTTTCCCCTTCTACGTGATGTATGCCACCTGTTGTGTACTGAACAAACATTCGAATGTTGTTGTACACTTAAATCTTGGTAGACACCACGACACATTTGATAGTAGTTCACTGTATATCTTGTATACTGAATCCAACATATAGCTATCATTCTACTAAGGTTGGCGTTAAGCACCAATCAATCAATCAATTAACATAATCCAAGAAAGTTAATCGAAAACAATGTTTGTATTTTGTCATCTGCCATATAATAAAAGGGTAGATATATAATATCCGAGTCCCCTTTGTCAGATTTTCAGATGTAATGTCTGTTTGTTTTTTATTTGTATTCGTTCCATTGTATCTGTGATAATACAATATATGTACAATAGTGTACACATATTTATATCATAATCCTTGAATTAAAACTTGCCGTTGGGTTGGGTTACGGAGTTTACCGCCACTTTCAAAAATATTACAGTTATATCGATGCAGTCAGTTTTATTGGTGGTGGAAACCGAAGTACCTGGATAAAACTACCGACCTGCAGAAAGTCACTGACAAACTGTATCACATAATGTTGTATCGAGTACACCTCGTCATGAGCGGTGTTCGAACTCACCTTAGTGGTGATATGCAATGACTTCATATAAATGTTATATATCTAACTACCATACGATCACAACCACGATGGCCCCATTGAATTTTAGAAGAGCAACAATCTTTACATAACGGTAATAACAAAATTACCGAACACCGAGCACATCTACCCCTATCATAATAATGTACATAAGGTGGGAGATACAAAAGCCGTAAAAAAATAGCAGAAAATACAAAGGAAAAGGGACAAAATGGCAAACAATACATTGCTCATGATATCAATGCCCACTTTCCCCCTATATGTTCTTGCTAAATTAAAAAAAGACATGAACTGAAAGAAAAAAATATATAACAGAACATAAAACCTCATGACGGCTGATGTATCTTTTTCATGATCAGTTTGTTCCATTCTTTGCAGACGAAGGACGTTTACGGTACATGATTAATAACAGATTCGGACACAACTGCAGATCTGAAATTCCGGAATATAATGTATATTTTTTAATTGTTTATTATAAAGATATTGTAACAGTTTTTCAAATGAAGGGATACCACTCGATAATTTAGAAGCCATTTTGTTTTAGCCATACATTTGTATGTACTAATAGTGCCGTATTACACCCCTGTAATACGGATGCTGTATTACACCTCATCATGATATGGACTCACATCAACCATCTGTATTACATATTTAAATCATACATATCGTAAGTAGATAGTGTCTATCGACCACTCATGTCAATATTGACTTTTTTTCTACCTGCGCCTACACCTCCAATACCGTAAATGTAGCTATTTCTTATTTATCAATATACCAAAAATATACATAGTTGCCTTTATTTGAGTAGTAATGTAATAGGGATTCTACAGTGGTTTAGTGGTTTTTGGATTGTGGTTGTGCATGGATGACTGCACAAGTGATATTGATTTCTGGATGGTTTATCGCGACCATCTGTCTTTTTATGAATGAAGTTATTTTAATGACGTATTGATCCGTTTTACGGTGACCATCTGTCTTTTTATGAATGAAATTAATTGAATGAAGTATTGATCCATTTTACTGTGACGAGCTATCAAATTATTATTAAGTATTGCATTCTATCTCCAAGTCAACTATGTAAAGCCTAAGTGTTTTCCAGAAAGAAACATTTCCCTGTTATTTATTCAACACACCATTCATAAAGAATCAGAAACCTTACAATCGTTGTAGATAGAGGACCTTCCTGCGAAAGCTATTTTTTAAAGTTCTCTCGGAATTAAATTGTACCTTTGGAAGATCTGTTTTGTAGGAGGTGATTGGGGAACTGATTGTTGTGAAATCATCTACCATCATACAATGGATATAGAAACTGACACAGCATCTAGAAATGCTTTTTCTTCATTTTTCACACAAGATAATCCATGCAAAAGTGAATATTTAACACCTATCTTTAAATCAAAACATCAGACTTTTTTTATTTCATTATAAAGAAAGAAACATTTCAAAACTGGTCCTCACAAATGATCCAAAAACCACTAGATCTTGCACGAAGCGGATTTGTTATTACGGTGTGGGTTATTGTACCACCTGTGTTTATTGTTGTGTGTCTTTAAAGGAATGGGATAGAGACGACTACATTGAAACCAAACAATTGAAATGGGAACCGACGTGTTTGCATGCAAAGATGGTTTCAAGTAAAAGCAGTGATTGTGACCTATTATGTTGCTAAAATGGTTGTCTGTTTCTCAAGAGAACAACATCTGTATTAACCATCAATGGAAAATAGGTGACGTCATAAATTATATAAAATCTTTATACCATTGTTAGCTATCCATCAAAAGGGTTAAAGACATCGAACATTAAACATCTCTTCTGAAGAAGTGAAAACGCAAAGCTTATTAATGAACATATATTCTTTCATATTTGCAAGGAAAATAAGAGAGGAGTTAGCTGATGTCGCTAAAGCCAATTGTTATGGTTGTGAAATAGATCATCCAAGTCAGACACACCATTCCTGTCTCATGATGTCAGAAATAGAACATTTATATAGCTATAGCCACGAGGCAGCTGAAAAAGTCAATACTAGAGACGTTTTGTGTTTGTGGAAAGAGGAAATGAAAATATGTGACTTATCTGAAGAGACAAAAAACAATTTCTGTGTCTTATTTGAGAGCAATGATTTTCTTGAAAAAAAACTGTCCCTCCTCAAATAAATTGCAATCCATGGTGGAGCTACTCATTTTTATTAGAAGACCGTTTTTTATAGGAGTGACAATAATATATGACTGTATATAATGTTTCCGGGACCTTACATGTTCATTCAGGACTGATATTCTGTTGCATATGCATCATTTCTTCGAATGGTAGTATCATTTTTAGCTAAAAAATTTCAGCATATGTCTTTTGTTATTAATGTTGATGAAGAACAAAATAAAGCTCACATATCAATAACTCTAGTCGTTTTCTCTGTTCGGGGGTCTGGGTGGCTCAATGCGTTATATCCTACCCGGCTTTGTAAATTACCAAAAAAGTGTGCACTCGACTCGCAACCGCAAGTGATCAAGTTTAGCAGTTGCATGTCCATGGTCGGTGATTCTCTCCGCGTACTCCGGCTTCCTCCACCACTAAATCTGCTCGCCACGATATAGCCGAAATATTGATGAAAGTGGCGCTAAGACACCAAAATATCGATCAAATCGTTCTCTCTGTTAAAGTAAGTTGTGTTTGTTTCTGTTTTTGTAAAAGAGTCTTGTGTTTTCTTTTTAGTTTGAAACATGGTTAAAAGAAAAAGAAACATAAACAAGTCACTGGAAGGACAATATTTCAAAAGCTGGTGCATTGCTAAGTTCTGACAAACTATGAAGAGTTTTAAATTCCAAGGGAAAAACACACATTGGACAACACACTCCGTAAATGGTTACAAAATCAAGATAGTTACAGTCTGCAAAAGCCTGTTCGTCGTTCATTTAAACGTGCAAGAGTCATTGTCTCTGGGTTAAATGATCAATTTGATGCTGATTTAGCCGACGTGTCAAACATATCCAAGGAAAACGATGGCATGAAATATCTGCTTTTTGTCATAGATATATCTTCAAGATATCTTTGGATTGAACCCCTGAAAAATAAAACAGAAAAAGAAGTTGTAAATGGCTTGAAAACAATATTTAGCAAAGGACGAACATGTAGAACGTTTCAAGTAGACCGTGGAAAAGAGTTCTCTAATTCACATGTTATGAATTACTTAAAAGGCGAGGGTGTATATTTTTGCAGTACACAAAACTCGGATACGAAAGCCAATTATGCGAAAGAGTCATTCAAACCATTAAAAATATGATGTATCGCTTTTCTACGAAAGAAATCATCGTCATCTAGAGAAATTACAAGATATCGTAAAGACATATAGCGCAACACCGCATCGAAGTTTAAATAACATTGCTCCAAAAGATGTCAACAATGGAAATGAAACATCTTTATGGGCATTCATGTCTCTCAAACCCAAAAAAGTAACTACAAAAAAGAAACCAAAATTCCATTTTAAGATTAATGATTACGTTCGGATTTCACATAAGAGTATGATATTCGATAGATCCTACAATGAACATTTCACTCAAGAAATTTGTAAAGTACGTCAAAGATTTCGAATGCAGAGGATTTGTATGTAAAAATTAAAAGATTTTATAAACGAAGACATCAAGGGAAATTTCTATGCAAGTGAATTACAAAAAGTCAATAAAAATTAATCGTAAGCGCAAGACGGGTGGGGAAGTACAGTTGTTTGTTAAATTCGAAGGATGGCCCGATAAATATAAGCAATGGATATCAGAACAATATCTCAAGGGTAAAAACCATTTACAAGGGTAAAGATGAGTATTTACGTAACGATGAGAAGTGATCAATGTTTAGATTATTTCAACTTAAACACACCCTATAAATTTAAATCACGCTTAATAAATCCACTGATCTTAAACGGTTTGTGGAAAGTGGCTTTAGTAGAGGCGGACATTACGACAAATTATTCGAGAGAAGATTCCTTATACTTACATTCCAGTGTGCGTGAGGAATCCATCGTAGATGTTTTAGAGAAATCGTTACTTCGTCGTCTGACTTCGACCTCCATTGGTTATTGGGTTACTATATTCGATTCACCTCATTACCACCCTATAAAGACAAACATAGATTACGACATAGAGATATATATGACAACCGAAAAGGATCAATTAGCGTCATTCTTAAATAATACATCAACGGTGACACTTCATGTTAAATCGTTTCCATTTTCTTAAAAGATGGATGTTACTAAAATGTACATTCCCAACCCTGAAAAATGGTTAAACATTTATAAGAATAAATCAACGGGAAAAATGGATGCACACTCTATACGTCAACACGGAGGAAACACTCAAATAGGTGGATCACTGATGAGTCAAAGTAAATCAGATGTGGTGCCAATCGAATCGTCAAAACCTATACCAGAACAAAAAAGCACGAATAATTTGAGATTAGAAATGGTTGCTCCTTCTAAGCAAGCAGTTGACGAAGCAAAAACTGTTGTTCGTCGAGTTCGAAAACAAATAAAAAAAACGGGCAAAAGTAAAGAGAAACACTAGTCTTAAAAGACGTTGAACGAGAAGGTTGTCAAAAAAAACTTCTCGTCGTAGAACAAGTCAAAAACGAACAAAACCAGCGAAACGCATATAAAGAAAAATTAAATGACAACCAAAACGGACTAAAAAGAAAAGTAAATCCAAGAAAAGTACTTCGATAAGAGACATATTTTCATAATAATGGCCGCTTTAACCATGATAGATTTTAATGAAGCACAACCAAGTGTACTCGATCTTTTTAACATGCCCCCCGTTCAAACAGCCTGCGACAAAGTGTATTATCAGGAAGTCAGATCAAATTCACAGAGGAGCTAACACACCCATTGAATGTATGATAACTGGTCAAAATGTAATGGAATATGTAGATTTACAATAAGCGAAATTGTATGTAAAGTGTAAAATACAACTTGGAGATGGTTCACCTTTGACTGCAGATGAATCGGTTGGACCCGTAAAGTTGGTTCTACAGTCACAGTTTGCACAGGTTGACATTACCATACAAGGAAAACTTATTACGTCAGCCACTAGTCATTATCCATATAAGGCTTACATTCAAACATTGTTATTTTACGGTTTTGAAGCTAAGTAATCGCAACTCACGTCACAACTATAGGAGAAAGATTTGGCAAGTCAATTCAACGATGTAGATCCAGAGAGTACTAACAACACTGGTATTTTCAAAAGGTCCTTATACTTTAAAGAATCCAAAACAGTTGATATGGAAGGTCCATTATATCACGACCTTTGTGTGTCGAGATTCGTCTTGAATCAAGTAGCTATCAACGTAAAACTGTATCATTCAAGACCGGAATTCAATCTCCTAGCGAAACTAGTGTCACCCAACCTACAAATACATATATAAGACATTGTGTTAGAAGTGTGTAAAGTTCTCGTTTCACCTGCAGTTATAGTGGCTTAATCGCAAATGTTACAATCTACAATCTACAAATGCTTTGTATCCGTTCACAAAGACACAGATTACACCCATCAACATGACAGCATTTTTAATGGAATGGTTCCCAGTTGATTCGTCATAGGATGTGTAAACTCCAAAGCAGTAGCTGGAAGTAATAAGTTGAATCCATTTAATTTCGAACACTTCAATCTTAATCAAATATGTCTCATTGTCGATAACGTTCTTGTATCTGGCAATGTCATGAAGTTTAACTTTGATGGAAGTCATGGACGGACAACAATTCCTGCCTTTAATAGCCTCTTCAGCGCCACTAGCAAAAGTCGGCGAGACGCATTAAATGATATAGACCGTACGTCGTATGCGGATGGCAACAGTCTATATTGTTTTGAAATAGAACCTAATTTCGGAGACAATGACAATTACATCAGCTTCCTTAAACAGGGTAACGTTCATGTGGAAGCACAGTTCGGCAAACCCTTAAAAAATCCATGTACCTGTATCATATATAGTGAAATGCCAGGACTGTTGCAGATTAGTGAAGCAAGAGCCGTTATCGTAGAATGAATACGGAACAGTTAAAGTGTGCCATCTCGTGTGATCAAAACATGAAAGAAACTATTATTGGTCTATATGCTTCTAACACTATGCCCACCACATTGCCATCTCCTCTTTTCGGTTTGATCGTTAACACAGATCCAAAACATCATACATGTCGTCATTGGGTGGCATTCTTTGTAGAAGAGAAGGACACGCTAAAATGTTATGATTCGTATGGAGCCTCACCCGCTGATTATTCCATTCGCATGAAATTGTTCATGAAGCGATTTAAGCACGTCATAATCAATGGAAAACCTATCCAAAGTAATCAAACAAACGTGTGTGGTCAACATGTGTTGTTTTTTCTTATGTGTAGAGTAAGAGGATATACTATGAGAGACATAACAGATCAGTTTACATTGCACTTTTTATCAAATGATGAATTTATATATAATTTCATTGATGTACGATTTTATTGTTGTATGAGACTTAATGTAAATAATGAATAATCTTGTTCTTGTCATGACTTGCTTATGTAATAAAGTAGTTGTATGAATATTATAATTCATCCTTATTATTGTTGCTCTCTTTATTAAAATTCGACCTTTTTCTTCATTCCCCCTCAACTCATTTTCTTTCACGTCGTCTACTTGTGCAGTCACATCATGGATTAGTGGTGGAAACGTGAAAGTTTATTAAAATTCGAATCTCCCACAAGCATATTTCTTGTCGTTCCCAGTTCTAGTGGGAAAACAGTGTTGACTAAAAATATTTTGAGACATTCAGATGGAATGTTTAGAATACCTCCTTCCAAAATATTTTATTGTTATTCCATATGTCAAAATTTATATTCGGACATGCAAAACGAAATAAGTAGCATTCACTTCCATAAAGATCTCCCTTCTATGGAAATGGTAACGGGATGGGGGTCACTAACGGGACATAACTTTTTGGTGTTGGATGATTTGATGACGGAAACGGCGCACAGTTCAGAAATTGTTCATTTAATGAGTATGCAATCGCATCAGCATCAAATTACCGTTATTCACATTCTGCAAAACGTATTTCATCAAGGATAATCCATGCGAAGCGCATCGGTTAATGCACATTATTTCATCTTGATGAATAACAAAAGGGATAAAAAAAATTAAATCCTAACCTTAGGAAAGCAAATTTTCCCCGAGAAAACGAAGTATTTCTTGGACAGCTTTGACAAAAGTACTTCTTTTGACTTTGGTTACCTCTTAGTTGATATCTTCCCCAGCAGTCCTAGCATATATCAGTTGCGAACCAACATTCTACCAGGACAGTCGACTATCGTCTACGAGCTTGGTGGAAAATTTGGCAGTTAGATTTTTGATTTCTAATGTAAGTTGATCTGAAAGAGCTTTGTGAGCTACCGTCTAGATCTGTTGTGACAGACAATCAATCAAAAGCCTTGAGGAATTTTGAAGATGTCCGTGTAATTTTAGATTGCACAGAGATTTTTATGCAAAACCCATCCAAATTACATGCAAAGAAACAGGTATATTCAAATTATAAACATCATAATACATTCAAGTTTCTGGTTGGGATCAGGCCACAGATGGGAATAACATATGTGAGCAGAATGCATGATGGTACATCGGATAAATTTATCAACTCTGATTTAGAGGATCTACTCCAAAATTTAGAGAGCAGTAAAGGTACAGTTATGGCTGATAACGGGTTTTAAATAAGTGGAATATTACACGACATGGGTGTCAAGCTTCACATGCTTTATTCGATCTCTTAAAAAGTGTATATTCCGATACCAAGATATTGTCGAAAAATATTCTTTCTCTGCAGAGACCATAATAGACGATTGATTTTCATAAAGTAAATATGAACAATGTATAAAGATAAGGATTAAGTAATGGTGGTTTAGACATGACGTCATTCAACATCTTATTTCAAATCATATTGTGTAAGAAGATGACCGTTTAGTAAAACCGTTCTGCAGAGACGACAATAAACGATGGATTTCCATAAAGTACTGCGTTGACTACTATTATACCTAATTTGTCCCAGTATTGTTAAAGATGTTGTTATAGTGACAACCGGAATCTTTTATCCGTAATGAAAGCGGGAGGTTTGGCGCCGTAACGTCTGATTCAACTCACCATTTCTTTGGAAATGCCTGTACCAAGTCAGGGCCATTGCGGTTTCCCAGTTTTCCGGTTGTTGACTGATTTTGTCTGTTTTTTGACTTATGAATTTTGCCTTTCCCTTTGGAAGATTGCTCAGTGTTCGGTAATTTTGTGATTACCCTTATTTATGCCGTCATTTAAGTGGACAGAGAGAACACAACTGACAAGTTCAGAGACTATTAGGTCTGAGAACATTTCCAAAGTAAGAATCCATGTTGAAAGAGCAATCCAGAGAATCAAAACATTCCACATATTAGATGGTGAGGTCAAATTATCCATGAAGGATATTGCAGAAGAAATATTTACAGTCTGTGCTTATTTGGTGAATTTCCAAAGCCCTATTGTCAAAAAGTAGTAATACAATATACATGTATTAATGAACAGCTTTGCAATGTGCATCATGATATAAGCTACTGTCACAGAAAATGTAAATATTTACTGATCGATGTAGATATGTATCAGCTATACCAAATTGATTCATAGTTTTCACGTTTTTGATTAAGGAAAATGTGTATGGGCAAGCTATGTTAAAGTCTTGATTTTTTCAAGACTACAAAGGCAATGTGGCATTCCAAATGTGTTTCATTAATTATTACCATTAGGACAAAACATCTTAATTTTTAGAACTTGTTAATACAAAAAATGTATTCATGAAAGCTTATAAATTTGGGGCTGCGAAATCCAAAGAACTCATGATCAATCAGGTAGCTTCTTACAAAAACCCATTTGTTATTTTTAACATGTCACTATTTGGGTCAACTGGCCTACACTTAAGGCAAACATAAATCCTGATTTCATAGTTGTTGTAGAGCCTCATAAATCCCTCACAAAACCAATGGTATCTGGTATATTTCTGCAACGAAAGGTTTGCACCACAAACCAACATCCGATCTGTCACTTTTGAGTAAGTTGGACTCTTGTGATACTTACTATAAGCAGCACAGCCTAAATTCCTGCTATTGGTAACCTCATTATCCTTTATTGTACTTTCATTTTGCTCATTGTCTGCAAATTAAAAGGACATAAAACAAATCGAACTAAAAACCTGCATATTTATACAAGTAACTACAATCAAAGTTTCAAGCTTAAATTTCTCAGGAAATGCCAGGTCAGGGCCATAATGGTTTTCACAGTAATTCCAATTGTGCAATCTTGATTTTGTCTGGGTTTTTTTGGATGTTGGCTGTTTACCTTCCCTTTGGACAATTGACTTAGTATTCAGTAATTTTGTAATTACCATCAATTCTTGCGTAAGGAGTTAAAGATGTAACTACAATTATTGATTTTGCTCCGGTGTCTAGATCTCACACCCCACCAATACAGGATTAGTAAGAAAAACAAATAAGAGTGGATAAAAGAAATGGTAGCTCACAGGCTCTTTGTATCATTTTACTTAACCGAGGATGAGTTTGAAAGACTGTCATCAAGGTCTTCCTTCTTTTCCTCAGTTGTTTCATCAAAGTAAGTCACAGTGTCAGCATTCTCAGAGATGTTCGAGTCCAGCTGTTTTTTCATGTGTTCTGTAAGTATTTCTCTAACACCAATGGTTTCAAAGAATTGCTTAAATTTTGGTAGCATTGACTTACACCAGTATTGATCATCAAATTGTATTGGTAGATCTATAAAGCCTAATTTGGACCAAATAATTAAAGTGGCACCTTTTTCCTCGCTACATGATACCTGTGTCATCCCTTGTTCATAGTATCCATATCTATGGGTGCATACTAGTTCTAATTTACCATTTATTCTAATCTTAACGTAATCATTTTTCCTCTCTAAAACAGCCTGCTTTGATTCCATGCACCTTGCATTGTAAGGACACTTAACTTCAATAATATTATAGCCAGGACAATTGCAGCTAATAATCACATCAGCTGATGCCGTTATATATGGGTACTTTCTATGTGTCACTAAGCCAGGTGTAACCATTTCAACTGCTCTATTTTTTTCCTCAAGCTTTCTCAAAAAACGTGAAAGAACAGTAGCTTCATGCTTTAAGCCCTATTGTATAGCTGGTAAAGTTGAAATATCTTTGTTTTTATACATCATGATGTCACAAAGAAGTGATCTGCTTGGTTGATTTACACTGCTATTTACTAGCTGTTATTGTTCCTGGAAATACATGTGAAAAACTACTTTCATAATTTCATTCTCTTAATTTTGTTCATTAAACAAATAGATGTTATTGCCAGACAAAATCCTTTCTCCAAAGAACAGGCTATTGATGTAATATATATTTTGCTATTTTTCTCCCAATAATCTTAAGATGAGGCAAAGCTTAATTGCATTTATGTTTCTGGTGGAGGCACAGAATAATTTCCTCCGTTTGCACCACTATATAAATACCTCTGCTGGTGGACTGTTATTATTTGTCACCGACGGTATGACGTATGGGTAACTTAGTCGATGCTACGCTATCATGTTTACATCCTTTTGTTTACCTGCTACCAACAACTTTAAGTTAATTGATTTGTCGGTGTGTTGAATATGAGTGTACCTGAAGAAATTTAACTAAGAAAAGTGCCGTGCGCACTAAACTAGACATCTACGGTTTTCTCAGAATAAAAACGACAATTTAGCAAACATAAATTATCAACACACGTCAGTCACTCAGTGCGTATTCATCTCTCTATAGTCTGTCGAGTGGGTAACATCAGGTGTAATCATGAACAAAATCAGAATTCACACAATCTGGATAAAGGGATAGACCAGGGATGTAGCTTCAATATAATTTATTCCAGATTTAGGGGAAAGCTTAAGTGTATGTTTTGTAGATCGTTGTTTGTCCTTTTGTCCTTTATCTGTTGGCCAATGTTTTGTCTGCCTTTCTCCGCCTTACGGATTCTGATTATCTCTTTGGTATCTTCAAACTCTTCTTAATTTCCTGAAGCAAAATATGTGCTCGTAAAATAGACATACATTTTTGGATATCGTTATAAGATCACGAGACTTGTTCTGATATTTACGTTACATCTTGCACAAAACCAGAATATTACTCACTAGATATTAAATACCCATAAACTGATAAAAATGTAACATTAGATATTCTGATTATCACATGTTATCAAATGTTGTTATGGAGATTTGACCAATAACGACATCCATCAAATTTTTCGGTATTCAGATAAGAAAAATGTGAGATCAGAAACAAGGAACTGGGTTTGACATTTTGATACATGTTAAACAGCATTTTGTTTTTGTTTGTTTGCTTATTTGACGCCCAGTGACAAATATATTTATACATATTAAGGACGAGAACAAGTCTATCAGAAATGAAGAGTGGCGAACTTGTTAACAAGACCAATGGTGATAAACCTAGATGTTTTCAACTTATAGTTCTAATGATTTTAGCAACAATAGTTTTCACGAAACTTTCCAAGGGAGGATATGCTTCTTCCGAAGTCATCATTTCCTTTCGACCAAACCAAAAGGATAGTGTGTCTTAATGTCCAAAACATTTGTATAGCTTGACGTTTACTGTAAACGGTATTTCCTGTTATTTAGGGTTCAAGTTCACGCATGACCTTTGACCTGGAAGCAATTTTCTAGGTGATATTGTTTAACCACAGGTCCCTACGACTTATGGTTTTCCAGTTTTGACGATTAAGAGAGTTGGTCAAGATTTGGGCGGAGTTATCGACGTTAAATTGTTTCGAACAAAGCATAGCAAAGTTTCTGACTTAGGTCTCGAACTTTTTCCCCTCATAATGTTTGCTCTACATTGATATGCTTGCAGACTTATAATGATGATTACTATATGTGGAACCGTAGATCTTACCAATATTCTTATTCACCGTAAAGCTACAAATTTCATTCGCTTTAAAACTTGTAGAAGTACAACTCCAATTGAGGTCTTGCCTTTCCGGTAATATAAACTCATGTGTAGAGTTTGCAGAGTGAATACATTGATATCGTTGGGTTGATTACATATTTGTCTGCAGCTTTCCATACCTTCTCGCCGACTTGTTCCTGTATTCGTATGAAGCAGACTTCATAGATGGGTTTCTCAAGAAAACCGAAAAGAAGCTAGTCCGATCCTTTAATTTCACGTTCCACTATATAGGTGATGTCCTTTCACTAAATAATTCTAGGTTTGGTGACTTCGGTAATCGGTATCTATCCAATTGAGCTTAAAATAAAGGATACCACAGATACAGACAGGTCTGCTTCATACATTGACCTACGCCTTGAAATTGACAGTGAGAGGCGGTTAAAAAGGAATTTTTTCAACAAAAGAGGTGATTGCAATTTTCCTATTGTGAACTTTCCATTTATATGTAGAAACATTCCAGCAATACCCGCATATGGAGTATATATCCCTCAGTTGATACGATATTCCAGAGCGTGTGGCTCCTATCAGGATATCCCTGATATAGGGTTGCTGACGGGGAAGCTACCTATCCAAGGGTTCTTCTTGGTTAAGTTGAAGTCCTTTTTCTTTTGGCCATTGTTTTGTGTGTTCTTCTTCGTTTTACGGATTCTCATTACCCCTTTGGTATCTTCAAACTCTTCTTTGAATATATTTACGTCCTTTAATTTCTTGATGATATGTTGACATTTATGATGTTTAAAATGAAATTCGAAAAGTGACGGGAAACATAATAGTCGGACCTAAAAACAATAACGAGAAGGTGAAATGTATATTACCATGTGTCATTGACTACATACATAAATGTCATATAAAGTTTGTATAAGTCATTTAGTGTTTTTAAAACATCTGTCTTGACAACAGAAGCATATTAGTATTTGCTTATATAAATAAGATATGGGATCATACACTGGTCTAATTAATATATCAAATCTTAGTGCAACATACACGATGGTAGCAATTATAAAACAAATATACAAAGGGAAAGGAAATAATTCAGCTACTAAGTTGTGTGGGGTTGAGACCTTTCGTAGTTTTTAACTTTTTGGAGTGAATATATTGAGCCGAAACTAGCTCAACCACTGTTCTTAGCTCTGATGTATGTTGATGACAGTAGTGAGTATGAACCTTATATGTCCTGCTAAATGTGTTGTTTATGACAGTAGTGAGCATAAACCGTGTATGCCTGGCTAAATGTCTAGTTTATGACTAGTGAACATAAACCTTATATTCCTGGCTAGATGTCTCGTGTTTGCCAGTAGTGAGTATATGTCTGTCTAAATGTCTGGTTTATGACGCTAGTGTGGATGAACCGTATATGCCTGGCTAAATATTGGATTTATGACAGTAGTGAGTATAAACGGTATATGTCTGGCTATATGTCAGGTTGATGTCAGGAGCGAGGATGAACCGTATATGCCTGGTGAAATGACTTTCTGATGACAGTATATGCCTGGCTTAATGTCTTGTTTATATCAGTAGTGAGAATAAACCGTCTATGACTGGCTAAATGTCTGGTGCATGACAGTGGTGAGCATAAACCGTATATGCCAGGCTAAATGTCTGGTTGATGACTGTAGTGAGTATGAATCATATATGTTTGATTATATTTGTAGTTTATGACAGCAGTGAGTATAAACCGTTTATATATGGCCAATTATCTGGATGATGTCAGTAGTGAGCATAAACTGTATATGTCTGACTAAGTGTCCAGTTTATGATAGTAGTGAGCATAAACCGTATATGTCTGGCTAAATGTCTGCTTTATAACAGTAGTGAGCATAAACCGTATATCTATGGCTAAATGTCTGGTTGATGTCAGTAGTGAGCATAAACTGTATATGTCTGACTAAATGTCCGGTTTATGATAGTAGTGAGCATCAACCGTATATGCCTGGCTAAATGTCTGGTTATTGACAGTAGTGATCATAAACCGTATATGTCTAACTAAATGTCTGGTATATGACAGTAGTGAGCAAATACCGTATATGTCTGGCTAAATGTCTTGTTTATGTCAGTAGTTATCATAAGTCTTATATGCCTCGCTAAATGTCTGGTTTATGACAGTAGTGAGTATAAACCGTATATTCCTGGCTAGATATCTGGTTTATGTCAGTAGTGAATATAATCCATATATATCTGGCTAAATCTCTGGTTTATGACAGTAGTGAATATAAACCGTATATGCCTGGCTAAATGTCTGGTTTATGTCAGAAGTGACCATAATACGTATGTGCCTGGCTAAATGTCTGGTTTATGACAGTAGTGAGTATAAACCGTATATATCTGGCTAAATGTCTGGTTTAAGACAGTAGTGAGTATGAACCGTATATGTCTGGCTAAGTGTCTGGTTGATGATAGTAATAAGCATCAACCGTATTTGCCTGTCTAGATGTCTGGTTTATGTCTGTATTGAGCATAAACCGCATA
Source organism: Bathymodiolus septemdierum (assembly GCA_963383655.1). Lineage (NCBI taxonomy): Eukaryota > Metazoa > Mollusca > Bivalvia > Mytilida > Modiolidae > Bathymodiolus > Bathymodiolus septemdierum. Next base: position 111,554,437 of record OY726518.1, on the reverse strand, counting down.
TGCCTGGCTAAATGTCTGCTTTATAACAGTAGTGAGCATAAACCGTATATCTATGGCTAAATGTCTGGTTGATGTCAGTAGTGAGCATAAACTGTATATGTCTGACTAAATGTTCGGTTTATGATAGTAGTGAGCATCAACCGTATATGCCTGGCTAAATGTCTGGTTATTGACAGTAGTGAGCATAAACCGTATATGTCTAACTAAATGTCTGGTATATGACAGTAGTGAGCAAATACCGTATATGTCTGGCTAAATGTCTTGTTTATGTCAGTAGTTATCATAAACCTTATATGCCTGGCTAAATTTCTGATTTATGACAGTAGTGAGTATAAACCGTATATTCCTGGCTAGATATCTGGTTTATGTCAGTGGTGAATATAATCCATATATGTCTGGCTAAATCTCTGGTTTATGACAGTAGTGAATATAAACCGTATATGCCTGGTTAAATGTCTGGTTTATGTCAGAAGTGACCATAATGCGTATGTGCCTGGCTGAATGTCTGGTTTATAACAGTAGTGAGCATAAACCGTATATACCTGGCTAATTGTCTGGTTTATGACAGTAGTGAGTATGAACCGTATATACCTGGCTAAATGTCTGGTTTGTGACAGTAGTGAGCATAACCCGTATATGCCTGGCTAAATGTCTGGTTTATGACAGTAGTGAGTATGAACCGTATATGTCTGGCTAAGTGTCTGGTTGATGACAGTAATAATCATCAACCTTATTTGCCTGTCTAGATGTCTGGTTTATGTCTGTAGTGAGCATAAACCGCATATGCCTGGCTAAATGTCCGCTTTATAACAGTAGTGAGCATAAACCGTATATGTCTAGCTAAATGTCTGGTTTTTAACAGTAGTGAGAATAAACCGTATATACCTGGCTAATTTTCTGGTTTATGACTGTAGTGAGCATAAACCGTATATGTCTAGCTAAATGTCTGGTTTTTGACTGTAGTGAGAATAAACCGTATATGCCTGGGTAAATGTCTTGTTAAGACAGTAGTGAGTATGAACGTATATGTCTGGTTAAATGTCTGGTGTATGTCAGTAGTGATCATAATACGTATGCGCCTGGCTAAATGTCTGGTTTATGACAGTAGCGAGCATAAACCGTATATGCCTGGCTAAATGTCTGGTTTATGACAGTAGTGAGTATAAACCGCATATACTTGGCTAAATGTCTGGTTTATGACAGTAGTGAGTATGAACGTATATGTCTGGCTAAATGTCTGGTGTATGTCTGTAGTGAGTATACATCTTATATGTCTGGCAAGATGTCTGGTTTATGACAGTAGTGAGCAAACACGTGTATGTCTGACTAAATGTCTGGTTTATGTCAATAGTGAGTGTAAACTGTATATGCCTGGCTAGATGTCTGGTTTATGACAGTAGTGAGTTTGAACTGTATATGCCTGGCTAAATGTCTGGTTTATGTCAGTAGTGAGTATACACTGTATATGTCTGGCTGAATGTCTTGTTTATGTCAGTAGTGAGCACAAATCGCATACGTCTGACTAAATGTATGGTTTATGACAGTAGTGAGTTAAAAACCGCATATGCCTTGCTAAATGTCTGGTTTATGACAGTAGTGAGTATATACCGTATATATCTGGCTAAATGTCTGGTTTATGTCAGTATCAAACATGTAGATTTAGTGAGTACGTCTCATTTCTGGTTACCACTTTGGCATCTTCAAGCTTTTCTTCTTCTGTAATAATCTTCATCAAGTAAGCTCAAAGATTGCGAATCCAAATAATTTCATTTTTCTTTGGTTCAAGAATAACAAAGGGTCTAACAGGAAGATATTATTGTTGGTTTTTGTGTTTTATTTTTCATACATGTTTTCTGTGTTTCATTGTGCTTCATTATTAGTCGGTTACCGTTAGCACATATCACTAACGGTAATGATCAGAGGTTATTATTTGGCAATTTGCATGTCACACCCAATATTAACCCGAGACACATATATTAACCAGAGGTCCGAAAGAAAGAGGGCTAATATGGGAGTATATGCTTGATATGGAGTGTGATATGAAAATTGACATATTATAATTTATTTATCAACTTTCATCTTTATTGAATAAACTCAGGTGCAGCAGACTGCGCTACAGGAGCATCAATTATTTACAAATCATTATTAAAAGATACCAGAATGAGTAGATACTCTATTCGTATTACACAAAGATATATGATAGATGATACACAAATCACTACGATCAGAGGTTATGACTTGTGTCTACTCGACTCATACTATATGTAATACCATATGTGCTTTGTATAATGATATATTTTAAAGTGGATTACGAATACATTATATCCCAAATAGTGGAAATATTTGAAAGATGTGCATTAAAGATTACAAAAAGAGGAACAATAACAGGTGAGTAAGAACTTGTGTATTTCCTATTTTCAACATTGAATTTTTTTTATCTTCACAATGACAGCTAATACAATAATTTGGCATGTACTTAGTTCGGATGTCCTTCAATAACTCACAACAAAAACATAATGGAATTCCTTTCCAATGCATCGATTACACAGATTGCATAATCTTTCATCCCTAGGAATCGCTATCCAACGCGCCGTCTCAATTGGTAATTTTATATTACTAGTTCTTTATTTACAAACAGTGTTTCAATAGTATCATATACAAATGTACTTCCAATACCATTAAAAGACATATGTTATTTTGAGGAAATGTTCTGCTACCTATAAATAAATAGCATAACTATTGATGCAAAGCAATAACAGTGATATTGGTTTTTTTTTAGATAATCAAATTGCAATTTATTCTTAAGAAAATCAAATCGTGAAGAAGTCAGGGTCCTTTAAACAAATAATTTAAATATTTGACAGAATTTTAAGAACTGTCTTTAATGTTAATATTGAACAAATAAATATACTTTTTCAATTTATTAACAATTTGCATACTGGAGCAATCATTATCTCAAACAGGAATGTGAGGTATCGGAAATCCTTAATGAAGAAAAAATAAAACCTCAAAGGAATTTTCCCAAAATGTGGGGGTAAAAATGTAGACTTGATTTAGGTCTGTCTTATTCAGAATCAATTATGTGTGTGCGTTTGATTATCATTGTCATGGTGATTCATCATTTTCTTATATTGGGCTTAGTGGTGCTATGAAACATGCATTAATACCCTCTTTTTAAAAACATTGCTCATGATTGCAATGCCCACTTTCCCCCTATATGTTCTTGCTAAATTAAAAAAAGACATGAACTCAAAGAAAAAAATATATAACCGAACATAAAACCTCATGACGGCTGATGTATCTTTTTCATGATCAGTTTGTTCCATTCGTTGCAGACGAAGGACCTTCACGGTACATGATTAATAACAGATTCGGACACAACTGCAGATCTAAAATTCCGGAATATAATGTATATTTTTTAATTGTTTATTATAAAGATATCGTAACGGTTTTTCAAATGAAGGGATACAACTCGATAATTTAGAAGCTATTTTGTTTTAGCCATACATTTGTATGTACTAATAGTGCCGTATTACACCCCTGTAATACGGATGCTGTATTACACCTCATCACATCAACCATCTGTATTACATATCTAAATCATACATATCGTAAGTAGATAGTGTCTATCGACCACTCATGTCAATATTGACTTTTTTTTTCTACCTGCGCCTACACCTCCAATACCGTAAATGTAGCTATTTCTTATTTATCAATTTACCAAAAATATACATAGTTGCCTCTATATGAGTAGTAATGTAATAGGGATTCTGCAGACAGTGGTTTAGTGGTTTTTGGATTGTGGTTGTGCATGGATGACACCACAAGTGATATTGATTTCTGGATGATTTATCGCGACCATCTGTCTTTTTATGAATGAAGTTATTTTAATGACGTATTGATCCGTTTTACGGTGACCATCTGTCTTTTGATGAATGAAATTATTTGAATGAAGTATTGATCCATTTCACTGTGACGAGCTATCAAATTATTATTAAGTATCGCATGCTATCTCCAAGTCAACTATGTAAAGCCTAAGTGTTTTCCAGAAAGAAACATTTCCCTGTTATTTATTCAACACACCATTCATAAAGAATCAGAAACCTTACAATCGTTGTAGATAGAGGACCTTCCTACGAAAGCTATTTTTCAAAGTTCTCTCAGAATTAAATTGGACTTTTGGAAGATCTGTTTTGTAGGAGGTGATTGGGGAACTGATTGTTGTGAAATCATCTACCATCATACCATGGATATAGAAACTGACACAGCATCTAGAAATGCTTTTTCCTCGTTTTTCACACAAGATAATCCATGCAAAAGTGAATATTTAACACCTATCTTTAAATCAAAACATCAGACTTTTCTTTATTTCATTAAAAAGAAAGAAACATTTCAAAACTGGCCCTCACAAATGGTCCAAAAACCACTAGATCTTGCACGAAGCGGTTTTGTTATTCCGGTGTGGGTGATTGTACCACCTGTGTTTATTGTTGTGTGTCTTTAAAGGAATGGGATAGAGACGACTACATTGAAACCAAACATTTGAAATGAGAACCGACGTGTTTGTATGCAAAGACGGTTTCAAGTAAAAGCAGTGATTGTGACCTATTATGTTGCTAAAATGGTTGTCTGTTTCTCAAGAGAACAACATTTGTATTAACCATCAATGGAAAATAGGTGACGTCATAAATTATATAAAATCTCTATACCATTGTTCGCTATCCATCAAAAGGGTTAAAGACATCGAACATTAATATCTCTTCTGAAGAAGTGAAACGCAAAGCTTATTAATGAACATATATTCTTTCATATCTGCAAGGAAAATAAGAGAGGAGTTAGCTGATGTCGCTAAAGCCAATTGTTATGGTTGTGAAATAGATCATCCAAGTCAGACACACCATTCCTGTCTCATGATGTCAGAAATAGAACATTTATATAGCTATTACCACGAGGCAGCTGAAAAAGTCAATATTAGAGACGTTTTGTGTTTGTGGAAAGAGGAAATGAAAATATGTGACTTATCAGAAGAGACAAAAAACAATTTCTGTATCTTATTCGAAAGTAATGATTTTCTTGAAAAAAAACTGCCCCTCCTCAAATAAATTGCAATCCATGGTGGAGCGACTCATTTTTATTAGAAGACCGTTTTTAATAGGAGTGACAATAATATATGACTGTATATAATGTTGTTTCAGGGACCTTACAGCATATGTCTTTTCTTATTAATGTTGATGAAGAACAAAATAAAGCTCACATATCAATAACTCTAGTCGTTTTCTCTGTTCGGGGGTCTAGATGGCTCAATGAGTTATATCCTACCCGGCTTTGTAAAATACCAAAAAGTGTGCACTCGACTCGCAACCGCAAGTGATAAAGTCTAGCAGTGCATGTCCATGGTCGGTGATTCTCTCCGCGTACTCCTGCTTCCACCACCACTAAATCTGCTCGCCACGATATAGCCGAAATATTGATGAAAGTGGCGCTAAAACACCAAAAAATCGATCAAATCGTTCTCTCTGTTAAAGTAAGTTGTGTTTGTTTCTGTTTTTGTAAAAGAGTCTTGTGTTTTCTTTTTAGTTTGAAACATGGAAGGACAATATTATTTTTTTTCAAAAGCTGGTGCATTGCTAAGTTCTGACAAGCTAGGAAGAGTTTTAAATTCCAAGGGAAAAACACACATTGGACAACACACTGTCCGTAAATGGTTACAAAATCAAGATAGTTACAGTCTGCAAAAGCCTGTTCGTCGTTCATTTAAACGTGCAAGAGTCATTGTCTCTGGGATCAATGATCAATTTGATGCTGATTTAGCCGACGTGTCAAACATATCCAAGGAAAACGATCGCGTCAAATATCTCCTTTTTGTCATAGATATGTTTTCAATATATCTCTGGATTGAACCTCTGAAAAATAAAAACAGGAAAAGAAGTTGTAAATGTCTTGAAAACAATATTTAGCAAAGGACGAACATGTAGAACGTTTTGAGTAGATCGTGGAAAAGATTTCTCTAATTCGCATCTTATGAATTACTTAAAGGACGAGGGTGTATATTTTTCGCTACACAAAACTCGGATACGAAAGTCAATTATGCGGAAAGAGTCATTCAAACCATTAAAAATATGATGTATCGCTTTTCTACGAAAGAAATCATCGTCATCTAGAGAAATGACAAGATATCGTAAAGAGATATAACGCAACACCGCATCGAAGTTTACATAACATTGCTCCAAAAGATGCCAACAACAAAAATGAAGAATCTTTATGGGCATTCATGTATCTCAAACCCAAAAAAGTAACTACAAAAAAAGAAACCAAAATTCCATTTTGAGATTAATGATTACGTTAGGATTTCACATAAGAGTATGCTATTCGATAGATCCTACAATGAACATTGCCATCTCCTCTTTTTGTTTTGATCGTTAACACAGATCCAAAGCATCGTGCATGTCGTCATTGGGTGGCATTCTTTGTAGAAGAGATGGACACGTATAATGTTATGATTCGTATGGAGCCTCACACGCTGATTATTCCATTCACCTAAAAGTGCTCATGAAACGACTTAAGCACGTCATAATCAATGGAAAACCTATCCAAAGTAATCAAACAAACGTGTGTGGTCAACATGTGTTGTTTTTTCTAATGTGTAGAGTAAGAGGATATACTATGAGAGACATAACAGATCAGTTTACATTGAATTTTTTTTCATGACATCATTGGATGTGTTAACGATCAAACCGAAAAGAGGAGATGGCAATGTGGTGGGCATAGTGTTAGAAGCATATAGACCAATAATAGTTTCTTTCATGTTTTGATCACACGAGATGGCACACTTTAACTGTTCGTATTCATTCTACGATAACGGCTCTTGCATCACTAATCTGCAACAGTCCTGGCATCTCACTATATATGATACATGTACATGGATTTTTTTAAGGGTTTGCCGAACTGTGCTTCCACATGAACGTTACCCTGTTTAAGGAGGCTGATGTAATTGTCATTGTCTCCGAAATTAGGTTCTATTTCAAAACAATATAGACTGTTGCCACCCGCATACGACGTACGGTATATATCATTTCCTGCGTCTCGACGACTTTTGCTAGTGACACTGATAAGGCTATTAAAGACAGGAATTATTGTCCATCCATGACTTCCATTAAAGCCTAACTTCATGACATTGCCAGATACAGGACCGTTATCGACAAAGAGACATATTTGATTAAGATTGAAGTATTCGCAATTAAATAGATTCAACTTATAACTTCCAGCTACTGCTTCGGAGTCTACAAATCCTATGACTGGGAACCATTCCATTAAAAATGTTATTGTAGTTAAAATTAATTAAACCTGCACTCATCTTGATGGGCGTGATCTGTGTCTTTGTGTACGGTTACAAAGCATTTTTAGATTGTAACATTTGCGATTGAGCCACTATAACTGCAGGTGAAACGAGAACTTTACACACTTTTAACACAATGTCTTCTATATGTATTTGTAGGTTGGGTGACACTAGTTTCGCTAGGAGATAGACTTCCGGTCTTGAAGGATACAGTTCTACGTTGATAGCTACTTGATTCAAGATCAATCTCGACACACAAAGGTCGTGATATAATGGACTTTCCATATCAACTGTTTTTGATTCTTTAAAATATAAGGACCTTTTGAAAAAACCAGTGTTGTTAGTACTCGCTGGATCTACATCGTTGAATTGACTTGCCAAATCTTTCTCCTATAGTTGTGACGTGAGTTGCGATTACTTAGCTTCAAAACCGTAAAATAACAATGTTTGAATGTAAGCCTTATATGGATAATGATTAGTGGCTGACGTAATAAGTTTTCCTTGCATGGTAATGTCAACCTGTGAAAACAGTGACTGTAGAACTAAATTTACGGGTCCGACCGATTCATCTGCAGTCAAAGGTGAACCATCACCATGTTGTATTTTACACTTTACATACAATTTCGTTTTTTTTTAAATCTACATATTCCATTCCATTTTGATCAGTCATCACAAATTCAATGGGTGTGTTAGCTCCTCTCTCTGCATTTGTTCTGATTTCCTGATAATACACTTTGTCGCAGGCTGTTTGAATAGGGGGCATGTTAAAAAGATCGAGTCCACTTGGTTGTACTTCTTTAAAATCTATCATGGTTAAAGCGGCCATTATTATGAAAATATGTCTCTTATCGAAGTACTTTTCTTGGATTGACTTTTCTTTTTAATCTGTTTTGGTTGTCATTTAATTTTTCTTTGCATGCGTTTCGCTGGTTTTGTTCGTTTTTGACTTGTTCTACGACGAGAAGTTTTTTTTGACAACCTTCTCGTTCAACGTCTTTTAAGACTAGTGTTTCTTTTTACTTTTGCCCGTTTTTTTTATTTGTTTTCGAACTCGACGAACAACAGTTTTTGCTTCGTCAACTGCTTGCTTAGAAGGAGCAACCACTTATAATCTCAAATTATCCGTGCTTTTTTGTTCTGGTATAGGTTTTGACGATTCGATTAGCACCACATCTGAATTACTTTGACTCATCAGTGATCCACCTATTTGAGTGTTTCCTTCGTGTTGACGTATAGAGTGTGAATCCATTTTTCAAGGATTGAAATGTACATTTTAGTAACATCCATCTTTTAAGAAAATGGAAACGATTTAAAATGAAGTGTCACCGTTGATGTATTATTTAAGAATGACGCTAATTGATCTTTTTCGGTTGTCATATATATCTCTATGTCGTAAGCTATATTTGTCTTTACAGGGTGGTAATGAGGTGAATCGAATATGGTCAGACGACGAAGTAACAGTTTTTCTAAACCATATACGATGGATTCCTCACACACACTGAAATGTAAGTATAAGGAAGCTTCTCTCGAATAATTTGTCGTAGTGTCCGCCTCTACTAAAGCCACTTTCCACAAACCGTTTAGAATCAGTGGATTTCTTAAGTGCGATTTAAATTTAGAGGGTGTGTTTAAGTTGAAATAATCTAAACACTGATCACTGCTCATCGTTACGTAAATACTCATCTTTCCCCTTGTAAATGGTTTTCATCTTTGTGATTTTTTTCTGATATCCATTGGTTATATTCATAGGGCCATCCTTCGAATTTGACCGACAACTATACTTCACCACCCGTCACCCTCTTACGAATAATGTTTTCGATAAACCACAAACTGTCTTCATTTTTTTGGACTTTTTGTAATTCACTTGCATAGAAATTGCCCTTGATGTCTTCGTTTAAAAAATATTTTAATTTGTACATACAAATCCCCTGCATTCGAAATCTTTGACGTTCTTTAAATATTTCTTGAGTGAAATGTTCATTGTAGGATCTATCGAATAGCATGCTCTAATGTGAAATCCGAACGTAATCATTAATCTTAAAATGGAATTTTGGTTTCTTTTTTGTAGTTACTTTTTGGGGTTTGAGATACATGAATGCCTATAAAGATGCTTCATTTTTGTTGTTGGCATCTTTTGGAGCAATGTTATTTAAACTTCGATGCGGTGTTGCGTTATATGTCTTCACGATATCTTGTAATTTCTCTAGATAACGATGATTTCTTTTTGAGGTAGAAAAGCGATGCATCATATTTTAATGGTTTGAATGACTCTTTCCGCATAATTTGCTTTCGTATCCGAGTTTTGTGTAGTGAAACAATATGCATCCTCGTCTTTTAAGTAATTCATAAGATGCGAATTAGAGAAATCTTTTCCACGATCTACTCAAAACGTTTTACATGTTCGTCTTTTGCTAAATATGTTATTCAAGCCATTTACAACTTCTTTTCCTGTTTTATTTTTCAGGGGTTCAATCCAGAGATATCTTGAAAATATATATATGACAAAAAGGAGATATTTGACGCCATCGTTTTCCTTGGATATGTTTGACACGTCGGCTAAATCAGCGTCAAATTGATCATTTATCCCAGAGACAATGACTCTTGCACGTCTAAATGAACGAGTTTTTGAAGACTGTAAATATCTTGATTTTGTAGCCATTTACGGACAGTGTGTTGTCCAACGTGTGTTTTTCCCTTGGTTTTTAAAACTCTGCATAGTTTGTCAGAACTTAAAAATGCTCCAACTTTTGAAAAATTATAGTATTGTCCTTCCAGTAACTTGTTTATGTTTCTTTTTCTTTTAGCCATGTTTCAAACTAAAAAGAAAACACAAAACTCTTTAACAAAAACAGAAACAAACACAACTTACTTTAACAGAGAGAACGATTTGATTGATTTTTTGATGTTTTAACGCCATTTTCATCAATATTTCGGCTATATCGTGGCGAGCAGATTTAGTGGTGGAGGAAGCCGGAGTACGCGGAGAGAATCACCGACCATGGACATGCAACTGCTAGACTTTATCACTTGTAGTTGCGAGTCGAGTGCACACTTTTTGTTAATTTACAAAGCCGGGTAGGATATAACTCATTGAGCCACCCAGACCCCCCGAACAGAGAAAACGTCTAGAATTATTGATAAGTGAGCTTTATTTTGTTCTTCATCTACATTAATAAAAAAAAAGACATATACTGAAATATTTTTGACTAAAAATGATACTACCATTCGAAGAAATGATGCATATGCAACAGAATATCAGTCCTGAATGAACATGTAAGGTCCTTGAAACAACATTATATTCAGTCATATATTATTGTCACACCTATAAAAAACGATCTTCTACTAAAATGAGTCGCTCCATCATGGATTGCAATTTATTTGAGGAGGGACAGTTTTTTTCACGAAAATGATTGCTCTCAAATAAGACACAGAAATTGTTTTTTGTCTCTTCTGATAAGTCACATATTTTCACTTCCTCTTTCCACAAACACAAAACGTCTCTAGTATTGACTTTTTCAGCTGCCTCGTGGTAATAGCTATATAAATGTTCTATTTCTGACATCATGAGACAGGAATGGTGTGTCTGACTTGGATGATCTATTTCACAACCATAACAATTGGCTTTAGCGACATCAGCTAACTCCTCTCTTATTTTCCTTGCAAATATGAAAGAATATATGTTCATTAATAAGCTTTGCGTTTTCACTTCTTCAGAAGAGATGTTTAATGTTCGATGTCTTTAACCCTTTTGATGGATAGCTAACAATGGTATAACGATTTTATATAATTTATGACGTCACCTCTTTTTCATTTATGGTTAATACAAATGTTGTTCTCTTGAAAAACAGGAAACCATGTTAGCAACATGATACGTCACAATCACTGCTTTTACTGGAAACCATCTTTGCAAACACGCACGTCGGTTCCCATTTCAAATGTTCGGTTTCAATGTAGTCATCTCTATCCCATTCCTTTAAAGACACACCACAATAAAAACAGGTGGTACAATTACCCACACCGGAATAAAAGAAAACGCTTCGTGCACGATCTAGTGGTTTTTGGACCATTTGTGAGGACCAGTTTTGAAATGTTTCTTTCCTTTTAATGAAATAAAGAAAAGTCTGTTGTTTTGGTTTAAATAGAGGTGTTAAATATTCACTTTTGCACGGATTATCTTGTGAGAAAAACGAAGAAACAACATTTATAGCTGCTGTGTCAGTTTATATATCCAGTGTATGATGGTAGATGATTTAACAACAATCAGTTCCCCAATCACTTCCTACAAAACAGATCTTCCAAAAGTACAATTTAATTCCGATTCCGAAAGAACTTTAAAATATAGCTTTCGTAGGGAATACCTCTATCTACAACGAGCATAAGGTTTCTGATTCTTTATGAATGGTGTGTTGAATAAATAACAGGGAAATGTTTCTTTCTGGAAAACACTTAGGCTTTACATAGTTGACTTGGAAATAGAATGCGATGCTTAATAATAATTTGGAAACTCGTCACAGTAAAACGGACCAATACTTCATTCAAATAACTTCATTCATAAAAAGACAGATGGTCACCGTAAAACGGATCAATACGTCATTAAAATTACTTCATTCATAAAAAGACAGATGGTCGCGATAAACCATCCAGAAATCAATATCACTTGTAGTGTCATCCATGCACAACCACAATACAATGGAACCGCAAAAACCGCTAAACCACTGTCTGCAGAATCCTATTACATTGCTACTTATATGATTCTGCTAAATGTGGAACTTGCTTATTAATATATTGTTCATAATAATTAATAAAAACAAAATTAGATCAATAAAATAATGTATGTATACCCTTATAATAGTATTGTTATATTTGTGCATTATTGATCATATAAGATCTATTTTTATGCATGTTTTGTGTATTGAATGTTGTATGCGTTATTAACTGTATGTGTGTGTTTTATTATCGTTCCTACATAAATCCCGTTATAACGTATCCACACCAGGAAACTGATTTAGTGTTGATCAATATCGAGCGTGTATCGGTTGTTTCAATAACACTGTCAGATTCAACCAGCCGACATGTAATACTACCCAATGCATATTTAATCGTATTTCTCATATAGCCAGTATAAAGATATATTGTGTTCTGTCATTATCGTGTTGTCATGTTCTGTATCTCTACATAAATTAGCTATGACGTCATTGTCTACTGATAGATGTATATGGCTCCATACATCCCAACCGTGGTCCTCTCACTGACCTAAGTATGTGTCATCTTAATGTTAAGAGCCTGTGTGCGTTTAACACAGACTTATAATCGAATCGAACACAATTAGATGAAATTGAATCAGTATTGTCCCTTTAGTATCGGTAAGACATTATATGTATTAGCGGAACATGATTTAAATAAAATATATCGTGCGAAGAAAGCGATATCAACAACTATACCGCTTATCGCAAAGAGAACTAAGATAATTCGGGTTACGCAGGAGTATTATTTATGTAGCGGATTCAAAGTATAGAATATCTTGGCGTAGAATTAAAATATAACGTAAATATATTTTAGTCGGTGTCTGCTATGGACCACCCTCCAATTTAATAAATATTCGAACTACTTTTATTGAAAATTTTACAACCGTATTTGAAAACATGAAATCGGATGGTTCTGATTTATGATGGTTTCGGGTGACTTTAATGACAGATGTCTGGCATGGTCTGATGATCACCGTGGTTGCGAAATGTGTCAATAATTAGACCCATGAACATATCGTGGATGAGCAGTGCCAAGGAAAACGAAATCGTTGATTAAAACAAAATTCAAAGAACTCGTCGAGATGAAGATAATTACTGAATACTATTCCAAGACGGGAAGTTAATAAACTAAAAAGAGAAGCCAAAAATAGATATGAAAACAATATAAATAGCTCCCTTTCAAATACAAAATTATGCCATAGAAAATTCTGGTCCCTTAGCAAATCAGTCACTGGTTGTAATTCTGATAGAGTAATCCCCTTTGACAACTGACAACCCCATTATATCTGATGACCCCCAAAAACCAGAAAATATCAATTGCTATTTCTCTGCCAAGATGACTATCTCTGATAATTCTCGTGGACTTTAAACACATCCACGATTACCATACCTTACTGACGATAAACTAGATAGTGCTAAAGCTGACGAATCTGATGTACTGCAATACTTAGGTCAATCCAAATAAATATAGTGTTCCTGATGCTATCTCTAATCATATTTAAATTTTGTAACGACTTTCTATATGAACTACTCGCCAAGCTGTTTTACTATTCACCACGGATGGAACCGAACCCTTCATGTTGGATATTTGCTCATGGGTCTGGTTTATAAAAATAAGGATGAAAAGAGTGAACATAAATATTTTATTTCCCATGAGCAACTTATTATCATAAATTCAAAGCTTAAGAGACATGACCCTCCAGTTAACTAGCTCCATGCTATAACTCACAACATAATAGATATCTTGATTCCGGTAAATGTTACGATGTACATATTAAACGTTGGAGAATATCGAAGGGGCAATCAAAAATAGACAATCCAGACAAACAAACAAAAACATCATGTGTTGGACACCACTATAGGCAAACAAACACAAATAATGTAAATAAGACATGAGCCCTTCTACAAACAACTGGGGGTAAAGACAAACCAAACATCGCTTTTATGCGGAAATCGTAGCGGACACCAAAGGGAAGTCAGAACGTAGAGACACATAATATGACAGCACACAAAAATAAAAAGATGAGCAACACGGACCACATCAAAAACCCGGGGGTCAACTTAGGGTATTTCAGGTTGTTTATAACTAACTGATTATACAACCTATTAAAATATACAATATGTATTTTAATTCAACAATGTAAGCCTTGCGGTGGTTATCAAACATTGGACAGACGATGCTGACTCTTTTGCATCACCACTTATCGCTCTCGGTGAGTTTGGCGACCTCGTATTATCCGATGTCTTGTTATTTTGTTTTTTATTGAATTTATGTTACACTGATATTGATTGTTTTATCGGATTGTGATTGTTTTTTTCAGCTTCCTCTATTTAGTATTTCATTTTACCTTTGTCAGACGATACACGCACGGAATAATAAAACAAAGATACTCGCACGGAATAATGAAACAAAGAAACACGCAAGCTTTAAATTAACCTTTCGAAATATGGATTAGAAGTGATATGTATGTTGTACTTGTCACACCATATTGTCGATCTTGTTCATAGCAACCATCCTTTGTAGCTATAGGTATGTATTATTCCAAATCTTTCTATGCTAAATATTTTCAACTTGTTGACGTTTTCTTATTGTTAAGAAAGTTTTTTAGGTATCATAGAGGGTTATTCAGAAGACGTAAATCAAATACAATTCAATCCAAATGACAAAAAAAGATCTACGAAGATTGAGCAACACAAACCCCACGCAAATCCAGGGATTAACTCAGGTCTCCCGGAAGGATTATCAGTTCCTTTCCCATTTGTGCTACCCGTCGTATTTCTATTAAACGACATGAACACCATCTGCCATGAAAATAAGTAAATACAAATAACATTTTTTTAAACATGAACTTCCGAATGACAGACAATCGTGTCGTCGTACATCACGTACCTCAAACATGAAGATATCCGCATGTACATTGACAAAATGAACAACACGAACCCTACTAGTACATATATAAACTGGAGAGAAGTCCACTTGAGGAGCCCGTCATGTTACTCTTGGTACATGCATAAACTGGGGTGAGCTTAGGTGCTCAGGCAGAGAAAATGTATCATGTTCCACTAGAGGAACCCGTCCTGTTACTCTTGGTAAGAACCTAGTGATAAGTCAAGCAATATCATTTTATCATTACAGACTTCAATATGGTTTCAACTGTTATCATAGTTCTGACGTTTGTTGTTGCTGTTTACGGCCATGAATGTAAAGACTTCAAGTTGTCAGCTTCAGACCAATCTGTAATTGACATGATGAAACACTACCTACATACATCAAGGAAGACAGAGTGTTCTGATGAGAAACTGGGTAATACTTGCTATTCTATATTTTGATAGCAAAAAATCATGTAGATTCAAATTATATTCAGTATATACAGTATATCCCCTGTGCTATAGAGAGGTTAGGGATAATATGATTCAGGGGCATGATACTTTTTCTACAGTTATCATCATACTAATGGCTTAAGGTTTTTTGTTTTCTTAGGTTAATATTTTATTTTTCTTCCTAGAAATAGCCCATGAGTTTACAATGTCCTATATTTTAGAAAACATATGTAGCTATGAAAATCATATGCAAAATCAATAGTCCGACAAAAGTTAAGCACCACCTGACTTGTTTCAATAATATCTTTTCTAATAATGAACTTATTTCAAATCGGTTTGCTGTTTTCGTTACCTGTACACACATACTTACTTACCTCTGAAACAGGTTATTGATCGATTTTTATTTATGTGTATATGACAGGGTGTGTAATGTGCCACGTGTACTTTTCAACATCTGTTTTTACGAACGAAAGCAGATTTTTTTTTGTAGAGTTTTAAGTTTCATTTTCTATTGGTTTGGTATGGTGCGGCGAAAATTAACCAAACCAGAAAGGTGGCAAACTGTTGGCATGCATAATGGTGTTCTTAGCCATAGAAGGGTGGCAGACCACTTCAGGGTTAACCATTCTATCATTGTACGACTGATGCAGCGTTTTCGTCAAACGGGGAATGTTACTAACCGTCCACGTGCAGGTAGACCTCGCAAAACGACGCTGAGAGAGGACCGGCTCATATCCAGACGGGTGTGGCAACGGCCGTTCAGTACAGCTGGTGTACTTCGTGGTAATTTAGCGCTTGGAGGCCACATTAGCACACGCACTGTAATCAGACGCCTCCACCATCAGGGAATGCGAGCGCGACGACCCATAAAACGTCCACACTTGACATTACGTCATCGTCATGCTCTATTTGACTGGTCACATGATCATTTGGGGTGGTCTGATGAAAGTCGTTTTTGCTACGCCCTACCGACGGTCGTTCAAGGGTCTGGCGCCAACGAAACACTTCATTTCAGAAAAACCACATTTTGGGCACAACTGCTTTTGGGGGTGGGGGTGTAACTGTCTTGGGTTGTTTTCCTTTGACTGTGAGTTGGACTTGTACGTTCTTGATGGCAATCTGACAGGCCAAAAATACCGTGACAATGTGCTTGTTCCATGCGTAGTCCCCCATTTCGACAATCTTGCGTTGGCTGACAGGCCAATGTTCATGGACGACAACGCTAGGCCACATAGAGCCCGAATTGTACAGCATTTTTTACAGCAAGAGGCTGTTCAGACAATTTCATGGACTGCGATGTCGCCAGAAATGAACCCTATAGAGCATGTATGGGACTTTATTGGCCGAAAAATTTACCAACGCATTCCAAAATGTCAAAATATTGACGAATTAAGAACTGCTATCTTACAGGAGTGGCAACAGTTCCCCCAAGAATGGCTTAGGCGTCTTGTGCGAAGCATGACGAGGCGTGTTACAGGACTTCACAATAAACGCGGTGGATATACTCGTTATTGATTTTTATGCCTTACACATACGCACAATAGATGCATTTAAAAGTTCATAAAGTCTGAAGACTCTGCAATGTTAAAAACTTCCATCAAAGACAAAATGGTTTTACGTTTTTCCAGCGCCTGTTTTGAACCCAATTTTTGCCACGTCATAGTCACGTCTTTCAGGATGATAAATACTTCGTAGATTGGTAATTTTAGAGCCCTTGGTGTAGTCTTTTAAGAAGTGTAAGAAAAATGGTGATATCTATTTTATTGTTTTAACAGTATTGATGTAAAACATTATATCGATAAAATCATTGGGTGGTGGTTAACTTTTGTCGGGGTGTATATATATATATATATATATATATATATATATATATATATATATGTATAATATCGTCCTTGTGCTATGTTTGAAAAGATAGGGGGTAATTTTAATGTAAAGCTTTGTACCAAAAGTGAGATGTACGTAACTGTCTGCAAAATAGACTCCATAACTAAATTATATATTGGGAAAGGCCTCGTCTTAACAATTGTTTCTGGCAAACATGTGTTAAAAATAATAACAATGAAGAGGAAGCTCGAAACCTTGAGTTGAATAATATTATAATTATTAATTCTATGTTTACATTTGTACCATTTAAACTTGTTTCTCTTTATAAAACAGATACTGGAATAACATACATCCGATGGGGAAAGAAAACTTGTCCAGAGGCTGCTAATCTTGTTTATTCAGGTATTTAATAATTAATGTAAATAGAATCGATGTATTATGCAAATGAAACATACACAAAGGTAATGGTATTAATAATTATTATGAAAATATTATAAAATAAAATCATGATATTTTTGTCTTATAAAATGTTACATTGTGAGAAAGGAATTTGCTAAATTACTAGGTTAATTATCGGTAGGAATTTGTTAATATTGGTAATGTTACTTGTTTTAGGTCAAGCAGGAGGTAACTATTACAGTAACAAAGGAGGTGGTAGTAACTACCTCTGTTTACCAAATGATCCTGATAATGGCAAACCATATTCATACTCTAACGATGTGCTTTATGGAGCTGAATATCATACGGGATCATCAATGAAGACATCAGGATTAGCTAATTTATTTCAAAAAGATGTTCCTTGTGCTGTATGTAGACGTGGAGGAAAATCTTCTGTTCTGATGATACCAGGTAAAACCTTTTTGATTTAAGTACATTTTAAATATCGCAACAAAACAAATCTTCTTTTTACTTGATATAACAAGATGGCCATGGGGTCAATTTATGAAATCTATGTTTTATTCCGAACGAAACAACAAGACGAAATAGTTATGTTATTGACATGATGATATTAACCAACAAATAACGCTGATAATATTGTAAACCAATGGCGCTTGTCAATGCCAACTGTTGCTCACGGTTGTAACTGTTATGGTGGCACAATTTCAATGATTAAATGTCATCAGAAGGTGAAAGGAGAATATATTTATCATTTCATTAATTTAATTATCTTTTTGTTTGATTTCAGGTAAACAGACATGCTATAGCGGATGGAAGGCAGAATATACGGGGTTTCTTATGACTGAGCACAAGACTCACAATAACAAAGATTATGTTTGCGTGGACAAAGAAGCTGAACCAATAGACAGTGACACATCAAGTAAATATGGTGCTCTATTTTATCCAGTGAGGACCACGTGTGGCAGTTTAAGATGTCCTCCATACAAGAATCACACAGAAATGATGTGTGTTGTATGCACAATATAAATTATTTATTGATATATAAATAAATAAATTAATTTAAAATTTTTATTTATTTTATCAGGACAGCTGAGAATCAAAATCGCTTTAAAAAATCTTCCTTGGAAATAACATTACTAAACACAGAACACGTTTATGTGTCAAAATTCACTGTTTATAAAACTATACATAAGACGTTCAGTTAAATGGACGATTCGGAACCACACAACAACAGTACACATACAAAAGAACATAAGCACGAAGGATACACAGTCCAACAGAAACATGAGATAAAGACCAGTCAGTCCCCCCCCCCCTTTACATGATATCTGTCACCTGACGTGTAATGAACAAAACTCGAATGTTGTTGCACGGTTAAATCTTGGTGGACACCAACGACACAGTTAATAGTAGTTCACCGATTCTAAAAAATACTATTTAAGTTGGCGTTAAGTACCAATCAATCAATCAATCATTCAATCAACCGAATCCAATAAATTTATGCAAAGTCAATGTCTGCATTTTGCCTTCTGTCATATAAAAACAGCGTAGATATCTAATACCCCAGTCCCCTTTGTCAGATTTTTAGATGTAATGTCTGTTTGGTTTTGATTTCTAATCGTCCCATAGTACTGTGATAATACAATATATGTACAATAGTGTACACATATATTTATTATTATCCTGGAATTTTAGATTAGGGGTCGTGTTGGGTTATGGTGCTTAACGTTACTTTCAACAATATTGTCAGTGTTATTGATGGAAGAAACCGGAGTATCAGGGGAAAGCCACCGACCTGCCACAGGTCTCTGACAAACTGTATTACATCATATTGTATCGAGTGCACCTCACCTGATCGGGGTCGAACTCACAATCTAGATGGTGACAGACATCGGTTCAATAGGTAGTCATAAAGCCAACTGCTATACGATCACGACAACGACGGCCCCTTGGATTATAGATGAATAACAGCCTTTACATAGCTCATCTAGCCCTATCATAAAGTATGTGCTTGAAAAAACGTTTGAAGATAAAACAAAAAAGACGTGAATCGAAGAAGGACAAACAATGCAATGGGCAAAGGAAAAAAGGACAAAATGACAAGAAATGATTTACAAAACACTACACAAAAAACTTGCATGAGCAACACGAACACCACCAAAAACCGTTGTTTTGAACCCCTAAAAAATCGACCACTGGTTCAATATACCATATGGTATTTTGACCCGGGAGACAAATTTTTGGTCATTGTATATTGAACCCTATCATGGTATATTGAATCCCTTTATTTCTCCCAAGCGAGGGGGTTCGATATATCATGGGTAGGGGGTCAAAATATCTTGAGCAAGGGATTCGATATACCATGGGTAGGGAGATCAAAATACCATAATATGGGGTTCGATATACCATGGATAGGAGGTTCGATATATCATGGGTAGGGGTTCAATATACCATGCGTAGGGGGTTCAATACACCATGGAAGGGTGTTCGATACAACATAGAAAGGGAGTTCAATATACCATGGGTAGTGGGCTCGATATGCCATGGGTGGGGGCTCATAATACCATAAGAGGGGATTCGACATACCATGGGTAGGGGGTCAAAATACCATCGGGATGAGGCTCGATATACCAATGGTAGGGGGCTCAACATACCATGGGTAGAATTCCAATGCAGTATTTACTTATATAATGTAATGCGAAATTGAGACATTAATTAGAGCTTCCGTCTTATATCTTTCAGTCTTATACATGTAGGAAACATTATTACATGTATTTACCACGGGGTCAAATTTTCGTCATTGTAAATTGAACCCCATATGGTAAATTGAACCCTTCATTTCTACCAAAAGAAGGGAGTTCATAGAACGAACGCCACTATTAACCGTTGTCACATGGTATTTAGAACCCCTGAAAAATTTTCGTCATTGTATTTTGAACCCCCTCATGGTAAATTGAACCCCTTCATTTCTACCAAAAGAGGGGGTTTGATATACCATGGGTCAGAAGATCAACATACCATGAGCAGGGGGTTTGATATGCGATGGGTAGAGGGGTCAACATACCACGAATAGATGGTTCGATATACCATGTGTAAGGGGTTCATTATACCCTGGAAGGGGGTTTGATATGCGATGGGTAGGGGGGTTGATATGCCATGGATAGGGAGTTCGATATACCTTGGGAAGCGGATTCGATATACCATGGATAACGGTCAAGACACCATGGGAAGTGTGTTCGATATACCAAGGGTAAGGGGTTCAAAATACCATGGGTAGGAGGGTCAACATACCATGGGTAGGGGGTTCGCTATACCATGGATAGGGGGGTCAGGATATCATGGGTAGGGGTTCAATATACCATGAGTAGGGATTTAATATACTATCGGGAGAGATTTCTTTATACCATGGTTATGGGGTTTGATATGCCATGAATAGAGGGCAAAAATACAATAGGCAGGGGAGTTCGATATACCATCGTTAGGGAGTCCGATATACCATGGTTAGGGGGTTCGATATTCCATGGATAGGGGGCTCGATATACGATGGGTAAGGAGTCAAGATACCATGGGTAGGTTGTTCGATATACCAAGGGTACGGGGTCAAAATACAAGGTATCGGGGGTTTAATATGCCATGAGTGGGGGGCTTAAAATACTATCGGAAGAGATGTCTATATACCATGGTCATGGTGTCGATAGGCCGCGAATAGGGGATCAAATTACCATAGGCAGGTGAGTTCAATATACCATAGGTATGTGGTTCGATATACCATGGGTAGGGAGTCAAAATACCATGGGTATGGGGTTCGATATACCATGGGTACGGGGTCAAAAAACCATGGGTAGTGAGCTCGATATACCATGGGTGGGGATTCAATATACCATGGATCGGGGGTTCGATATACCATGGGTAAGGGGTTCACAATATCATAAAAGTTATTCGATATCCCATGGGTAGAAGCCCTAAATATCATGTGCAGTGGGTTCAAAATGCCATGGGTAGGGGGCTCGATATACCATGGATAAGAGGTTCAATATACCATGGATACGGGGGTCAAAACACAATGGGTAGAGGGGTCAAAATACCATGGCTAGGGAGTCCGATATACCATTGGTAGAGGGCTCGATATACCATGGATATGGGGTCGATATTGGATGTGTAGGGGGTTTTATTGGTAGGCGGTTCACAATACCATAAAAGTTGTTCGATATGCCATGGGTAGGGGCTCAAAATACCATAGGTAGGGGCTTCGATATTCCATGTGTAGGGGGTTCAAAATATCATGGGTAGGGGATTCGATATACCATGGATAAGGGGTTCAATATACCACGAGTAAGGGGTCAAAATACCATGGGTAGGGAGTTCAATATACCATGTGTAAGGGGATCAATATACCATGGAAATGGGGTTCACATACCATGGGTAAGGGGTTTGATATACGATATTCATGGGGTTTCAAAATACTATAGATAAGGGTTCAACATATCATGGATAGGGGGTTCGATATACCATGGGTAGGTGGTCAAAATACCATGGGTAGGGGGTTTGGTATACAATGGATAGGGTGTCCAAATACCATGGGTAGGGGTTCGAAATGCCATGGGTAGGGGGTTCAAATTAGCATCAGTGGGAGTCCGATATACCATGGACAGGGGGTGCAAAATACCACTGATAGTGATTCGATATACCATGGGTAGGGGGTTCAAAATACCATGGATAAGATGTCAAAATACCATGAATAGCAGGTTCAATATTCCATGTGTAGGGGTCAAAATACCATAGGCAGCATATTTTCATTCTCTTTTAGATATATGTGAAAAAATACCTATTAGCTTCAGAATATGAACACATTTCAAAGCGTTTTAATGACATTTCTGCTATGCAAAGTTCGGCTCTCAATAAACGACAACGCAGTAAATTCCACCGAGATGGCGTTTCACACCAACCAGCGCCCTCTATTGACAAACAGAAAAAAAGACGCTATAGACATTTTAAGCGTAGATCCCGAGTAATTAACAACAACTCCCACACTGTTGTTAATCTTTCTAGCCACCAACTGACAGAAAGTGAAACATCTTTACTTTCAAGAGGTCTTAATTTCTGTCCAGTTCCTGGTCCCATCAACGAGACCAAATTGTCTGAGGAACTGGATACTGTCGCTAGAAGCCTTCTGATCAAGGAACACTTTGGTTCCATGGAGGTAGAGAGAGGTGACGAGGTCAGCTCTGATAGTGACTCAGAAGACGCATGTAATTATAGATCTGTCAAACAAAGTGAATGGGTCCCGAAACCTAGTAAGAACGTCACTTTGGAATCACTTAATAGAAAACGTAAAATCAGATATATTACGCACTGCCAAAGTGAACACTGATACCTTTGACAATCTCACGCCAGTGGAACGCTCTGTTCTTCAAATCTTAAGATCTAATGAAGACATTATCATCAAACCAGCAGAAAAAGGCAGTGCTGTTGTTGTTATGGACACATCTGCCTACATTCGAGAGGCCGAGCACCAACTTAGTGATGACAGGTTTTATAGCAAATCAGATAAGGACCCCACTAAACAATTCAGTGATGAAATAACAAATGAGTTAAATAATATATATGATTATGGATACATCGATGAAAAAACTCTTAAATACTTACTACCAGACAGTCCCAAACCTGGCAGATTATATCTTCTTCCCTAAATCCACAAAGCCAATAACCCAGGTATAACTATTGTCTCTGCTAACGGTCATCCCACTGAAAAAAATCTCAGAATTTGTGGATTTCCACCTTCGCCAACATGTTGAAGCTCCTCCATCTTTTTTCAAAGATACCAATGACTAGTTACAAAACATGGCAGCTCTGAATCCTTTACCATCCAACACTACTCTGGTCACTATGGATCTCACCTCCCTCTACACCAATATTCCTCATTCCTATGGCATCGAAGCCTGTAAGGAAATTTGGGAATCTCGTTTGGTTAAAATGCCGCCTACCGACTGCTTGGTTACAATGCTCACGATGCTGCTTAAAAAGAACAACTTTACTTTTAATGGAGACCATTACTTACAAATAAATGGCACAGCTATGGGCATCAAAATGGCTCCATCTTATGCTAATAAATTTATGGGAAAATTAGAAAAACAACTGTTCGAATCGTCCATTGAAAGACCGTTTTCTTGGTACAGATTTATAGATGATGTGGATATGAAGTGGACTCAGAGCGATGAAGAATTACAGAACTTTCTTTCACGTGCCAATAACCTATATCCCTCTATTAAGTTCACTTATGAAAATTTAACACTACCATTTCCTTCCGCGACACTTCGAGTACTTTATCGGAAGGTGTACTATCCACAGATGTATACTCCAAACCTACCGACACCAATCAATACCTTTTGCCTAGCAGCTGTCATTCTCATCCTCATGTGATTAAGAGCATACCATACAGTAAAATTCTTAGAAACAGACGAATTTGCTCCACCGACAAATCTTTGAAAAAACGATTGGGTCAACTTAAAAATAATTTGAAAAGAAGGGTTTACAAACAAAGTATTATCAAGAAAAGCTTTAGCAAAGCTAATAGCATCTCCAGAAGCAGATTACTTCAGTACAAAGAAAAACAGAAATGTAAAAGAACCCCTTGTGTCCTCACATACCATCCCTGTCTGCGAAACAGTTTCAACACCATTCGTTTGCATTGGACATCCGTCAATGAAAATTCCAAACTGTCCAAAGTCTTTTCTGAGCCTTCCATCGTTGCCTTCAAACAACCTAACAGTCAGAGAAATCTGTTGTTGTGGGCAGAGATGTCAAAGCCTAACACAACTATAGGCAAGAGTTACTCCTGTGGAGACAAACGCTGCAAATGTTGTAAACATATGCAACACTCGTCATCGTATACCAGTAAGGTCACCGGAAAACAGTACAAAAAAATATTTTGCACTGTTAATTGCAAGAGTGCAAATGTTATTTACATTCTTGAGTGTTCCGTGTGTGGCCTCCAATACGTTGGCGAGTCTAAGCAGCCCTTACAAAAAAGACCTTTCTTCCTGTGAGCCACCACTCCAGACTGTCTGACCACAGTCTCGAAGATTCCAACAGAATGAAAATCCTCATCATTGAACAGACCTGTCTGTGGAGTGATTTTCAACGTGAGAATCGGGAAATATTTTGGATTAAAGAACTCCGTGTTTTACATCCCAACGACTGTATTAACAGAAAACAATAGGTTTTTATGCATATTTTCTTTCACATTGTTTATAGTTAACGACTATTTTACTACTGTCACAAAGATAATGATTTGTGCTCACCACCTTTTATTAACGATTATCCTTGGCATTCTCAAATGCGTCACACTTTACCAGGTGACAATTATCCCATAATATCTTTAGAGTGAAATGAGAGAGTTCAAGATTTTTAATAGGTCACACTTTGTCACCTGAGTATTTAGTGAGTGGTAATTATACCATCCTATCTTTATAGTGAAATGAGGGAGTTAAAGATTTTTAATACATCATACTTTGTCACCCGACTATTTAGTGAGTTGTAATTATACCATCCTATCTTTACAAACTTAGTCTAACTTTGATAAACACTGAGGAAGGTCATTTGTTGATCGAAAATTTTGTCAATACATTTTTTGTAACATCTTTATCAGTATCGTTGCACAATATTCTAGACTTTTATATATATATATATATATACACAGATTAATTTATTTCTTTAAAAATTGAGATTTTATCATCTAAATTTTATCAAAACTTTTTTAACAGACGAATTATAATATTTTTAGATTTTTTTCCAATTTTTTTTTATTATATCTTTCACATTTTTTTGGATAAATTTTAATATTTCACTTTTGAGATCTGCATTTCCAAATTTACTGTAATTATCATTAATTGTTATACATGCATAAACACCTGTAGCAATATGTTTGTTGACATTCCTTGAATACGACTATTTTTTGGATCCTTTATATGGAAATGCTTATGATATGGTATATTGAACCCCCTTTCCATGGTATTTTGACCCCCTACCGATGGTATATCAAACCCCCTACCCATGGTATTTTGAACCCCCTATCTATGGTATATCACAAACCCTACCCATGCTATTAAGAACCCCCTGCCCATTGTATATTGAAACCCATACCCATGGTATTTTCAACCCCCTACCCATGGTATATTGAAAACTCTACCCATGGTATTTTGACCATCCTACCCATGGTATATCGAGCCCCTCCCTATCCATGGTATTTAGAACCTCATATACATGGTACATGGAACCCCTACCCATGGTATTTCGAACCCACTACTCATGGTATTTCGATCCCCATATCAATGGTATATCGAACTCCATATCCATGGTATTTCGAACCCCCTACCCATGATATCTTGACCCCTAGATATGGTGTATCGAACCTCCTGCCTATCTCATGATTAGAAATGAGGGTGTTCAAAATACCATGGGGGTTCAATTTACCATACAGGGGGGGTTCAGTTTTTAATAAGGGTGCTCAATATACCATGAATGAAAATTGACTCCTGGGTCAATATACCATGGGGTTCAAAATACCATATGACGCCGCGGGTGAAAATATCTTCTAAAATTATGAAACGTCATTGATAAATAGAATAGTTGATGATAAAACAAGAACGTCAGCGATGGAGAATTAACCGATCATGAATGTTTTAAGACTTAAAAATCACCAGCAAAAAATGCCTTCTGTCCTGTGTTTTCTGTTCTTTTTGTCACTGTTCTGTCCAAGGTTAATCCAAAAATCCGTCGTGTGCACTAAATTAGATACATACGATTTTATTACGTCAGCATTCATGTTTTATTATCACTGTTTCCAGTTCCAAAATACGTCAGTCTATCAAGAGTAAAGTGCACCTCCCTGAGGCCTGGGTAACTTTAGTAGATGTTTGGCTATCCTGTTTAGACCCTTTAGTTTAACTGCTACCAACAACTTTAAATTAATTGATTTTGCAGTTGTTTGATTATCAGCCTACCTGGTAAAGTCTAATTCTGAAAAGCGTCGCGCTCACTAAATTAGGCAACTACGATTTAATTAGAATACAATCGACAACTTAACAAAACAAAATTATCAACGACACACATTAGTCACATGTTGTGCATTCATCTCTCGTTACTTTGTTGAGTGAAGTAACATCAGATGTAGTCAGGATCAAAATCATAATTCTTTTTCGGTGTAGATCTTCCAGATTAAAATATTGTTGCCAATACAATGCAACAATTAAAATACAAAATAAATAAAACCCTCCCATAAAATGCATTATACAGTTATTCCGAATGCATCCTATCCTATTATAATAATCATATAGTTATATCCCAATTTACCAATGAGGATGGTACCAGTATCAATGGTTACTACGTCCAACCGTGTATTCCTTTTTATATGAGAAACCACATGCAGAAGGTTCCATAAAGAAGTTCCATTCAAGTTTCACGTTCACAAAATCTAGGGCGTGACATTGACCTTGACTTTTTACCGTCTTTCAAATCATATGTCTGCGATTTGTTGATATGGAGATTTAACAATTTACGATATCCGTCATATTTTCTAAAAGGTGGTGTTATGTCCCATTACATGTCTGTGTCTTTTTATACAGTTCAAATTTCGAAAAGTTATCCCTTTCAAGGTCATGATTAGATTTGTTATGGAGTCGTCGTACTATTTCCGTCAAAACATTTTGAAAATCACAAACAGTTTCTCCCTCAATTTTTCTGCCATTGAGATAAACAAAAAGTGAGATCAGAAACTAGAACCTGGATTTGACATTTTCATGCATGTTAAGCAAGATTCTGGGTTGTTTGTATTCTTGTTTCACGCCCAGTGGCAATATTTTATAAATATTAAGGACGAGAACAAATTTACTAGAAATGAGGAGTGACGGAACACTTTGGGAAACGGACATGTTAACAAGACGAATAGTGAAAACCCTAGACGTTTTCAACTAATGCCTCTAGTGCCTTTACCAACAAGGACTTTTACGGACCCTTCCACGGGAATACGCTTCTTCCAAAGTCAGCCTTTCCCTTCGCTCAAAACCAAAACAATGTTGCGTCTTAATGTCCAAAACACGTTAATAATTTGACTCTTACTTTATACGGTTTCTAATGTTATTTAGGTTCCAAGCTCACGCAGGACCTTTGACCTTGAAGCAATTTTCTATGTGATATTGTTTGACCACAGGTCTCTACGACTTATGGTTTTCAGGTTTTGACGATTAAGATAATTTGTCAAGTTTGGGCAGAGTTATCGACGCTTAAAAGTCGTTTATTTGTTTCGACAAACCGCACCAAAGCCTCTGACGTATATCTCAATATTTTCCTACTCATAATGTTTGCTCTATGTTAATATGTATGGTAAATAATGATAGTTATATGTGGTACCGTGGCTCTTATCGATCGTTTTAAAGCTACGAATTCCATCCGCTTGGAATCTTGGTACATTATGACTCCAACTGAGATCGGGCCTTTCGGGTAGTATAAATTAATTTGTCGAGTTTGTAGAGTAAGTAAATGGGATATCGTTGCGGTCATTAAATTGGTTTTCTCTCCAACATTCCATACCTTTGTATATATTTAGGTCTTTTAATTTCTTTATGATATGTTGGCATTTTTGAGGTATTAAACGAGATTCGAAAAGTGACGGGAAACATAATAGTCAGACCTAAAAAAAAATAACGAGGAGGTGAAATGTGAATTACCGCGTGTCGTTGACTACATACATAAATGTCATATCAATTTTGTATAAGTCATGTTGTATTTTTGAAACATCTGTCTTGACAACTGAAGCATATTTGTATTTGCTAATATAAGTAAGATACGGGATCAAACACAGGTTTTATATACTTATCAAATCTTAATTCAGAATACAATATGTTAGCAATATAAAACAAATGTATAAACGGAAAAGCATGAATTCAACAACTAATTTCTGTGGGATTGGAAATCTTTCATTCTTTTCAATTTTTAGGGCGAATATATTGAACCGACACTAATTTAACCACTGTATTCACAACTGATATCTGGTTCATGTCAGTAGTGAATACAAACAATATATGTCTGGCTACATGTCAGGTTTTTCAGTGTAATGAGTATGAACAGTATATGCCTGGCTAAATGTCTGGTTTATGACTGTAGTGAGCATAAACCGTATATATATGACTAAATGCCCGGTTTATGATAGTAGTGAGCATAAACCGTATATATATGACTAAATGCCCGGTTTATGATAGTAGTGAGTATAAACCGTATATGCCTGGCTAAATGTATGGTTTATGACAGTAGTGAGTATAAACCGTATATGTCTGGCTAAATTTCTGGTTGATGTCAGTAGTGAGAATAAAACGTATATTCCTGACTAAATGAGACTGAATTATGTCAGTAATGAGTATATACAGTATATGCCTGTCTAAATGTCCGGTTTATGACAGTAGTGAGCATAACATGTATATGCCTGGCTAAATGTCTGGTTTATATCAGTAGTGAGCATGAAGGGTATATGTCTGGCTAAATATCTGGTTTATGTTAGTAATGTGTATATACAGTATATGCATGGTTAAATGTCTGGTTTATGCCAGTAATGAGTATATACAGTATATGCCTGACTAAATGTCTGGTTTATATCAGTAGTGAGTATAAACGATATATGTCTGGCTAAATGTCTGGTTTATGTCAGTAATGAGCATAAACCGTATATTCATGACTAAATGTGTCTGGTTTATGTCAGCAGTGAGTATAAACCGTACATGTCTGGCTAAATTTCTGGATGATGTCAGTAGTAAGTATAAAATGTATATTCCTGACTAAATGTGTCTGACTTATGTCAGTAATGAGTATATGCAGTATATGCCTGGCTAAATGTCCAGTTTATGACAGTAGTGAGCATAACATTTATATGCCTGGCTAAATGTCTGGTTTATGTCAGAAGTGAATATAGACGGTATATGTCTGGCTAAATGTCTGGTTTATATCAGTAGTGAGCATGAAGGGTATATGTCTGGCTAAATATCTGGTTTATGTCAGTAATGAGTATATACAGTATATGCATGGTTAAATGTCTGGTTTATGTCAGTTGTGATTATAAACTTTATATGTCTGGCTAAATGTCTTGTTTATGTCAGTTGTGAGTATAAACGATATATGTCTGGCTAAATGTCTGGTTTATGTCAGTAATGAGCATTAACCGTATATTCATGACTAAATGTGTCTGGCTTGTGACAGTAGTGAGTATAAACGTATATATCTGGCTAAATGTCTGGTTTATGTCAGTAGTGAGTATAAACCGTATATGTCTGACTAAATGTCTGGTTTATGGCAGTAGTGAGTATGAACCATATATGCCTGGCTAAATGTCTGGTTTATGTCAGTAGTGAGTATAAACGGTATATGTCTGCCTAAATATATCGTTTATGTCAGTAGTGCGTATAAACCGTATATGCCTGGCTAAATGTCTGGTTTGTGACAGTAGTAAGCATAAACCGTATCTTCCTGGCTAAATGTCTGGTTTATGTCAGTAGTGAGTATGAACTGTATATGCCTGGCTAAATGTCTAGTTTATGACAGAAGAGAGTATAAAACGTATATTCCTGACTAAATGTGTCTGGCTTATGTTAGTAATGAGTATATACAGTATATGCCTGGCTAAATGTCCGGTTTGCGACAGTAGTGAGCATAACCTTTATATTCCTGGATAAATGTCTGATTTCTATCAGTAGTGAGTATGAACGGTATATGTCTGGGTAAGTGTCCGGTTTATGTCAGTAATGAGTATATACAGTATATGCCTGGTTAAATGTCTGGTTTTTGACAGAAGAGAGCATAAACCCTATATGTCTGGCTAAATGTCTGGTTTATGACAGTAGTGGGCATAACCTGTATATGCCTGGCTAAATGTCTGGTTTATTTCAGTTGTGAGTAGAAACCGTATATGTCTGGCTAAATGTCTGGTTTATATCAGTAGTTAGCATAAACGTATATATCTGGCTAAATGTCTGGTTTATGTCAGTAATGAGTATATACAGTATATGCCTGGTTAAATGTCTGGTTTATGTCAGTATTGAGTATAAACCGTATATGTCTGGCTAAGTTTCTGGTTGATGTCAGTAGTGAGTATAAAACGTATATTCCTGACTAAATGTGTCTGGCTTATGTCAGTAATGAATATATACAGTATATGCTTGGCTAAATGTCCGGTTTATGACAGTAGTGAGCATAACCTTTATATGCCTGGCTAAATGTATGGTTTATGTCAGGAGTGAGCATAAACGGTATATGTCTGGCTAAATGTCTGGTTTATATCAATAGTGAGCAGGAACGGTATATGTCTGGCTAAATGTCTGGTTTATGTCAGTAATGAGTATATACATTATATGTCGGGTTAAATGTCTGGTTTATGACAGAAGAGAGCATAAACCGTATTTCTCTGGCTAAATGTCTGGTTTATGTCAGTTGTAAGTATAAACCGTATATGTCTGGCTAATTGTCTGGTTTATATCAGTAGTGAGCATAAACGGTATATGTCTGGCTAAATGTCTGGTTTGTGTCAGTAATGAGCATAAACCGTATATGCATGACTAAATGTGTTTGGTTTATGTCAGTAGTGAGTATAAACCGTATATGCCTGGATAAATGTCAGGTTTATGTCAGTAGTGTGCATAAACCGTATATGCCTGGCTAAATGTCTGCTTTATGTCAGTAGTGAGTATAAACGGTATATGTCTGGCTAAATTTATCGTTTATGACAGTAGTGAGTATAAACCGTATATATCTGGCTAAATGTCTGGTTTATGTCAGTAGTGAGTATAACCGTATATGCTTGACTAAATGTCTGGTTTATGTCAGTAATGAGTATATACAGTATATGCCTGGTTAAATGTCTGGTTTATGACAGAAGAGAGCATAAACCGTATTTGTCTGGATAAATGTCTGGTTTATGACAGTAGTGAGTATAACCTGTATATGCCTGGCTAAATAGCTGGTTTATGTCAGTTGTGAGTATAAACCGTAAATGTCTGGCTAAATGTCTGGTTTATTGCAATAGTGAGCATAAACGGTATATGTCTGGCTAAATGTCTGGTTTGTGTCAGTAATGAACATAAACCGTATATGCATGACTAAATGTGTCTGGTTTATGTCAGTAGTGAGCATAAACCGTATATGCCTGGCTAAATGTCTGGTTTATGTCAGTAGTGAGTATAAACCGTATATGCCTGGCTAAATGTCTGGTTTATGTCAGTAGTGAGTATAAACGGTATATGTCTGGCTAAATTTATCGTTTATGTCAGTAGTGAGTATAAACCGTATATGCTTGGCTAAATGTCTGGTTTGGGACAGTAGTGAGTATAAACCGTATATATCTGGCTAGATGTCTGGTTTATGTCAGTAGTGTGTATAACCATATATGCTTGACTAAATGTCTGGTTGATGTCAATAGTGAGTATAAACCGCATATATCTGGCTAAATGTCTGGTTTGTAACAGTAGTGAGTATAAATCGTATATGCCTGCCTAAATATATCGTTTATGTCAGTAGTGCGTATAAACCGTATATGCCTGGCTAAATGTCTGGTTTGTGACAGTAGTAAGCATAAACCGTATCTTCCTGGCTAAATGTCTGGTTTATGTCAGTAGTGAGTATGAACTGTATATGCCTGGCTAAATGTCTAGTTTATGACAGAAGAGAGTATAAAACGTATATTCCTGACTAAATGTGTCTGGCTTATGTTAGTAATGAGTATATACAGTATATGCCTGGCTAAATGTCCGGTTTGCGACAGTAGTGAGCATAACCTTTATATTCCTGGATAAATGTCTGATTTCTATCAGTAGTGAGTATGAACGGTATATGTCTGGGTAAGTGTCCGGTTTATGTCAGTAATGAGTATATACAGTATATGCCTGGTTAAATGTCTGGTTTTTGACAGAAGAGAGCATAAACCCTATATGTCTGGCTAAATGTCTGGTTTATGACAGTAGTGGGCATAACCTGTATATGCCTGGCTAAATGTCTGGTTTATTTCAGTTGTGAGTAGAAACCGTATATGTCTGGCTAAATGTCTGGTTTATATCAGTAGTTAGCATAAACGTATATATCTGGCTAAATGTCTGGTTTATGTCAGTAATGAGTATATACAGTATATGCCTGGTTAAATGTCTGGTTTATGTCAGTATTGAGTATAAACCGTATATGTCTGGCTAAGTTTCTGGTTGATGTCAGTAGTGAGTATAAAACGTATATTCCTGACTAAATGTGTCTGGCTTATGTCAGTAATGAATATATACAGTATATGCTTGGCTAAATGTCCGGTTTATGACAGTAGTGAGCATAACCTTTATATGCCTGGCTAAATGTATGGTTTATGTCAGGAGTGAGCATAAACGGTATATGTCTGGCTAAATGTCTGGTTTATATCAATAGTGAGCAGGAACGGTATATGTCTGGCTAAATGTCTGGTTTATGTCAGTAATGAGTATATACATTATATGTCGGGTTAAATGTCTGGTTTATGACAGAAGAGAGCATAAACCGTATTTCTCTGGCTAAATGTCTGGTTTATGTCAGTTGTAAGTATAAACCGTATATGTCTGGCTAATTGTCTGGTTTATATCAGTAGTGAGCATAAACGGTATATGTCTGGCTAAATGTCTGGTTTGTGTCAGTAATGAGCATAAACCGTATATGCATGACTAAATGTGTTTGGTTTATGTCAGTAGTGAGTATAAACCGTATATGCCTGGATAAATGTCTGGTTTATGTCAGTAGTGTGCATAAACCGTATATGCCTGGCTAAATGTCTGCTTTATGTCAGTAGTGAGTATAAACGGTATATGTCTGGCTAAATTTATCGTTTATGACAGTAGTGAGTATAAACCGTATATATCTGGCTAAATGTCTGGTTTATGTCAGTAGTGAGTATAACCGTATATGCTTGACTAAATGTCTGGTTTATGTCAGTAATGAGTATATACAGTATATGCCTGGTTAAATGTCTGGTTTATGACAGAAGAGAGCATAAACCGTATTTGTCTGGATAAATGTCTGGTTTATGACAGTAGTGAGTATAACCTGTATATGCCTGGCTAAATAGCTGGTTTATGTCAGTTGTGAGTATAAACCGTAAATGTCTGGCTAAATGTCTGGTTTATTGCAATAGTGAGCATAAACGGTATATGTCTGGCTAAATGTCTGGTTTGTGTCAGTAATGAACATAAACCGTATATGCATGACTAAATGTGTCTGGTTTATGTCAGTAGTGAGCATAAACCGTATATGCCTGGCTAAATGTCTGGTTTATGTCAGTAGTGAGTATAAACCGTATATGCCTGGCTAAATGTCTGGTTTATGTCAGTAGTGAGTATAAACGGTATATGTCTGGCTAAATTTATCGTTTATGTCAGTAGTGAGTATAAACCGTATATGCTTGGCTAAATGTCTGGTTTGGGACAGTAGTGAGTATAAACCGTATATATCTGGCTAGATGTCTGGTTTATGTCAGTAGTGTGTATAACCATATATGCTTGACTAAATGTCTGGTTGATGTCAATAGTGAGTATAAACCGCATATATCTGGCTAAATGTCTGGTTTGTAACAGTAGTGAGTATAAATCGTATATGCCTGGCTAAATGTCTGGTTTATGTCAGTAGTGAGCATAAACCGAATATGCCTTGATAAATGTCTGGTTTATGTCAGTTGTCATTATAAACTGTATATGCCTGGCTAAATGTCTGGTTTATGACAGAAGAGAGCATAAACCCTATATGCCTGGTTAAATGTCTGGTTTATTACAGTAATGAGTATAAACCGTATATGTCTGGCTAAATGTTTGGTTTATGACAGTAGTGAACATAAACCGTATATGCCTGACTAAATATCTGGTTTGTGACAGTAGTGAACAAAAACCGTATATATCTGGCTAAATGTCTGGTTTATGTCAGTAGTGAGTATAAACCGTATATGTCTGGCTAAATGTTTGGTTTATGACAGTAGTGAACATAAACCGTATATGCCTGACTAAATATCTGGTTTGTGACAGTAGTGAACAAAAACCGTATATATCTGGCTAAATGTCTGGTTTATGTCAGTAGTGAGTATAAACCGTATATGTCTGACTAATTATCTAGTTTATGACAGTAGTGAGCATAGACCGTATATGTCTGGATAATTGCCTGGTTTATGATAGTAGTGAGTATTAACCGTATATTTCTTGCTAAATGTCTGGTTTATCACAGTAGTGAGTATAAACGGTATATGTCTGGCAAAATGTCTAGTTGATAACAGTATCAAAGACGTATATTTAGTGTGTGCAACGCGTTTCTGTTCACTCCTTTAGTATCTTCAAAATCGTAAGATTGCGAAGTCAAATCATTTAAGAATATCACAGGATAGCCAAAACCGGTTAAGGTCACTTATGCTTGCGCGAGGAGAAACTTAGTTATAATAATAACTATCGTACATTATCTAAGTACTGTAAATATAAACTCGTATATTTATAATAATTTCAAATAAGAACGAAATAGGACTTGTTGTTTTTAGAAAAAAACAAATGTTTTGATGTTTAAAATAACAGATATTGAGAATTATACATTGTTTGTTCAATGATTTTCAAAATCACTGTTAATTCAGATGTATAGATTAATTTCCAGGAAGACTAACCAGGGTAATATTTTTGATGAGTTCAAACACGATTTTCTTCTTAAAAAAAGTATACTTTTTTCTTAAAAGTCTCAAATTTTGAAAATTGGACATTGTTTATCAATTATTATCCATACTTAGAAATTCAATATATTATTGTTATAATTTATACTTCAATTTTGTTTTCTATGATAGAAACCCTGTCATTGACCATATTTTAAAATAAAGTTTCTTTTATGAAACAACATTCACCTTTGGATTCCACTCTGCATTAAATTGTTGCTTTAGATTATCATTACTTGTACTTTAGTATCTCCATAAATGGTATATTCATAAAATTCTTTTTACAAAAATGAAATCATATTATTATTACCATCTATAACTTTTAAAATTCATACATAATTTAAACAATGAAGAATGATATTGTGTAATACTATCAATGAAAGAAAAAGGCTAAATATTAAAAACAACCATTTTTGAATTCATTAAAATGAAGGGGAGCCACTCCCAGCTAATATTAACATGCTTGACATTATGATAAAGGTTAGGGTTATAGTGTTTAGCACCACTTTTAACAATATTTCAGTCATATCGAGGCGGTCAGTTTAATTGGTGGAGGAAACTGGGGTAGCTAGAGAAAAATACCGACTTGCCCTAAGTCACTGATAAACTTTACCACATGATGTGCTTATCTTTTCTTGTCATGGGTTCGAAACAAACTTGA
Source organism: Bathymodiolus septemdierum (assembly GCA_963383655.1). Classification (NCBI taxonomy): domain Eukaryota; kingdom Metazoa; phylum Mollusca; class Bivalvia; order Mytilida; family Modiolidae; genus Bathymodiolus; species Bathymodiolus septemdierum. The sequence continues at coordinate 111,518,432 of OY726518.1, read as the reverse complement.
ACAGTTTTTCAAGCGTGAAGACAAAAACATGAAACTTCCAGACTCGAGTGTTACAGACTGGATCAGCGACAACCGACTCTGAAAATGCTGGGCTATTGCATACTTATCTAGCAACATCTTTCGAACCAAGCTCTGTATCTACAAGTACTGTTAAAGATAGAAAAGATCAATCCGTTTCTTCTTTCTCAAAGCACCCACCAAAAATGTTTTATTACGAAATCTTTATTACGAAATGAACACCGATCACCATGTACCCCGTACACCGGACATTGATGGTGGTGTACCGTAGATTACGAAAGTTGTTCAGCGAATGCTCAAGGGATGCATCAGGATGTCGGTTAAGATTTCTCTTTACATATTGATACATTTCGCAAACTATAATTGAATAGTATTTCCTGATATATGCAAGTTTCTTTTAACTAATATCCATCAAAATATGCTTTGTAAAACGACGGATATACATCACAGAAGTGACAGAACTACCATATTCAATTAGTGCATGAAGTCTTAAGATAATGCAAATAACCACACAATAAAATATTTAGATATACCGAAATTCTAAAATATATTTGGTACTTGTCGCTGATGTGCAATTATTCTTTCCTGAAGAAATACTTTCTTTAAAAAACGTGGTGTACTGTAAATTATTATTTAGTGAACATATTACTTTTATTGTTCTTTGATGGTAGCAGTGTCTAAGCAGCAATTGGCCACTTGCTGCAATATCCACAACACAATGAAATAAATCTCCACAAGAAAAACGAAAACCAAAGAAAATCTCTTTATTTTAAAATAATATCAGATTTATATCGAAAACAAGCCGTGTTGTAATATTGAAAAAAATAAGTATTATGTCATATTTGTTTAATAAATTCATAAGCTGACTCCATCCCTCCTCAAAGTCAACACACACAGTGCATCTACATATACATCAGATATACGTTTAGCATTGGGATGGCTCGACTTAATCAGTTTTCAAATATGTACATGTATATGATTCGGGCATAAATTTTCCACTTCAACATTAATGGGTGAGGATTTTAAAACTATAATACATGTATATTATCAATATGTCATATTTCTATTAAACGATAATAAGAGTATATCGGGTCGACACATGAAAGTTGTTGTTACCAAAAGATTGTATGGATATACGGATACGAACACGATAAATAAATGAAAAATAGTGGTAATAATAATATAAACAAAAAGTTAAAAAAAGGGACAATTCCGTGCAACGAGCGCCTGTGGTTTCTACACCCCGTTGTAGCTACTTTATTGACAATAAACATTCTTCTATAATAATGTTAGTATTCAACACGATAAGGTTCAAAACTGATCTATTTGTTTATTTTAGATTTTAGTCTACTATATGAATGCTTCACCAAAACAATATATATATATATGAATGGGTTTGGCTTTAGGTTTTGTTTTGTGCTTATCGCCACTTTCAACAATATTTTAGTTATATCGTGGCGATTTATTGGTGGAAGAAAACGGAGTACCCAGAGATAACCACCGGCCTGCCGCAAGTAATAAATTTTATCACATAATATTATACACCTCGCCCTGAGCAAGATTCGAACTCGCAACATCTGTGGTGATAGGCACCGATTGCATAGATAGTTGTAAATCCAACCACCACACGACGGCCCCTATGTGAATGGGTATTTTCGTACTTTGAATGGTATCATGTTCATGCCCATGGAATATTTAAATGGGGGTGTTTATAAAACGTGGCACCGCCGTACTCAACTTTACCCTAAGCAACAATACGTGAGGTAGCTTCAGGTACAAAGGCGGTTCGTATTGTTACAAAACTAGCATGGATATACACGGAGAAGCAAATATGCTATGTGTACATTATAATTAAGTGATGAATATACATACGTAGATACATATCACACCACATTAATAATACAACAAACTTCTCTGCATATGATTTTATACGGTGGCTGATTAAGGCCATGTGAGAATTTGTTTTTATTTTGTTCTCTCAATATAATATCTTGTTCCCACAGCTTATTATTTTGTTCCCACAAGAAAGATATTTTGTCCCACAACATACTACTTTGCTCCCACAACATATTATCTTGTTCCCTCAATATATTATTTTGTTCCTTCAACATATCACATTGTTCCCTCAATATATTATTATTTTGTTCCCACAACATATTATCTTGTTCCCTCAATGTATTATTTTTGCGTCAGTCGTCGGTTTGTTCATTAGTCCATTGTTAACTTTTCATTCAAAGACATTCTCCTCTGAAACCACGGGACCAATTAGAACCAAACTTGATCACCATAGTCCTTGGACGGCTCCCTTTAAAAATTGTGTCCAGCAGGTCCGCATCGCATTCATGATGTCCTCCAGCGGGGAACATAGTTTAACATTGGACCCTATGGGAAATACATTCACTGATATTCTCCTCGGAAACTACTTGGTCAATTGGAAATAAAATTGGTCACAATGATCCCTTTTAAAAGTTGCGTCCGGTGGTACTGGATCCAATCCAAGATGGGCGCCAGCGGGGAACTTAGTTTTAACATTGGACACTATGGGAAAACACATTCAAAGATCTTCTCCTCTGAAACCACCTGGTCAACTGGAATCAAACTTGGTCACAATAGTCCTTAGATTGTTCCCTTTAAAATTTGAGTCCGGCAGGTCTTGATCCGATCCAAGATGGCCACCAGCGGGGAACATAGTTTAACATTGGATCCTATGGGGAAACACATTTAAAGATCTTCTCCGTACAAACATGGTCACATGGGCCTTGAATTAGTCAGCTTTTCAAATTGCGTCCGGTAGGTCTAGGTCCAAACCAACGATAGAGTATTACTGCTGTTGTTCAAAATTGCAATAGTGTCGATGAGGCTCCTGACTTTGGACATCTACACGTATTTGTGGCGGGATTGAACATGTTTTGTGATATCTCACCCCTCCCCATCACCCTAACCAAGGGTATAATGAACATTAACATATAAGGGACATAGTATAATAATCAGACAGAAAAAGCAACTAATGTACAAAGCGCACACATATAAACGAATGCTCGATACCTTCTGCTTTCTGGTCTCCTTTTGTTTTGTACTTGTCTCTTGTCTGTGGTTGTGCTTGTATAGGTATAGGCACGAACTCTCATAACACTTGCTTAACTTAGCCACATTTGTGTGTGCCTGTCCCAAGATGATGAGTGAGGGAGGGAGGGAGGGAGGGAGGGAGGGAGTGAGTGAGTGAGTGAGTGAGTGAGTGAGTGAGTGAGTGAGTGAGTGAGTGAGTGAGTGAGTGAGTGAGTGAGTGAGTGAGTGAGTGAGTGAGTGAGTGAGTGAGTGAGTGAGTGAGTGAGTGAGTGAGTGAGTGAGTGAGTGAGTGAGTGAGTGAGTAACGCCAATTCAGCAATTTTTCAGCTATATCATGGGAAGAGCAAGTTATTTATCAATGAGATGATGATGAGGTCTGCTTTGTTCTAGGTCAACACGCTGAGTTGGATTTGTATAGTGCTAGCTCACTGAAACAACAATCCGCGGGTAGATGTCGCTCCACTAGGACACATTTTTCTGATTCCGAGCCAACCAGTATTTGCTCTTTCTCCTTATTGCTGCGTGCTTAGCAGAAAAGCACCAAATACCTATTTGAAAGTGCTTGGTTTGACCCGATCGGGGCTCGATTCCACGATCTACCGCACTCGAGGCGTGCACGCTAACCATTACACCACCGATGCGGTTCAAAGATGATATGTTGTGGGAACAAAATAATATATTGAGTGGACAAAATATATTTCTCGTGGGAACAAAACATTTTTCTTGTGGGAACAAAATAATATCTTGAGAGAATAATATCATATGTTATGGGAACAAGATAATATGTTATGGGAACAAAATATCTTTCTTGTGGGAGCAAGATATTATATTGAGGGAACAAGATAAAAACAAATTATAGCATGGCATTAATCAACCACCGTATTTTAAGATGTACATTTGGGTTCACGCCAATTTTAAAGATTAGTTTTATTTTGAATCACTAAATAATTTCAATTCTGAAATCTCCATATCTTAAATCAATTTACAATTTTATACTTATGCTTCAGTTAGTTTTCGTAACAGTTCATATATTTTGAAACTTCGAAAAATTTGAAGAAAAACCTTTTGAATTTGAATGAAATGTCAATATATAATTATATATTGCTTGAATTAAAGTAGAAGTATAATCTACTGCACAAAATATAGCTTAAACAAAAAGCCAGGATCTCGAGAAGGGACATAACTATGCAAAATCATTTGCTGTTTTTAGGCAATTTATATTAATTTCCCGAACTTAATTAAACGTAAAATTCCATGTTGATCAATTGTATTGTCACTCGGCAACGTGAAATGGAGTAAAGTAATATATGAAATATTATTGCATGTCTATTCAAGATAATTTGCTGTTTACGGCAGGGATATTTTTAGTCGATATATATATTTAGAATGTTAGAAATAATAATTTCCCAAACCTCATTAAAATAAAATTCCATGTTGATCAATTGTATTGGCACTCGGCAACATTTTTTTCCACACCGTTAATTAATTAACGACAGAAATATTCATCTTTGCGAAATTGAAATGGGGTATTACGGGTAAAGTTACATGTCGACGTTGTAGGTATTTTTGGACGTCGATTCGAGTTCATTTGCGAGCGAACTATGTTCAGTTAAAAGGTCGGCGCTCTGTCAATACGAGACGGACCTTTTCCAAATTTTAATAACATCTGCACAGAATGCACAGATACAACGTATATAATGTTCAACGTGACATTGTTTAAAAAAAATCATGAAATATTATTTCATTTGAAAAAAATGTAATTTGTTTCAAGAAAATAAAGGATTTTTTACATTAGCATTTCCATATTTTATCTTCTTGATGCAATCTTCATTTCTGCTGAAAAGGCTAGATAGTCTTTGTTGTCTGTACGTAGCGCCGGGAAGATCAAATATAGTCCGTTTACGGAAAAAACGCTTAAAAAACGACGTGCGAGAAAGTGACTCATTGATAGATAATAATTATCTGCAATCTGTTAAACTATATTAAAATATAATAAAACAAAGCAATATATTTGTATGTAAGCTCATACTTGTGTCTTGTATATCATGTTTGAACAAGTAAAACACTGACATTTATTGCTTTAGAAACATAGCAATTCGTGAAATTAACATTATGGCAGATGTAACGTCGTAAACGTCATGATCCTACAGAATTGCTATTATTGGTAATTATTAGTACCTATTATATATTAAAAAATTTACGGACACCTTTTCCTATAGCTACACTAAATGTGCAGCTTATTCATTTTGTTTTTTAACGCTATTCGTCATGCCTTGACTGAGTTAAATGAAAACGAAGTACACTAAATACCAAATTATGAACCCGACCTCATTCAACTGTTATATAGTGTGTGCTGTTGATCATATTATATTTGTTTTTATGTGTGTATGTTTTTTATATACATGTCTTGTGTATCAAATGTCATATATGTTTGTAACCGCATCGGTGGCGTAATGATTGGCGTGCTCGACTAGGGTGCGGTAGATCTAGGGTTCGAGCCCCGGTCGGGTCAAACCAAGAACTTTAAAATTGGTATGTGTTGCTTATCTGCTAAGCACGCATCATTAAGGAGAAAGAGCAAAGACTGGTTGACTGGGAATCAGAATAATGTGTCCAAGTGGAGCGACATGTCTACCACGGACTGTTGTTTCAGTTAGCTAGCACTATAAAAATCCAAATCAGCGTGTTGGTCTAGAACAAAGCTGCCCTCATCATCATCTCATTGAAAATTAATTTGTTATCACTATGATATAGGTGAAAAATGGTTGAATTGGCGTTAAACAACAATCACTCACTCACTCACTCTATGTGTTTGTTAACATTGTGATTCATCATTGATTGATTACCGTTAGCACACATCACTTACGGTAATAATTAGTGTTTATCGACGAATAATGTCAACGTTAACTTTTTTTTTATCTGAGCCTATACCCCCAATACCGTAAATGTAATTATTTCTTATTTATCAATTTACCAAAAATATGCGTAATAGCCTCTATGTGATTCTGCTAAATGTGTGACTGGTTTATTAATATATTAATAATACCATATTAGATCAATAAAAAAATGTATTTATACTGTTATAATAATAGTGTTATATATGTACATTATTGATCATATAAGATCTATATTTACACATGTTTTGTGTATTGAATGTTGTATGTGTTAATAACTGTATATGTGTGTTTTACTATCGTTTCAATATGTTAGACATATATCCCGTTATAATGTACCCCAACAACGTAAATGGTGTTGATCAATATCGAGCGTGTATGGGTTGTTTTAATAACATTATCAAATGCAAACAGCGGACATGTAATACTACCCAATACATTGTTTCATCGTACCAATTTCTCATATAGCCAGTACAAAGGTATGTTTTGTTCTGTTTTTATCCTGTTGTCATGTTCTGTATCTATATTAGCTGCTGACAGTTGCATCTGGCTCCATACGTTCAAACTCTTTCCCGCTCGCTGACTTACGCATTTGCTATATTTAAATGTTAGGAGCCTTTACGCGTTTGACCCAGACTCCAAATCGAACCGAACACAATTATATGAAATTGAATCAGCATTGTTCCTTCAGTATCAATAAATTATATATACTACCGAGCATGGCTTAAGTCAAATGCATCGCGCGAAGATATCAAAATAAGCAATTGTGCCGTTTATCACAAAGATAGGTAAGATAATTCGGGTTACGTAGGAGTAGCTATTTATTTAGAGGATTACCTATTATTCCAGAGTCGTGTCTAGATCGAGATTCAAAGTATAGAATATCTTGGCGTAGAACTAAAAATATAACGATAAATATATTTTAGTCGGTGTCTGCTATAGACCACCCTTCAATTTGCTTAATGTCCGAACAACTTTTATTGAAAATTCTGATAGAGTTATCCACCGTGGAAAAGTGACAACCGCATTATATCTGATGACACCCAAAAACCAGAAATATTCAATTATTTCACTACCGAGATGACTATCTCTGATAATTGTGATGAACTTCCAATACTTCCACGGATAACCTATCTTACAGACGATAGACTATATAGTGATACAGCTGAAGAATCTGATAAAATACTAAAATACTTACTATACGACAATTCAAACAAATCTAGTGTTCCGGATGCAATCTCTAATCATAGGCTTAAATTTTGTGACGACATTCTTCATAAACACCTCACCTAGCTGTTTAACTACTCACTGCAGATGGGAGCGTACCCTTCATGTTGGAAATTTTTTCATATTTGTCGGGTTTATTAAAATAAGGGTCAAAAGAGTGGAATGTTCAACTACCGTCCCTTACAGTTTCGAACATGTATATCACAAATACATGAGAAAATAATTTATAAGTCACTTAATGAATATTGTGTTTATCATGAGCTACTCATTTTCATGATATCAGAGTTTAAGAGAAATGACCTTAGAGCCAACCAGCTACATACTATAACTCACAACATTATAAATATCTTGATTACAGTAAGTGTTACGATGTTTTGTATACAATAAACGTTAAAGACCGAAGGAACTCAAAAAGAGACAATACAGAGAATCTGGTAACATAATGTAGACAAGACGAAGACAAACAAAGCAAAAACATAACATAATAGGTGTTGGACACCACTATAGGCAAATAAAAACGCATATAATGTAAATAAGACACGAGACCTTCTACAATCAACTGGAGGTAAAAAAGAACCGAATATCGTTTTCATACAGAAATCGTAGCGGACACCACAACAAGGAACTAAAAACGTAAATACAGAATATTAGGCATTTTGTTTTTGGGACTGACTTTATCACGGGGTATATCAGGTGAGCCGGAACGGCGAGCCTGATGTACCCCGTGATCAAGTCAGTCCCAAAAACATAATGCCTAATATTCTGTTTATCGGTAATTTATAATTAACTTTCAAAAAAATAATAAAATGAATTCTTTAAAACAATATTTTGATGGGATTGTTTTTTTGCGGATGGATCTGGTTTTGTAAATGTGATTCGGTTCTGGCGCGCGAGGTTCATTCAAAAACTAGTTAACGAGGCGGCAAGATGTGTTTTTAACTATTTGACGTGTGTTATACAATATGATGGTTTTGTTGGATTTAAGTGTGTTTTGGAAATTATAATGTTCGAATATGATACCGGTAAGTAATTTTTGTCATAAAAACTTGTGCTAAAACCGTACCGAATACATTTCACTGAAATATTCTGAATGTAGGTCAAATCAATTAACATCCATAATAATCCCACTTGGAAGGCATTTAAGATTTTATGTTATTAATTTTAGAAAGTTAATTATAGACACCGACACAAAGTCCTTATTTTTACTAAGAATTGCAGATATACATGTATAAATTGATATATATGGGGGGTTTTGGGGGGCGGGGGTTTATGTACAACAAATGTATATTATATTTGCACATCCAGAATACAGAAATATTAGCTGAGTCTTCCCTGTTGCTGATCAGTGCTATGTTGTATTCAATTTTAGCTCTTTTCGGTAATTGGATCGATTTCAATTTTAAATCATCATTGGATATTGCAGTGTATATACAATGTAAGCCTAAGGATGTTCAATCTTTACAAAGTAGTTTTTTCTTGGTTTTCTATCATTTTGGTTTTGAGGGATGCTGATTATTGAAATGATATGGCCAAACGCTGAATACTTTGTTTACGATAGTAACGAAAATGACATTGACCTTTTCCCGTATTATTGATTTTGATGACACAACCAATCTTTTTTTTAAACAAGTATATTCATGCGCGGTAGTTGACGCATGCCTAATATGGACTGATCTAATAATTTAGAAATCACGACCAGTACGTTGAGATAAGTTTTATCAATCCACACATTTTAAAGGAAAACTACACAAATTACTGATAAAGTCAAATATTAGGTCAGCACAAACAAACTAAAAATATGAGCAATACGAACCCCATCAAAAACCTAGGGTAAACTCAGGTGTTCGCAAAGGGTATTTTAGGTTGCTTATAGCTAACTGCTTACATAACATATTAAAATATACAATATGTAGTTCAAATCAACAATGTAAGCCTGATGCTGACTCTTTTGCATCACTAGTCACCACCTATCGCTCTTTGGCGACCTCGTATTATCCAATGTTTTATTTTTTATTTCTTATTGACTTTATGTTTCACTGATATTGATTTGTTTATCGGATTGTGATTTCACAGCTTCCTCTATTTAGTATTTTATTTAACCTTTGTCAGACGATACACGCACGGAATAATAAAACAAAGATACACACACGGAATAATGAAACAAAGAAACACGCAAGCTTTAAATTAACCTTTAGAAATATCGATTAGAAGTAATATGTATGTTGTACTTGTCACACCATAGTGTCGATGTTGTTCATAGCAACCATACTTGGCAGTGACAGGTACGTATTAATCCATATCTTTACATACTAAGTATTTTCAAGCTGTTAACGTTTTCTTATAGTTAAGAAAGTTTATTATGCACCAAAGAGTGTAATCAGAAGGGTAATTCGAAGAAAATTCAGTACAAAAGACAAACAATGATCTTCAAAGATTGAGCAACATACACATCACACACAACCGGGGATTAACTCAGGTCTTCCGGAAGGGTTATCAGTTCCTTCCTCATTTGTGCTACCCGTCGTGTTGCTAATAGTAATACTATTAAACGACCTGAACATCATCTGACATGAAAATCATGTTGAACATCAGTACATGCAAATAACATTAAAAAAAACATGAACTTCCGAAAAAATTAAGAAAAACAAATGGGAGGAAAGAAGAACAGCAAATCGTATCGTAGTACATCATGGACCTAAAACGTGAAGACATCTACAGGTAATTTGACAAAATGGATAACACGAACCCTACTAATACATGTAGAAACTGGGTCGAACTCAGATGCTCCGGAAGGGAAAATAGATCCTGTTCCATTAGAGGATAAGTCATGCAATACAATTTTCTCATTACAGACTTCAATATGGTTTCAACTGTTATCATAACTCTGACGTTTGTTGTTGCTGTTTACGGCCATGAATGTAAAGATTTTAAGTTGTCGGCTTCAGATCAATCTGTAATTGATATGATGAAACACTATCTACATACATCAAGGAAGACAGAGTGTTCTAACAGTAAACTGAGTAATATTTTTAAAGTAGATTAACACTTAAAGCACAGAAAGAATTCTTATAAGTTTTCAGTTTTCAATTGTTTAAAAAAACAGAATATTGCTATGCAAATGATATGTAAAGGAAAAAGAGTTTGTACTATATGAATTGGTCTTGTTACTTCAGGGTATTAGATAGTAGAATCACCATGTCCCTTTACGTTCCCAGATGTTTTAATTGATAGTGTGTCTATAGTTTCTACTAGTAAAAGGGTTAAGGTCAATATGCCTCAACAATGTTTAGTCTTGTAGACACCATAAGAGTACATTCTACCAGTAGTAAGTATGCACTTTACCGACTAATTTATTGTTAACGTTTACTTTAAAAGTATGATGTACACACCTGTATGTAGAAATGGTATTTGATTGAAACGATGACAAAACTGTCAATGTTAAAGACTTTATATTATCTATTCTGTATTTTGATCCCCCAAAAAACAGACATGTAGATTCAAATTATATTCAAACATGTTGTAGACAAGTAACGTATACTATGATTCAGTGACTTAATGCTTTTGTTCTACAGTTATTCATTGCAGCTTCCATCATACTAATGGCTTTAGGATTTTTTAAAGTTAATAGTGTATTCTTCTATCTAGAAATAGCCCATGAGTTTCAATTTTAGAGCTGTCAAATTTTTGTTCTTCCCTCGACGGGATTTGAACCCACACCATTGATACACTGCAGCACCATTCGCTTAGCCTTACGTCCAGCGTCCTAGACCACTCGACCACATCCACTCCCTAAAAAAGGAGCTTCAATAATCGTAGTGTTACCTTTTCTCGTAAGGCAAATCTAGAGATATACGTAAGACATATGTATAAGCGTGTGTAGATGGTACATATATACTTAATATTATAATTTCTTCTTATTATGTTATGTATATAGCTGAATATTGTAATGTTATATTGAATTAATTAATAAAATATGTTTAAACTAATATTATAATTTGACAGCAATCTAACTCAGCAATTTTTAATATATTGTATATGATAATGAAGAATTCATTATACAGTCACAGGAAATAAAGTATATTATACAAACGTCTAGAAGCAAGTGACAACCATGCAATATATCTGTCCCACTGGATCTCAAATTTACTTTAAAGGATACTAGGTTAATACTAAATATTATATACGTCTGAAAATTAAACCAAACAGTGTTAGAATTAGATTTTAGAGCTGTCAAATTTGTGTTCTTCCCTCGACGGGATTTGAACCCACACCATTGATACACTGCAGCACCATTCGCTTAGCCTTCCGTCCAGTGCCCTAGACCACTCGACCACATCCACTCCCTAATAAAAGGAGCTTCAATAATCGTAGTGTTACCTTTTCTCGTAAGGCAAATCTAGGGATATACGTAAGACATATGTATAAGCGTGTGTAGATGGTACATATATACTAAATATTATAATTTGACAGCAATCTAACTCAACAATTTTTAATATATTGTATAGGATAATGAAGAATTCATTATACAGTCACAGGAAATAAAGTATATTATACAAACATCTAGAATCAAGTGACAACCATGCAATATATCTGTCCCACTGGATCTATATATATATATATAAGGGAATGGATGTGGTCGAGTGGTCTAGGGCGCTGGACGTAAGGCTAAGCGAATGGTGCTGCAGTGTATCCATGGTGTGGGTTCAAATCCCGTCGAGGGAAGAAAAAAAATTTTGACAGCTCTAAAATCTAATTCTAACACTGTTTAATTTTCAGACGTATATATATATATATATAATATCATCCTTATGCTATGTTTGAAAAGAAAGTGTGATAATTTTAATGTAAACGTTTGTAGTAAAAGTGAGATGTACACAACTGCCTGCAAAATAGACTTCATGTCTGAATTATATAAAAGTCTCGTCCTAGCTATTGTTTCTGGCAAACATGTCTTCAAAATAACAACGATGAAGTGGAAGCTCGATACCTTGATTTGTAGTAATATTACAATTTATTAATCTTATGTTATGTTTTCTCAGTTTTCCCGTTGTTGACTGATTTTGTCTGCTTATATAATTATGAGTTTTTACTTTCCCTTTGGAAGATTGTTCGGAGTTCGGTAATTTTGTTATTACCCTTATTTTCTGCAACTTCAATATACATTTGTAACTTTTAAGCTTTTCTCTCTTTATAAACCAGATGCTGGAGTAACATACATCCGATGGGGAAAGAAAACTTGTCCAGAGGCCGCAGATCTTGTTTATTCAGGTATTGAATAATTAATTTGAATACAATAGATGCATTATTCAAATGAAACATACTCACAAATAATGGTATGAATAATTATTATGAAAATATTATAAAATAAAATCATGATCTTTTTTCTTATAAAATATTACATTGTTAGAAAGGAATTTACTAAATTACTAGGATAATTATCTATAGGAATTTTTTAATGTTGGTAATGTTACTTCTTTTAGGTCAAGCAGGAGGTAACTATTACAGTAACAAAGGAGGTGGTAGTAACTACCTCTGTTTACCAAATGATCCTGACAATGGCAAACCATATTCATATGCTAACGATGTGCTGTATGGCGTTGAGTATGAGACGGATTCATCTGCAAAGCCGTCTGGATTGGATAATTTATACAATAAAGAAGTCCCTTGTGCTGTATGTAGACGTAGAGGAAAGTCTTCTGTTCTTATGATACCAGGTAGATGTTTCATATTTCAAATATTTTGTTTAATATTAAACTTTTTGCTTTACATAACAAGCAAACGGTGCTCTCAATTTATGAAATATCTCTCTGATATTCCGAACAAAACAACAACAAGAAATAGTTATATTAATAACATAATGATTCTGAAAGTTTTAACAACAAATAACGCTGATTATATTGTTTATCATTTAAATGGCTAATATCGATGACAATTGTTGTGGCTGTTAAAGTGATACAATTTGAATAAATGAATATCATCAGAAAGGAAAAAGTGGAAAGGGAATATATTTATTATTTCATTTTTTTATTATATTTTTGTTTTATTTCAGGTAAACAGACATGCTATAGCGGATGGAAGGCAGAATATACGGGTTTTCTTATGACTGAACACAAAAATCATAACAACAAAGATTATGTTTGCGTGGACAAGGACGCTGCACCAGTAGACAGTGACGCAACAAATAGCAATCATGCTCTGTTGTATGCAGTGAGGACCACATGTGGCAGCTTAAGATGTCCTCCATACAAAAATCATACAGAAATGATGTGTGTTGTATGCACAATATAAATTATTTATTTATATATAAATAAATAGATTACTTAAACATTTTTTATTTATTTTATCACGACAGCAGGGAATCAAAATCTGAAAAATCAACATTAATAAACAATGAACATGTTTATTTGTCAAAGATTACTGGTTATCAAACAAAACATAGTATGTCCAATTAAATGGACGATTCGGAACCGAACAACAACAGTCAACATGCAAATGTTTTACAAGCAAAAGAATAAATGTACGAAGGACACACAGTTCAACAATCTAGGTGGTGATAGATATTGGTTAAATAGCTAGTTATAAAGCCAACTACCATACGATCACGACCATGACGGCCCCATGAATTATAGATGAACAACAGCTTTTCCATAGCTCATCTAGCCCTATCATAAAGTGTATACTTATAAAAACGTTTGAAGATAAAAAAAAAAAAAAAAAAAAAGCCGTAAATAGAAGAACAAACAATGCAGTGGGTAAACGAAAAAGGACAAAATGACAAGCAATGATCTACAAAACATTACACAATAAACTTGATCGAGCAACAAGAACGCCACCATAAACCGATGTCATGTGGTATTTTGAACCCTTGAAAAATCTACCCCTGGTTCAATATACCATATGCTGTTTTGACCCCGGAGTCAAATTTTCGTCTCATCATGGTAAATTAAACCCACTCATTTCTGCCAAACTAGGGGCTTCGATATACCATTGGTAGGGGGTCAAGATACCATGATCATGTGGGTCGATATACCATTTGAGTAGGGGGATCAAAATACCATGGGTAGGGGGATCGATATATCATGGGTAGGGGTTCGATATACATGCGTAGGGGATTCAATAAACTGGAAGGGTGTTCAATATACCATGAGTAAGAGGTTCGATATACCATGGATATGGGGGTCAAAACACCATGGGTAAGGGATTCGACATACCATGGGTAGGGGTTCGTCAAAATACCATGGGTATGGGGTTCAAAATACCATGGGTAGGGGATTTGATATACCCTGGATAAGGAGTTCAATATACCATGGGTAAGGGGTTCATTATAGCATCGGAGGGGCTCGACATACCATGGGTAGGGGATCCGAAATACCATGGGTAAGGGGTCAAAATCCCATGGGTAGGTGATTCGATATACAAATGGTACGAGGATCAACATACCATGGGTAGAATTTCAATGCAGTATTGACTGTTATAATGTAATGCAAAATTGAGACATCAATTAGAGCTTCCTTCTTATATTCATTTAGTCTTATATATGTAGGAAAAAATTATTACATGTATTTACCCCAGGGTCAAATTTTCCTCATTATATTTTGCACCCCATGGTGAATTAATCCCCTCATTTCCACCAAAAGAGGGGGTTCATAATACCATAAGAATATCCCATGGGTAGGAGGTTCAAAATACCATGGATACGGGATTCAATATACCTCCTATCAATGGTGTTTTCACCCCCTATGCATGGTATATCGAACCAGCTTTCCATGGTATATCGAACTCCCTATACATATCATATCAAACCCCTATCCATGGTATATCTAACTCTCTTCCATAGTATATTGAACCCCCTACTCATGGCATATCGAGCCCTTTCTTATTGTATTATGAACCCCCTTCCCATGGTATATCGATCCCCCTATCCATGGTATATTGAATCCCCTATCCATGGCATTTTGAACCCCCTTCCCATGATATATCGAAATCCCTACCCATGATACTTTGACCCCAATACCCATGCTATTGTGACCCCGTAGCCATGGTATATCGAGCCCCCTACCAATGGCATATCGAACCCCTCATCCATGGTATATCGAGCCCCCTACCCATGGTATATCAAATCCCCTTCCTATGGCATGTTGACCCCCCTATTCATATTATATCGAACCTCATAACCATAGTATATCGAATTCCCCCTGATATTTTGAAAACCCTACCCATGGTACATTGAACCCCCTATCCATGGTTTCTTGCCCCCTATCCATGGTTAAACGAACCCAGGACCCATGTTATTTTGACCCCCTGGAACATCTAACCCTCTATTATGGTATTATGAATCCCTTATCCATTGTATATCGAACCCCTTATCCATAGTACATGTATATTGAACCCCCTATCCATGGTATATCGAACCCCCTACTCATGGTATTTTGAACCCCCAACTCATGATATATCGAACCCACTACCATGGTAGATTGACCCCCCTACCCATGCAATACCGAACCCCTTCCCATGGTATGTCGGACCCTGATAATGGTATTATGAACCCCCTTCCTATGGTATATCGAACCCCCTATCCATGGTATATTGAGCCCCTACTTATGGTTTTTTACCACGTACCCATGGTATATCGAGCCCTCTATCCATGTTAGTTTGACCCCCTACCAATGGTATATCGAACCCCCTAAATATGGCATATCAAACCCCTTATCCATGGTATATCCAACCTCCTACCCATGGTATATCAAACCCCCTGCCTATGGTATTTTGATCCCCCTATTCATGGCATAGCGAACCCTATGACCATAGTATACCCAATTCCCTCCCCGTGATATTTTGAACCCCATGCCCATGGCATATTTAACCCCCTATCCATGGAATAACGAACCCAGTACCCATGGTATTTTGACACCCCTACCAATGGAATATCGAACCCCCTCTTATGGTATTATGAACCCCTTATCCATTGCATATCGAACCCCGTATCCATGGTATATCGAACCCCTTACCCATGGTATTTTGAACCCCCCCCCCTCCAATCCATGGGATATCGAACCCACTATCCATGGTAGCCTGACCCCCCTACCCATGCTATATCGAGCCCCCTGTCCATGATATGTCGAACCGCCGTTTATGGTATTATGAACCCCCTTCCTATGGTATGTTGAACCCACTATCCAAGATATATTGAACCCCCTATCCATGGTATATCGAACCCTCTGCCCATGGTATATCAAACCCCTATTCATGATATATCGAACCCCCTACCCCTGGTATTTTTATCCCTATCTATGGTATATATAACCCTGTCTATCTCATGATTAGAAATGAGGGGGTTCAAAACACCATGGGGGGTTCAATTTACCATACAGGGGGAGTTCAGTTTTCAATCAGGGTGTTCGACATATCATGAATGAAAATTGACCCGGGATCAATATACCATGGGGTTCAAAATACCATATGACACCGGGGGTGAACATATCTTCTAAAGTGATGAAATGTCATTGGTAAATAACATATTTGATGATAAAACAAGAACGTCTGCGATGGGGATTTGATTGATCATGAAAGTCTTAAGGCTTTTAAAAACTCCAGAATATAAAGTCGCATTTGAATGATGCCTTCTGTGTTGTGTTTTCTGTCTTTGTCACTGTTCTGTGCAAGGTTAATCCAAAAATCCGTCGTGTGCACTAAATTAAATGCATACGGTTTTATTACTATCACTGGATCAATATCTTTGTTGATGGACTGCTAGTATTTGTCATCGATGGTATGATCCACCCAATATTCATTACGTCAGCACTATCATGTTTTATTAGATAAAATTCCAACAAAAATGTATCTTTGTTTACAGTTTCAAAATACGTCAGTTTATCAAAAGTAAGGTCAATCTGCCTGACGCATAGGTAACCTTTGCAGAGTTTTGGCTACTCTATTTAATCCCTTTGGTTTAACTGCTACCAAAAACTTGACATTCATTGATTTTCAAGTCTTTTGATTATGAGCATATTTGATGAAGTCTAATTCAGAAAGCGTTTAAATTAGACATCTATGATTAAGCAACATTATTAAGACTTAACTGGTAGAACGTGCTAAAGTGGGTCACGGGTCACTGTGAGGTCCTGAAGGATTATTCTAAACTGTGACACGTGAACGACCTGTGGACTCCTGTTAGGCAACTATGATCGGGGTTGCAATGACAAAAATTCTTTCAAATTTAATTGAAAGAGGCCTGTGTTTATGTTTCACTAACGACTTTCTATCATGCTGTTTAAAGAGACGAATTTACCCTTTGGGGTACCTCGAACGCTGGAATTTCGGGATTTCCAATATGTGTTTCAGTGGGGTGAAACAGGATGCTATAAGTTGCTGAAATCCATCGATTAATGTAAAATTCACTTTTTTCACTTCTTGCCCATATTTTTCACATATTTTGTTATAACTTATGCATGGTTTAATCCTTATTAATTATACCGAATATAGAACACTATTTTTATTTGAGGGCTTAGACTAATCCATTTTTCGCGGGAAAACTGATGGAGATCGATGAATATTGTTTGTGTGTGCACAGTAGATAATCAAGATTTTCAAGGTATTTTGAAAGTGTACTACGTAGGCTTAGATGCTTACAATAGGAATTAATGTAGGAATTACTACTGGTAAGTTCAAATGCACAAGTTAAAGAGGCGATATTGAAAAACATTTAGAAGAAGAAAAAGAGGGAGAAAATAAGCTTCGCCTTTCCGAAATTATATAAACATTTATCACGTGACACCATGTTTACTTGAAATCAGGGTAGAGTTGTTCAGATAGAACACATAGAACGCTGTGCGACATACGATACGGCAGCAAATTAATTTAACAAAAGTGTGATTTTCTACAGAAATAGTCAGAATAAATATAACTTGAGGTCATTAAGTAGAAAAAATCCAGAAATGTGTTAGGAGCGGCAGCATCCATGTCCCATGGACACATCCTTCTTTTATTTCAAGTTGTAGCTCTCCTGAACATTTATTCAGATAAATACCCATATAAAATTACGATTTCCTATCCATATCTCTCTCTCTCTCTCTCTCTCTCTCTCTCTCTCTCTCTCCTTAATAGTCACATTTCAAAATCGACCAGTTGCAACTTTTCTCCTCTAATAAACAGTAATGATTTTCACTCATTTTTCAATCAATCTTATAATGTCAATTAAAAAGCAACCTATCAACATATTTCAGTTAAAATGGTTTTTAAAATTAAAAAAAAATAAATGTACATTACATTTGTGTGCTTCACAAGTAAAACTCTTAAATGACTTCTGTTACTCTTATACACACATCCCCACCCGTCTTTTTGGGGAAATGTTCTACACCTCGGCGCATATGTATACAATGAATTAGAAAAAATACCAACCAACATTTTCATGTCATTTTCTTCCAAATTACATGTAGAACACAATCAACGGGGGGGGGAGGTTGTGGGAGGGCAATTTTTGCGCCCCATTAGTCACGAGATGTGTTTTATATACCTGCCTATGCACATACAATAACCTTCAAGTAAAATAAGATTTATGCAAATATTCATAATTTCACCTCTTAAAACCACTTTCCTGACTTAAATTCAATGTTTATGTTACATACAATTAGTTCTTCCTACTCTTTTACTTTTACCAATCTAATTTAAAAGGGACGAAACTCACAAGGCCAAACTGACTTCTAAATTCAAAACTTTTATTCTTTTAAATATTTGTTCATGTAATATTGCATAAAAATCAATGTCTTATTTTCCAACAATAATTTCTATTTAAATAGTCTATCAACTTTTTCCATTAAAAATTTACAATTTTTGTATTTTGTCAACAGGGCGTTGGGAGTTTAGGCTTATAAATACATGTATGTTAAATCTGTGATTATATTCCAAAGTAGGTATTTATGGTTGTTATTTTTTATTATTAACTCCTGCACATTCCACTTGCATTGCCTACTGATGAGTCCCAAATGCAAACAGAAGTGTTGCAGATTCAAACACATATAATATCGCACGCTAACATAAAAATGCTTTATATGTACAATGTCAAAGGAGTGGAAACTTTCCAATGATGCCTATTCACAAACAGTATTTCAACTGTCAGCTACATGTATTTGAACAACATATTTAATTTAAAGAATATTTTATTCAATAAATGAATTGCATTGGATAGCAGGACATGCCTATATATATCCTCTCCAAAAAATATCAAACAAAATGATCTATAACGCGTGACCTTTGCATAAGACACTATGAAATATTGACATCCACACTTGCCTTTTGGAAAGCACATTTCTGTGTCCACACTTGTTTTATTAGAATATAAACGACAAATTAACAAATATAAATTATCATCAACACACATCAGTCACACAGTGCGTATTCATCTCTCCATATTCTGTCGAGTGGGTAACATCAGATGTAATCATGAACGAAATCAGAAATCACACAATCAGGAAAAAGAGATCAACCAGGGATGTAGCTTCAACATCAATTCTTTAGTTTTTTGGGAAAAGTTTAAGTGTATGCTTTAAAGATCGTTGTTTTTCCTTTTGTACTTGTTCTTTTGGTCATTGTTTTGTCTATTTTTCTTCGATTTACGGATTCTGATTACCCCTGTGGTATCGTCAAACTGTTCTTAATATCTGGAAACAAATTATATGTTCGTAAAGTACACCAATGTAGATATAAATATCAAGATACTGTTTTACAATCACAAGAATTGTTCTGCTATCTATGTGACGTCTTGTACATAGCCGGCATATTACTCACTAGATATTAACCACCCATAAACTAATAGAAATGTAACATTGGATATTTTGATTATAACGTCTGATCAAATGCCCACCCCTCCCCCCTCCCCCTACCCCACCCCATTTGTTTTATACACAAACATGTTATGATTTGTACATAGCCGGAATATTACTCACTATATATTAAACACACATAGACTAATAGAAATGTAACATTAGACATTTTAATTATCACGTTTTGTCAAATGTTCACCCCTAATTGTTTCATACACAAATAGGTTTCATTTCTAAGAATAGTTTTGTAGTTGAGGAAATTAATTTTTACATTTTGTTCAAACCACTGTATAGCTGAAATTATACTGCCAATGTTTCCGTTAAACACCAATTATTCTATCAATCTCCCTCACATCAAACTATTGAATGGGAGAATAATGTATTAAAACATAAAAATCACAGTAGCTTAAAGTGAAAATCGAGGACATGACCTTGACGTCGACAATTTATTCAAGATTAGAATTCTTATGGAGTCGTCTTACTATTTCCGTCAAAACATATAGAGAATTACAAACATTTTTCTCCCTCAAAATTTATGGTATTTAGATAAAAATAAATGAGAGATCAGAGTCTAAATTTTGACAGTTTGATACATGTTAAACAAGATCTTGGTTTGTTTGTTTGGTTGCTTGTTTCACGCCTAGAACAAGCTTACCAGAAATGAGGAGTGACGAACTTGTTAACAAGATCAGTGGTGAAGTGATCAATGGTGAAAAACCTAGACGTTTTCAACTTATGGTTCTAGTGCTTTTCACCAACAATGACTTTCACGGAACCTTCCACGGGGATATGATTCTTTCGAAGTCGTCATTTCCTTTCGATCAAAGCAAAAGAATTTTGCGTCTTAATGTCCAAAATATTTTTATGATTTGGCTTTTGCTGTATGCAGGTTTTCCTGTTATTGAGGTCTCAAATTCACGCGTGACCTTTGACCTTGAAGCAATTTTTTAGGTAACATCGTTTGACCACAGGTCTCTACGACTTATAGATTTCCAGTTTTGACGATTAGTAAAGTTGGTCACCTTTTGGGCGTAGTTATTGACGCTTACAAGTCTTTCAATTGTTTCAAAGAAAACATAGCAAAGTTTCTGACTTAGGTCTCGAACTTTTTCTACTCATAATGATTGCTCTACCTTAATATGCTTGCAGAGTTATAATGATGACAACTATCTATCGAACTGTTGCTCTTACCGATCTTTTTTTCCTCGTAAAACTACGAATTTCACCCGTTTTGAAACTTGTAGAATTACAACTCCAACTGAGGTCGGGCCTTTCGGGTAATATAAACTCATTTGTCGGGTTTGTCGAGCTTCTCGAGTAAGCTAATTGACATTCTTGGGTTCATTAAATATTTTTCTATAATCTTCCATAGCTTTGTATACGCTTCTGTCCTTTAAATTCTTTGCATATTCTGTCATTTTTGAGGTATAAAACGAGATTCGAAAGGTGACAGGAAACATAATAGTCAGACCTAGAAAAAAAATATAACGAGGAGGTGAAATATGAATTACCGTATGTCATTGACTACATACATAAATGTCATATAAAGTTTGTATAAGTCATTTTGTGTCTTTAAAAAAAAGTCCTGACAACTTAAGCATATTTGTATTTGCTTATATAAGTAAGATATGGGATCAAACACAGGTTTTACTTACTTATCAAATCTTAATTCAGCATACAAGATGATAGCAATATAAACAAATGTACAAAGGGAAAAGAAAGCACGAATTCAGACACTAAGTTGTGTGGGGTTGAAGACATTTCATAGTTTTCACTTTTGTAATAACCTTCATCAGGTAAAGATCAAAGTCGACAGATTGTTCTTACTCCTTAGTGCTGCTTACCCAGCGGAAAAGTAACAGATACCAATTGTATAGTCTTTGGTTTGACCAGACCGAGGCTCGATCCCATGATCTACCACAATCGAGGCGAGTTCGCTAACCTTACACCACCGATGCGGTAGAATTGTGGGATCAATGCAAAATTGTCTCTATAAAATTGGTAGATACATATTTACAATACTTTCAATATCTGTAATTTGTATTGCCTTTGAAAACATTTAACAAATGGAATCATCCACAAGATCCACCAACTTATAAAGCATTCTTCCGCATACCATAAATGTAAGCATGTGGATAACATATTTGTTACATAATGATAGCAATTAATATATATATTCCAAAGGAATCGCACCGTATAGTATTTCAACAGGAACCATAGACAAATATCATTTAAAAATATCCTAAGAACAGTATAATGATGTTATGCTTGAACGAGTTTTTACCCAGTCGTGTAGCTCAACTAATACCAGTCAGAAATGACCAAATATACACACAATTCTCCATAAACTATTTTATTTTATGTACAATTTGTTTACCTTCACTTGATTCAAGCCATATTTAAGCATTCGGAAACATAATGTCTGGTTGATATAATTCAGATGGCAGTGTAAGGTTGTTGTGACAAATACTGTCTGGTCCCAACGTATGGTTGCCGCCAAATGGTTGATTGATTTATTATTGCTTAACATCCTTCGAGCAGTATTTCAGCCATATTCAGGATGAGAACTAGATTAATGTTATATAAAAACTTTATCGATATTAGGGAAGGGCTGGGTCAACCGGGTCACCGACTTTTGATTGCCACTGACAAAGCATGGAGAGTTGGGTAGGGACGACAAATTTAGTCTTTTATAGTGGATACAATGCACCCACTCTTTTTCGTAATCTGAAAAAGAGATTTTACGTGTGACGTTCGTTGCCGTCAATTAATTATAGCATCTTGTTTCCCAATCATATAAATAACATTGCATTATGTATCATATATAGTTCAGGACATATAATGTTTATGTCACCACCATAACTTGGTTATAACCGTTACGGTATATCTGTGTTATAAATGACCACGGATGTGTTCCACTTGTCGTAAGCACTTCCCGAACCTCTCTTTATTCATGATTGTCACCTAGTTTAACAGAACGGGTGCCACTAGTGGAGCAGGAACTGCTTACCCTTGCGGAGCACCTGAGCTACCCTTGTATTAGTGAGATTCGTGATGCGCGATCTTTAATTTTCTGTGTAGTGTTTTGTAGATCGTTGTGTGTCCTTTTGACCTTTTACCTTTGGTCATAGTGTTGTCTGTCCTTCGATTTACGGCTTCTGATTACCACTTTGGTATCTTCAAACTCTTCTCGAATTACTAAATAAAATATATTTAAACTAAAAGTTTCTCATTGCAATTAATGTCATTCATTATTTCATCAATGAATTAAAATAATAAATCTAGCACTGTGTGAATAAATTACTACATATTTGTTTAATTACTATTAAGGAAAAAATGCAGCTAAGATGTCATTATAAGAAATGATTGTGTATGCATTATATATAAAATGTTATCTATGTATTACATAAAAATCATTTTTGCTTTTAATAAATAAAGTGTATAAAGAGTTCCATCCAAATATCAAAACAAAATACATGTCGATAGGGTCATTTAATAGGCTTGGGTTAGGTTAATGGTGTTTAACGCCACTTTCAACAATATTTCAGTTATACCGTGGAGGTCAGTTTTATTGAGGAGGAAAGTGGAGAACCTGGAGAGAACCACCGACCTGTCGCAAGTCACTGACAAATTTTATCACATAATGTGGCATCGAGTACACCTCGCCATGAACGGAGTTCGAACTCACAACTTTAGTGGTGATATGCACTGATTGCATAGGTAGTTGTAAATTCAATTACCATAAGATCAGGACCACGACGACCCCGGGTCATTTTATATGCTAAGTATAATGGTATAATTACAAGTATTTTCAATGGATTATAATTTTTCTTCAGGCAATATGTTATAATTTTCTACATGCTGTCATATAAATGTATGTTTTTTTTAAATTTATTGCAGGCAAGTTTTTGGCATCCTTTTTTGAACTTCAACACCGAACACTTCCCATAATCCAGTATAACAATTTTTACATTATGAAACTTATAGAACACAATATTACAATGTATAAAGACTGATTTGTAAAAAGAAGCTTAGCGTTCACATTATATCGAAAATCTTTATTTCTGCAAGACTATAAATGATGGGTAATAATTTTGAGGAAAAAAAACAATCAATCTTAATTTAAATCCTTAGAATTTAAGGTTAACCCACACCTCTGCCAAATTCACTATGCAAATGTATATATATCATTATCATGAAATATTAAAATCAAACTTATCATTTTAAGATTTAATGATTTTTATTATAATCACACATTTTTCAAAGTGTTCAGAAATATAGATATGCAATTTCATGAAATTAAAGCTTTCTTAACAAAATATAATGCTACTTCTATAATCCTAAAACTGTTAAATGTTTTGTTGAATAATAGGAAGTGGATGGTTATGATTTTGGGGGTGAAATTAAACATTAGGTGCCGAAACTCGCCTACAAATGTATTGAAAAACCATCCTAAAAATATATGATACATGTAGTTTTCCAATGATTACTAAAATATTGCCTAACCTTTAATCTTTCCTAAAATGATTTATTCTAAATATATATATAAACTATTGATTATATCTTTAAAACAAATATGTGGTCTCATAAAAACATGTGTTTACGTCTAGATTTGTTTTCTGTCGGAGTAAAATTAATGATGAAACAGCCCGGTGGTCATTGAGAATCAGTGTTAAAACGGTCAGTCATAAAACTAATGGCCACGTGTCTAAACTGTTTAACAAGGCTATTTTTCAGAAAAATGACGTTTTATTAAGTACAATCGTCCGCGGACAATTACTGGATTATGTAGTTATTATCATAATACATGTACAATAAATATATCATTTCTTTTTATGCAAAAAATTATGGAAAATTATAAAGACAGCAGTGGGGAAAATAATTTCCAAATGGAACTTATTACTAAGTCAGGAAAAAATATTGGTGACGGAATTGTGAAAATTGAGAAAACATTTTTATGCGCACAATTTTGCAATAAAATGCAGAGGAAATTCTTCGGTGAGTTTAAACATTATATTCTTTTTTTAACCTTTATTTTGAAACTCTAGAAATATTTTTACTTCCTGGTAACACAGATATTTGCTAGTTTAACGTTCTGCAATAAGATTTTTTATTACAAGTTTAAACAGAAATTTTCAGGAAAAACATATTTTCGATCTTCCGCAATCCCGAATATGAATAATAAATTAAATATATATTGTTTATTATTAATGTTAAGCTGCTTCGGTTATGCATTCGGGATTGCGGATAAAATAAACATATTTATTATTCATATAAAGCCGCTTCGGTTATGCATTCGGGATTGCGGAAAATCTTGATATCAATATTGAAAAATTATAATATGATATATTTTCATAATTTGCCCACGTTAATATATAAAATAGTTTCCTCGCGTTTATTTTGTAAATTATTATAAATTTGTAGGTTACTTTATAAATCTGTACATTTTTTTTAAATATTGGTATATTTCTTTTTAATTAAAAGAATACATGTTTGATCTGACTGTTGTTCCACAAAAGAAAATTAACATATAAAAAATATTATTGACGTTTTGAACGTAGGAAAAACACATTTGCTTTCTACTACCAGTGGATTGCGATAGCAACGGCAGGGGCTTAGCTACCGTAAGGCACTTTAGGCACATGCCTACACATAATTTGTTCTCGAAAAAAATTGTGTATTGATGAAAAATTACAAACAACGCATTACATATTTGATTATGTTTGTTTTATGTTTATTGTACTGATGACAAGCTTCCACAAGTTGAAAGATAAACATTTGCATTGAGTACTGTGACCTTCACTGATTCTTTGAAATTGACAGTTCATTTTATCTTCAATGGCTTTGTCTTGACATAAAATAAAACACAATTTGTTTTCTACACGCTTTTTAACATCTGAATCTAGAAATGAATTGATACATTTACTAGTTTGGTATTGACTGTCAAAGGAACTGTTTGTCGGGCTATTGGCTTGCAGTGTAAAAATGTCTGGCTCTAAACCTAATCTTAAAGTTAGAACTTTGGATGAATTGTTTGAAAAGATAAGCTCCACACATTAACAGATCAGACAACTAATTCGATCTTTGATTCTTTTCGTACGGATATTGGCGATAAACAAGGCTTTCTTGATGAAGTTGCTAGGTGGAAAACACGCTGGAATATGGTTGATGGGCAAAAACCACAAACATTACTGGAGACACTCAATGTCACAAACCAAGACTTGTACCCTAATATTTATGCAATTTTTGCAGTATTGATAACAATGCCAGTGTCTTCATCGTCTAGCGAGCGTTCATGCAGTGCGATGCGCCGCGTAAAAAACTGTCTTAGATGGGTGATGAGAGATTATCAAATTTATCGTTGTTACACATCCACAGAACAAGAAATCTAAGCGTCGAAGATGTTATCAACAAATTTACAGTGAGAAAAAACAGACGTCTGGACTTTATCTAATTACCAGTCCGTGTTGTTGGACATGATGGCTGCATGTGCTTATATGCATGAACTGTGAAACTTTATTCTTTGAATGTTTCCGGGAATGTTTCTTTCATACATTTTGCATTTATGATAATCTTCGCTATAGATTCAACGCTTTGTGATGCTGAATTTTTGTAACTGTTAAAATTATTTTGAAAAGCGGTGTAGAAACATTCAGTCAAATGTTCTCATATTCAGCAAAAATATTTTAACAACTTCGATTTTTGTATTGTTTCCATGATAAAATAAGAATATATTTCTTGTCTTTTATTGCTCAGATGTCGCCATTTGTACATCTATTTACGCTTAAATTCGTTTTCCATTGGGGGGCTTTGCCCCCCTGAACCCCCTCACTAGGGCTCTGCCCTGCACCTGCTGGGGGCCTGAGTAGGTCCCCAGATCCCTCGCCGCAAATTGTACCTACATTTCATTTTATACATAGCTGAACGGTTATTCTATATATCTACTATTCTAACCGTATTTAACCAGTTAGTTAAATTTTCGCAATATTTTAGTCACCACGGTGGTTAGATTGCTGCATGAGAATTCCGGCTCAATTTCTTTCGACGATCAATAACGATTTGACGTTTTGATCCTAGGAGAAGCAGATTATTTGTCTGCTACCAGTGGAGAAATGTGGTAATCTATAGGAATCAGAACGAGAATCTATTGATATATAGTTTTTGGGTATATTCGTAGGTTGTTTTATAAATTTGTACGTTCCTTTAAAAATTGGTATATATATATATCTTTCAAATTTAGTACATATTAGAATAATCGAATCTTAATCTTCACCCCTAGACTCATCCCAATAACACCGTTTAATTTGAATTATATCTAATAAACTTGTTATCGCCATGAATATATCTGAAGCACTAGCAACTTATTTGACATTAAACCATAATCAATTTATCCAAAAAATGTTCATGTAATAATCACTTTCTGGTCTTGAAAGGAAATGATGTAGATATAAAACAATATATTTTCTGAGGAACCGTCCATTTAGTTTTTATGGGTGGGGGTGTTCCCCTTCTCCACACCCAGATTTTTTTCTTCAGGTTATTTCTTTTTTCTTCTAACATGGAATATCAGAATTTGTTCCTACTTGTACCACATTTTAGCGTTCAAAACCTACAGGTTCAGATTATTTCTTTTTGCATTTCTAAGGTCAATATATTTTTCTCGAAATATCGCTCATCATTTCCACTAGTTACATCAATGCTACCGTGTTCATAATCTTTTTATTACAAACAAAACGGTTACACTAAGGCTACGGTCTTCATAATGTTGTCACTATAAACATAAAGGTTACACAAAGAATATCGTCTTCCAAAT
This sequence comes from Bathymodiolus septemdierum, assembly GCA_963383655.1. Classification (NCBI taxonomy): domain Eukaryota; kingdom Metazoa; phylum Mollusca; class Bivalvia; order Mytilida; family Modiolidae; genus Bathymodiolus; species Bathymodiolus septemdierum. The sequence continues at coordinate 111,490,596 of OY726518.1, read as the reverse complement.
CTTGTCATTACAGACAAAACGGTTACACAAAGGCTACCGTCTTTATAATCTTGTTATTACAGACAAAACGGTTACACCAAGGCTATCGTCTTCATACTTTTGTCATTACAAATAAAACGGTTACACAAAGGCTACCGTCTTCATAATCCTGTCATTACAGACAAAACGAGTACACCAAGGCTACCATGTTCATAATTTTGTCATTACAGACAAAAAGATTACACCAAGGCTACCGTGCTCATAATCTTGTCATTACAGACAAAATGGTTACACCAAGGCTATCGTCTTCATACTTTTGTCATTACAAATAAAACGGTTACACCAAGGCTATTGTCTTCATACTCTTGTCATTACAAATAAAGCGATTATACCAAGGCTACCGTCTTCATAATCTTGTCATTACACACATAACGGTTACACCAAGGCTACCGTGTTCATGATCTTGTCATTACAGACAAAACGGTTACACCAAGGCTACCGTGTTCATGATCTTGTCATTGCACACAAAACGGTTACACCAAGGCTACCGTGTTCATGATCTTGTCATTACACACAAAACGGTTACACCAAGGCTACCGTGTTCATAATCTTGTCATTGCACACAAAACGGTTACACCAAGGCTACGTGTTCATGATCTTGTCATTGCACACAAAACGGTTACACCAAGGCTATCGTGTTCATGATCTTGTCATTACACACAAAACGGTTACACCAAGGCTACGTGTTCATGATCTTGTCATTGCACACAAAACGGTTACACCAAGGCTACCGTGTTCATGATCTTGTCATTACACACAAAACGGTTACACCAAGGCTACGTGTTCATGATCTTGTCATTGCACACAAAACGGTTACACCAAGGCTACCGTGTTCATGATCTTGTCATTACACACAAAACGGTTACACCAAGGCTACCGTGTTCATGATCTTGTCATTACACACAAAACGGTTACACCAAGGCTACGTGTTCATGATCTTGTCATTACACACAAAACGGTTACACCAAGGCTACCGTGTTCATGATCTTGTCATTACACACAAAACGGTTACACCAAGGCTACGTGTTCATGATCTTGTCATTGCACACAAAACGGTTACACCAAGGCTACCGTGTTCATGATCTTGTCATTACACACAAAACGGTTACACCAAGGCTACCGTGTTCATGATCTTGTCATTACACACAAAACGGTTACACCAAGGCTACGTGTTCATGATCTTGTCATTACACACAAAACGGTTACACCAAGGCTACCGTGTTCATGATCTTGTCATTGCACACAAAACGGTTACACCAAGGCTACGTGTTCATGATCTTGTCATTACACACAAAACGGTTACACCAAGGCTACCGTGTTCATGATCTTGTCATTGCACACAAAACGGTTACACCAAGGCTACGTGTTCATGATCTTGTCATTACACACAAAACGGGCACGTTATGTATGCTGTGGTCATCGGTCTTATCGTGTGATTATGCACAAAACATTCACATTAGGTATACCGTGTTCATCGTTCTGATCTTGTGATTACACACAAAGCAGTCACATTAGCTATATCGTGTTCATCGTTCTGATCTTGTGATTACACACAAAGCAGTCACATTAGCCATACCGTGTTCATCGTTCTAATATTGTGATTACACACAAAATGGGGACGTTGGGTATAACGTGCTCATCGTTCTCCTTTTGTGATTACACACAAAGCAGTCACATTAGCTATACCGTGTTCATCGTTCTAATCTTGTGATTACACACAAAACAGTCGTATTAGGTATACCGTGTTCATAGTTCTAATCTTGTGATTACACACAAAATGGGGACGTTAGGTATACGGTGTTCATCGTTCTGATCTTGTAATTACACACAAAGCAGTCACATTAGCTATATCGTGTTCATCGTTTTAATCTTGTGATTACACACAAAATGGGGACGTTAGGTATGCCGTGTTCATCGTTCTGATCTTGTGATTACACACAAAGCAGTCGCATTAGCTATGCCGTGTTCATCGTTCTAATCTTGTGATTACACACACACAAAATGGGGACGTTAGGCATACCGTGTTCATCGTTCTGATCTTGTGATTACACACAAAGCAGTCACATTAGCTATACCGTACGCACAAAACAGATACATCAGGTGTATCGAGTTCATAGTTCAAATCTTGTATTGACAGACAAAACAGTTATATCAAGATTATACCCTGTTCATAATCTTGTCATTACAGATAATACGATTACCGTGTTCATGGTACATAATCTCGTCATTTCATAATCAACTGTCACATCAAAATTACTGCGCAATACATTTGTGAGTACAAATAGTTGATAAAAAGGGAGTTTCCCCACTTCTGTTTCTATAGAGAGATCATTAATAAAGATACTACGTTTATGTCTGACCATTCTAGACCTGTAAATCAATGACTACTATTATTCGCAAAGTTGATTATTCCTATTTCAAATAAAAATCAGTTAAGAGTTGAACTATTATAATACAAAGTAATCCTTGCAATTATTCTTAAAACTGTTTCTGTTTAATGTAGGAATGTATCAAGTAATAGTTTCCAAAATATATAATACATTTATTTATTTCCTAATTTGTCTCTTATTAAAACGTAAAGTGTTTGCTTAAATATATTTGGAGCATCGGTATAGATATTAATATATTATTCAACATTCTTAAACAATTTTGGGGGAGGGGTGTAAAGAAACAAATTACAAACGGTTTATGAGTCTCATATGTTATCACAGTTTATACAAAATAATGTATTTATTCAAGACGCTTATTACAGTCAGTGTTCTTTCTGATGTTTTTCTATTAGATATTTATCTCATAATCTGTGGTGTAGGAGTGGAACGGTTAGTGGGGGCAAGTTTTCTGAGTGGACCGGGCAGAGAGGGAAAGTTTTTGGAGTGATCCGGACCTGGAGGGGGGGGGGGGGGGTAGTTTTCAACACTGTCAAAAAGTCATATATTTCTACCCTTGGTTAAGTGGACAATGTTCTTTCTTGCATCCATGTTTAAAATTCAGGTTGTTCTTAAATATTTGCCAAAAAGTGGTTTGCTTCCCCACCTTTCCACCGATATGTGTCCATGATGTAAAATTGGTTGACAGACCAAAACATCAGTGCAATGAGTATGTTAAGATAAATCATATAGCTTTTACAGGGAACTAATCAAATTGTATTCTTTAATTTATCCCTCTTTTCTGATAGATAATATAATCTTCAACCTGGATTTCCAACGTGACATGTTGCGGTATTTTTGTGTTCAGTGAGTTCAGTCAAGATGGGAGGTGATCGTTTAAACCTTTTTTCATAATATATATTTTAAGTGTCTTTTATTAAACATGTACATTTTATTATGTCCATCTGACAGTAGACAGTAGATATCAACAGTCAAACCCATACATAACTACCAAATTCTACACATACTTGTACATTGTAATTATACAATGATTCACCTAAATGCTTTTATTCACAAATACCAACAAAGAACAGAATTAAATCCTTTTTGAGTTAATTTTAATGTACAATTTACCTTACGTTGGCAATGAAGAAACACAAAGCAAATTCTCCATTAGCATTTATTTATTAAAGGACTTCTTTTTCAAACCAGTGACTAAATCAATTGCATAATAACAAAATCTTGAGGTTGTGTTTGTGTCAGCAGATTTTACTGGCTTAGTGTATAGTGTGATTTGTTGTTTCCTAAGCATCACAAAGAAGCATGTGAACGAAATTATTGTGTCGATATTACTCTCCTCCGCAGAAATAAGGACAAAAATAAATTGCATTTTTTTTGTTTTTTACGACAATAAAATGTAAACATAATATTCAAGTCAAACCTATCGTTGATCCTGTAACAGGACCGTCTTAACAACATTATTGGCCCTAGGGCTAAGCAATGCAATGGGGTCCCTACCTACACAAGCATTCACGGGAATAAAAAAATATGTAAATGATCGATAAAATTAAACATATGTTTATTGTATCGGTATTTCAAACAAAATCAGTGTTTAAACATTAAAAAAAATGCCGTACACAATATGTATAGATTAGAATGGTCGTGGGTGCCCCTGGCAACTGCCCAACGTGCCCATGCGTTAAGACGGAACTGACTGTATATACACTATGGATATCTCGAAGGAGGTTCATATGTATAAATTTGGCTTCAATGACATCTCTTGCCCCTAATTTATACATTTCAATCTTCAAAAATATGTACATATTCACATAATTTTCCTAGACTTACAGTTCTATTAGATATGTTTTTTTCTGAGAATTACAGGCATATATTCCAACATCTTCTAATGCCTGCAAAAGCAATTAAGTTGCCATAGATATAAGCCTATGGCAAACAAATAAAACTCGGCCGATGTCTAGTCTGGCAACCCATCCCCAGTAACACGATTATATGAAGATACCCCCCCCCCCACACACACACACACACACCATACCCGAGAAAGATATTAACACTTCAGAGAAGTTCTGTCTTAAATCTGTTACTATTGCTTAGTTTGTTTTGGTGATATTGAAAGACGAAACCCACGATAAAAAAAAAATTTCATCTTATGATAATTGTAAAGATTGACATGGTGGCATACTAACGACCCACTCTTATTTTTTCCTCTACATTTACTATCTCGAAAGCTGAATATAGCAAGACGATCGCTCGAGATAACATGTCTAGCATCGAGGTTATATGTTAAGTACTTGAGCTATTCTAATTTAGGAAAAATGCTTAGGAAGTCAGCTGCATTCATTTGTATGTCCTACCTAGTTCTTACAATCATATAATTTTTTCAGACTTTATCTTAAAAAGGGTTTTAGTATTTAGATTTCAATTTAAATACATAAGATATGAATAGTCAAAATGTAATAGTCCATAGAAAAAAATATTATATTGTTGTTATTACAGTAAGCCCAGTTTTAATATGTGCCATCGAAACCGGAGAGGATACCTTACGTTCGAATTTTAGGACTTTAAATTCTGTGAAATCAATTCAACAAATTCTTGTTTTGCTTAAACAATTATAACATCAATTAAAAAATGTCTTTGTTATCAATATATTTGAAAAAAGGATACAGATTGTTTAATGTTGTAAAGCGGATAATCTGTTCATTTTGTCCAGGCCACAATTCCGGGTTCTACCAGCGAAGCAGGAAACTGCCTACCCTTCTGGAACACCTGTGTTCACCCTCTTGTTTTAGTGGTGTTCGCGTTGTTCAATCTTTAGGTTTCTATGAAGTGTTTTGTAGATCATCGTTTGTATTTCTGTTCTTTATCTTTTGGTCGTTGCTTTGACTGTCCTTCTATTTACGGCTGCTTCTTACTTCTTTGGTATCTTCAGACATTTCTTCTTAACATCACTTCCGATTCCATAGGTTTACTTGCAAAGAAACTATTTTCAATTAAAATGTTAGCAATCAAACCATTAAAATCATACAATGTAAATTGTCATTAGTTGAACTATTTGTGTAGCAAATTCCCTCCAAAATAACCTTGATAGAACATTGATTGAAGGCAAACCTATCAAATTTAGAATGAAATACATTGCATATCCCAAAATGACTGATAATAATAATAGAAAAGAGATATCATGCATGCTAATATCGCAAAATGAACCCACCTCTCATGATGTCTGTGTTTGCGTTAATAAATTATACTTTGTACCAATAAAAGCTGTAAAGCATATATTATCTGTATTTGGACCTTTTTAACATACAACAGATATTGCCCTATTAAAATGAAGGTATCTGGTAATTTTTCGTCAGTAACACAGTGGATAATAACGCTCCAATACACGAGGTACTCGTTTACTTCAGATCAGGGTATCATCTTTAACTTGTTGAAAGCGGTCAGTATTTAGAAAAAGGGTGATGGTGAGATGTTTATTTCACTCGTCTAGCACATCTTAGAAGACATGTATTCCACGTACAGTGTAGAAACTATGCTATATTTCCATAAAACACAATCGGCCTATAATGCATTAAACACCCAACAGTTAGCTCACTGAGATATAATCCACAGATAGACATGTCGCTGAACTCTGACTCATTATTCTGAGCCCGAGCCAACCATTCATTGCTCTTACTTTTTTATGCTACGTGCTTACCAACAACTACATATTTTATAAAACGTGACTGGTACCAGTGTTGGTGGTGTTCCCGTTGCTCAATTTATAGTTGTCTATGTAGTATTTTGTGGGCCATCGTTTGTTGTTGGCTTGTTACTTGGCTTTTGTTCATTGCCTTTGCATGCCCATCTACGATTTACGGCTTCTGTTTTTGGTACCTTCAAACCATTACATCATCAGGTGGTTCGTAAACTCTGTACTTACCAGCAGTTTCCGAAAATATTAACAATAAACCATTCTATTTAACATTGAATGGCTATTAAATTATGGAAGGAAAGTTTAAACAGCGATGATAAAAAAATTTACCAATTCCACCAAAGTTCGGTTTCAAAAATGACGATAAATATATCTTATAATAGAAATGTATATTTCTAAGAGGTATGAAAAATATTCTGGCCAGTTCATTTACGTACACGGGTCTGATATATGTTTGACTACTGACTATTCAACATATTCTCAACTGTAATTTAAGGAAATTTTGTCAGACATCGTATATTTAGATTCAGTGGACATCTTGAAAATAAAACTAAGGGATAGCTGAATTGTGCAATTTATACCAAACGTCATTTTATAGGTTTTCCTATTTTGTTAATTTATTATATGTCGCATTTTGTAAATTAAAAATTTCAAACTCAATCTATAACAATTTGGAATTTTTAATTTTCAAAATGAGAAATACAATAAATTTTACATGGGTTAGGGTTACACTTTTAACAATATTTCAACTATAACGTAGCGGTCAGTTTTATTGGTGGAGGAAACCAGATTACCCAGAGAAAACCTCCGACCTGGCGCAAGGCACTGACAAACTTTATAGCATAATGTTGTATCGAATACACCTCGCTTGAGCGGGATTCGAACTCACAACGTTAGTGGTGACAGGCACTGGTTGCATAGGTAGCTATCAATCCAACTACCATACGAACACGACCACGACGACCCCCTTAACACATGTTACCCTTCCTTACCTTCTCGACATATGGAGGTACATGTGTCTACATGTCATAATTTATAAACTTCTCTGTCATCTGTTCAAACTGCCAGGACTAGTTAATATCAGTAGCTTGTATATAATAAGCAAAATAAATCATTATTTCTGATATACAACGAAGATGTCAACCATATTATTTAAACTAATCTTCTCTGAAAACATTTTTTTGTATTTATCATGATGAATATGTCAACCGTTTTTTTTTTTAGCTTTTTTTTTCGTTTTTTTTTTATAAATATAAGATGTACATAAATATATTGTTGCATGCTCAATAACAATCTACAAAACAACAGTTGATATTAATATATAATTCAATGGACTTTCGTGATAAAGGTTTATTTAAACATAGGTGCCGAGGTACACTCGATACAGCCCTGTGTAATAAGTTTATTTCAGTAACTTACTGAATGTCGGTGATTAGTTCCACAATTAAAAGATAGAGAGTTGCATTATGGTTGTGTGTTTCATGTCAAATAAACAATGTTTAAAGTTTACACAGTCTCGTTGTGACTAGGGGCCGTCGTTATCGTGTTCGTATGGTATGGTAGTTGGAGTTACAACTACCTCTGCAATCAGTGTCTATCACCACTAAGGCTGTGAATTCGAATCACTCTCATGGCGAGGTGTACTCCATACAACTTTATGTGATAAAGTTTATCTGTGACTTGCGATAAGTCGGTGGTTTTCTCTAGGTACTCTACAAATAAAACTGACCGCCAGGATATAACTGAAATATTGTTGAGACTCGCGTTAAACACCATGATCGGTATTCGAACAACGTTAGTAATGATAATCACTGATTGCATAGCTAGTTGTAAATCTAACTACCAAACGATCACGACGACCCCCAGATTAGGATGCATGAATGTGTTAGTGCAGTTGTTTGTATCATTGTCTGGTCAAGATTTTTGCGTTCGTATAAAGTTATACAGAATTGAGGGAACTACTTTTGCTTAGACATCTTTTTTAAGCAATTAAAATAACACATTGTTTTAATGGCCCATCAATAATCTATAGAGATGAACATTTTCAGTATATATACCACACTACAAATTGGATAAGAATTTCAAATAGTGAACCTCCACATTTGACCCTATTTGTTGTCAAGCAGTTAATATTTACATAAAAAAGCTATGCAATTTTTGAGTTACATTTTCCTAGGAAATTCATTAAAAAAATAACTCATAAAGTGGACAATAAACGCTCTTCATCAAAAAACATGAAAAAACATCATTTTGACAACTTTGAGCATATTGTTTGGACTCGAAATACGGCTATAAAAATCAGTCACAACCATTATTAACCTTTATTATTTGCCAATAATAATTGTGTGAAAATGCATAAGGATCGGTCAACTAGCTTAAACATTATTAAACGTCTACAGACTGATGACGAAAACGCCATACCATAAAACGCTCCCAAAATTGCTGTATTTAAATGAGACCATACAGAAATGAGGTAGGTATTGGACAATCTGAGTAACTACCTTTGATTGTCACTGGAAATGTATGGAGATTTGGATAGGGACTGGGCATTTGCATTTTGTAGCGGAGAACTGTCAATAATACCAATTTCTTCAGTTTTACAAACTGACAACGGTGGATTTCCAAAAATGATATTATGTTAAGTTAATAGAATGTAATCAGTAACATATTAGTCATGCTTATTGTCAAAAAGGCAAGACAAATTATTTACGATTGAAGCCATGTCACTTCCGAATTCCTTTCATATTTTCAGTTGCAATTACGCCATGATTTACCTAAAATTATCCACACGTCAATTGATAGAAATCGGTGATATGTCACTCCTATTCAAAATTAAAAAGTATTTAAATTAACTGTCCATACTATTCAAATCTACCGTCTGTTTTTAAACCTTCCATTAACACGTTTGTGTTATAATGAGAACTGACTATAACTACTAACAGCTATAACAGACTATCAATTGAATAACTAACCACCCGTAGTAGACATGTGTCCCCTACCAGCATACAAGCGCTCCTCTGTTTCTTTAAGTCTACGTGCTTAGTGAAAAAGCACCCATGTGTTAATAACATCTCTACTGCAAATAATACATATACATTAATAACATTACATGAATGGCGATATATTGTAACAAACCAATACTTCACACATATTCAATTGAATTACAAATTTCTCAATATACTATGTGATAAAGTTTGTCAGTGACTTGCGGCATGTCAGTGGTTTTCTCCGGGTACACAGCGGTTTCCTTCACCAATAAAACTGACCGCCACGATATAACTGAAAAAATATTGAAAGTGACGTTATACACCTTAACCGATAACCCTTAACCCTCAATATACATATAATTTTAATTGAACTGCACAAAAAATAAATTACTGGTCTAGTTTTATGAAATTAATACACTTTCCGTGAGCGTGATCATTAATCATTAACTCTCAAAAATATATTATTTTCATTGAACTGCACAAGAATATAATTTATAGGTCTAGTTTTATGAAATTAATACACTTTCCGGGAGCGTGAACAATCACGTGTTTTATCTCAGTAACTGTATACTTGTACTTGATATAGACAGTTGTCCTGGATCTTTTGCTTAGTGATTTTATTATTTATAGAACTAAATAAGATATAAATTATCAGACTGAACATAAAACAATAACAACTCTCATTTGTCTTATTTTTTTCTCTTTAAAACAAACCATGACCTTTAGATTTTTTTGCGTACACTGATGATTATAAACATGTACTACTATAAGTAAAAAAAATTTTTTTTTTTGGCGTAAAACTGGAGCAGGAGAAATATTTGTATTTCAACATTTCTTTTATTTGCGTAGGAAACGGGAATATTCAACGAAAACCAGTGACTTTTTAACAAGCCATTGACCAGGCTGATCACACCCCCTCCTTTTCCCGGGAGAGTTACTTGTTATATTAGACTTAGCATATCCAGCATATATACAGTTAATCCAACACTGCAAGGCAGAATTGTACAGCATTATCCATCAACTCCCCTTTTTTCTTGTGACAATTTAGTCCATCCACGGCGCTGCCCTTTGACAGTACGTTTCATTGATATAAAAACAGATGAAATACGTGATAGAGAAAACAATAATTGGAGTATTGGCTTATATAAATCCTACTAGTATTCTATCGCGTGCAAGAAGCGCCCCTCTCCTTCCACAAAAAAACTATTCAGTCTTCAATTTCCATATGCTTTACATGTTGGTTAAAACTAACAAATTGCTCAGCATAACATAATTTGTTTGCTGGCTGTGTTTTAACAGATATGAATATGGATCTTGATAATGATTATGTGGTTTAACACCACTTTCAATATTATTTCAGTTACATCATGGCGGTCAGTTTTAATGGCAGAGGAACCAATAATATCAATAGAAATTCTGCAACTCGAAGAAAAATAAATAATAACATGCCATTACTTTTTGTAAATATGAAAAAATACAATATTACAGAAATTAACAAAATTTTCCAATTTTCATTTTAGAGTTTAAAATTCCATTGAAAGACTTAATTGCTATTAAAGAAGTTGGAGCGAAGTCTGATTACTTGATACTTGAAGTGTATTATATCAAACACAAACCGCAGAGAGTATTAAGTCTGGAGAATATAAGATTACGAGCTACACAACAACAAGCCATATGTTTTCATAAAATGATCAACGATATTATTCAAGGTAACATCATTAATAAAGATTAATGTATTGTAATACTGTATTTTATTTATAATGTGTGTTTTTTTTATACTAAGCGAAAGTGTTTCTAGTTTACGTTGTGGTTTTTTCTGACCTTAATAGAAACAATTAATTGTTAATATGTTTTAATGTTTTATGTTTTAATCATTAATTATAATCACTGACCATTTTTTTTTAACTTCTTCGTTTCTTTTTTACGAAGTGCAAATACTATAAAGGTCATGTGTGACCATGGCCGTTTTTGGCTGCCCTGTTTTGGGCTGTCCTTTTTTTAGCTGTCCTGTTTTTGGCTGCCCTGTTTTTGGCCCTTTTTGTGTTCTTGTTCCCAGGGATTTTTATTAATTAATTGCCGGAGGCGAGTCGTGACGCTGGGTTTGATTTTATATACGTTTTATGCACATTGGGAAGGTTAGATTTCCAGAATTAATTTTTACATTAAAAATGTGTATGTTGTAATATCCCATATGTTTAGGACATTAACTACATGTAGATATTGGAACAATTACCATCAAGATAAGCTGAACTGCTATGTTCACATGAACAGATAATCCCTAACGCAAATTCGGGGGCCGTCGTGGTCGTGATCGTATGGTATTTGGATTTACAACTACCTGTGCAATCAGTGCCTATTACCACTATAGTTGTTAGTTCAAACCCCGTTCAAGACAAGGAGAACTCGATACAACAGCATGTGATAAAGTTCGTCAGTTACTTGCGACAGGTCGGTGGTTGTCTCCGGGTTCTACGGTTTCTTCCGCCAATAAAACTAACCTCCACGACACAACTGAAATATTGTTGAAAGTGGCGTTAAACACCATAAATCAAACCTAACGAAAATTTGGCTTCGACATCAAGACGCACAGTAGGGGAAATCTTTTAAATGAACTGTTGTTTTTATTTTATTCAGTTATCGGTGATATAAAAGTATATATTAAAGAACTTCGAAATATTTTTCGTAGAAAAATATATATATCTTTTTTTTTTATAAATCAACATTTGATATACAACACAATTATATTTGCGCTCTCAGTGAACCTACATATATCTTGTTATTTCATTAATCATTGTCCAAGAATAGACAAAAAATATCTAGTAAGTGTGCTTTCTATGAAATCAAACATTCATCAAGAATTGTTTAATTTATTAGAAAATGGAGTATAATATTATTTGTTTATCACATTTTCTAAACATGGACAATAGTAATTAATGGTAATGTTGTTGAAGTTAAGGTAACCTTTCGTTCGATCCTCACCCAAAACCAGTTTTACATTTCAGTCTAACTTTATCTAAATACATGTCTTGAGAGAAACGGAAATATTTATTGGATGCACTTGAAATTGTGTAATATCTGAGAGACCGGATTGTGATGTTCCTTAAAATTATCATGAAATTACAGTTTTAGCTCTCCGTTAGCTGAAAATACAGCTTATGATGTCCCTTGACCTTATCATGGAATTACATATGCTCTTCTGTTAGCTAATATTATTGCTTGTGCTCTTCCGATATCTGAATGTACCATTTAGGCGCTCTCGTTAGCTAAGCTTTCAAAATTGTTCATGATCACATTAAAGCAATCTGTCTAACAATAGTCTCTGCATTTTCTTGTCGATCCAACATCCAGTTCCCTACCATAGTCAATAATTGTTTTTAACCGCGGGCGCAAAAGAGGAGAAGGAAATGATTATAAAAGAAAACCATTTCGCCCAATATAAAATTGATTGATTTGATTTGATTTGATTTATTGTGTTTAACGCCACTTTCAGCAATATTTCAGCTATATCATGGCGACCAGTTTTAATGGTGGAAGAAGCTGGAGTACCCGGAGAGAACCACGCACAATGGGCAAACAACTGGTAAACTTTATCACTTGCGGCTGCGAGTCGAAAGTACCCTTTTTGTAATTTACAAAGCCAGGCGCGAACCCACGCCGTATTGGTGATAGGCTTATATGAGTTGTTAGGTAATCCTTTGAGTCACCCTCTATAAAATGGATATGTGACTACAAGAAAACAGATACAACTATTAAATTGTATCATCTTTCCTCAATTAGGGTTTTCTAGACCTAAAAGACTGGTAGTTTTCATCAACCCCATCAGTGGCAGGAAAAAAGGTTTAAAAATCTACAGAGAACATATGGCACCCTTATGTAAGCTGTGTGGAATAGAATGTGACGTCATAGGTAAACATAACATTAAAATTAAGTCTTGATAATTTGTGAATACAAGATCTGATATTTGTTATATTTCTCTCTAATTTTTTTTTTTTTTTTTTATTTACTTTTTTTATTGATTTTATTGCTACAGCCAGTTAGTTAATATCTACAGGTTTCGTCAGTGTCAATTAAAAATAATAATCAAATCCATAAATTAACGTTAAACACTGGAAAATATATGAAGGCTCCAGATTTATCAATGCCACTGTCTTAACTTAAGTGTACTGGTCAGTAATAGAGACCAGTTTACGTCCATTAACACTGTCGTAAAATAATTATTGTAATAATTTATTTCTTGCAGTAACAAACAGACGGGGTCAAGCCCTGGAAATTTTAGACAGTTATGATTTAAGCCAAATGGACGGGTAAGTCAATTTTAATAGCTGTTTTATGGGTCTCGAACTTTTTAGTTCTATTTTAAAAATATGACCTTGGGTGGATTGTGATTTAAAACCATAATACCATAATAAAATTTTACAAGGTAATGTCTAAGGACGGGAAATCACGAATCATTAAATAAAAATGATATATGTATGTGATAATACAAACTGCAATTAGTAAATATACATAATAAAGATAATTGATGCTTTAAAAATATTACGAGACATTACAGTGATTTTTTTTAGATATATTAAGAATGTTGTTAAAATTGCCATCAGCGGCGAATAAAGAAAATATCGACTTTCTTTAAAAAAAAACATGTACACATAATTGCCATCAGCGGCGACTTAAGACAATATCTACAATATGTACTCGTTTAAAAAGTTTGGACACATCTATTATAAAGTACATGTATATGCATCATACATAATAAACCATCAGAGAAAATTACAGGAGATAAACCTGCAGATGTCATATTTTGGAAATTCGATGATAGCTTCCATACGAAGACCTGGGTGGCCAAGACCGTGAATTATTATCACAAACCTAACAGAACTCACCTTTTTATCGAAAAAAAAAACTTGACTTCGAGTGAGAATATCATATTAATTAACACATTATAATACATTCGGTGCACAATATAAATTCCGCTGTTCAACTTTAAAGTCTTATAAAGCAAATCATGTCATGCCTAATGCTTGACCAATCAACAACACTAGTATTTACACTCTAGAGTATGGCAGTTTCACGGGGAAACTATTACTTCATTATTATTCATCTTTATCTCATTTTTTTCCTGATTGATTTTTGAACCAGATCAAAGTATTTGCAGTATGATTTATTCAATAAATAAGACTTCAGTACAAATTGAATGTAAACTTGTTTACTTCCGTATATATATGTTTGTTTGTTTGATGGTGTTTAACGCCACTTTCAACAATATTGCAGTTATATCGTGGCGGTAAGATTTATTGGTGGAGGAAACCGGAAGACCCGGAGAAAACCACCGACCTGTCGCAAGCCACTGACAAACTTTATCACATAATATTTTACACCTCGCCCTGATCGAGATTCGAACTCACAATATCAGTGGTGACAGGCACTGATTGCATAGGTAGTTGTAAATCCAACTGCCATACGAGCATGACCACGACGGCCCCTCCGTGTATATACTCACTTTTGAATATGCCATATTCTGATTGGTTGATTTAATCGAATCTGACTATAATAATTAACCAATATGTTTTTCTAACTGTTATTTATTTCATATAGTTAATATTCAGTCTGGAAACCCAATTAAATGTAGCTTTCATCTGTTTCTAAAATTTCTGAAACATTTTTGTTAAATATCATACTCGACGGTCAAAGACAAATTGAGAATAATTGTCGTGATTGTCGATTTTGGAAAACAACATTTTCATAGTTGTGCAAATGAAACGATATTAATGCCCAGTTCATACCAGTTAGAGTATTAAAATATTTCGTTATTAGAATATGAAAATAACAACGTAGATATCAAATTAAGTGCGCACGACGCCTTTCTGGAATAACAAAAATATCAAAATAAGCCATCCAAATAGAGATTGATTAGCAGTACTTCTTCCATGTTATCGAAGATACGTTTTTGAAAAGGGACCGTCGTGGTCGTGATCGTATGGTAGTTGGATTTACAACTACCTGTGCAATCAGTGCCTATCACCACTAAAGCTGTGAGTTCGAATTGCGTTCATGACGAGGTGTACTCGATACAACATTATATGTGATAAAGTTTGCCAGTGACTTGAGGAAGGTCGGTGGTTTTCTACGGATACTCTGGTTTCCTCACCAATAACTGACCGCCACGATGTAACTGAAATGTTGTTGAAAGTGGCGTTAAACACCATCAATCTAGTCTAGTGGAGCAGGAACTGCTTACCCTTCCAGAGCACCCGAGAACACCCCCGGTTTTTAGTGGGGTTCGTGTTACTCGATCTTTAGTTTTATATGTATGTTTTGTAGATCGTTGTTTGTCCTTTTGTACTTTTTCTTTTGGCCATTGTGTTGTCTATTCTTCTTCGATATATGGATTCTGATTACCCCTTTGGGATCTTCAAACTCTTCTAATCTACGTTTCTAAAAATAAAATATTATGTTTTATTGCCTTTGTAGGATTGTTACTGTTGGAGGTGATGGGATATTTTCAGAATGTGTTAATGGTCTCCTGCGTCGTTATCAAACAGAAAATAATGTTAATATTCATGATATCGACAACCGTTTACTGCCTTGTGACCTTCCGATTGGAATGATTCCAGCAGGGTCTGGTAATGTGTTGATTGAATTTTTACATGGCAACAAAGATGTACAAACGTCCGTATTGAGAATTATTTTAGGTAAGTGTAGATTTTCTATAGGTAAGCGAAAATGATAGTTTAGGAAAGCATTACCAATATCACAATCAAGAGAGCATGAATTCACGGATGCCATCGAGGTCAGCACCATACTGTAACTAAAACATGAAATATAAATTGTGAGCCTAACTACCTGTTACATGTGTGCTACAGTTTATTTAACATGGCACAAGCGTGGTACGGTATGATTTAAGTCTCATTTTTGCTTGTTTCTTTTCTACATGGGAATTCTTTCTCTAAAGTATAGTGTTTTATTTCCGAATATTCTATTTATAACATTCCCATTCAAACTCAAAGTCATAAAACATATGATTCATAATTTTTTTATCATTTGTTGAACTCTTATGTTACTTGTTCTGATAAGGTTGACGAGTAATGCACTTCTGATTAACCCGTGCAGTTTAAGTTAAGGTGATTTTACAAACTTGATACATCTTATATTATTATACTACTTATGATTCTAGACGTTGTTACCTTTGATTGAATAACGTTAAAACCATATTTATTTCTGACTTGTTTTTAGGTGATGTTACGCGTACCAATGTAGCCGGAGTCCACCAATATGGGGTACTCTCCGTGTATGCTTGTCTTGTATTGGGATTTGGGTTGTGTGGCCGGATGGTTAGAGACTGTGAAAAAACAAGATGGATGGGACCATCAAGATATTCTGGTAAAAACAAAAAATTCAACGTAATGTGAAGGAAAAATATTTGATGCATTTCAGACCGATATTTCCAACATTTCTTCCGTTATCAGCTGGAATGGCCACTATTTTTTTTCTCCGGGAATATGCAATATATTTTTAGCCATTTGAAATAACAGTATCCACATGTGACCGTAAATCGGTCAGTTAAGACATTTCCTTATGATTCTCATTCAAAGTGGTATTTATCTCAAAGATAAATGTCATGCTTACTTTGGCACTTAAGCCAAATAAAATACCAAAGCATCGCTTAATTTGATGAAGAAATGTCAGCTCGCTGACTTTTTTTGTTTGCATATGTTTTGTAATGGCGCCCAAGTCACGTTACCTGAAATCGGTCAACCATAGAATAGTCATGTGGAACACAAATAGGCCTAGGAGATTGTATTTTACAATATTTTCTAATTTGCTTTTTCTATATTCCCCCATTTTTTCATTAAATTGTATTTGCTGTCACTTGTTTTCAGCAGATAATATCTCTGTTTTCACGTACAATTTTATCCATCCAATTCCATGTAATTTATATTAAATCATATATATTACTCACAAATATTCCCGCTAAAAATCTGAAAATTGTCTAAGGAATTACTTAATTTCAAAACGAAAACAATGCAATTTCCGTTGCCTAATTGAGTTGTAAATATAGGTCAAGATGCGCAGTGGAATAGAAACAAACACAGGATGCAAATTATCCATTACGGACTGTGTTTTTCTGGAAATATTTGACTTTGATTATTAAGTCAAAATGGTAGTAGTAAAATGGCACCATTTTGGCACCAAAAGCTATAGATATATTTTCTTATCTGTTTAAATCTCATTGTTGTCTTGATGAAAGTGAAAGTAAATCCATTATCTATTTCTGGACGCAGTTTGCAGGATAAATGACGTCATCGACATCTGAACTCACGTGACAGTGCATTCCAAAATGGTGACCGATTTCAGGTGTTGACCGATTTTAACGGACGACAGGATATATATGATACGCATTATTTCGTATGTATAATTTAGGTGTACATACATCCATCATGTTAATATTATCTATGCTGATAAATTAATTTGTGTCGCACGATGTCAATATTGTCGTATTTTACGGATTAACTCTTTACTTGTTGTTAGTTTCCGCATTTTACAATACACTATAATAATTTTGTTAGCCAATCGGAAAGAAGTATTGGTCACATCATTAATATTTATTTATGTCGACAAGAAGCTTACGCTATTTTCATTGTTCTACTCGGAAAGTTTTATTTAGTAGCTCAGTATTCAGTCGAGTTTGTGGTTATTTCAAAAGATAACTATAGGCTGAGTCACATGAACACAATTTTACAATATATGCTAGTCATTTTTTATATGTTAATTACTTACCCTTTTGCACTGAAAATTAAATAATAAAAACGTAGATATCAAATTAGTGCACACGATGCGTTTCTGAAATAACCTACTATACTCCATCACAAGGTAAATGGTACATGTTTTATATACGCCCATGTCAATTTTTGTCTCTAATGGGAAACTGAGTTGTTTATCTGCTTCGTTAATTTTGCCTTTGCATTTTCAATAAAAAAACAACTCTGCTTATGCTAAGCCACACCTGAGTAAAATTTGAAAACAATGTTGTTTTTTACCCATGATTGACATTAGGAAGAATTCTAAGGACATCCGACCAAATGCAACCATGTTTCACTTCCGGCAAAAACCGTGACACGCGAATAAAACCCGTACATTCAAAATGATTTAAATGTAGAATATGTCACTGTCATATTTAAGTTTCACACAGAATGATGTTTCAGAAGCACCCAAGATTGACGAAACGCGGTACGTACAGCATGTGGACAAAGGTGATTCCGTTTCCGTCATCTTCCCTATATATTTCATATAAAGCCACTTATTTTCATAACATTCTCATGAAGTCATTCCTTCGGCGATTTTCATGAAATTTTCACCTTTAATAACAGAATTGATTAGAGTTTATCTTAATATCTTCATGTAATTTTTTCGAACTTTTATTTGCAAACATTTATGATTTAAACTCAAATGTAAATTCTTGACGTCACAATTTTATATGATTACATAGTAAGATTTGGTGAAAAAATTAAGCTTTAAGAGTATATGTTAACTGCTGGAGTTTTACACCAAATTTAACAATGCATTACATTTCGTGGTACATTGACTGAAAACAATTTGGCTTCCGCAATCATAATTGTAATTCTATTGCCTAACCTTATATTTCTAGCTTCTAAATTCGGGGTTCCCATATTAAATACCTAATGACCATTTTGCATGCACCCGACTGAAAAGGGATTGCTAAAATCGTTGCAAAACAACGAAATGATTTGAATTTTGGCAGAACAACTGTGCGGTAATCAACGATAACTTTTAATTATCGAATCTTTGCTGGACACATTGAATTTCCGAGTTGTATGCTATTATTTGAGAAATCCAATGAACATTCCATCAGCTTGAAACTGCACTCACGTGACCAAAGACTTATTTAAATATGATGAATATTTATGAAGAAGAATACCATCAACTTCTGGATGTTATGTTGTTTTTATATTGTATAAGTAGTTGTTTACATTTTAACCATTTGTAATTGAAGTTATTCCACAAGTGAAATTATTTTCCATTTATTTATTTATTCTGTCATTTTAGTTGCTCCCCTTAAATCTCTACTTACCCGAAAATCATATGATGTTGAAGTAAGTCCACTGATACGAAGAACAGAAGTGTTACAAAAACCAACACACAGAAATATAATGAGAACTAAATCTTATGACCAAAATGGAATGCCTGAGATGTCAGATAACACAGGACACTTGTTTCTTGGAAGAAGTAAATCACTCGATCACAGTAGACTCTCGTTCAGTGCTAATACAAAACACAGAGGAAGACGTTCTCTAAAACGAGCATGTGTCAGTCCTAAACATTCTCAGCCTTCGAGTTTTAAAAGACGAGGCAACGTGTTGTTGAAATCTTCCGATGGATTTGTTATGTCAGACCACCGGAAATCATTGAAGACAAGTGCTAGACATAAAACTGTGATTAGTCCAGTGAATGGAAACATACATAAACCTTTTTCCGATTTTGAACACCATTCAGTTGAAACTCCTATTTCTGAAATAGTTAACGGTAAGTGTCAAAATGTTCGTCATCCAGTATAAGATTCATGTAAGTGTCAACAAGTCTGTCATCCATGTGAGTTG
The DNA here is from genome assembly GCA_963383655.1 of Bathymodiolus septemdierum. NCBI lineage: Eukaryota > Metazoa > Mollusca > Bivalvia > Mytilida > Modiolidae > Bathymodiolus > Bathymodiolus septemdierum. The sequence goes on along the minus strand of OY726518.1, from coordinate 111,470,882 downwards.
TATTGTTTAACACAATCATTGCAAACGTTTGAAGATACCACATGGGTAATTAGAAACCGTAAATCAAAGAAGGACAGCCAATATAATGGCCAAACGAAACAGGACTATAGGACAAACAATGATATACAATAAACCACTACAAATTAGATTCACTTCCAACTGGTACAACTTCCAAAGTTGCCTATGCAATCCATGAGTATATGAAGCAATAACAATACATTCTAAAACAGCATCAAAAAATATATATAATCGAATGTTTCCGCAGGGAATTTGATTGCAGTATATACCTCAACACCTCCTTCCCTGCCGTTAGATAGACATATGCAATATCATAATAGTATATTGAGTATAATATGTTCATCAAGAGCCTTACAACACACTGCTTTAATTCACGTGGAACATGTAATACGAACGTTGATATCCAATTTTAAAAAGATTAGAACTCAAAGTCAAAAGATTAGAACTCAAAGTCAATAGATTAGAAAGCCAAACAAGTCTGTAGAAACAAAACAAACAAAACAAAACAAAACAGACAAAACAATGAGCTTAAACTGACCAAAATCGACTACGGTCATCTATAGACAAGTTGCGCTTAATGAAATAAAACGTATGCATATATATTATAAACAAATATCATTTTACTGTAGATGACACAACCCTTCGAGACAGAGTTTACAGTGTGGATACGTGGATTCCAACTTTAACGGATACAAATGGTCGATGTGTGCCAGTATTTGGTGATACTAAATTAACAGCATATAGTGTTAGACCGTGTTCTTTCTCTGATCATCTTAAACATCTATTGAAAGTGAATAGCAGAGTAGCATACTGTGTAAGTCAATTATTAAAATATACAGATCAACCTTGTCACATCATCTAGGAAAAATACCAGCCCTTTATGAATCTGTTCAAATATTAATTTATCAAGAAGTGAAATATAATTATGTCTTTCATTGACTGTGAAATTAATTGTCCGTATTGGTCGGTTCGATTTTAAAATCATGAGCACTTGATTGTTTATACGTTTCTTTGAATTTATATGACATATTTTTGTTTCCCTGGTTTGCTTGCTTTTTGTACCACAATTAAAGCATACTATGTTGATACTTAACTTTCCAAACCACTGATATTGTTGAGATTTGATGGGGGTTATGATGTTTAACGCCACTTTCAACAATAGTTCAGCTATATCGTGGTGCTCTAGCTGTTTTATTGATGGAGGAAACCGGAGTACCCGAAGAAAACCACCAACCTGCCACAATTCACTGACAAGCTTTATCACATAATGTTGTATCGATTATATCTTGCCATGAGCGGGATTCGAACTCAAAACTTTCGTGGTGATAGGTACTGATTGCATAGGTAGTTGTTAATCCAACTACCACAGGATCACGACCACGACGGCCCTCGATGTCTGCTTTGAAAATTATCACAGCTTTAGTCAATTTCATTTTATTTCTTATCAATGCATTCGTATTCATTTCTCGATCTGAAGGAGATGTTCGACTGATTTTTATTATTCTAAGTAATAATGTTTTAATAATATGTTTTTATTTCCCACCAGTTTAAGTTTGACTTTGTCCATTCACTGAGAGGAAGAGGATATAAGGTCCGTATATTTCCAGACAGGGACTCCAGAAGACGTAACAAATATTATCTCAACTATGATGGTGACGCTCTGTTACTAAAATCTACAGAATTCGAAGTCAGGTATGATTATATCAATACACTTTTTATTTACGGACTCTGATTATCCATTTGTATCCTCAAACTCTTCTTATTTCTTCGATTCTAAAACAACTTATAATAGTTAACCTCCTGCTTTTGTGGATATCTAAAATACATTATACATGTAATTGACAAGCAAGTCAGTTAAAAGGGGAGATAGCCTGGTCTATTGCTACATGTGCTAGTAAATAAATTACAGTCACATTTTAATTCTGTGGTTTTTCAATTGCATTTTGGAACTGTTCCGACAGTGTGGTATTTTGTTTGTTTTGGTTCATTTTATTTTTGGTATTTGGTATCTGTAATTATTTCAACGGTTTGAAAGTTGTGTCTTTCATATCTATTTTGTTTCTAAATTGTTTTGATACATTTAATTTCAAACAGTAAAGCATATATTGATATAGCACCCACTTGTTTGGAATAATTTATTGCACAATATACACATTCAAACATATTGTTTTATATTCATGAATCCTGTACATGTTTGTTCAGAATAAATTTTATAGGAAACTGCTGTCCCTACACGATCACTTGGTTTTTACCGGGAGGGTTTTTTGTGGTTTTTTATGTGGAGTCGTGTTACTCATATTTTTAGTGCTCTCTGTTGTATTGTGTTTGTTGTTTTGTGGAGTCGTGTTGCTCATCTTTTTTGTGCTCTCTGTTGTATTGTGTTTGTTGTTTTGTGGAGTCGTGGTGCTCATCTTTTTAGTGCTCTCTGTTGTATTGTGTTTGCTTTTTTGTGGAGTCGAGTTGCTCATCTTTTTTGTGCTCTCTGTTGTATTGTGTTTGTTTTTTGTGGAGTGCTGTTGCTCATCTTTTTAGTGTTCTCTGTTGTATTGTGTTTGTTTTTTTGTGGAGTCGTGTTGCTCATCTTTTTAGTGCTCTCTGTTGTATTGTGTTTGTTTTTTTGTGGAGTCGTGTTGCTCATCTTTGTTGTGCTCTCTGTTGTATTGTGTTTGGTTTTTTGTGGAGTCGTGGTGCTCATCTTTTTAGTGCTCTCTGTTGTATTGTGTTTGTTTTTTTGTGGAGTCGAGTTGCTCATCTTTTTTGTGCTCTCTGTTGTATTGTGTTTGTTTTTTGTGGAGTCCTGTTGCTCATCTTTTTAGTGTTCTCTGTTGTATTGTGTTTGTTTTTTTGTGGAGTCGTGTTGCTCATCTTTTTAGTGCTCTCTGTTGTATTGTGTTTGTTTTTTTGTGGAGTCGTGTTGCTCATCTTTTTTGTGCTCTCTGTTGTATTGTGTTTGTTTTTTTGTGGAGTCCTGTTGCTCATCTTTTTAGTGTTCTCTGTTGTATTGTGTTTGTTTTTTTGTGCAGTCGTGGTGCTCATCTTTTTAGTGCTCTCTGTTGTATTGTGTTTGTTTTTTGTGGAGTCCTGTTGTTCATCTTTTTGTGCTCTCTGTTGTATTGTGTTTGTTTTTTTGTGGAGTCGTGTTGCTCATCTTTTTAGTGCTCTCTGTTGTATTGTGTTTGTTTTTTTGTGGAGTCGAGTTGCTCATCTTTTTTGTACTCTCTGTTGTATTGTGTTTGTTTTTTGTGGAGTCTTGTTGCTCATCTTTTTTGTGCTCTCTGTTGTATTGTGTTTGTTTTTTGTGGAGTCCTGTTGCTCATCTTTTTTGTGCTCTCTGTTGTATTGTGTTTGTTTTTTGTGGGGTCGAGTTGCTCATCTTTTTAGTGCTCTCTGTTGTATTGTGTTTGTTTTTTTGTGGAGTCGAGTTGCTCATCTTTTTTGTGCTCTCTGTTGTATTGTGTTTTTTTTTTGTGGAGTCCTGTTGCTCATCTTTTTAGTGTTCTCTGTTGTATTGTGTTTGTTTTTTTGTGGAGTCCTGTTGCTCATCTTTTTTGTGCTCTCTGTTGTATTGTGTTTGTTTTTTGTGGGGTCGAGTTGCTCATCTTTTTAGTGCTCTCTGTTGTATTGTGTTTGTTTTTTTGTGGAGTCGAGTTGCTCATCTTTTTTGTGCTCTCTGTTGTATTGTGTTTTTTTTTTGTGGAGTCCTGTTGCTCATCTTTTTAGTGTTCTCTGTTGTATTGTGTTTGTTTTTTTGTGGAGTCGTGTTGCTCATCTTTTTTGTGCTCTCTGTTGTATTGTGTTTGTTTTTTTGTGGAGTCCTGTTGCTCATCTTTTTAGTGTTCTCTGTTGTATTGTGTTTCTTTTTTTGTGGAGTCGTGTTGCTCATCTTTTTAGTGCTCTCTGTTGTATTGTGTTTGTTTTTTTGTGGAGTCGTGTTGCTCATCTTTTTTGTGCTCTCTGTTGTATTGTGTTTGTTTTTTTGTGGAGTCGTGGTGCTCATCTTTTTAGTGCTCTCTGTTGTATTGTGTTAGTTTTTTGTGGAGTCCTGTTGTTCATCTTTTTTGTGCTCTCTGTTGTATTGTGCTTGTTTTTTTGTGGAGTCGTGGTGCTCATCTTTTTAGTGCTCTCTGTTGTATTGTGTTTGTTTTTTTGTGGAGTCGTGTTGCTCATCTTTTTAGTGCTCTCTGTTGTATTGTGTTTGGTTTTTTTGTGGAGTCGTGTTGCTCATCTTTTTTGTGCTCTCTGTTGTATTGTGTTTGTTTTTTGTGGAGTCCTGTTGCTCATCTTTTTTGTGCTCTCTGTTGTATTGTGTTTGTTTTTTTGTGGAGTCGTGTTGCTCATCTTTTTTGTGCTCTCTGTTGTATTGTGTTTGTTTTTTGTGGAGTCATGTTGCTCATCTTTTTTGTGCTCTCTGTTGTATTGTGTTTGTTTTTTGTTTGGTCGAGTTGCTCATCTTTTTAGTGCTCTCTGTTGTATTGTGTTTGTTTTTTGTGGAGTCGTGTTGCTCATCTTTTTTGTGCTCTCTGTTGTATTGTGTTTGTTTTTTTGTGGAGTCGAGTTGCTCATCTTTTTAGTGCTCTCTGTTGTATTGTGTTTGTTTTTTTGTGGAGTCGTGTTGCTCATCTTTTTTGTGCTCTCTGTTGTATTGTGTTTGTTTGTTTGTGGAGTCCTGTTGCTCATCTTTTTAGTGCTCTCTGTTGTATTGTGTTTGTTTTTTTGTGGAGTCGAATTGCTCATCTTTTTAGTGCTCTCTATTGTATTGTGTTTGTTTTTTTGTGGATTCCTGTTGCTCATCTTTTTAGTGCTCTCTGTTGTATTGTGTTTGTTTTTTGTGGAGTCGTGTTGCTCATCTTTTTAGTGCTCTCTGTTGTATTGTGTTTGGTTTTTTTGTGGAGTCGTGTTGCTCATCTTTGTTGTGCTCTCTGTTGTATTGTGTTTATTTTTTGTGGAGTTCTGTTGCTCATCTTTTTAGTGCTCTCTGTTGTATTGTGTTTGTTTTTTGTGGTGTCGAGTTGCTCATTTTTTTAGTGCTCTCTGTTGTATTGTGTTTGTTTTTTGTGGGGTCGTGTTGCTCATCTTTTTAGTGCTCTCTGTTGTATTGTGTTTGTTTTTTGTGGGGTCGTGTTGCTCATCTTTTTAGTGCTCTCTGTTGTATTGTGTTTGGTTTTTTGTGGAGTCATGTTGCACATCTTTTTAGTGCTCTCTGTTGTATTATGTTTGTTTTTTTGTGGAGTCCTGTTGCTCATCTTTTTAGTGCTCTCTGTTGTATTGTGTTTGTTTTTTGTGGAGTCGTGTTGCTCATCTTTTTTGTGCTCTCTGTTGTATTGTGTTTGTTTTTTGTGGAGTCCTGTTGCTCATCTTTTTAGTGCTCTCTGTTGTATTGTTTGTTTTTTTGTGGAGTCGAGGTGCTCATCTTTTTTGTGCTCTCTGTTGTATTGTGTTTGTTCTTTGTGGAGTCCTGTTGCTCATCTTTTTAGTGCTCTCTGTTGTATTGTGTTGTTTTTTTGTAGAGTCGTGGTGCTCATCTTTTTTGTGCTCTCTGTTGTATTGTGTTTGTTTTTTTGTGGAGTCGAGTTGCTCATCTTTTTAGTGCTCTCTGTTGTATTGTGTTTGTTTTTTGTGGAGTCCTGTTGTTCATCTTTTTGTGCTCTCTGTTGTATTGTGTTTGTTTTTTTGTGGAGTCGTGTTGCTCATCTTTTTAGTGCTCTCTGTTGTATTGTGTTTGTTTTTTTGTGGAGTCGAGTTGCTCATCTTTTTTGTACTCTCTGTTGTATTGTGTTTGTTTTTTGTGGAGTCTTGTTGCTCATCTTTTTTGTGCTCTCTGTTGTATTGTGTTTGTTTTTTGTGGAGTCATGTTGCTCATCTTTTTTGTGCTCTCTGTTGTATTGTGTTTGTTTTTTGTGGGGTCGAGTTGCTCATCTTTTTAGTGCTCTCTGTTGTATTGTGTTTGTTTTTTTGTGGAGTCGAGTTGCTCATCTTTTTTGTGCTCTCTGTTGTATTGTGTTTGTTTTTTGTGGAGTCCTGTTGCTCATCTTTTTAGTGTTCTCTGTTGTATTGTGTTTGTTTTTTTGTGGAGTCGTGTTGCTCATCTTTTTTGTGCTCTCTGTTGTATTGTGTTTGTTTTTTTGTGGAGTCCTGTTGCTCATCTTTTTAGTGTTCTCTGTTGTATTGTGTTTCTTTTTTTGTGGAGTCGTGTTGCTCATCTTTTTAGTGCTCTCTGTTGTATTGTGTTTGTTTTTTTGTGGAGTCGTGTTGCTCATCTTTTTTGTGCTCTCTGTTGTATTGTGTTTGTTTTTTTGTGGAGTCGTGGTGCTCATCTTTTTAGTGCTCTCTGTTGTATTGTGTTAGTTTTTTGTGGAGTCCTGTTGTTCATCTTTTTTGTGCTCTCTGTTGTATTGTGCTTGTTTTTTTGTGGAGTCGTGGTGCTCATCTTTTTAGTGCTCTCTGTTGTATTGTGTTTGTTTTTTTGTGGAGTCGAGTTGCTCATCTTTTTTGTGCTCTCTGTTGTATTGTGTTTGTTTTTTGTGGAGTCCTGTTGCTCATCTTTTTAGTGTTCTCTGTTGTATTGTGTTTGTTTTTTTGTGGAGTCGTGTTGCTCATCTTTTTTGTGCTCTCTGTTGTATTGTGTTTGTTTTTTTGTGGAGTCCTGTTGCTCATCTTTTTAGTGTTCTCTGTTGTATTGTGTTTCTTTTTTTGTGGAGTCGTGTTGCTCATCTTTTTAGTGCTCTCTGTTGTATTGTGTTTGTTTTTTTGTGGAGTCGTGTTGCTCATCTTTTTTGTGCTCTCTGTTGTATTGTGTTTGTTTTTTTGTGGAGTCGTGGTGCTCATCTTTTTAGTGCTCTCTGTTGTATTGTGTTAGTTTTTTGTGGAGTCCTGTTGTTCATCTTTTTTGTGCTCTCTGTTGTATTGTGCTTGTTTTTTTGTGGAGTCGTGGTGCTCATCTTTTTAGTGCTCTCTGTTGTATTGTGTTTGTTTTTTTGTGGAGTCGTGTTGCTCATCTTTTTAGTGCTCTCTGTTGTATTGTGTTTGGTTTTTTTGTGGAGTCGTGTTGCTCATCTTTTTTGTGCTCTCTGTTGTATTGTGTTTGTTTTTTGTGGAGTCCTGTTGCTCATCTTTTTGGTGCTCTCTGTTGTATTGTGTTTGTTTTTTTGTGGAGTCGTGTTGCTCATCTTTTTTGTGCTCTCTGTTGTATTGTGTTTGTTTTTTGTGGAGTCATGTTGCTCATCTTTTTTGTGCTCTCTGTTGTATTGTGTTTGTTTTTTGTGGGGTCGAGTTGCTCATCTTTTTAGTGCTCTCTGTTGTATTGTGTTTGTTTTTTGTGGAGTCGTGTTGCTCATCTTTTTTGTGCTCTCTGTTGTATTGTGTTTGTTTTTTTGTGGAGTCGTGTTGCTCATCTTTTTAGTGCTCTCTGTTGTATTGTGTTTGTTTTTTTGTGGAGTCGTGTTGCTCATCTTTTTTGTGCTCTCTGTTGTATTGTGTTTGTTTGTTTGTGGAGTCCTGTTGCTCATCTTTTTAGTGCTCTCTGTTGTATTGTGTTTGTTTTTTTGTGGAGTCGAATTGCTCATCTTTTTAGTGCTCTCTATTGTATTGTGTTTGTTTTTTTGTGGAGTCCTGTTGCTCATCTTTTTAGTGCTCTCTGTTGTATTGTGTTTGTTTTTTGTGGAGTCGTGTTGCTCATCTTTTTAGTGCTCTCTGTTGTATTGTGTTTGGTTTTTTTGTGGAGTCGTGTTGCTCATCTTTGTTGTGCTCTCTGTTGTATTGTGTTTATTTTTTGTGGAGTTCTGTTGCTCGTCTTTTTAGTGCTCTCTGTTGTATTGTGTTTGTTTTTTGTGGTGTCGAGTTGCTCATTTTTTTTGTGCTCTCTGTTGTATTGTGTTTGTTTTTTGTGGGGTCGTGTTGCTCATCTTTTTAGTGCTCTCTGTTGTATTGTGTTTGTTTTTTGTGTGGTCGTGTTGCTCATCTTTTTAGTGCTCTCTGTTGTATTGTGTTTGGTTTTTTGTGGAGTCATGTTGCACATCTTTTTAGTGCTCTCTGTTGTATTATGTTTGTTTTTTTGTGGAGTCCTGTTGCTCATCTTTTTAGTGCTCTCTGTTGTATTGTGTTTGTTTTTTGTGGAGTCGTGTTGCTCATCTTTTTTGTGCTCTCTGTTGTATTGTGTTTGTTTTTTGTGGAGTCCTGTTGCTCATCTTTTTAGTGCTCTCTGTTGTATTGTTTGTTTTTTTGTGGAGTCGAGGTGCTCATCTTTTTTGTGCTCTCTGTTGTATTGTGTTTGTTCTTTGTGGAGTCCTGTTGCTCATCTTTTTAGTGCTCTCTGTTGTATTGTGTTGTTTTTTTGTAGAGTCGTGGTGCTCATCTTTTGTGTGCTCTCTGTTGTATTGTGTTTGTTTTTTTGTGGAGTCGAGTTGCTCATCTTTTTAATGCTCTCTGTTGTATTGTTTGTTTTTTTTGTAGAGTCGTGGTGCTCATCTTTTTTGTGCTCTCTGTTGTATTGTGTTTGCTTTTTGTGGAGTCGAGTTGCTCATCTTTTTAGTGCTCTCTGTTGTATTGTGTTTTTGTGAAGTCCTGTTGCTCATCTTTTTAGTGCTCTCTGTTGTATTGTGTTTGTTTTTTTGTGGAGTCGTGTTGCTCATCTTTTTTGTGCTCTCTGTTGTATTGTTTGTTTTTTTTGTGGAGTCCTGTTGCTCATCTTTTTAGTGCTCTCTGTTGTATTGTGTTTGTTTTTTTGTGCAGTCGAGTTGCTCATCTTTTTGTGCTCTCTGTTGTATTGTGTTTGTTTGTTTGTGGAGTCCTGTTGCTCATCTTTTTAGTGCTCTCTGTTGTATTGTGTTTGTTTTTTTGTGGAGTCGAATTGCTCATCTTTTTAGTGCTCTCTATTGTATTGTGTTTGTTTTTTTGTGGAGTCCTGTTGCTCATCTTTTTTGTGCTCTCTGTTGTATTGTGTTTGTTTTTTTGTAGAGTCGAGTTGCTCATCTTTTTTGTGCTCTCTGTTGTATTGTGTTTGTTTTTTTGTGGAGTCGAGTTGCTCATCTTTTTAGTGCTCTCTGTTGTATTGTGTTTGTTTTTTGTGGAGTCCTGTTGCTCATCTTTTTAGTGCTCTCTGTTGTATTGTGTTTGTTTTTTTGTGGAGTCCTGTTGCTCATATTTTTAGTGCTCTCTGTTGTATTGTGTTTGTTTTTTGTGGAGTCGTGGTGCTCATATTTTTAGTGCTCTCTGTTGTATTGTGTTTGTTTTTTTGTGGAGTCGAGTTGCTCATCTTTTTAGTGCTCTCTGTTGTATTGTGTTTGTCGTTTTGTGGAGTCGTGTTGCTCATCTTTTTTGTGCTCTCTGTTGTATTGTGTTTGTTTTTTTGTGGAGTCCTGTTGCTCATATTTTTAGTGCTCTCTGTTGTATTGTGTTTGTTTTTTTGTGGAGTCGTGGTGCTCATATTTTTAGTGCTCTCTGTTGTATTGTGTTTGTTTTTTGTGGAGTCGAGTTGCTCATCTTTTTAGTGCTCTCTGTTGTATTGTGTTTGTTTTTTGTGGAGTCCTGTTGCTCATCTTTTTAGTGCTCTCTGTTGTATTGTTTGTTTTTTTGTGGAATCCTGTTGCTCATATTTTTAGTGCTCTCTGTTGTATTGTGTTTGGTTTTTGTGGAATCGAGTTGCTCATCTTTTTAGTGCTCTCTGTTGTATTGTGTTTGTTTTTTTGTGGAGTCGAGTTGCTCATCTTTTTAGTGCTCTCTGTTGTATTGTGTTTGTTTTTTTCTTATTTTAGCTCTTTTTATCTTATGCTATAAACATGTTCTTTCTGCATTATCAAATTAGTGTAAGAATTTTCCAACTAGTAAGCAGTGGTGGATAGGGCATTTGCAAGTTTGGTTCTTGACTTTACGATGAATATTAATGTCCCAAACCCTATCCCTGCTAGCTGTCATGCAAGTTGTAAAATTAACTGCTGTATTCTATTGCATTCGTACGCATGTACACCTTTGGGAAACTAAAACAAGTAGTAAGTTCCTGTACCAAAAAGGAAAGTTAGCGATCATGTATTTGTGTAAGGTTTATTGATTCTGCCTGTTTCAGCGATTTTTCTCTTTTTATTTTTTATTTTGGACTGTTCCTATAGTGCGGCGTTTTTTTGTTTTTCATTTTATCGTCACTTGGCGTTCGTTCTTTTGTCATATTAATCGTATCCAAAAAATCGTCGATAAACTATTACCAAGCTTGGAATGAATTTCCCCTGTGATGAGAAGATTCCGTGTATTAAATATGATGTTGATCTCCAATGGAACAAGGTTAATATCATCATGATATGAGAAATATTTTTAAAACTTTATTTCTAATACCAACAATGATAATTCAATTGTATATGGCAATAAATCGTCATTGTGATCTGCTGGTTCAGGCATACATACATGAAGGCCACCGGATGTATAGAGTCCGCGGTCTAGTGGACTAATGTTATGATTTGGGTTTCAATTGGAGATTTTAAACATGAAGCATATGTTTAGCTAGAAAAAAAACGTAGATATCAAGTTTATTGCACATGACGCGTTTCTGAAATAACCTTCATCATGTACGCTGAAAGCTAATATATAGAACTATCATTGTTATATGTAGACACAAATACAAGTGTCAGTGACAAGGACAGGGTAATTGCATGGAATGGCATTGTAATTTGTAAATTCAAGTTTGCATAGATGAAGGTCTCAATGTCTATTGTCTCAAAATCAAAAACCAAAAATCAAAACAAAAGTTTTGAATAGTCTTATTGGATAATAATTAAAGCAATTAAAAACCACAAATAAAAATGCAACTATATTTAACTATGAATCACCATTGTGATATGTTCAAAGAACACGTAGATATCGAATTTAGTGCACACGACGCGTTTCTTGAATAACGCTCATATTCAAAAGACTTAAAAGGCTAATAATATAAACGTCTTTGGGAGAAAGTAAACCAAAGAGCTTAAACAGGATAACCTAATTCGACTAAGGTCACCTATGTGCATGATTTGTGCAATGAAGACCGTCGGGTCAAAGAGAATAACGTTTACGTGGTTATTATAAAATTAACAAACGCCTTTGGTTTAAAATAAATTTACTTTTTATTAAGATATCAAGGTTATACAGTCATTATTTGGAAACATTTTTATGTCGATTGTACCTTCCCGAATCTGCAAAACTAATTAATATCATGTAACAAATCAATCACCGTAATAACAATATCAATTTCCCTTTTTAGATATGCTAGTTGGACAATTGTGATGTCGATAACTGGACTTTGTTCAATAATACAATCTGTTGATCTTTTTTTCATTGTCACTTTTAGGATTCAGTGTACAATAAACATGCATTTTTATATTTCAGGTTACACAGAAATATTGTCAAACTCTTCGGAACAATTGAAGAGAAGGAACTTCCGAATGGGGATGCTAAATGACAAGTATATGTGTTTCATTGTTTATTTATATTAAAATAGATGTGATGTTTATTTACCGACTTATTAACGATATTTTCCAGCATTTGTCCATGAATCAGCATAGTATCCTGGTTGCCATTCGACATGAATATGCGGCTCCTACATTTTTCGGTTTAAATCAAACTGCCATAATATATTCCTAATATAACTAAGTACATACAATGTCATATATCATATTTATTAAACCAAGCACAGATTATCCAAATGATTTTCAAACGAGTACAAAACTAACAACAGTACAAGCACAGAGATAAATAAAAAGCAAAAACTGGAATTGAGTTCAGGTGCTCAGATAGGTAAAATCATATTCTGCATAAGATATGACACCAATCAAGATATCCTAAGTGCTTGAGTCAATTGAGTCGTGAATGTTTTCATGTATTTTGTTTTAATCCAAAAGTACATCAGACGATTCCTGCAGTCTATAGCTTGAATAACATAATTATAATTTTTTTAATTTTAATTTCCATTAATGTAATTTACAATGAAATAGTAAGTATGCAGATGATTGTGTAGGTTTACAGAATTGTTCTTGGATAAGCCTGGGTGGACGAGGGATGAAAGTCGATGATCTCTAATCGCTGACGTTGACTGGCACTATGATACTCGCCTTAGGCGTTAAGGTTTACCAATATAAGTCCAGTGGTTACACTGGAACATTCGTTATATGTGTAGATCCCCGCTTTTATATTCCAACACGTTTGATAGTAACAGTATAGCCGAAAAAATTATGAGAATGACAGTAATTATCTTCATGTTGTATTTACTAAAAAAATAATGTCACTTAATGATTGGATATCTACGTCTTTCGCCTTTATGTATTCTGAGTGGTCTACATTTACTGTATCTCCAATCCGGTGTAATCTCTCGAAACCCAAACAGAAGATACCTACTCAGGCGTGTGTAACAGGCACATAGACATTTCATTGTATGTATCGGGGTTTAACCGCTAAATTTAATATCAGTCCTGTAACCTTCTAACTAGAAAAAAATGACGATACCAAAGAAATAATCAGAAGCCATCAATCGACTTAGGACAGACAATGCAAAAAGGTTAGAAAATAATAAAACAAGGCAATCAGTGGTTTACAAAGCATTACACAGAAAACTAATGATTGAGCAATACGAACCCCACTGAAAGCCGTGTGTGAACTCAAGTGCTCCTGAGCTGTTAGCAGGTGCTGCTCCACTAGTGGCACCCATAGTGTTAAATAACAGCAACACGAACATAATTTGACATAAAAGAATAGTGTTGGACACCAATATGCATAAATGAACACAATGGATATAAATAAAATACGAGTATCCTAAACAACAAGATGTAGTGAAGATGAACCGAACATCGTTTTTACGTGGAAATAGTAGTGGGCACATTAGAGAAGGGGATGGAGTGTAGTAAGATTTACTTACATGTGTGGAATAGATATTACTTCATGGTTTATATTATACATGTATATGTTACTTATCCTTAAACAATATATTTACCTGTTCTATTGGAGAAAGATACAGAAAAAAAACCTTTGAATTTAAACTTTTATAAAGATATGAAGGACAATTATAAAAGTTATCAACCCACTACATAGCAAATAGGAGTGAACACTAACTAAATATAGTTTTTAGAGGACATCTATCGGACAGAATAACATGGAGCTAATAGTGCAGTGACAATTTTCAAGAAGACGCTTAGTTTTCGAGTTTAATGCACCCACCTGACATGCAGCTAATTTTTATTTTAAATGAAAGTAAAATGATTATATTTCATGTTTTAAGCTGTCGTCTCGAAATTGTACGGTACAATTTTTGTCAATTTGACATTAATTTTCAAATTTCATTCTAATTAACTGATACATGTACTACTGCAGAAAACCATATATTCTTTGTAAATGTACTTTTGAAAATAAATGCATGCGTTTTATTTACGCAATATTAATTGGACAACACGGCATATATCTTTATGTTTAACAATAATGCAGTTTTCTAATATAATTTGCGATTTTGTACGGTTTTGTGAAATTTTTCTCTTCATTGTGCGTAAACTTTGTACTTAGCGTTAAATAGTTTGCAATTTATATTCCGATTTTAAATGTTTTGAATAGTATTGACAATGTCAATTGCATTTCACCTTAAGATCGATTCGCGGAAACAGCGGAAAGGGTATTTTTTGCTTTTTTTTAAATTGCTATTGCGTTCCGGAATTAATTGCTAATCTTCTACCGAAGTGTGTTTCGCATCTCCATCTACATATACATCTACATAGTACGACGATCCATCAAACTCTGATGACTACACGTCGGCGCTGCGCAAACAGACATTACTCTGTACATTACTCGATTACTGCGATGAGATGAGTTAATGAACTCAACGTTGTGAGCGAATATTGTATTTGTGTTGACATTAAAGCACACTAGTTCGACTCTGTTACATGTATCATGAAATTGAAATTCTTTTTAAGATATGTCTGATCATCCAAGTCCTGTTAAAGTGGCACGGAAGAGGAAGGCCGTCTATTAATTGGCAACGCTGTGTTATATGCGTTTTCATCAGAACAATTGAGTAGTTCAACGAGTAAAGGCCGTTTTCCACTTATCTTGGCCATAGCTAAGCGTAAAGATGAGGTTTATATGAGATTAGTTGACGAGTTTAAGACAATTGAAAATGTACACACAGAATAAATTCAATATCATAAAAGTTGTTGCAAGTCTTTTACAAGTAAACACAATTTGTCAGCCTCTGAATTTTTTACTACTGCTCAAAATGTTTCCAAACCCACTGTAAATACTACCTCAGTGAGTAGTCTTGTTCTTACTCGGTCCAGTAGATCTTCTGATATAGACTGGTCTGTATGCGTGTTCTGTCAATGCAAGACATGTAAGCGATACAAAAAATTACACAAGATTTCATCAGATGAGAGAACAAAAAGACTTTGAACATGGCAACACTGACCGATGATGGCGAAATGGTATACAGAATTACTAATGATGGGTTTGCAGAGAATGCAGTATATCATGCTACTTGAATGACAAATTACTTACTCAAAAGAATTAAGGACGACAGTGAAGACTATTTAACATCTGAAAATGATATCTTATTTCAATCCCTCATTTCAACTATCAAAGATGACTTGCTAACTCACAAAAAGATATTCACTTTAACTCAACTGGTAGAAAAAAAAATTCTGAATTTCTGCCCTCTGATCGAAAGAAAATGTGCACATCACACAGATTACAACAGAAATTAGAAAGACATTTTTGTGATTTGATAACAATGCAGCTACAGCAAGGTCAGGGTGTGTCAATCCTTAATTATAGCAGTGCCATCTCAATGTCTGAAGCTATTGGTGCTGCCACACGCATAAAAGTAGACATGCATTCGGCAACTGTTCATGATTTGAGCAATGTAGCCCATATATGTGATGAAAGTCAAATATTACATGCTGCCGCCGGAATTTTGAGAAGGCAAATCATCGACATTAACATTTCCGATTACGAATACCCTGCACCTGAAGAGGTCTCAATATCAAATTCTGGTGCTAAGCTTCCTTCCTCTTTGAAAATGTGTTGGCTGCTGGATGATTCTGCCTTCGATTCAGCAAACGATAGCACTTCTCTTCCAATAGGAAAGCTTCGAAAATAATTATTTTTAGCAGAATGCATTGGGCTCGCATTACAGATGTTTTTGTTCTTTGTGTGCTCTACTTTCCACAGATGCAGCACACAAAAGAGCTGTTGTTATATATGGGAACTATATCTGGTAGTAATGATGGTAGGATATATATCCCAGTTCACGATTTGTGTAGTTCGTTTTCTAATATCACATGTCAAATGTTACCTTCCTTTCACGCTCTTACTGGATGTGACACTACCTCTTCTTTTTTCAGAATTGGGAAAAATATGTTTACAAAATCTTGAAAACATCACCTGAAGAGTTGTCTGATTTGGTTTCACTGACCAATGCTGATCTTGAAACTACAATAAATGCAGCAAGATAGTAGTATATTTGTTATGCGATCCCAAGGGAAAATTCAAGTCGTGTCATCATGATCTTAACATGTTGCGGGTCAAATTAGCAACAAGCAAAGACGCTTCCCTTTCTCGTATTCCACCTAGTGAACCATCCTTTAAGCAACAGTTTGGATGACATCGTATCTAGCTAAACCACCGATAAGATCGCCCTTGGATTTTGGCTGGCAAAACGGAAACAACGGCATTGAACCAGTTCTTTTTACTGGTATGATGTCACCAGACTTCTTGCAAGATCTGATATGAAGTAGTAAAGGTAGATCTGTATGCAAACGTGGTTGTATTTGCTATGAGCAAAGCTTAAGCTGCACTGAGTTGTGCCCATGTCAGGGAAGTGATCTTTGTCAGAATATTTGACCCACCAACAGACAACCAATGTTCATGAGCAGGTGTATGATGTGAACGAACTTATATTCCATCACGTTCACGCAGACTAGTAGTTTAATATATATATATATATATATATATATATATATATATATATATATATATATATATATTACCCAGAAACTACCCCTTTACAACGGGGGGACACATCAGTGGGGTACCAATGTTTGCTTCTAATAATCATAAATAAACAACTATATTAAAATTAGCATAAATCATACACGAACATTTTCATCAAAGAACAAAAAACATATCAGTCAATGTGATAAAAGTTATAACATATTATCACAGAAACAATTGTGTCATTCTTCATTAAAACAACATTATATACAATGTAAGGGAATACGATACAGTAGGGATTGCCAATTGATTTGTTCATGAAAATTCGTGATTTGGTCAATTTCGACATGCTCTTTCCAAATATGCAAAGAAAAATATATCTTCGTGACTTAGTTTTCGAGATATTTACGATCGAATTTCGATCATTTTTCGACAAATTTTTAAAATACGGATTTTTATAGCGGTAAAGAAAATATCACAATTTCAAAACGGTAAAAGATAATTGCATCCGGTTTTTTGCAATAGCTTCCTATGATAATTTCCTTCAAAGATGATGAACATGTACATTGCCAATAATAGATTAAGTAGTCCAAAAATTCTACTTATTTGTGGAATATGGATTATTTAGTGGTTTCTTCATGAATAAATTTGCATGTAGAAAAAAAATGACAATTGATATTTTCTTAATATTTTGTCATGATATTCTCGCAATGATTTTATTTAGAATTTTAACAAAAAGTAATGGGGTACATGTGCTTGTTTTTTAGCTACAGAACAAAAACCGTGTATTTTTCATGACAAACCTAGACATCGTCAATTTCGGCGCCAAATTACCCTACAATGTATTTTAATAGGTAAAGCGTCGTGGAGTCTTTACCGCCGTTTTCCTTGGATTGGATGAAAGGGCAACGCAACCGGAGAATGAAATAAATGAAAGAGAACGGCTATAGTTGTACAGCGAATAGATACGTAACTGCCGAACCCGTGCAAACGTTCTTGCTCAATGTTCATTAGATTTAACGGTGTATCACAACCGTTACACGCGTTTATTTGCTCTGCTAGTGTTTTTAGTTCTCCCATCCTGCCAGCATATATCTTTATAATCAGTTCCAAGGTTTGCGTCTGTCTGGTCTACCTCTGTCTCACCAACATTCCTATCCAACTCTTTCAAGTGCTCTGAATTTTTTTTCCGACGGCGTATTTCTCCTTCTTTTAAAAACGGCATTTATGATTATTCGGCTTGAAGCAGGTGCTTTCAAATTTTTACGCAATCGGCTTTTTATGACGTCGATGCAACTTCCGCGGAAAATGTTGCGCTCGTTACTGTGACGTCGCAAAAACAACATGCGGTATTCGGCAAAGTAATTCTCTGCCCTTGCTACTGTATCGCAGATAATTACTTTGCCGATTACCGCATGTTGTTTTTGCGACGTCACAGTAACGAGCGCGACATTTTCCGCGGTTGTGATACACCGCTAAATCTAATGAACATTGAGCAAGAACGTTTGCATGGGTTCGGCAGTTATGTATCTATTCGCTGTACAACTATAGCCGTTCTCTTTCATTAATTTCATTCTCCGGTTGCGTTGCCCTTTCATCCAATCCAAGGAAAACGGCGGGAAAGACTCCACGACGCTTTACCTATTAAAATACATTGTAGGGTAATTTGGCGCCGAAATTGACGATGTCTAGGTTTGTCATGAAAAATACACGGTTTTTGTTCTGTAGCTAAAAAACAAGCACATGTACCCCATTACTTTTTGTTAAAATTCTAAATAAAATCATTGCGAGAATATCATGACAAAATATTAAGAAAATATCAATTGTCATTTTTTTTCTACATGCAAATTTATTCATGAAGAAACCACTAAATAATCCATATTCCACAAATAAGTAGAATTTTTGGACTACTTAATCTATTATTGGCAATGTACATGTTCATCATCTTTGAAGGAAATTATCATAGGAAGCTATTGCAAAAAACCGGATGCAATTATCTTTTACCGTTTTGAAATTGTGATATTTTCTTTACCGCTATAAAAATCCGTATTTTAAAAATTTGTCGAAAAATGATCGAAATTCGATCGTAAATATCTCGAAAACTAAGTCACGAAGATATATTTTTCTTTGCATATTTGGAAAGAGCATGTCGAAATTGACCAAATCACGAATTTTCATGAAAAAATCAATTGGCAATCCCTACTGTATCGTATTCCCTTAATTATAAGTAAAATATAAGAATGACATATAAAATAAAAGAGGCACAATATTAAGCGAGTTCCTGATCATCGACACATGACTCAATTAAAATAGCTCGCTCTTTCATCATTTTACATAATAGTTTTTTTAATGAACTGGTCAAGCGAGAAACCAAACTCTGTGTTAAAACTAAGACAAAAGTCTCCGATCAAGAACTGCAGCTTTTGAAAGGGTGGTAGCTCTGAAAACGCGAGATCCGGATAAAACGATTTTATTACTGTTTCTATTTCTTCGAATAGTTCGTGTCTGATGCCACGTAAGGTTTTGCATTCAAATAAGAAATGATGCAAATCTTCTACTATATCGTCATCGCATATATTACACTTATAACTTTCACGGAGATTAATATTAAAAAGACGTTCATTCAAGGGCAAGTAATTGTTTCTAGCTAAGAACTTCAGTCGAGAGTCCCAGAAATCATTTATACTGCATAAATATGTTTGTTTCCCTGGTGAAATATTAAATGTGTTATAGTTTTGATAGACTGCTCATTTCCAGTGTCCTAGATAATTCTTTATCTTGAACTGCTTTACCGAAAATATGTTTAAAAATGTTCGTATTAAAATTTCCATAGTAGTAATGGTCTAATCATATTGACTGGAAAATATTTTTCATATAATTTACATACTTCCATTCCACACATTCGGAATTGTTTAGCTCCATGAATACAATTTTGCATAACCTGTGAGCCGGAAGTTCATCAAATCTTGCAAAATAATTAACACGCTGTCGGTCAAGAAATTCGTTAATTGGTTCCCACCCAAATTCTGATAGGAGAGCAGATTTTGACTAACTCATTTTCGTTTTCAAAATATTTTTTCCAGCTTGGTACTGCAAACTTTCAATGTTTTGAACACTTGAATTTGCAGAAGGGAACCATACGGCGCAACCGTGTGCAATAGAATGGCGTATAATAGAGGTTCATAATGAATCTCCAAACGAAATTCGGTTAAAATTACCGTGTTCGCCCAAAATTCGTGTCATATGATTTAGTTTTTTCTTGACATTTTCCTTTATGAATGTTTCTATATGATAAGTAAATTTTAGGGAACGCGAAAAGTACACCCCAAGATACATATAAACATTTTCTTCTTCTATTTGATCATTTCCAAGATCCCATCGTTTGAGTTTATCAATTGTCTTGCCTATTACCATTACCTTTGACTTTTTGGAATTAAATTTTAGGTTCCACTTACTTGCAAACCTAGCTGTAATATATAGAAGAGTTTGCAGTTCCTGTTCCGATTTGCCCATTAAGACAATATCGTCTGCAAGGAGGAGACAGTTTATAATATCAGAGGATAAATTAACCCCTAAATTCTGGTCTGATAGCATACTGACTAAATCGTTCATCAAAACAGAGAAAAGGGTTGGGGACAGGACACATCCCTGTTTTAGCCCAAATTCTTGGTCAAACCAGTCAGATTCAAAATCTCCAAAGAGAACTTTGTTACTGACGTTACTATAAAGAGATCTTAAGAGTTTCCAACATTTACCCTGAATACCATTTTTCCATAATAGGTAAAATAATAGGTAAAATAAACCTTCCCGCCAAACTGTCAAAAGCTTTAGAAAGGTCTAATAAGCTTCCTAACTGTAAATACTCCCTTTCCTCTTAAGCTTACAAACCCCCCCCCCCCCTTTCCTCTCCCCCAAAAAATCAAAACAATAAACCCTGCCAGGTGGTTTCGGACCTTGACGTGGTTGGTAGCTATCTTACCTAATAAGAAACCGATTCTAGTAATAGTATTCCTGGTTTTGTTGTTTATACTCCAGAAGAATCTTACCGTTGATTTTCCGATTTATTGTATCATGTTTTCACAGCAATTTTCGTCGTGTGTATAGATGTTCTGACCCCTGTTTTTACATTATTATGTATTTCGTATTCGTTCTACGAAAACTCTGACACATTTAGATGTAACAAAATGCATATATATATCATGCATATTGCAGAAATAATTTTTCATAAATCGGTCAACAAAATGACGTCATGAAACGTCACACAGATTAAATCTTGACAGATCTTGAGACAAGCTTAGTATTTATTGAAAAAAAGATTTTTCATGACATTATGTTCTTAAAGATCTCTAAAAATTTTAAATGGCAATGCATTGCAAAAACAGTAAAAAGTTACAATTTAACCTTTGAAGTTTGACCCTAATATCGAAAAAGTACCAAATTTCACTTTGACAACATGTTTTATTGGATTTTGCACATTTTGCGCTTTCCATTGATTTACCTGCATGTCACATAGGTGCATGAAAAATGAAAAAGTCGAGTCTCAGGCACTCTTGTAAAAGATCGTGAAGACGTGTAATGTTAAGATTACTTTTGATATTCATACGGTATTTCGTTAAATTATTACAGTGCTGTTAATATTGTGGTGCATTCTGTAATTTGATTGTGCCTTAAAATTCTTATCTTATTCAATATTATTTTTTATTTTAGTTTACAAATAACGATCATTTACAGAAATATTTGTCTCCGCAATAGCACTGACATGTTCTTTGTCTCTGTTTGTCTTTTTTTTTTCTTTTTGCCATTGTATTGTCTGTACTCCTTCGACTTACGGTCTTTTATTATACCTTTGGTATCTTCAAGCTTCAGACAAAATTAACCTTATTGTTTTAGCTTATCTTTCCAGGGTCGTGGTCGTGATCGTGATCGTATGGTAGTTGGATTTACAACTACATATGCAATCAGTGCCTATCACCATTAAAGTTGTGAGTTTGAATCTCACTCATGGCGTGGTGTAGACAATTATTAACTACCAATTTCTCTCTTATGATATTGAAAGTGCTTAAAAAAACTATATACATGTATTTAATTCTAGCCAAAATGACTAAGCATTTTGGTACAATGTACAAATCAGTTATTTCCTCTGTTGAAGTATATTATGATAAACATATCATAACATGTCATTTTTTATATCATACCCTTTATCAGCCCTCGTTCATATACCATCTCTTGAGCCTATCGGCTCTCGGGCTGATAGCATGACCTCAGGCTGATAAAGGGTACGACATGAAAAATACCATGTAATAATCTATATGTATTACACCTTTTGTATCTTCAATCTTCATACAATATTAATCTTGTTTTTTTAGCTTATCTTTCCAGGGGTCGTGGTCGTGATCGTGTGGTAGTTGGATTTACAACTACATATCCAATAAGTGCCTATCACCATTAAAGTTGTGAGTTCGAATCTCACTCATGGCGTGGTGTACCCGGTACAACATTGTGTGATAAAGTTTGTCAAGCTTGCCGTGGTTGACCGCCAAGATATCGCTGAAATATTGTTGAAGTAGGCGTTAAACACCATAACTCTCTCTCTTTCTTTCTTGGCTGTCCAATGGTTGGGGGCGAAACCACTTCTTGTTGATGATTAAGAGGGATAAGGGAAAATATTATCTTGACTAATGCCCTACTGATCTTCAAAATTGTTTTAGAAAATTACTAAAGACATCTCTACGTGATTGTAAGACAACGAAAAAACCAATCAATTTTATTTGTATTGGCTAATTCTTTAGTTGTGTTTGGTGATATGAGCTCTCATGTTCATGTACCCATCTTAAGATAGATATAGTCATTAATTTATTTGTGTTCAATATGACAAGAAACTTCCAAGTTAATTACAACCGAAAGTCAAATAATATGGACAAATAGTTATATGATATTTAAAAGGCTAAACTGGACTTGTTTCATGTATTTTTGGTTCATATCATCCCACACTTCCCGACAATATCTATAGCAAAGCAGATTTCGAGTAATGACAAAAATAACTATCAATTTGCAACGTTTAATATATAATAATGGAATGTGTTAAACCATTAGTTTGTGTACAAGCGTAATCAGATTCACAGCAAAGTAAATAGGCCTATCAGCAGTAGTCACACAACAATCTGCAATTTTTTGCCATATACTCCTTGTTGGATTTACATTCATGTACAATTTTCATACATGCGTCATTTCCCAGTACATCAGTGCATTCATCCGCTAAAACAAACAAATATATATTTTATTGTGATTGTTAAGAATATAAATTATTAAAAACTATTACTAGAGTAGATATAAAGTTATGTCTGTTGTTATTTACCATCAAAAGGGGAGGGTTGTAATCACGTTAACATGTTTAACTCCGCCATATTTTAGTGCCTGTCCCAAGCCATGAATTTGATTTCCACCGGCAAATGTCGTGGGCTCCCTTTTTGTGTTCAGTAAGTTAAGGTGAGACGTGATTGTTCTTTTTGTGTTCAGTAAGTTAAGGTCAGACGTGATTGTTCTTTTTGTGTTCAGTAAGTTAAGGTCAGACGTGATTGTTCTTTTTGTGTTCAGTAAGTTAAGGTCAGACGTGATTGTTCTTTTTGTGTTCAGTAAGTTAAGGTAAGACGTGATTGTTCTTTTTGTGTTCAGTAAGTTAAGGTCAGACGTGATTGTTCTTTTTGTGTTCAGTAGGTTAAGGTCAGACGTGATTGTTCTTTTAGTTTTCAGAAAGTTAAGGTAAGACGTGATTGTTCTTTTTGTGTTCAGTAAGTTAAGGTCAGACGTGATTGTTCTTTTTGTGTTCAGTAAGTTAAGGTCAGACGTGATTGTTCTTTTTTGTGTTCAGTAAGTTAAGGTCAGACGTGATTGTTCTTTTTGTGTTCAGTAAGTTAAGGTGAGACGTGATTGTTCTTTTTGTGTTCAGTAAGTTAAGGTAAGACGTGATTGTTCTTTTTGTGTTCAGTAAGTTAAGGTAAGACGTGATTGTTCTTTTTGTGTTCAGTAAGTTACGGTGAGACGTGATTGTTCGTTTTGTTGGTGTTGGTGGAAGTGTTGACAATCTCTGTTTAAACTTTATTTTCATAATTACATCTTAGTTAGATGCCTTCTGTTCTATTGGGTTCCATATTTCTGAAATGTGCTTTTTGTTGAATTACCATTTTTTAAACTTTGGGGTTTCTACATTCTGTTATTGAACATCATGTTAGTTTTTTTTTTGCCTTTGAAAACTCAAATGATTGAAATTCCTACCTCTTTTAAAGGCTGCGTCATTGAAATAACCTGCACGTTCTTCAAACAGACGTTGTCTGTAAGGTTCTTGACCAAGCACATTTCCTGCAGCTATCGTCGTCATAAGAACAACAAAACATACAGTCAGCAACATGTTGCTGAAAGATAGTTAACAGACAAAAATAAATACAAATAATTGAAAGATATTCATCGAATAGGTAAACTAAATGATAAGTATATTTGTATATATCAAGTATATACTTGTTCTATGGTACATGAGGCCTCGACGTGCAGGTAAATCAAACTGGAATACCCTTGTTCTAGGCTTATCTGAGGTCTCGACATGATGAATCAAAGTTGTAATATCAAAACGTGCAAACCAATGAATGTCGGGGCCGTCGTGGTCGTGGTTGTATGGTAGTTGGATTTACAGCTACCTATGCAATTTGTGCTTATCACCACTAAAGCTGTGAGTTTGAATCCTGATCATGGCGAGGTGTACTCGATACAACATTATACAATGAATTGTGAAATAGTGTTGAAAGTGGCGCTAAACATCATAACCCTAACCCTGAACGTATTTATTAAAAAAGTACTAATTGCACTGTCTTAAGGATTATAGTATAATGAAGGTTGTATAACTCCTAAGTTCAACGAGATTGCAAAAGAGGGGCTTTCAGAAACAAAATAAAAAGAGCCCAAATACACCAAAGAATAAAAATAAGAGAACAACAAAAAGCTCCTAGAAAGGAGTTCCAGTGAGTATTAACCTCTCTTTTTCTATTTATATGTCGTCATTGCCAACGGCAGTCAATAAAATATAGTTCCAAAAAGTTGACATTGAAATTCTACATGGATCAATCAAATCAGTATGAAAGAAGGGTTAATTCAATAAGAATGATGTACATATTAAACAACCAAAATGACGGATGTAAGGCTTCAAATGTTTGACATGGTATTTGATATTTTCTCATCGCGTTCTCGTATATTCTGTCTTTCTTTCACAATCTTACTGATAAACAAATATATCGTAATTGACTGTTTATATTTTTGCTAATCTATTGCCGGAAATAAAACTATAAATCTGTGTCAATATCATAGTATTAAATTTAAAACTATTTAAGTACATGTTAATATGTTGACATCACACATATAATGGGGTCGTCGTGGTCATGACCATATGGTAGTTGGATCTACAACTACATGTGCAATCAGTGCCTATCACCACTATAATTGTGTGTTTGAATACCGCTCATGGCGAGGTGTACTCGATACAACATTATGTGATAAAGTTTGTCAGTGACTTGAGACAGGTCGGTGATTTTTTTCCGTGAACTCCGGTGTCCTCCGCTAAAAAAACTCACTGCCACGATATGACTAAAATATTATTGAACGTGGCGTTAAACATCATAACCCTAACCCACATTTAATTCAACGCGCGATATGAGTAACCTTCATTAATCCAATACAATTTAAATTCTACTTTCAATCACTTTTACCTCCAATTAAAATTAACTTTCAAAGCTTAACATTGGGATTAAACATTGAGATTTGTAACTCAGTAATATCTATTCATTTTTATGGTATATATCTGTTTTGTACAATTTGTCTTGTACAAAACACGAGGTAAGCCCAAACAAATTGACAAAAATAATTCGAGTTCAAATGACCAAATTAAGCGGTTTCGCCCTAAATTCCGCTTTTTTTCTCTGTCGTTTTTGTTAAAAGACTTTCAAAGATATTAAAAAATCATTTTTTTGAAAATACATGTAATTTAAATCTTCAATATGAATTGAATAGAAGTTTCGACTTAAAATTGAAAAAAAACATCTTTCGTTCGATAGAAAAAGAGTGTAAAATACATAAGACTAACTTACTTGTATTATCTTTCTTGTTATAGCTCCTAAACAACTGGTAATCTAGAGAATGTTAGATACTGGAAGCATCGAGTCTTTTATACATTAAGCTACGTTTGTTTATTAGACCATTATTTCAAGCAAACTATATATTCATTAACAATAATTAACTAATTACACTAATATAGACATTGAATAATTGTCTGGTTTAGAATCATATATTCCTTTGTTATTCACCGATTTTTATTTTTGCTGCAATGATTTAGCATATCCTTCCTAGTAACTGTATAAATTCTATACAAATGACTGCACAGTTAAATTGGGATGTTAATTAATACAATTTTTGTCATATCAGTCATCAAGATAAGGTCAATAGAACAAGTAAAAATGAACTAATAGGTAGCCTATATATGATAACATCTGCTTCTCTTCATGTGTTGTTTTCACAACTTTTATTCAACATTTAAAATATTATCGTGCCAGTTTGGACTTCATTAAAGACACCAGTAAAATGAGGCTTTATAAGTCCTAGGTTTTAAGTGGTTTAGTAAGCACAAAGCTCACTACCTTAAGTCTCTGATTTTTGTTTTGCTTTCATTTCTTTCTTTTTTCTTAGAGTAATGGTCTTGACATGTTTGATGTCACATTGCTAACAATGATTTACGAGTTATACCTCTAACTGGTGGAGCGATGGACATCTTAGCGCCGCGGGAAAAAATTGGTGTGGACATAATAGCGCCGACATCATAGGACAATTTAGCGCCGTTTACCTGTACGACTATGTCCGAATGACTTAACCTGCATGTTCTTAAGTATATAATGAATAGGTTTTACCTTACATGAATAGTTTTTATTGAAACTTATTTGAAATTCACGCTCTGACTGACTGGTCGACGGCATGGAGCTCCAACTGACTGATACTGACCAAAGCAAAAAAGTGTAATATGTGATGGTTAAAGATATCGTGTTGATAAAATGCTAATTTTGGCACCTTTTTTTATTTACGCTAAAATGGGTTAAAAATCTGGCGCTAAATTGTCGACTTTGGAAGCGCTAAATTGCCCATCGCCGAACTGGTAACCTTACAATGACTCCCACACGAAGAAAAGCCGATAAAACACGCTTGTGTTTTATGTTTTATTTCACCTACGTTTCGAATGTAACTCTCACTAATACTTGCATTTTAAGACTGGAATTAACTTTGGTACAGAAATAGGTAAAAAATAACACATGACTATGTTGTATACTCCTTATTTATACATAGTTTTTGGAGGTTTTTGCGAGTGACTGAAATGAAGAAAATCTATGAACATACTGTTGGAAAAGATTGAAGATACTGAAGGAGTAATCAGAAGCAGTAAATCGAAGAAGAACAGACAACACACTAGTCAAAAGATGTACTTTGATTTACACCCGAGTTCTTGTTTTTCATGTTCACTTACATCACATGCGGTAAATATCTATAATAAGATCTTTGGATAGGGAGTCGATTGACTGTTGTGTGTTTGCAATACCATGAGATTAGAAGTTGTCATTGAAATATTATACAAATAATGTTCCAAAAATCTCCATTTAATTTGCACTGTTCATTACAATTGTCATTTAATCAAAAGCTTTTCATCCCAACTCTGAGAAAACAATAGCAATTAAATTTCACATAATATTGTTTAAAACTAATACATGTAATAACATAAAACACAAAAAAAAACACTTTTTGTGTATATTGTTTATTATAGACCCACTAATCCCACATATGTTTACTTCAGTACAAAGCCAACAAAAATGTGGCATACATAATTGATGAATATTTGTGTCATTTATATAATACCAAGTCAGGGTCATTACGGTTTTCACAGTTTTCCGGTTGTTGACTGATTTTGTCTGTTTATATACTTATGAGTTTTGACTTTCCCTTTGGAAGATTGTTCGGAGTTAGGTAATTTTGTTATTACCCTTATTATATAATAATAAGTTAATATATGCACAGCCCTGTATATCCTTTAATCTTTTATATGATATTTCAATTTTATATAATAATTATGTCATTGACTAACATTCTTTATGTTCAGCTTTCTGTATCAAATTAATTTTAGCATTCGTCATCACAGTACCAATAATTAGGGACACTATGCTGAATTCTAATTTCAAGTTATCTAAGTGCACAAAATTCGAATATATGGGTAAATCGGTTAAACACTAAAATCAATAATAATACGACAACAATTTCCATGTCGAAATGCAAGCATCATTTATAGAAAACATAGCCAGCTGTAGCATTCGTATCACTTTCTAGGTAGTTAAAGATGACTACTATGACCACACTACTATAATCTATAATTAGTATATATGACTCTTGATAATAAACTTTGTAAAATAAAATATCAACAATTTGTTTAAAAAAAACAATTGATCAATATATACAAGTCACGATACAAGTATTTCAGATCTGGCATAATTTATGTTCAGAACTGACGAGTATGTGAACTTTTAATATGTATTCTTGCAATACAAAAACAACTAACCGCAAGTAAAAACAAATCTGACAGACCACAGGTGAACATTTGGGACACTCGAAAGACCTTGAAATATCTAAATATAAACGATTCTTTTCAATTGAAAGACCTTGGCATATCTAAATATAAACGAGAATCGAAAGCACGAATGTCGATAAAATTTTGTTGTTTAATTTTTTGTTAATTGTGGCTTATTTAGCTTTCTGAACATTAAAAAGGTAAAAATATAAAATGAAAACACTGTTGCAGATGGAAATGTATTATGTAAGAGAATACACTCCAACTTATAGATTCTTAAACATAATCAACTCGACCCCGTTGATTATTTTTAAGAATCTACAGTTGGGAGTGTATTCTCCATTACATCGTTGTTTACTTCCGTCGTCTGTTACTGTCGAAATGACACGGAAAATGCTCGTTATGCAACGAATGATGACACTCCTTTATGAACCATAGATTGAATCATCTTGTGTTGTTGTGCAAAAAGTGTAACTGTATAAGGATTATGTTTCTAAATACATATAATAAAAACGTAGATATAATATGACATTATTGCATCATATTTCAAACTAAGCTACATGGTTTCTGAAAACGATCAGCTCTCATAAATATGAAGAAAGACGCATTGAAGTATATGATAAATAGGTTATGATATGGCATTTTTCATATCACATGACATATCAACTCTCGATCCATATTAGCCCTCGGGCCTTCGTCCCTTGGGCTAATATGGGCGTCTCGGGTTGATATGATATGTGATATGAAAAATACCATATAATAATCTATGATTATCTATAAAATTGTATTTATTTGGTATCATTTTAATGGCGTATACTGTTTTACATCTGGCCGTCTGTCCGTCCTTTCGTCCTTCCGTCCGTCCAAGATATTTTTCGTCGCATTTTTCTCAGCAACTATCGATGACAGAAATCTTATATTTGGTCACAAGCTTCATATAGGTATGCCATATTGTGGGTAGCGTTTTTTTGGACCCGTCAGATTCCTACTTCCTGTTTGTCGACTTAGTTGGTTTTTATACACATTGAACATATATGCACATTTTTCGTCACATTTTTCTCATCAACTATTGATGACATAAATCTGATATTTGGTCACAAGCTTCATATAGGTACCCCATTTTGTGGGAAGCGTTTTTTGACCCGTCAGATTCCTACTTCCTGTTTGCCGACTTAGTTGGCTTTTATTCACATTTAACATATATGCACACTTTTCGTCGAATTTTTCTCAGCAAATATTGATGACAGGAATCTGATATTTGGTCACAAGCTTCATATAGGTATGCCATATTGTGGGAAGCGTTTTTGGATCCGTCAGATTCCTACTTCCTGCTTGCCGGCTTAGTTGATTTTTATACACATTTATCATATATGCACATTTTTCGTCGCATTTTTCTAAGCAACTATTGATGGCAGAAATCTGATATTTGGTCACAAGCTTCATATAGGTACCCCATATCGTGGGAAGCGTTTTTGGACCCATAAAGATTCATACTTCCTGTTTCCCGACTTGGTTGGTTTGTATACACATTGGACATATATGCGGAGGTATCATAAGTGAGCATTAGCTCACAGTTCATTTTGTTGAATTAGTGTAGGTCAAGCAGGATGTAACCATTTCAGTAACAAAGGAGGTGGTAGTAGCTACCTCTGTTTACCAAATGATCCTGATAATGGCAAACCATATGCATATGCTAATGACGTGTTATATGGAGCAGAGTATAGCTTAGGATCTGCTAAGCCATCTGGATTTGGTAATTTGCATCATAAAGATGTCCCCTGTGCTGTATGTAGACGTAGAGGAAAGTCGTCTGTTCTCATGATACCAGGTAAACGTTTGTTTAATGTATATTGCATATCAAAATATAACCCTGGTTTTACTTTGCATTACGTGTAAGAAATGTTTGATGACACCGAAGTGGTAAATAGCCGTCGAGATTCGAAGGACAGAGAATGCAATGTCAAAAGAAAAAGGACAAAAAGGCAAACAATGGCCAACAATAAACTACATAAAACAAAAATTGAGAAACACGAATCCCATTAAAACGAGGGTTGAAATCAAATGCTCTAGAAGGGTAGGCAGTTCCAAGTCCAATAGAAAGCCGTCGTTAATGTTAAAAGACTCGAATATCATCTGATATGGAAATCGTGTTTAAGACCACTATACGTAAACAAAATTATAGTATAAATAAAACATGAGCATCCTCCAAAGCAAATAGGAGTAGACGAACCGAGCATTACTATTACGCGGAAATCGTAGCGGAAAACACAACACAGAAGTACAAACGTGAAGATACGGACAACACACCACAGAAGTACAAACGTGAAGATACGAACAACACAACACAGAAGTACAAATGTGAAGATACGAACAACACAACACAGAAGTACAAACGTGAATATACGGACAACACAACACAGAAGTACAAACATGAAGATACGAACAACACAACACAGAAGTACAAACGTGAAGATACGAACAACACAGCACAAAAGTACAAGCGTGAAGATACGGACAACACAACACAGAAGTACAAACGTGAAGATACGGACAACACAACACAGAAGTACAAACGTGACGATACGGACAACACAACACAGAAGCACAAACGTGAAGATACGATCAACACAACACAGAAATACAAACGTGAAGATACGGACAACACAACACAGTACAAACGTGAAGATACGGACAGCAAAACACATAAGTACAAACGTGAAGATACGGACAACACAACACAGAAGTACAAACATTAAGATACGGACAACACAACACAGAAGTACAAACGTGAAGATACGGACAACACAACACAGAAGTACAAACGTGAAGATACGGTCAACACAACACACAAGTACAAACGTGAAGATAAGGTCAAAACAACACAGAAAAAAAACGTGAAGATACGGACAACACAACACAGAAGTACAACTGTGAAGATACGGACATCACGACACAGAAGTACAAACGTGAAGATACGGACAACACAACACAGAAATACAAACGTGAATATACGGACAACACAACACAAAAGTACAAACGTGAAGATACGGACAACACAACACAAAAGTACAAACGTGAAGATACGGACAACACAACACAGAAGTACAAACGTGAAGATACGGACAACACAACACAGAAGTACAAACGTGAAGATACGGCCAACACAACACAGAAGTACAAACGTGAAGATACGGACAACACAACACAGAAGTACAAACGTGAAGATACGGTCAACACAACACAGAAGTACAAACGTGAAGATACGGACAACACAACACAGAAGTACAAACGTGAAGATACGAACAACACAACACAGAAGTACAAACGTGAAGATACGGACAACACAACACAGATCTACAAACGTGAAGATACGGTCAACACAAAATAGAAGTACAAACGTGAAGATACGGACAACACAACACAGAAGTACAAACGTGAAGATATGAAAAATTGAACAGCACCAACACCACTAAAAACAGATTAAACATTACAAGAAATAGACAAATTAACATCGGTATTACTATTTTATTTCAGGTAAACAGACATGCTATAGGGGATGGAATGCAGAATATACGGGCTTTTCTATGACTGAATACAAATTTCATAACAACAACAAAGAGTATATCTGTGTTGAACCAATAAACAGTGACACATCAAATGAAAATGGAGCTGTATTTTCAGCAGTGAGGACCACGTGTGGCAGTTTAAATAATAATAATAATAATAATAATAATAATATAAATTCTTTATTTATAGATGGTTACACAGGTAGTTAATAACTAATCTTTCCTGAGGCCCTCATTGTCATGTTTAAACATACATTGTAAAGTACACTATATAAAAGTTATACACAAGAAGCAATACATTGTAATAAGTATACACAAAACGATTAAGTAAACATTTGATGGTAATTTAAAATTGGAAACACTTTTGCATTTTTTAATATGTTTGGATAAATACCGCTGTCTATTATTCTGTTGAATATATAAGTTAAGGGAGACACAATAAATGGGGCACTGACTTTCAGAATCTTAGGTCCAATGATATCAGTTCCAGTTGATTTGTTTATGTCGAGATTTAAAAGATCCTGTAGTAATTCATTCATCTTCACTGGGGTATAGCAAATTGTGTATTTTGAGATATTTTATCATTAACAAAGTTATATAGCTTACTAGAATTTGTGGAAGTCGACATTTTTCACTTCCAAGATTTTCAATACAAGAAGTAAAGAACTTGGTAAAGGTATTTGCTATATCTATTGATTTATCAACTTTTAGATCATTTTCTGTAACAAGCCTGTGGGGTCTGATATGGTTTGATGGGTTTAGGCTGTGTATACATTTCCATATTATTCTGGGGTCTTTGGATTCTTTTAACATGTTATTGTAGAAATTTTGTTTAGCTTCATCTAATATTTGCTTTATTCTATTTCTCCAGAATTTATATTCAGTACACATATCAAGTTTTTTTTTAATTTATCTCTCATTTGTCTTGCGTACTGAACTTCAGTATTATACCATTCAGGTTGTTTATCTCTTTTAACTCTTTTTGTTACAATTGGTGCATGTTTATTTAGTATTTCATTAAATAAATTGTACCAGATTTTTAAAGCATCATTAGGGTCTTCTACATATTCAACTTTGTTAAATGGAGCATATGATAAATCTTTTAAAAATTCACTTTCAACAATTTTTGTTGTAATTTCTATAGATAATAGAAATATGTGTGTCTTTCTTCACACTAATTTGCTCACTTCTAGTCATACATACTGGATAATGATCACTAACAGAGTATTGGACCACATGTGATTCTTGAAGTTTTTCTAAATTTGTGATATAAATATGATCTATTAATGTTTTCATTCTTTTGTCACTCTAGTTGGTTCGTTTACTATTTGTTTAAGATTGTAAGTTTCAAGAACAGACATTCATTTCTGTGATGGTTTACAGGGTGGCAAAAAATTCATGTTAAAATCTCCTGTTAAAACAATATCAGAATTGAACGAAATTGCATTGTTTAGTTCAAACTCAAATTTGTCGATCCATTCAACTAGTTCACTAGGTTTCTTATAGATAAAACATAGTAAAAAGGATCTTTTATGACATGGTTTAATTTCAAACCACATTGTTTCTATGTTACTCCTTTCAAGATCTAGTTTTCTTTTATATTCTAAATTTTCTGATATGTATGCTAACCAACCACCCCCACAATGTTCTGTTCTATCCTTTCTCTCTTGTACAAACCCATTAATATTTAGAGTCATTTGAAATATTTTCATGAAAAAAAGCTTCACAAAAACCAATAATATCAGGAGGGTATTTAGATTGCAATAAATTGTTTTTTGTTTCATCAAACTTACTTTCCATTCTATTTACATTATGTGAACAAATTTTAATACCTTTAGTGGTTTTAAAACCATATATATTAAAAGTCTCATTCTCTTTGTTATTAGGTGTAATAAAAGACATAAGAACAATTGCATTTAACCAAGAAATATTTACAATATAAAATGTCCTCCATACAAGAATCACACTGAAATGCTTTGTGTTGTATGCACAATATAAATTATTATTGATAAAAAAATAAATAAAGCATGATCAAAACTCATTTATTCTTTTTACTACGAATATCCAAACCTGAAGCACTCTCTTGGAAATAGATTTAATAGTCCATAATGGACTCGTTTCTCTGTCGTATTTTTCAGCAATAATCACTGGTTATAAAATTACACTTAAGACGAGTATTCCAGGTTCAATAAACGATTCGGAAACAAAACAACAATACAACATAAATGTATTTGAAGCAAAAGAACTAAAGAAAGAACGACTAAAAACCGGGGATGAAAACTGACACATTTAATAGTGGTTCACTGTATATATCATACAGTACCGAATTTTAGAAACTAAGTTACATTATTGATTGAATTAGGTCTTCTGCTGTGTCCGAATCCTTAGTAGGTTTGGCTTGGTTTGGTTTATGGTGCTTAACACCACATTAAACAATATGTCAGTTATATCGTGGTGGTCAGTTTATTGGTGGAGGAAACTGGAGTACCTGGAGAAAACCATCGACCTGCCGCAAGTCACTGACAAGCTTTATCACATAATGTTGCATCGCCTGAGCGGGATTCGAACTCACAACGTTAGTGGTGATAGGTACTGATTGCACAAGTAGCTGTAACTACCATACGATCACGACGGTCCCAGAAACGTTAGAGAAAACCGAAGCGTCAATCAAAATTGAACTATCCAGAGACATTGTCAACATTTGGTACACAAGACTCAGGACGAAGACAAACATAGTAAAAGCACAACACAGAAAACTAAAATGATGGACCCCACCACAAAACGGGGGTGAACCCAGGTGCGGACATCACAACACGGAACTCAGAACATCAAGACATATGATAGGACATAACTATATAATAAAGGTAATAACAAAATTATCGAACTCCGAACAATCTTACAAAGGGAAAGTCAAAACTCATAATTATATAAACAGACAAAATCAGTCAACAACCGGAAAACTGTGAAAACCGTAATGACCCTGACTTGGTACAGGCATTTCTAAAGAAATGGTGGGTTGAATCAGATTTTAAGGCGCCAAACCTCCCGCTCTCATTACGGTTCAAAGGTTCCGGCTGTCACTGTAACAGTATTTAAATACAGGAACAAAATAGGTAAAATAGTTGTCAAAGCAGTACCATATTCGGTGACGTAAATGTCAAAAATATTTTTACGTCACAATAAGACATAAAAAAATTCTTGACATTTTTGACTTCTTTATCTTTATACATTTTCACTATATGAAAATGCATCGCTTATAATTTTATACGTAAGCAAACACAAACAACACAATAAGACATGAAGTTTCCTACATACAACTGAGGGTAAAGAGGAACCGAACATCGTTTTAATGCGAAAATCGTAACGGACATCACAACACGGGACTAAGAACGTAAAGACATCCTCATCATCTCATTGAAAAATAACTTGTTCTCGCCATGATGTAGCTTAACAATTACTGAATTGGCGTTAAACAACAATCACTCACTCTATCTTGTGACAGGGCCTTCAATAAAAAGCCTCGGGATTAAGACTAGTTTTACGGGTCTAAACGTCATCTATTAATTAAATAATGTGTTATTTTTGTGTTTTCCACATGCTTGTGATGTTCAAAGAGCTTCACCGAAACAATGGAAAAATTCGTTTGTACCAAAAACATAAATAAAAACGTAGATATCTAATTTAGTGTGCACAACACTGTTCTGGAATAACCTATATCAGGTATGCTCTTGTTGAAAATAAAGCTTGTGGTTTAAGAGTAGAAGTTACAAGCTCACTGTGTTTGCCAATTTTTTAGTTAATGGTATATATTTTTATTGTGACTATTTGAAAGAAAACTTATATATACATGAAGTTGCAATTAAAGCTAAAACACAGAAACACCACATTTTTCAAATTTGCATAGATTTATTTGTTCTGTATATACATTTATAATGTGACATCATAGCTATGTCCAACATCATAGTTATGTCCAACATTTTGTCCTATCAAGATTTTATTGTAATTTACAAAACTCATGGGTTGTATTCAGGCGTTTGCTACTTTGGTTAGCAAAAGCCACATGTGTTTTTACATTGTTTCTGCATGAAGGCTTTGTTACTCTCACATGAGAACTTCCATTTACCACACTGTGCTGATCCTTTCAAATCTTCACAGGGTTTTGCTGCAATGATATTTTGCATAAATAAATATAATGTGTAATTTTTTATATTTTTTTATCAACATAAAGTTTCTGATGTGTTCTGGTGTGGCTCATAATTAATTGATACCTTTTACCTAACACTAAGGATATAAATTTACATTTACTATATATATGTATTGTATTCGTTTCGCTTGTAATCAATTAACTGACAGTGCGGTGGGTTGTTGTTTTTTCATTTCATTAACCTGAAAAAAAGGACCAAATGTCATTTTTGATTCTCTGTGTACAACGTTTTATTCTGATGCTGACCATGTTTCCAGATAGACACAAATACATTATGACATAAACAACTCTCAGGACAATTGAGTGATAATTGATAGTGAACGATCGGAAATGATAAAATTCAAAATAAAATCTCCAAAATAAGTTAGCCTGCCTCTCATTTTTTCAAGAAAAGTTAGCTATATACAATATGGAAACCGATTTAATAGTCAAAACTAGAGGGTATTTTATCGTTTGTTTACATATACATTGTTGTTGGAGATCCAGTTATCAAGAGGAGGGTGCTTAGATTCCATTAACAGCTTTAACTGCGCCACATGTATGTGCCTGTCCAAAGCCTGGACCTTAATTGCTAACGTCATATGAAGTTTTCTCCCCTTTTAAGGTGTGAGGTGATTGTTTGCTTTGTTGATATTGGTGGAAATGTTGACGATCACTGCTTAACGTTTCTTTTCCCAATCAAAAGAATATATAGGAATGTGTAAATACGCTTTGCAAATTCGAATATACACAATCACGGGAAAGTGAGCGGTCATGTATTTGCTGTTAGAGGTATCGATTTTTGCCGCTTTAAACGACTTTGATATTTGATTTTGGAATTGTTCCGACAGTGTGGTACTTTTATGTTTTTCATTTTGTTTATATCTAATATATTTAGCACCAATTATCCATTAGATCAGCAATATTTTTTCAAATACCTTTACACATATCTTAGCATACACATTGAGTGGAATTAAGCAAAATAACAATCATACCTGCTACTTGGATATCGTCAGAGTCACAGAAATGACATGATTTTCTACAAGTCTTCTTCATCCAGGGTTCGTTGTTCGTACATTCTCCAATAGTCTCCCAGTATTCACAATTATCATCTTTGTCGTCACATGTCTGCTTACCTTTCCCTGACATAATAAATAATATATTCAATATAGTCTTGTTCATATGAGAAACATGGCGGATGTCATATAACAGGCAGGAATTGCTTAACCTTTGCCAGCACTTGGGTTTTTGGAGGAGTCTGTGATGCTCATCTTTTTTATTTTCTGTGTTGTGTTGTGTTTTTTCTGTTTTGTTTGTCTTCGTTCTGTGACTTGTGTGTCCAATGTTGTCAGTGTTCCTGGATTGTCCCTTCTTGATTGTACCTTGGGTTTTCTCCAACGGCAATGTTGTCAGTGTTCATGGATTGTCCCTTCTTGATTGTTCCTTGGGTTTTCTCCAGTTTTCCTGGATTGTCCCTTCTTGATTGTACCTTGGGTTTTCTCCAGTGTTCCTGGATTGTCCCTTCTTGATTGTACCTTGGGTTTTCTCCAGTTTTCCTGGATTGTCCCTTCTTGATTGTACCTTGGGTTTTCTCCAACGGCAATGTTGTCAGTGTTCATGGATTGTCCCTTCTTGATTGTTCCTTGGGTTTTCTCCAGTTTTCCTGGATTGTCCCTTCTTGATTGTACCTTGGGTTTTCTCCAGTGTTCCTGGATTGTCCCTTCTTGATTGTTCCTTGGGTTTTCTCCAGTTTTCCTGGATTGTCCCTTCTTGATTGTACCTTGGGTTTTCTCCAATGTTCCTGGATTGTCCCTTCTTGATTGTACCTTGGGTTTTCTCCAGTTTTCCTGGATTGTCCCTTCTTGATTGTACCTTGGGTTTTCTCCAATGTTCCTGGATTGTCCCTTCTTGATTGTACCTTGGGTTTTCTCCAGTGTTCCTGGATTGTCCCTTCTTGATTGTTCCTTGGGTTTTCTCCAGTTTTCCTGGATTGTCCCTTCTTGATTGTACCTTGGGTTTTCTCCAGTTTTCCTGGATTGTCCCTTCTTGATTGTACCTTGGGTTTTCTCCAATGTTCCTGGATTGTCCCTTCTTGATTGTACCTTGGGTTTTCTCCAGTGTTCCTGGATTGTCCCTTCTTGATTGTATCTTGGGTTTTCTCCAACGTTTATTCAATGTTCTAAGGGATTACAAATTACTCATTAAACACCAATACTGACAATGTGGTCAGACACTTGTTTAATATATCTAAATTTATAGATATTTCTGCTATTCTAAGTGTGTTTAACAAGTTAGTTATATTTTCGTAATATTTTAATCACCATGGTGATTAAATTTCTGCATGAAGATTTCCGCCAATTTCTTTCAGTTATCATTAACAACGGAAATTAACAACTTAATAATATTTTTGACGATTTTGTCACAGGAGTAACCGACTCGCCTTATCCTACCAGTGAATTACGATATTTCTACACTCTCGATAGTTTAAAGCAATCACTAATGCTCGAGCTATAAATTTTAAAAATATAATAAAACAAAAACAAAATATTAGAACAAAAAGTGGGGCGGTTTGGTCAAAAGTGGGGGCGCTTTAAGCTTGGTAGGGACCGTTTTGGTAGTGGGGGCGTTTTGACCTGTTACCATCTCGAGTGGAGAAATATCGTAATCCACTGGTAGCAGAAGGGGAATCTATGTTTACTATCTAGTTGACTGTTTGTTTACTGTAAAGCACACATTTAATCCAGATTATATAATTATATTATTGCTCAAACTAATAAAGCATGCAATTGTGTTGTTCGTTTGGTTAAACCAAGCGCATATAAAGACGTTGCTGCATCTTATAAAGAATACAATGATGTTGATGCTTATCTGATAAAACAATGATGATGTTCTTCTATCTGATAAACAATATTGTTCTTTCATCAGATAAAGCATGTATTAAAGTTGTTGCTCAGTCTGATAAAGCATGTAAAGCTGTCAAAAGGCAATGTGGTTGCACGAACAACAGTAATAGCACTTGACAATTAATTTTGACTAACCTGGTCATTAATTTTGACTAAACTGACCATTAAAGTTGACTACCCAAGTCATTAATTTTGACTAACCTTACCATTACATTTGACTAACCAGGTCATTAATTTTGACTAACCTGACAATTAAATTTGACTAGCCAGGTCATTAATTTTGACTAACCTGACAATTAAATTTGACTAGCCAGGTCATTAATTTTGACTAACCTGACCATTAATTTGGATTAACGGTAAATCAATTCAGCAATAACAAGTGCCAGTGAATGGTCCGAACCGGACAAATCGCACAAATGAAAACTATTTAAGGCATCATTCTTCAAAATGAGTCAAATTGTTTCTTATGTATGTGACAACATTATTCTTTATTGAATAAGATATTGCTTAGAATCCCAAGAAACACTAAATATATTGCAAATGTGTTCTTTCCAATGCATTAAAGACATTGTTTAATCCCATCAACTTAACATACCTGTGCAAAGACCGTCATCACATCCTTGTCCTTCTAAACATGCGGAACATTCCTTTCCTTTTAAATACGGATACTCTGACATATCATTACCCCTGAAAATCAACTATCAACGATAAGCCAGTATTTACAACGGTAAAGAAATAATATTAGTTTTGAAAAAGGCCGTGGATACATTCAGCTGGTATGTTAGATATTGCTCATCGTGTAAGATTATATATCTCTTACTCAAATTGCTGTGCAATCGGTGCCTATCACCACTAAAGTTGTAAGTTCGAACCACTTTCATGGCGGAGTGTACTCGATGCAACATTATGTGATATAGTTTGTCAATGACTTGCGACATTTCGGTGGTTTTCACCGGGTAGTCCGGTTTCATCCACCAATAAAACTGACTGCCACGTTATATCTGAAATATTGTTGAAAGTGGCGTTAAACACCATAAACCAAACCAAACCATTAATAATTACCAAAACTTGCCCACGAAGTAAACCAAATGGTTCTAATAATCACAAAAAATATTTTATCTCAAATAATATACAAAAATGATGTAATTAAAATAAACTTACATTGGGTCATAAAAACATGCTAGATACCAGGCATCTTTAATCTGTTGTCCAAAGGCACTCAAATAGCTACATTTGTTCATTGCACATCCTACCGTTCTTGTTTGTGCCCATACCATCTGTCAAACAATATTTAATGTTAATACATTTATGTAATTTGATGGCAAATAGTGAATTATCACCCTTGTAATAAATAAACAAACAAATGTAAGAATACTATTTTCTCACTATTCATCTCTCTTGTTTTTATTCTATGTTATTACATACTTAGTTCAAATAAAGGCATTTTTGTATAACCAATATGACCAAGATTATTTCCATATCGAAGCCCATATTGGCCTGGGCCAATATGGGCTTCGACTTCGTCTCAAGCCAATATGGGTGTCTCTTTTCTAGATGTCGGAAGTATGTAATAAATAGTTTAATACATTGGCATTTCCATATTGGCCTGGTTATCATCCCTCGACGCATATTAGCCCTCCACTGCGTCTTGGGTCAATATGAGGGTCTCGGGATGATAACCAGGCCAATATGGAAATGCCCATGTATTAATCTGTAATTATTTGTCTTTCCAACCTTTCGACTTTGAGCGTACCTGATGAAGGTTTTTCCAGAAACACTAAATTTGATATCTTCGCTTTTATTAGTATATATTGTTGATATCGGGTTCAATTGATATGGTTATTTCTGTTACAAACATGTATTTGCAAGTCTCAGAATACCAAACTAGACTGGCTACAAAAATGAAACATTACAACGCCATTTGTAGCTTTCTTTTCTAATGTTTTCGTCCTGTTAAAATAAACCTTTTCCTTTTCGATTTCATGTTATTTCATGTTGTACCTTTGAGTGCAAAAAAAGTTTGATGAGACCAAAGGGGTAAGTAAAGTTCGATGAGACCAAAGGGGCAAGTAAAGTTTGATGAGACCAAAGGGGTAAGTAAAGTTCGATGAGACCAAAGGGGCAAGTAAAGTTTGATGAGACCAAAGGGGTAAGTAAAGTTCGATGAGACCAAAGGGGCAAGTAAAGTTTGATGAGACCAAAGGGGTAAGAAAAGTTTGATAACACATAGGGTTAGCAGAAGCCGTAAATATTATAAAAGACCAAACAGACAATATAGTAACCATCTTTCTCTTGATACATGTAATAGGCATTAAAATTCCTGGTAATAGATAGACCAATCGAACATTAATTGCTGCCAATTGTAATGAATATCACAATCTTAACAAATATAATATCATTACTTTGGATAACACTCAAAAGAATTAAGGTAGAAAACTTCAAAATCAGTAAGTTTCATTCGTTCCGTAAATAGCGCTCTTGGTGAAATCCTCAGCCGATTTTGGCTATCTTGTTTAGGCCCTTTTGGTTTTATTGCTCCCAAAATTTATATTATTTTGCTTTCCAATCTTTCAATTTTGAACGTACCTGATGAAGGTTATTCCAGTAACGCGTCGTGTGCACTAAATTTGATATCTACGTTTTTATTTCTAAATAATATAACGTACCTGTGTGTAATGACAACTCGACATACATGCTTTGCTGGCGTAGTTGTATGTATTGATTTCATCATACCATCCCTTCATTGCATTTTTTGTCATTTCTTCATAATTATCACCGGTCGCAAATGCTAAATTTTCTCCCCTGCCTTTCTGTTGATGTTGAAACGAACAACTCTTTATCCAATCGTCAGCTTCCTTCGCTAGTTGGTCGTCCCATTCCTATAAAATTAAAACAAAACTATTCCAGTAGGTTCTTGTCCTTCTATGTGTACATAAGTTTATACGTTTGCATATTAATTTATTGATAAGTCTAATGCAACTATTGTGTTTAGGAAATAGACATTTATATGTGTATAGTAGGGTTATGAAAAACAAAATTTATGAATCTCTTAAAATCAGTCCAGAATATTAATTGTCAAACTCTGCATATTCTGCACGGTTCCATGGCAATTTAATTGTACTTCATGTGCATTTCGGTAACTAATATCTAAAGTGATAATATCGAAACTTAATAAAGTTTGCAAAATTATCTACACAATCCGATGAAATAGTGGGATATTTTTTATTTCTTAATAAAAAATATTTTTAATAGAAAATAGAAAATATTATTTTCGTTTTTGTTTAGAAAATCACAGGTTTGGTGAATATGCGTATTGAAGTCATAAAACAAACAAATATTTAGTTTGAGCATAATAGGGTCTTACCAACTTGTTCATGTCGGAGCCCTTTTGCATTCTTCTGTATCTGGAATGTTCATCTAATAGTAGTTGTTTGTAAGGTGCCACGTCCATTGAATTGCATGTTGCCACAGTTACCATAGCAACCACAAAACTGATAGTCAGCAACATGCTGCAATTGATAACATATACTGTCAATAACTTTTACATGATATAAGAGCAAACGCATATGAAACATCACGATTAATTTGCATGCCCCGCCACATTTTTGTACCTATCCCAAACCATGACCTGGATTTTCAACGTCATAATATGTGGTGGTCTTTTAATGTTCATCGAGTTGAGTTGAGAGGTGATTGTTCGCTTGCTTTATTGATATTGACGGAATTGTTGACCATCACCGTTTAACTTTCATTTTATAATGATGTAATTTTAGGTACGATCATTCATAATGTATATATGGCATCTATGACTTTTGTCGGAATTTTCTCAATGTATTGTGGGACTTCAGCAAAAAATACAACGTAGGTATCCATTTTAGTGCCCACGACCCGTTTCTGGAATAACCTTCATCATGTACGCTCAAAGTCGAAAGCTTGGAAACCAAAACAATTTAATAGTTTTGGGAGCAATTAAACCAAAGGGCATAAACAGGATCGCCAAAATCGTCTAACGTCACCTATGCTTAAGGGAGATTTTGCAAGAAAGACGGACTAGAAGAAAACTTCAGTTGTTTTATAATATTCAGAACAACAATGCCCCGGGTTATCTATCTAATCTGATACCACCAACCATCCAAAATACAACTGTATACCAACTCAGAAACGGGGAAGATATACTCATTCCGTTCTGCAGACTTTCCATTACAAACGACTCATACATTCTATCGACTATCAGACAGTGGAATAACTTGGACTTGTCCATAAGGAACGTTGGATCTATGCCCCATTTCAAAAGTGAACTAAAGAAACTGCCAAACTCCTATAGTGTAAATATTCCGAAATATTACTCGTATGGTCCACGTAAATTGAATATAGTGCTTACCCAGTTTAAATTTTCGGCAACATTTTTAAACTATGATCTGTTTAAAGTTAATATAATATCTAACCCATCCTGTAGCTGCGGTGCCATACGAGAAGATTCCTACCATTACTTCTTTGAATGCCCCCTGTACAATGGAATTCGTAATGATCTACTAAATTGTCTGGATTGGTTACCTAATGATTGCCATTTGGATCTTAATCTGCTAATTTTTGGTAACTCAACCCTTACAAATGAACAGAATGAACTTGTATTAAGGAAAGTGTTTGACTATATAAGAAAGTCAGAACGGTTCCTGATTGTTTAATGTACATTTAAATAAAAAAAAAATCAACAAATCCACATCCATTCAATCATTGTATTGTTATCAATGTTATCAATGTTCTTTACTATTCTTACTCTTCTTTTAACCTTTTATTCTCCTTTCTTCTTTCAAATTTTGGTATAAACGTCTAAATATCAGTAATATTTAAAACTATGTTCATTTTGCATGCTTAGTATTGTTGTAAAATTGTATGTAGGAGAAGACCTCGTAAGTACGTTGTACTTGTGTCCTATCCAATTTGTTATTTTGTGACAAATAAAATACGTTTAAACTAAACTTGCGGGAGAGAGCACCTTAGTTTTAATAATAGTTACAAGATTTAGAAACTAAATTTCAGGAATAAATATATCTAATAAACCATGTCATTACCGAAGCACTGACTACTGGGAGGATGAAACCCTCGGGGACTAATAGTCCACCAGCAGAGGTGATAGTAATAAAAACGTATAGATATCATATTTAGTGCGCTCGACGCGTTTCTGGAATAACCTTCATCGGGTACGCTCAAAGTCGAAAGATTGGAAAGCCAACTAATTTTAAATGTTTTGGGGCCAATTAAACGAAAATTGTCTAGTTAATGCTACTTTATTATTGTTGGACTAAATAAGCTCTAAATGCGATTCGTCTTTATGTTAAAGGTAAATGGGTCGATTCTGAAACATTTTCGTAAGCCATGTTTCATGTATTTTCTATAAATTAGAAAAATAATCTAAAAAAATTGTCCATAATCCCATTGGGACTTCACCTCAAAAATAGCATCCAAATATCTATCCAACAGTTTAACCTTTAACGTTTTATGGTCTCATAATGCACCATTCCAGCAGACAAACATAAATCGCTCGAAAAGCAATAAAAGATCTCAATAACTCCTATTTTCAAATTAACAAAGTTTAGTTAAAACTCAAGAAAACCTTTTCCAAATAGAGTTGACTATTAAATAAATATCTTACTTGTAAATCTTTTGATCCTGTACTCCCTACAACATCAGCTAGAAAATTGTATTCGGTGTTATAGTTGTAGACTTTCGTCTTTTATACCGTTTTTTATTTGTTTTATAAATAATTATTTCAAGCATATTTTTATTCATTTATAATAATTATATCATTTAACTGATTGAGTCATTCATCAGCTAGATTAACTTTATCTAATTATTCCTTTGATTCATCAATGATTTTTTGTATCTGTT
The DNA here is from genome assembly GCA_963383655.1 of Bathymodiolus septemdierum. Classification (NCBI taxonomy): domain Eukaryota; kingdom Metazoa; phylum Mollusca; class Bivalvia; order Mytilida; family Modiolidae; genus Bathymodiolus; species Bathymodiolus septemdierum. The sequence goes on along the minus strand of OY726518.1, from coordinate 111,426,761 downwards.
ATTCTTTACTATTTGTATCTTATTTCCTAAAATACATATTGCATTGTCCAGTCAGATAATGGGGATTCCAAAACAGATTGAAGTATCCTAAGCGACCTAATTCTTATACAAAAATATTTTAACGTGGATTTGTCAGTACCATCTTTCGTCATCTGTCCGCAAGTGACAGGATACTTTCAATAGTCTTGATGTCTTCCGAGAAACTTTTTGAAATAAGATAAGATGATTCCTTAAGAATTCTTGACTTAATAGTTTAGTACTCGGAAGACGTTATAAAAAAAAGTATAAATACAAACTGCAAACTGAAGCATAATGTACGAGTTGTGTAATACAGAATCCATACGTATTGTGTTTTTGTTTTGTTTGTCTTCGTCTTGTGTACCCTATGTTGCCCGTTTCTCTGGATTGTCAATATGTGATTGCCCCTTTGGTATTCTCTAAGGTTTATTGACTAAAACAATCCAAGATTGTTAATTGCAAATTGGTGCAGACTTACAATATGAACAATAACAAAGTTATTATTTTTAAAGTATTCATATTTCTGATAAAATGGGTCCGAGCCCGAGGGTCAAGTGTGTTTAAGATAGGAATTTTGTTCTAACAAAGCATTTATATTTGGGTCATTTTATTAATAGTTTATTTATTATAGCAAGAAATGTATTGTTGATATAGCTATATCAAAAATTATTTATTAATAGACATGTATACTATCACATCTGGAATCCATTTAAGTTCTTATGTTTTGAAGAAGAAAACTATATCACAGAGATATATGCTAAAACTTATTATGCCATTTTAGATTATAGACAAACTAGTACACAACTAAGCATAATGTAGGGGCCGTCGTGGCCGTGATCGTATTGTAGTTGGATTTATCCCTACATATGCAATCAGTGCCTATCACCACTAACGGTGTGAGTTTGAATCTCGTTCTGGTAGGGTGTACTAGATACAACATTATGTGATAAAGTTTGTCAGTGACTTGTGGCAGGTCGGTGGTTTTCTCCGGGAACTCCGGTTTTCTCCACCAATAAAACTGACCGCCACGATATACTAGTAACTGAAATAATGTTGAAAGTGGCGTTAATCACCATAATCCGCCCACCCTAAACATAATACCAGTGTCTCCGTTCGCGAAGTGGCTTTAATTAAACATGGGTACTCGAACAGATTGATTCTGTGAATCGTACATTTAAACGAATGACTACAGATTTGTTCTGCAATAAGCTTGGTGCATTCAAATAATGATGTTATTGAAAGGGCACATTTCCAGTTCTGTAAAATCTTTCTTAATTTAAACACAGCTATATGACATATGTGGAATAAGGTCGGCGTCCTCGACATTGTGGTTCATGTTAGGACTATATCTCTTTGAACTTTTTAGACATCTATGTTTTTATCGTATATAGTAACAATCAAAATCCTCTGTAATGATAAAATGAATTACAAATAATATTACGGTTGGAACAGTTCCATAATCCAATAGAAAAATCGTAGAAAGATGTAAAATCGATACCCCTAACACACAAATACATGATCGCTCACTTCCCTGTCTTGATAAAGGCAGAAGTGGTTAAACTAGTCTTATTGGTCCAAACCACCTCTCTTAGTAAAATGATGCAGTAGTGCAAGTGTATTCCGCACGTGAGTAAAATGCCAACCCTAAAATCTTCTGTTTTAAATGTATGCAAAAGTCAAGTGTTTTTATTTAACAATAATAAAAAAATATATATATATATATATATATAAACAATACTCGTATATCTATTTCAGTGTGCATTATGCGTTTATTTAATAACCTTCATCATGTACGCTCTAAGTTGATGGGAAAGTCAAATATTTTTATTCTAATCTTTGAGAGGAAGAACCCCAATGGAGCTAAGCAGGAAACCCAAAATCTGCTGATCAAATAAAACGATAAAATATGGAAACTCATGAACTCAGGAAAAAAAGAGTTTGCGGTTGCATAGTGAAGAGACAAGCCACGTTAAATGCACCCAAACTCAAGAAAAATACAACTTTGCCAGGGGCAACAGTTACTGCATCCCAATTGGTATCGATGTTAATTAAGGATTGATCTCAATTTTTTTTCGTTTCATGAAGAAATAAACTAAAAAATGTAGTACACACTGTGTAACCCGCGAAGCGGGTTACGCAAGGGTGTGTACCACATTTTTGAGTTTATTTCGAATGAACCGAACAAAAAATTGTGATCAATCCTTATAAATTAATTCCTAATTAATTTTGTTCTTGTTCTAAAAATATTTTGTCGGATAATAATTGTTTAAAAAGAATTAAAGTTAAAAAATTTCCCAATTGAGACCTCAACATGTGACTTCCGATTTAAAATTTTGTCTATGGAAAATAACATCAATTTTTTATCCAATCAAAATCTCTTAAACACATCAAATTAATTTATTTGAAAACAACAGAAAAAGAAAGCAGATACATGCATTATAGGAAAGCAATCTAGGGTATTGGTAGCATTACCTGTTTTATAATATTCAGCACCCTGGAAAATCATGAAATTTGAGGTGGACATGACGACTTTTATTCCGAAAAACAAGGTAAATATTTTCATCTCTGGATGGTCTTGAAAACCTCAAATCTCATATTTTTCCGAGGGCTTCGCCCCTTGGACCTACTTGGCGGCCTTCAGCAGCCCACAAGACCTCTGGCCGTAATTTTCAGGAAAATTCACTTTCATCCATGTAAAGGGGGTAACCAGCAGTCGTAAATCGAAGGACAGAAAATACAAAATAAAAAGGACAAACGATGATTTACAAATCACTACACAGAAAACTAAAAGTTGAGCAACTGGGACCCTACTAAATACCGGGGATGAAGCAAATATACAATATCAATAATGGTTGCAATAATTTTTTGTATGTATCGATATGTGTATGGACACTTATATAGGCTTGGTGTCCAATATATAGAAAAAAAGATAACTTTCACTTCCATTGTGATAAAATAAAAGATTAGACGTGTCTTTGGTGGTGTTTTAATATCCTCCATAGATCCTTAGATTTTCATATAATCCTATCACCACATCCAATTAATGGGCTGTAATTTTCGAATTTTCGGGTCATTGGCTAGCACGTTTTGTAGTGGAAAATTGCTAATATTTGTTAAATAATCATTGATAAGATTGACCATGAGTGACATAGCCAGAAATCATGGGTGATTTTGCTCATGAATATTCATAAACCAAATCGCGTCATTTATAACGTCAGCAAATAAACGTTGATGAAAACTCGTATCTATTTTTTTTAAATAATATTTCATCACAGTTTTCATCACATTAAATAACTTCATAATTATTTGTGATCGTATCAAAATTAATTGTCATCATATGTTCATTAGGAATCCGATATCGGTGATCGAAAATATATTTAATGCACTGCCCCCCTTTTTCCACGAAATAAAAATATGTAAATAAAAAATATAATGTGCATTTTTTTTTCAATTTCTGCCCCACATAAGTATTAGTATGTCATTGAAATCGTTTAGTATATATATTGTTAAATGTTTTGAACTTTATATATCAGCAGTATTATTATAGTTACTTCTTCTGTTGTTTTGTCGAAATAAAAAATACCCTTGTGGAGCCTTTTTTTAATTGTTTATTTACATTCACAATGGAATGCGGTGTTTACTCAAATAATGCTATGTCTAGCAGAAGCAGTTTTACGAAATAGTAGATTTTTTTGCGTGAACCCCTATTGAATCTCTACTAGAAATGTAAAAAAAACTTGTGAAGCCCTCTTTTAAATTATCGTGGGTACCTTTAATTTTTCAGCAAAATATGTATCGAAGAAAGATTCCTCAACAATGTTACCGGAACTGACCGAATTTGTCCTGGCAACTAGAATGGGGATTGTAAGAAAAGTGCTTTTAGGTCTTGAAAACCGAGCATGAAGAATTTTTTCACTTCTTCTCAATGCTTTTGAATGGTGCTTACGCTTCAAAATTTGAAACTGGGTGGGAACCTTGAGTTTTCATGGAACAGCTGTAATATTTTGAGATATTGTTCAAACCGGTGCATAGTTTGATTTTTTATTCCGAAAAATTGTCCGGCCCAAGCTTACAGAAAGTTTCCCGTTCAACTTAACTTGAATAATACTGCGCCCTCTATCGGCACTTTCGCTGGATGAGGGCTTGAACGCTCTTAGTGGTAAAAATCCGTCAGGCTGCTGGCTGGTACAGCCGACCAATCAAATGTCAGATATTAGCGTGTATGCGCATTAGTGAATCCCTTTACTTCCGTTTGTAAATATTGACAAAACAAACACGGAGAATGATTGTGCACGTGCCTTTGCATATGTTGAAGATTATGCCAGAAGGTGGATAAAGAGACAAGTAGACCAAGATCCTGAGTTAGAGTCCTTGTCAGACTGGGTTAGAACAATTAGGTCTCTAGTACAAGGTCGGATTCACAAGCTCAAAAATTGTGTTAATAGTCGACCTAAGTCTGTATTTAAAAACCAAGAAGCTGTTAAGTGTCTTTCCTCTCTCTGACAAATATGTTATCGTTCCTGCGGACAAGGCTTCCAACAATATCGTCTTTGTATGTAAATCATATTACTTCGAATGCCTAATCAAGGAATTAGGCATAAATAGCAACACCTCTAATAATACCACATACAAACCAACTTCGTTCGACAAAGATGAAATCCTAGCTAACCACAGATCATTCATGACCTCTTTAAACATTCCCTCTGGTAAAGAGTCTGAGGATTTACCCTATTTATATTGGATACCTAAACTCCATAAGACACCATGCAAAGAAAGGTACATAGCGGGATCATCAACTTGTTCGACGAAAGAATTGTCTATTCACCTGACAAAGATTCTGTCTGCAGTAAAAGAGGGACAACAGAAATATTGTGAAACTGTTTACTCGCGTAGTGGCATAAATCACATGTGGATTTTGAAAAACTCTAAAGATCTTTTGGATAACCTGAAATCAAGATCTTTCTCTCAGGTATCCTCCATCAAAACTTTTGATTTTTCAACTCTATATACCACCCTACCGCATGACAAATTAAAAACCCGCTTAAAAGAAACGATTCATAAAGCTTTTAGTCATAGAAACTATGGCTCAAAATGTGTTGTGTTAGGCTACAATTCCACATATTTTTCAAACAAAATTCAAAAAGGTAAAACATGCTACTCCGAGGAACAAGTGATCAGTATGCTGGAGTTCCTCATCGATAACATATTTGTCTCCTTTGGAGGGACACTGTTTCAGCAGGTCGTCGGCATACCAATGGGTACGAATTGTGCCCCTCTTCTAGCCGATTTATTTTTATACTCATATGAGTCGGAGTTTCTTCAAAAGCTTGTAAAAGATAAGAAGATTCATGAGGCTAGAGCCTTTAATTTCACATACAGGTATATTGATGAAGTTTTATCTATCAATAATTCTATATTTGCAGAATTTCTTCCATTGATATATCCTCCAGAGCTGGAAGTTAAAGAGACCACAGATACAGCTTCGTCCGCATCATTTTTGGACTTATACCTCGAATTTGACGACAGTGGTCAACTCAGTACTAAAATTTATGATAAACGGGACGACTTCAATTTTAAAATCATAAATTTTCCAAACATGTGCAGCAATATACCAGCTTCTCCTGCATATGGTGTTTACATCTCGCAATTGATTCGCTATGCAAGGGCCAGTAGCAATTATTCTTACGTCATCTTCATCTGAGAAACAGGCTACTGGACCAGGGCTATAAAAAGATTTGCCTTATTCGATCTCTTAAAAAGTTTATATTCCGATACTTGTCGAAATATATTCCGTCTCTGCAGAAACGATTATAAGCGATGCATTTTCATATAGTGAAAATGTATAAAGATAAAGAAGTCAAGAAAAATGTCAAGGATATTTTTTATCAATGTGTGACGTAAAAATATTTTTGACATTTACGTCACCGAATATGGTACTGCTTTGACAACTATTTTACCTATTTTGTTCCTGTATTTAAATACTGTTATAGTGACAGCCAGAACCTTTGAACCGTAATGAGAGCGGAAAGTTTGGCGCTTTAAAATCTGATTCAACCCACCATTTCTTTAGAAATGCCTGTACCAAGTCAGGGTCATTACGGTTTTCACAGTTTTCCGGTTGTTGACTGATTTTGTCTGTTTATATAATTATGAATTTTGACTTTCCCTTGGTAAGATTGTTCGGAGTTCGGTAATTTTGTTATTACCCTTATTCTCATAATTATGATTTAAATTGCCATAGATTCACAAATCTTTAAAGATTTAAAAAAATAAAACACCGTGTAATCATTTTTTGAAGTTTTTATGTTTTAATCTAAATTTGCTAAAATATCGCAATACACATCTAACATGTATTTTTGTAATGTATGTGGGACAATAAAAGTGAATTTATTGTGGATAATAGGGTCGATACACGTAATTTGCCGTTAACATAAGATTGTATAAATATGGATATGCACAAGTTAAATTAAGGAAAATGGGATGAAATAATAAAGAAATTTTATTGAAAATAAATATGTAAACAGAAAGTTGATTATTTCATAAATTAAAATGATTTTTAATACAATTTATAAAGAAATACCCATCACAATATCGTTATTTAGGTAAATACTTATTAGATTGATTTTTTTAAATCCAATTTTGTCTTTAATTGATAACTGACCCAAGTTAACCTAAATAAATGAAATGTGACTTAATGTGTTAATTATATAAATACTTGCCTTCTATCAATTTTAATTTCTTATCTAATTCTTATTCTTATTATGTAACAATATGGTCAGGTTGTTATTTTCATTGAATGGCATCTCAAAATAGATGGCTTCACAGTAGGAGCTCTTCCTGTATATTGGTTACATCCTGTATATTACAACTGACAGCTAATGCATGACAAACAATTTTAATCAGCCATCAGTATCATAAAATACATTTTTTTTAAATCTTTATTTTAAATGAAATTAAAAAATCATTATAAGAGTGAATTCAATTCAAGCTTTTATTTACTTTCCAACTTTGAAATAAAAATCATTATGTTTTAATATTTAAAAAAATGTAATTATTCATTTATGTTTTATTTCATGCTTGGTTGTATTTATCCGGATATGTGTATTGCATACAACATTACATCATCTGATGGTTCATTCAACCTATGCCAACATTTTAAAAAATATATATAAAAAGGTAAGAAAGATTGTTGGCATAGGTTGAATAGGTTAATTGTTATATAAACATGACTAGTCATGTTTAATTAGTGTAAAATCGGGGGAGATGTCAATGTACTCCAAGTCCACAATTAATTTTTATTGAATAGTAAGTAGAAAGTAAGTATTTAAAATCATATTTTATGGAAATAACAAACAAAAAATCAGTATATCAGCACATATATTTAATATCAAACTTTATAAAAAATAATTAGGATATTATTATAAGGACATATATTTTAACATCAATCATTATAAAAATAAAATAGGATAATATAAACATATATATTTTAATATCATACATCATGAAAATAAATTAGGATATTACAAGCACAGATATTTTTTTTTATCATACTTCATGAAAATAAATAAAGGGAAAAGGCCAGTCAGTTGAACAATTGTTATAATTCAATACATTGTAACTTGTTATTTGTAAATAACTAATTATTAAACAAAAAACACCTTTATTAACATTAATATGCCCAATTAAAAATATGAATATTTGGAATTTCCTATCGTAGTGTAAGCGGCAATGACACCTCTTCATGTGACGTCACACAGTCAGATCATGTTAGTTGAATAAATAAATAATTTTTTACTCTTCCCAACATCGTGCCCTTTTGGTTATGTCTTAATATCAGATCAACTGCAATACAATGTTTACAATTGTATATTGTCCAATTTTTTTTCTTAGTACTCCCATTCCATGTTACATTTTCATAAAACAAATGAGTTTATTTGTAGTTGGGGTGGGGAGGTATCTACGTATAATTTCATGTTTTACGTGAATGTCCGTATGTTAAATAACTCAGTTTTAACTTATTTTATGCGTACACATGCTTTTTTTCTTTTTTGTCGCCAATGCTATCGTACCTTCCCGTGTTTTTCGTGGTCACTGGTCGATGTGTTGACAAAAAATTCTTATCACACTTTCCCTTTTCGTAAGTGCAATAAAGGTAATAACAAAATTACCGAACTCCGAACAATCTTACAAAGGGAAAGTCAAAACTCATAATTATATAAACAGACAAAATCAGTCAACAACCGGAAAACTGTGAAAACCGTAATGACCCTGACTTGGTACAGGCATTTCTAAAGAAATGGTGGGTTGAATCAGATTTTAAGGCGTCAAACCTCCCGCTCTCACTACGGTTCAAAGGTTCCGGCTGTCACTGTAACAGTATTTAAATACAGGAACAAAATAGGTAAAATAGTTGTCAAAGCAGTACCATATTCGGTGATGTAAATGTCAAAAATATTTTTACGTCACACATTGACAAAAAAATTCTTGACATTTTTTACTTCTTTATCTTTATACATTTTCACTATATGAAAATGCATCGCTTATAATTTTTTCTTTAGATATTAAATTCCCCAGGTAAACCACAGGTAAAATGCGCTCAAACGTAACACACCTAAAATTGAAAATGCGCTCAAACGTAGTGCGCCCGGTATAAATCAATAAAATGCTTGACATGAATCCATAATGATATTGTAAATACCAAAAGATAAATATACCACGTTATTTTACGATTTACATAATTTTTAATGATAAAATTGCACCTGATATATTATACCGGGCGCACTACGTTTGAGCGCATTTTCAATTTTAGGTGTGTTACGTTTGAGCGCATTTTACCTGTGGTTTACCTGGGGAATTTAATATCTAAAAATGTGAAAAATAGACATAAAAATATATACACTTTATTATAAAAGATTACAGCACTAAAAAACACATCATAAAAACATCATAGGATTTATTTAAAATGTTTTATGAAATAGATTTAAGAATGTTTACAAATGTCTATAAAAGTAGCACTAAAATCTAACAAATCGGTTCTTTCGGAAAATTTCAACCCCATTGACTTCATGTAAGTTGCTCTAGAAATTTCTCCTGTCTCTAACCTACGGTATTATTCTAAGGAAAACGCAAGTTTTTCCTTCTCGGTGCGCCTGACTGTAGCGGGGTTGTCAAGACCTCGAATTTTAATGTATGTAGTTGTCTGTATTTGTTTTAACACACCAATGAGTACATATATACATGAGTGCGCAGAATAAAACTGATCATTGAAGTGACTGTTAAAGGATTCCGGGCCATTGTTAGTGCGTTTAGCTGTACTGCAAGGTTTAGAAGCGCACATTGTAGGAGGATATTTTGAGTTTTCGTCCACATAGGTTTCTAATAAATAGTCAGAGAACTTAGAACATCGTTCATTTGTGGGTGCCTCTGGTATCATCTCCTCTACAAAACTGTCTTCGGTTTCATCAGGAGGCAGAAAGGGAAGTCCAAAAAATTGGGATAGCCATTTACCAATTTCACTAGATTTATCTTTGTAGTCCTGTGTAAGACCAAGAGACTGATTTTTTCTATACCACGCTTGACCAAGATGAAACCTGCAACATTTAATTTCGACTTCCCTGAATTCTTCTCTTAGAAGGTTAACCATTCCAAGTTCAAAATCAAGATTTATTGTCTTCGGCTCAAATTTTTATAACAATTTCCTTTTTTCTTTCAGGTAAATAGCTAAAGTAAAATGCGCTCAATCGTGGATTTTTTTGCGCTCAAGCGTAGGATTTTTTGCGCTCAAATGTAGGACCAATGCGCTCAAACGTCGTGCAACGATTATACCATACCGATTGCACGACGTCACGGGCAGGATAAATCCGAGAATGGATTATGCTTTTTGTCTCCTCCACATTGAAGAGTTTTGAAAAATGGCGATTCCCATTATTTGGTGCTACAGGCAACTTCAATCACCAAATTCTACCTTACGGTATACTATTTTTAGCATTCATTAACACAGATGTCTTTTATTTACTGTCATTTAAATTTTCATGCTAACTTGTTAAGACCATGGCGTTTTCCTTTAAAGATATTATAGGCACAGATATTTTTTTATCATACTTTATCAAAATAACCTAAAACAATCAGTATACACAAATACATTACAAATTGCTAAAAATACAATTGTCTTAGATCTTGGATAACAATGTTTTAGAAATCATAGAGATTATGATAATTCTAAATTTATAAATAAATATTATTAAAAACTTTTGAATTTAGATTTTAAGAAAATTGCTTAATTGCATGAGTATCATATAATAATTTAAATTCATACGTTTTAGAAAGATTGTTTATTTAAATTATTCTAAAATTTTATATTTTCATCTTTTTTATTTACAGATTTTTGTGTAATTTTACCAGATTTTTATTTTATATATAATTTTTTACAAAAGTTTAATTTTTTTTTTTTCAAGTTATTAAATTTTAACAGACTTATTCTTATATCTTTAGATTCTTTTTTGTTTTTGTTTTTTTAATAATTGTTTATTTAAATTATTCAAAAATTTTATATTTTCATCTTTTTTATTTACAGATTTTTGTGTAATTTTACCAGATTTTTATTTTATATATAAATTTTTACAAAAGTTTAAATATTTTTTTTTTCAAGTTATTAAATTTTAACAGACTTATTCTTATATTTTTAGATTGTTTTTTGTTTTGCTTTGGTTTTTTTTTAAATAATAAATTTCACTTTTGAGACCTGCATTTCCAAATTTACTTACCTGTAAATGTCATTAATTGCTATATAAACACCTGTAATATAATGTTTGTTGGCATACCTTGAATATGATATTTCAAAATGTTGGCATAGGATGAAGACACCCATCTGATCAATCGTAACTACTCGGCCATTCTCGCTACCCTGCAAATAACCTCGTATGCATTAGGCGTATAAATCGCACTACTTTTCACATATCAGTTACATGAAAGTTTGATAAAGTTATATTTTAAGCAATTTTCTATATTTCAATTAAAGTTTTAATTAGTTTTGCATGATTAGATTTTACTTAGTATGTCTTCCATATTGGATTTTCGTGGACTATATTTTTGTGCGGCTTAACTTAACTTAACTTCCGGCAAACAATTTAAGAAGAATTTCTACTATGTACGTACGAGGTTATTTGCAGGGTAGCGAGAATGGCCGAGTAGTTACGATTGCCATCTGATCGCTCCATTGGACATTATTTACAAACACTTTAGCTCCTCCTATTTTATGTCGTAATACCCATAAGTTACGTTTAACCCGAATAATCCAGTCGTTATATTACTCTCCCGCTATTCGCTGCTTTAACGCCTCGAATAATACTGCGCCCTCTATCGACACTATCGCTGGATGAGGGCTTGAACTCTCCTTGTGATAAAAACGCGTCAGCTGCTCTCTGAAAGAGAGAGCCAATCAGTGATGAATATTTGCCGAGTATGGGCAAGGCGGTTCTTTCAATTTCCGGTAATGTTTACAAACAACAAGAAATGGAGATCGACAAGTTGATTAACGATGTTTAATTCATTATTTAGTTTTCCTACATTTCTTCTCTTTTCACCTTTTAGATTAGTAAGGTCAAACACGTGGGTACAATGAAAACATTTGACACCTGAACGCTCCATTGACCTATATTTACAAACATTTCATAAGCTCCTCCTTCTTTTAGTGCCAAAAGTCACCATGCGCAGTTTATATCCAGAATGCATTGCTAATTTGAAGCTTCCGATTAACGCATTTTATCGAGAAAGTCGTTCAGGCGTTAATATAGCAAAGCGTTATATTACTCTCCCGCTAGTCGCTGCATTAACGCCTGGATGCATTCATTGAAAAAATCCGTCATACCGGAAATAGTCAATCGCTATGACTTATGGGTATTACGACATAAAATAGGAGGAGCTAATGTGTTTGTAAATAATGTCCAATGGAGCGATCAGATGATGTAATGTTGTATGCAATACACATATCCGGATAAATACAACCAAGCATGAAATAAAACATAAATGAATAATTACATTTTTTTAAATATTAAAACATAATGATTTTTATTTCAAAGTTGGAAAGTAAATAAAAGCTTGAATTGAATTCACTCTTATAATGATTTTTTAATTTCATTTAAAATAAAGATTTAAAAAAATGTATTTTATGATACTGATGGCTGATTAAAATTGTTTGTCATGCATTAGCTGTCAGTTGTAATATACAGGATGTAACCAATATACAGGAAGAGATCCTACTGTGAAGCCATCTATTTTGAGATGCCATTCAATGAAAATAACAACCTGACCATATTGTTGCATAATAAGAATAAGAATTAGATAAGAAATTAAAATTGATAAAAGGCAAGTATTTATATAATTAACACATTAAGTCACATTTCATTTATTTAGGCTAACTTGGGTCAGTTATCAATTAAAGACAAAATTGGATTTAAAAAAATCAGTCTAATATGTATTTACCTAAATAACGATATTGTGATGGGTATTTCTTTATAAATTGTATTAAAAATCATTTTAATTTATGAAATAATCAACTTTCTGTTTACATATTTATTTTCAATAAAATTTCTTTATTATTCCATCCCATTTTCCTTAATTTAACTTGTGCATATCCATATTTATACAATCTTATGTTAACGGCAAGTTACGTGTATCGACCCTATTATCCACAATAAATTCACTTTTATTGTCCCAAATACATTACAAAAATACATGTTAGATGTGTATTGCGACATTTTAGCAAATTTAGATTAAAGCATAAAAACTTCAAAAAATGATTACACGGTGTTTTATTTTTTTAAATCTTTAAAGATTTGTGAATCTATGGCAATTTAAATCATAATTATGAGAATAAAGGTGTATTTGTTTTCTAAATATGCAACGGCACGTGCTCAATCATTCTCCGTGTTTATTTTGTCAATATTTACAAACGGAAGTAAAGGGATTCACTAATGCGCATACGCGCTAATATCTGACATTTGATTGGTCGGCTGTACCAGCCAGCAGCCTGACGGATTTTTACCACTAAGAGCGTTCAAGCCCTCATCCAGCGAAATTGCCGATAGAGGGCGCAGTATTATTCAAGTTAGGTTACGTTCAACTATATGTTAAAATCCAAATTCTTTTTGAGCCGCCATTTTGAATATGCAAATGAGCAAATCACCTATTTTGCTATGAAAGGTGAAAGATGAAAAAACAAAAATAGGTTTAACTCAGCTATATATCAAGATATTGTTTCGCATTTTTAGAAGGCCGGTTGCTTAGTATAAAGATGTTTTGGCAGAGCTGTTCTGTGTGCTGATATTAGTTACCAAAACCTTGTTGAATGTTTTTTATCCATAAAATATTTCGGCAAATTTGAATTTTTCATCAGACATTACAAAAACAATACACCAAGAAAGTAATGATACCGGTATATAGACACACGAGTTTGGTTACTTCATCATATTTGCTTCTAATAACATGGCATTTATCAATGAAATCATGTCATGTATTGTTCATTCCAGGAAGTAATTAAATAATGTTTTGACCGAATACTGAAAGAAGAAAAATTTCTAACAAAAATTGTGTTAATCAATTTAAAGGTATAATGTCGTTGAGTTTGGTAATTTTTTAAAAAGTTTTTATTTCCTTGAAATTTAATATTTACCTTCAAATATGAGATTAACCTGTATTTCGTTGTTGTTTGTGTACTGCTCGTCTCCAAGTATAATTAATGGACCAATTCAGAAATGACGTTGCATTATGGGTAAAAAAAATTACGAGGACGCTACGACGCCATATTTATTGAACCAGAAAACGTAAGCAAAATTAGCTGAGCCGTAAAAATGCCAAATATTTGCATCATTTGTCATAGGACTTCCAGAAAATTCAAAGATATCAATTTCATACCATTTCCTAAGAAATTTGAAATACGCGAAAAATGGTTGAAAGCCTTTAGAATGACTGAAAACGATCTGAAAGCGTCAAGTCGAGTTTGCTCTTTTTATTTCTTTGGTGGCGAACGTTCCGTCTCTCGAAATTGGAGAACAATTTGGTGCAGAGAGTGGTAGGAAAAATCCTAAAGATAAAATGAGACAATATGAAAAGAACCAAGTGAAGCAAGACAGCAACAAAATAAATAATACTTCCCTAAAATCTCCCCACCCGGAGGTCACAAGCTTGCCGGTATCTGAACTTAATAATGTTGAGAAAATCGAAGTGGGACCGACCGTCTGGTGATAACGTTCCCAGTGCATTGAATCCAAACATTGATCTAATAGCCAAAATAAATGAACTTGAACGAAAGAACAGGCAATTGACAGAACAAAATTTAAAACTGCAAATAAAATCATTTTCCGTGAACAATTTTTTGTCTTCAGATAAAGACATCTCATACTATACAGGTTTCCCAAATGTTAAAATATTTATGTCAGTGTTGGAACTTGTCGGAAATCCCATCTAGTATTATGGATATTTAAAGAAATGCCTCATGAATACAGAGTTGATCAATATAAACCAGGTTTTCAAAATTGCATTTACGCTTCCGACGCTCACATAAAATAAATCTGCTAAAACTTTCTCTGGAATGCTGTGTCGAAGCCGAAACCAATACATAAAATATTCTTCCAGAGGATCAAGAAGCCGCTTGCGATCAATATTTTCATTGAGGCATTTCTTTAAATTAACATTATTAAGTTCAGATACCGGCAAGGTTGTAACCTCCGGGTGGGGGGATTTTTGGGAAGTATTATTTATTTTTTTGCCGTCTTACTTCACTTGGTTCTTTTCATATTGTCTCATTTTATCTTTAGGATTTTTCCTACCATCCTTTCACCAAATTTTTCTCCAATTTCGAGAGACAGAACGTCTTTTTTTCTTACGTTCGCCACCAAAGAAATGAAAAGAGCAAACTCGACTTGACGCTTTCAGTCAATTTAAGGGCTTTCAATAATTTTTCTCGTATTTCAAATTTCTTAGGAAATGGTATGAAATTGATATCTTTGAATTTCCTGGGAGTCCTATGACAAATGATGCAAATATTTGGCATTTCTACGGCTCAGCTGATTTTATTTACGTTTTCTGGTTCAATAAATATGGCGTCGTAGCGTCCTCGTAATTTTTTTATCCATAATGCAACGTCATTTCTGAATTGGTTCATTATGCATGTCCCAATTTCTCAACTACATGCCCAATGGCACTGATGTTTACACTTCAGCATGAGTTTGAACTCTCAATGCTTCCCTCAATTCCATCCAACTGTCATGTTGGTGGCCTATGGTAATTTTTTTTTAATCATAATTCGCCAAAACTTCTTTCCTTTTTCTTTTTCTGGCAGAATCAGTTAAATTTCTTCTACAACCGCGTGCAGGTTTTCCATCGGCAGACATTTTTGTCGTACAGGCAGGAATTTTTGTTCGAGATGTGTTTTCATGAAAATAAAAGAGACTGGATGGACTTTTTACCTTAAAACTCGATAATGAGTGTCGATTTATGTTTTTAATATACTCCTTATAAAATATATCTGGACTTAAAAAAAATCACGAAAACCTTTAAATGTCTATATATAAATGTAAAATTCTATCACTGGTCTAGATCTATTTTTCTAATATTCATTTACACTCATTATTTCTTGCAAAGTAAATTAACAAAATATTAGATATGCATATTAACTTTGCATGGAAGTTGAAGTTGCATATATGATCGATTAATCAATCCTTTAATCTTAAATATCACATTGAATTTGTGACCTATATAATAAATTACGTAACTACAAAATATTATTATCTGCACGAAATCACACTAAGAAGACATTGGTGTAATAAGGTCCTCTAGTACAACAATTTTTTTTTGTCTATTTTTATTCCTGATGTCGACTGGTAATAGTAATTGTCAGTCCAACAAATTACTGCCTCAGCTTGTAATAATGACGGTGGATTGGTGTGTCTAACTAGTATGGTAATGTATTATGTGAGTGAGTGATTGTTGTTTAACACCAACTCAGCCATTTTTCAGCTACATCATGGCAAGAACAAGTTAATTTTCAATGAGATGATGAGGGGTCTGCTTTGTTCTAGACCAGCTCTCTGAAACAACAGTCTGCAGATAGACTTGTAGCCCCACTCCGACACATTTTCCGGATTCCAAGCCAACCAGTCTTTGCCCTTTCTCCTTAATGCTACATGCTTAGTAGAAAAACAACAAATACCAATTTTATAATCTTTGGTTTGACTCATCAGGGCTCGAACCCCTGATCTACCACACTCGAGACAAGCACGCTAACCATTACACCACCAATGCAGTTGTAAATGTATTAAGGTAAGCATAATAGTTATTAGCAATCAAAACCATTTAGCACTTTTTATTCAAGATAACAGTGAATACTGAAGGATAGCCTACTTGTGTAATCACTGCCTATCACCAATAGAGTTCGAATCCTGCTAATGGCAAGGTGTACTCGATACAACTTTATGTGATAAAGTTTGTCAGCGACTTGCACCAGGTCGGTGGTTTTCTCTGGGTACTCTGGTTTCCTCCACCAATAAAACTAACCGCCACGATATAAGTGAAATATTTTTGAAAGTGGCATTAAACACCATAGTCCTCTCTGATTGTAAAATGAATGCAATGCCCATTAATTTTTTTTCAAATTGGAGAATAATAAAATGCAACAGTATACAATGTATATTATCCTGCACTTTGTTCTATTTGAGCAGTCAACATTGCATTGACTGGATAAATTTTTGTTACATAAGGTCACTGACAGAAATATAGCTGTTCTAATACCCCTTTCCCATTTACCCTTTTGAGCTTTGGGAAGCTAGTTGTAAACCAGTTCACTTGTTGACAGAAAATATCAATATGGGAAATCAAGGGATAATTGTATAATTTTATTATTTAATTCAAATATCAACACAATTAATGTGATTTTTTCTGCAGGATAAACACAATATTAATGAAATGCTATAAATATATAAAGTTGATGTGTATTTGGTGCAAAACTGCTACAAGGCTCAAAGAACCTCGCTTTTGTCTCGGTATTTAAGCCTCATACAAATAAACTTTATATTTCAAAGACACTGCACTGTACACTGCCAAATAAAAAAAATACAACTTTATGTGATAATGTTTGTCATTTACTTGCAGCATTTCTGATTCTCTTCACAGTTTCATCCACACAAAAACTGACAGCCACAATATAAACACCAATAATCAAATCTCATTGTACTCAAACCACACATTATTATACAAAAAAATGTACTTATAACTAGTGTACTCATAGCACAAAATAATGCCACTTACAAACATGCCACTTCAGATGGAGGTTGCCCATAAAACTAGTTGAACCCTGATTTTTTTCCTTGAAAAACCACCTCCATTCTAGGATTTTCAAATTAGATTTTGGAATTGTTCTGACAGAATTTTTTTTTTCACTCCATAAAGGGTTAATGTACTCATAACATACAAAAATGTCACTTACCAGTACATGTACTAACAAATGATTGTATTTGTACCATATAAAAATGTCACTCGAACGTGAGAGGGGGGATTTTAGTAATACTGCAAAACAAAATGCCCCTTACAGGTGATTGCACTCAATACCACACAATATATTTGTTGTTTGCCTTATGTAGTTGTAAAACAGTTTGATTATTTGAAAAAGGAGCAGTCATTCATTTAATGTGTACGAGCCTTTATATGATATTAAGACACAAAATTGTCACCATTTTGGTTATAATAAAAAACATATAATCTATTTCAACTGTACAGGATTAATAGATGACTCACCTTTAAGTGGGACATGCTTAGTCAAATGAGCCCCTTAGATCATTACTAAAGATTCCTCTACAAATAAGATCATTATTTTTATACTATTTATTAGATAACAATTAAAACAATCAGAGTGTAGCTGTTCTAAGATAATTGACCATACAGGTACTTTGTGTAAATAAGTCTTGTAAAGTTTTCCACGTCTGCTGATGCTCAACATTCAAGTTTTCTAAGACTGAACACAATGAGGGGTTAGCAGCAATTGTTTCACCATGTATCTACAATATAAAATAATTCCAAAGGTGTAAAAATATATGTTAAACTTACTCTGTCAACTAATGAAGGGTTACAGTAAATATTGGGGCCGTCACATTCGTGGCCGTGATCGTATGGTAGTTGGATTTACAACTACCTATGCAATCAGTGCCTATAACCACTAATGCTGTGAATTCAAATCCCTCTCAGCTGAGGTGTACTCGATACAATATTATGTGATAAAGTTCACTAATATTGTGAATTCGAATCCCGCTCAGCTGAGGCGTACTCGATACAATATTATGTGATAAAGTTTGTCAGTGACTTGCGACAGGTCAGTGATTTTCTCCACGCATTCCTGTTTCCTCCACCAATAAAACTGTCCGCCACAATATAATTGAAATATTGTTGAAAGTGGCATTAAACACCATAAACCAAACCTTAAAATGGTTCTAAACTTTTTTGAAATAGTAGTTCCAGTGAGGATATTTCTATAAAACTCTCAAAAAATTAGAAATATTATTATTATGAATTCAGTGAAAGATGAGTGGTTGTTGTTTAGCACTAAGTGAACAATTCTTTATCTATAGCACGCTGATATTAGTGTATCAGTTCTACATCACTGCATAGTATGGTATTAATACATTTTGTATTGAAATCAAATATCAATTCAGGATATTATATTATGTGTTTTAAAAGTAGAGGGAATATTGGCCAATAAAAATAGGACATGATTTTCCTGCTGCTGGGTACAACTCCTCCTAAATGAGTCTGTTAGTTGTGCTACACTAATCAAATACAAACCACTAAAATTGAAATATCTTACTGACAGCAAGTGCATCTGTGAAACAAAAAACACACATGTAGTGTTGAAGCTACGAGAATAGTACGATTCATTTGTAGGCTCACATTCAATTTGATGTATAGGTTTCTTTGATCTTTAAAAACCTATGGTAACAGTGTAATGAAGAACACCAATCAAAGTACTGTTCCTTAATTTTTATTTTATCCAAGTTTTAGAAGGATTGTCTTTCATGTCAAAAATAAAATATTATTTAATTGCTATTTAATGCTTAATTATCTACCTATCAAAACTGTCTATACACAAAAAAAATGTTAGAAAAAAATAATGTTATTTTGACCCTGCTTTTCTTTATTAGTCAAGATTGCTTTTTTGTGGGCGATGACAAAATAAAATAAATACCTACAGTGTCTATTATTTCCTCCATCGATAAAACTGACAACTAAAATATTGTTGAAAGTGGCATTAAACACCATAAACCATAAACCAAACCATCTAATAATAAAATGTTTATTCAGTAAAAAAAGAGCAACAATTATTTCACTTAGGCCTTAATAACACCTATATTGTTTCCAAATATCCCTTGATATTCAAAGGTTTATAGTGCCCTACTCCAGTAAAAAAGTGAAAAATAAATCGTTCTATATTCAAGATGGCAAATGATGTTGAGAGTAGAGTTTGAAGATACCAGAATCCATAAATCGAAGAAGGACAGACAACACGATGGCTAAAAGAAAAAGGACAAAAGGTCAAACAACGATGTACAAACATACACATAAAACTGAAGATCTAGTAACACGAACCCCACTAAAAACCGGGTTTGAACTTGGATGTCCTGGAAAGATAAGCAGTTTCTGCTCCACTAGTATGCAGTTCCTGAGGCTTTGTGTAAAATATTGACAGATGAATGTATTAAACAACTGCTATCAACTCTACAAGGTATATATAACTCACAGAAATTGAAACTGAATCGAGTGAACATAATCTTCAAATCAAGACCTGTATTTTAGGAAATCAAGTAGAGCAAACATTAAAAGAATGTATATTATACTCACCTTTAAAAATAATCCAAGGTATGCATTCACTAATTCAAAATTGTTTCTGGAATTTAGAACATGACTACAAAATTTTAGGAATTGTTCCATTGCTTCGATAGATCCTCCACCTTCTGGTGACAATGACCTTATCTCAAGGTCAATGTTTGACGGTCCCAATTCTTTTAGTCTGTTTAGTACATTTTCAACTGAAATTTTAAATGCAAATATGAGTTCATCTCATACTTCTAGTTAGTACTGATGTATAGGAGTTGCTGACAGTAATATTGCAATTTTTCTCCAATCCTCAAAATTCACTTTTACATGTCACATTTTAATTTCAAATGGATTTCCTGATTATTGTAGGACCCGTTTAAATATGTACAGAAAATGTATATTAAACTGACAAAGATAATAAATTGATTATTGCTTAAAGTTTGGCAAGCAGTATTTCATCTATATGCATGATGAGAACAAGTTCAATAATATATAAAGGGTCAACCAGGTAATAGGGGAAGGGATGGGTGATCCAGTTAATAGGGGAAGGGATGGGTGAACCATTTAATAGGGGAAGGAATGTGTGAACCAGTTAATAGGGGAAGGGATGGGTGAACAATTTAATATTGGAAGGATGGGTGAACCATTTAATAGGGGAAGGAATGTGTGAACCAGTTAATAGGGGAAGGGATGGGTGAACCAGTTAATAGGGGAAGGGATGGGTGAACCAGTTAATAGGGGAAGGATGGGTGAACCAGTTAATAGGGGAAGGGATGGGTGAACCAGTTAATAGGGGAAGGGATGGGTGAACCAGTTAATAGGGGAAGGGATGGGTGGACCAGTTAATAGAGGAAGGGATGGGTGGGTGAACCAGTTAATAGGGGAAGGGGTGGGTGAACCAGTTAATAGAGGAAGGGATGGGTGAACCAGTTAATAGGGGAAGGAATGGGTGAACCAGTTAATAGGGGAAGGGATGGGTGAACCAGTTGATAGGGGAGGGAATGGGTGGGTGAACCAGTTAATAGGGGAAGGGGTGGGTGAACCAGTTAATAGGGGAAGGGATGGGTGAACCAGTTAATAGGGGAAGGGATGGGTGAACCAGTTAATAGGGGAAGGGATGGGTGAACCAGTTAATAGGGGAAGGGATGGGTGAACCAGTTAATAGGGGAAGGATGGGTGAACCAGTTAATAGGGGAAGGGATGGGTGAACCAGTTAATAGGGGAAGGGATGGGTGGACCAGTTAATAGGGGAAGGGATGGGTGAACCAGTTAATAGGGGAAGGGATGGGTGGACCAGTTAATAGAGGAAGGGGTGGGTGAACCAGTTAATAGGGGAAGGATGGGTGAACCAGTTAATAGGGGAAGGGATGGGTGAACCAGTTAATAGGGGAAGGATGGGTGAACCAGTTAATAGGGGAAGGGATGGGTGAACCAGTTAATAGGGGAAGGATGGGTGAACCAGTTAATAGGGGAAGGGATGGGTGAACCAGTTAATAGGGGAAGGATGGGTGAACCAGTTAATAGGGGAAGGATGGGTGAACCAGTTAATAGGGGAAGGGATGGGTGAACCAGTTAATAGGGGAAGGGATGGGTGAACCAGTTAATAGGGGAAGGGATGGGTGGACCAGTTAATAGAGGAAGGGATGGGTGGGTGAACCAGTTAATAGGGGAAGGGGTGGGTGAACCAGTTAATAGAGGAAGGGATGGGTGAACCAGTTAATAGGGGAAGGAATGGGTGAACCAGTTAATAGGGGAAGGGATGGGTGAACCAGTTGATAGGGGAGGGAATGGGTGGGTGAACCAGTTAATAGGGGAAGGGGTGGGTGAACCAGTTAATAGGGGAAGGGATGGGTGAACCAGTTAATAGGGGAAGGGATGGGTGAACCAGTTAATAGGGGAAGGGATGGGTGAACCAGTTAATAGGGGAAGGGATGGGTGAACCAGTTAATAGGGGAAGGAATGGGTGAACCAGTTAATAGGGGAAGGGATGGGTGAACCAGTTGATAGGGGAGGGAATGGGTGGGTGAACCAGTTAATAGGGGAAGGGGTGGGTGAACCAGTTAATAGGGGAAGGGATGGGTGAACCAGTTAATAGGGGAAGGGATGGGTGAACCAGTTAATAGGGGAAGGGATGGGTGAACCAGTTAATAGGGGAAGGGATGGGTGAACCAGTTAATAGGGGAAGGAATGGGTGAACCAGTTAATAGGGGAAGGGATGGGTGAACCAGTTGATAGGGGAGGGAATGGGTGGGTGAACCAGTTAATAGGGGAAGGGGTGGGTGAACCAGTTAATAGGGGAAGGGATGGGTGAACCAGTTAATAGGGGAAGGGATGGGTGAACCAGTTCAACATCTTTTGACTGCTACTGAAAAAACATGGAGAGCTGGATAGAGGACGAACATTTTTATCTTTTCTAGTAGCTACAATGTGCCTACACTTTTTCGAAATGTACAAAAGAGGTCTTTAGCATGCAGGGAGTGTGGCACTTTCCAATCATGTTACCCACTATGGTCCATGGTTGTGCTTTCCATATTCCATATCATAACCTGAGAAACCCCCATCAAGAGCCGATGTCCTGAGCAGCTCTGTGAAATTGATCCCTGGGAACCTTTAGCTGTACCCAGAATTATTAACAGATGTCTCCTGTGCAACCTTACTATGACAAAAACATATTTTTGAAAATTTATAGATTTGGGTTTTTTTTCCCTCAAAATACCCCTAAATACATGTTTTCATGTTAAAACACTAAGTTTAAGGACATGTTGGACTATGCGCACATTAATTAGTTGGACTCTGTCATTTTTTTCCAGATAGACATCATATAAGTTGTTTTTTATAGTCAACTTTGAAGCTTAATTGCTTTGACATACCGGGGTACATCAAGTTTTCATAGTTGTCTAAAGTGCTTTCCACTTAATTCCAAATAAACATACTGACTAAACACCAGTTTTTAAAACATCTTGGAAACAGAAAATTTGGGAAAAGCTCATTTATTGAATAAATTCCACGATGGCTGCCATTTGCACAGAAAAAAAATCAGTTACTCCAACTTTGTCTGGTCATAACTTGTCTAATTCTTGAAGTTTATGATGCAATACACAAATTAGAGCACATATACATGCTTTTAAAAAAATACATGTGGCATACCTCCAGATTAATATTTGCAAAAACAAATATGATAATTTTTAATTGCCTTATCAAATAGACCACTGTTGTCCCTTTGAATTTAAATGAGAAGATTCCAAAACGTAATTGAAGCATATAAAGTAAATATTTACAGCGTTTCCTATGATGGTTAGTTCAGACTTACAATTGGATTCTTCTGCCGTCAATGCCTTCCCTAATTCTGATAATGGTTCCAGATTACTTATAGATATCCGTGATTGGTTCTAAAAAATATTTTAAAAAGCACATAATGCTAATATTAAAATCTTTACATCTAAAATAGTTGGTTTAATTTTAGATTTACTCTATATATTATTTATAAGGTGTTTGATATTAATTTTTTTTTGTAATTATCATAATTTTCATTGACTTGACATCCTAGTTATTTACAGAAAGTAAAGTATTTTTTGCAGTTATATAATTGTCAAGATAATACTCTGAATTATCCAACCGCGACCCAATTGTCATTCTTTCTACAGCTAATGACAGGTTATTATCCTGTTCACTAGTTTAAACATGTGTACAAAAGGCTATCAAACAAAACAATTCTATGTCATTGTCTAATAATTGTAAATCAGTATTAAAAGTCATTATTAAATCCACTGAAAATATTATTATTATAATAAGCGTAGCAGTGTGAAAACTAACTGAATCAGAGGTTAAGGTTAAGGTTATAATGTTTAACGCCACTTTCAACAATATTTCAGTTATATCGTAGCAGTCAGTTTTATTGGTGGAGGAAAGCGGAGCCCCTGGAGAATTGAATTGAATCGAATTGAAAATGACAACTACATGTATATAAAGTTACCTCCCCTGTAGTGTCCTGTTTAACACTGTCAAACTTTGGTTCCAGTCCTGCAACTGTTGGTATAAAGAATGGTGCTGATTTAGGTACTTTTGGAGGCTCTTTAGGCTTATTTCTTTTCTGAAAGATGAACATCATTTAAAAATGAAAGGAATACATTACATTAAAATAATCAATATGCATAAAGCAGAAGGGTTTCTTTCCAATTATATAGAGACACAACAGGGTTAATTAATAGGAGTCAAACTCTGATGAGTTGCTTATGACAATCATGAAATCTCTGCTGAGAACCTGTTGAGTTTTTTTCTTTAGAGATCTGAAATGATATAAACATCTCAGAAAAGTTGAAATTCTGAGTTTGAGTGAAAACTGAAATATTGACCTTTTTTTACTTGAAATTTTTTGCATGTATGATGTAATAATATTTTCATTATGTACATTTATTTAAAAGAAATACAATTTCAAGAAATAAATTAAATGAAAAATCAGCCCTGTTGTACAGAGACCTGCATTCATATAAACCATTACCTGCAAAAATCCAAACAACTCTAAATCAATCAAACAGATATCACGATTGAAAGATATCTTGACCAGGAGAATAGAAAAAAATAATCAACAAATTTTCAAAAAAGCACAAGAACAATTTTTGATATATTTAAGCATGACAAAACCCTTGTAATGTTGATATATAATAACAACAGAGTAAGCTAATGGTATATATAATATAAATTAACCTTTATAATATCTAAATTCAGCAAATTTTGCCATCTAGAGTTTGGTAATAATGATAATGTTATCAATTCATCAGAGATTTGTTGACAAGATTTAAACTCTGACATCTCATAATCATCTACTTCTTCGTCCACATTATCATCTAGTTCTGTTGAATCTATAAAATCAAAACAATAATCTTTTACAATCTTAATTTATAGGGATTCATACAAGTTCAAAATATCTATCCCAATTTTTTTTTTAATTTTAACTAACATTAATTTTATAATTTTTTTTTTTCTTATAAAAAGAAGGTTTAAACAGTGATGGTGATTAATTCCACCAATATCAACATAACAAACAATCTCCTTTCACTTTAAACAGTGATGGTAATTAATTCCACCAATATCAACATAACAAACAATCTCCTCTCATCTCACCTCATCAAACACAATACATCACATATTTTATTGATAAAGAGGCTGTCATGGTCATGAACTTATGGTAGTTGGATTTACAATTGCCTATGCAATCAATGCCTATCACCGCTAAAGTTGTGAGTTTTAATTCCACTTATGCCAGAGTGTACTCGATACAACATTATGTGATAAAGTTTGTCAATGACTTGTGACAGGTCAGTGGTTTCCTCCAGTTCCCTTCATTAATAAAACCAACAGACACAATATAACTGAAATATTGTTAAAAGTGGCATTAAACACCATAACCCTAACCCCCTTCATATAAGTTCAAAATATTATACTGAATTATTTTTCATTTTAACTAACATAATTTTACTTTTTTCTCCAAAAGTTGTGTATTGGTTGGTTTGTTTCTTTTTGTTTTTCTTGTGAAAAGATAGTTTACACAGTACTGATGGTCATTAATTCCACCAATATCAAAAAAACGAACAATCTCAAGTCATCGAACATAATACAACACAGATTTTATTGGCGACACAAAATTCTATGTAAAATTGATACAAGGTCAAAATTACTAGTTTCAATTAGCTTTTGAAGGGTATATCATCCGGCAAATGTGAATTTCTTTTAAAAACTTATAACTGATTGATTACATTTTTTGACAATGACATTCTAAAAAAATGTTATATTTTCACAGAGAAAAAATATCTTATTTAGAATACTTTCTTCTCCTTCCAGTGTAGGAACCAGATTCATTAATGAATGTACGTGGTTCCACAAAAACTTTGCGCATGTCACGCAACAGAGCAAGTCTTCTGGTGTATTTACAGCTAAAATAATCCAATATTTACAAATAAAACAAGATATGATTATAATCTAACGATTATGAAGTCTCCCAAACCGGCCACTGACACTATCTACCCACATATCAAATTTTGATGATATCGGACAATGTTGAATTTTTACCCTCCATTTTTATGCCGTTTTTTGGCAGCCATTTTGAAAATGGCAGACATCTTGAAAATTTTGAAAACGCAGAATTGCTCCTCTAATGGTGACCTATCACTATGTCAAATTTTATGTCTCTATCATTATCCAGTTAGAAGTTATCAACATTAATGTACGAAATTTCAAGTTTCCCATAGGATTCTATAGTAATCCTCACCCCCTTTGAACCCCCAAAAATATGGCTTTGACCCCCTTTACCACAAATCTGAAAACTTTAGGATCAACTAGAAACATATATCTATAACTCCACCAAGTTTCATGAAATTCTGTTCTGGAGTTCCTGAGATCTGCCGTGGACAAGTTCATGCTTCGCGGAAAGAAAGGAGAAGAATAAGAATAATAATAATAAAAATAATAATAAGAAACGGAGCAAAAACAATAAGTCTCCAAACGTTGTTTGGGAGACTTAATAATAAGAAACGGAGCAAAAACAATAAGTCCCCCAAACTTTGTTTGGGAGACTTAACTATACATATGTATATTAAATGAATTTTTTTCACATCAATGAAAAATATTTGTATATACAATAAAGCAAATAAGTAAACAATGATTCTCTTTAAAGGGTCAAGATCAAAGACATTAAAATCAACATTAATTATCTTTGATAGACTACTCATTTCACAAATTACAGTTAATTAGCTTGCTGAAAATAGTTATTAATTAACTGCAGTTGTGTTTGTTTACTAATCATGATAATTAGTAGAACAGAATATATTGTACAATTTATTAATGCAAGCCATTTCCTTGCATCATGTAAACTCTTTAGATATTGTTTTATTTGGATCAAAATCTGTCATCCAAGCCATATATCTTCTATTGTGCTGTGAAAATCTTTCAAATGATGTTTGCTTAAGATAGCAATTCTTTCCTCCGGTCAAAGTTTGTACTTAGCTTGTAACAAAGGGCATACATATTCCAGGGGTTATGGATATGGTCTTTAACGCCACTTTCAACAATATTTAGTTAAATCGTGGCAGTCAGTTTTATTGATGGAGGAAACCAGAGTACCCGAACAAAACCATCGACCTGTCGCAAGTCACTGACAAACTCTATCACACAATGTTGTATCAAGTACACCTCATCTGAGTGTGATTCAAACTCACAACTTCAATGGTGATAGACACTGATTGCAAAGGTAGTTGTAATGTAAATCCAATTACCATACGATCACAACCACAACTGCCCTTTAAATATTCCAAAAATCTTAGCACAATCATAAAATATAATATATCTTCCTACATGTCAGTTCATGCTTCAGTTCAACAGTATATATCTCCTCTACAGGAGAGCTTACATATGTCCCAATACAAATTCAAGGACTTCAGCCAATGGACATTTCGTAATGCTAAATTTTGGAAATGAACCTTCCGACATTAACTGTGACTCCATTAAGCTGGAACCAAGCACACAACAAGAAACTCAATCCATTAATAAGCATCCACAGAGTAGATATGTATATTGGTAAAGAGGCCAGAGGTGATTGCTTACTGCTTTCAAGGACACATTTTCAATATCAGTTTGGTTTAAAGTATCACTAAATCAAGTAGATAGGGAGGTTCAGTGGTTCATACAAACCCTCCTTGAAAGCCATGAACTATTAAAGGTGAGATTTTGGTTTGGTTATGATTATAAAAATTCGGATTTTGGTGGAAGTATGACTACTAAAGTCTTGATATGAACCCTCATCCGCCCCATCATGACCATGTGACATCATGAGTTTATCAAACCTTTCCTTGCAAAATCTTGGCTATGACTTGATTTTTCTTACCTTTTGTTTTGTATTTAGTAGTTGGTAGGTCTAGTACTCCAGGTTCATAGTCTTCAGGTAATGGTCGTAGCGACACAAAGGTAAACAACGTCATGTTAGACCACAAGTAGACACCAATGTCATCTACATGTGCTGTGGCCAGAAAATCTCCTGTTGGTGACAAGCTAAGTGACGTTACAGCTGCATCTACTTCAAAATAATCTATCAATCTGCAGGAGAAATAAACATTATTATGATAATATTTTTATATTTTACAAATACAAACAATTTAGTATCACTAATTCAGATAAGTGGTTTCCTTAGATAACATAAGTAAATATTTGGTCCATTCATATATTATGGTCAACAAAATTTATCCCAGATAAGTCAAATACTTACCTAATTTGAAGTAAAAGTCTGAGTGAGTATTACATAAAAGTAATCAGAAAGCAGCATATAGCTACTACTCTATCAACTAGTAATAAAACTAGAGGCTCACATGAATCCTTTGTTGAACCATTGCTTACCACAGCATAAAGGTATGCTATATTTTGATTTCCCAAGACTTGAACCCAGTAAACCCTGTGACATCAATTGGTACAAAATTAAATCTTCAAATCGCAATGCTGCCTCATGCTAAATACATTTTTCCCATCTCAGCCTATTTTAATCTTAACAATAAAGTATTGGAAACCATAGACCTAGGGGCCTTAATTTATACAAACTTGAATCTACATATAACAAAAAACAGTTCATGCAATTTTTGACATTTATTCCATAGTAATTTTGGAACGATGCCTTAGGCCACTCAGACCATGGGATCTCAATCTACATATTCCAGTGATGTTGCACAGCAAATAATGTAGTATAAGTGGTTTTCAAGAAGACAATTTAGAAAAGTTAATGACTATACATCAGACGGACGACAAATGACACTATAAGCTCACTTGGCCTTTGGCAATGGAAGCTAAAAAGTCAAAAGAAGGGGTGTGAATAAATAGAATATGGGTAGCGTGCACAACTATTTACAGTAGTTATGCAAAATACACTCATTTGATCTGTTGATGATCAATTGGCTTTTAAATAGTGGTAGATGGATGATAGTCAGTCATATCAGATCACATAATATAACAAAACAAGTGTTGTTTACCTTAAGTCATCAATAACTGCATATTATGGAAGCTATAGTGAATATATAAATATATTTCTTCTGTAATAATTTTTCTTATGTTCAATAAGATAATAAATTACTTTGTATTTCTCTGCCTTTAACATTGCACATTAACTGATGAACAAATAATCAAATTACTTATGGTATTTAAATTTCAACAAATCTTTGACAGTTTTATTTGTTGAAATTTTAACCTGCATCTATTTTGAGTAAAGAATGATTTGATTGATTTATTGTGCTTAATGCCACTTTCAGCAATATTTCAGCTATATCATGGCGACCAGTTTTAGGGGTGGAAGAAGCCGGAGTACCCGGAGAGAACCACCGACCATGGGCAAGCAACTGGTAAGCTTTATCACTTGCGGCTGCGAGTCAAGTGCACACTTTTTTGTAATTTACAAAGCCAGGCGCGAACTCATGCCATATTGGTGATAGGCTTTTATGAGTTGTTAGGTAATCCAACTACCTAACTCATTGAGCCACCCAGGCCCTTTTAAAGGAAAACACCATGGTCTTAACAAGTTAGAGTGAAAATTTAAATGACAGTAAATAAGACATTTGTGCTAATGAATGTTAAAAATAGTATACCGTAAGGTAGAATTTGGTCATTGAAGTTGCATGTAGCACCAAATAATGGGGATCGCCATTTTTCATAACTCTTCAATGTGAGGAGACAAATGGCATAATCCATTCTCGGGTTATACCTGCAATTAAAGCTCTTCCGAAAGAGCCGTGACGTCACGAAAGCGGTATCATATATTATAACAGCATTGATCAGTTGCAATTTTACCATTAAAAATTATGTAAATCGTAAAATAACGTAAGTTTATTGTACTGACGAAAAGAGAAAGTGTGAGAAGAATTGTTTTTGTAATTACCGATCAATACTACTCTTGTAAACACATAGACCAGTGACCACGAAAAAGATGGAAAAGTATGACAGCATTGGCGACAAAAAAAGAAAAAAAGCATGTGTACGCATAAAACGAGTTAAAAGTGACAGTTATTTAGCCTATGGCCAATCATGTAAAACATGAAATTATCATTTGTTTTATGAAAATGTAACATGGGATGGGAATATTAAGAAAAAAAATTAGGACGATATACAAATTGTAAACATTGTATTGCAGTTGATCTGATATTAAAATATAACCAAAAGGGCTTGATGTTGGGAAGGGTCATATACATTATTTATTCAACTAACATGATCCGTCCCTGTGACGTCACATGAAGAGGTGTCATGGCCGCTTACACTATGACAGGTGTTCAATAAGATAATAAATTACTTTGTATTTCTCTGCCTTTAACATTGCACATTAACTGATGAATAAATAATAAAATTACTTATGGTATTTAAATTTTAACCTGTATCTGTTTAGAGTTAAGAATGAAACAATACTGTAGCCCCACTTCTTATAAGGCCAATCTCACCCAAGGCTATCTCTCTTATCATGCCAGATTTCAGGTGCACTGACAGGGGTGTAGCTACCGTAAGGCACTGTAGGCACGTGCCTACACATAATTTTTCCCCAAACATTTTTATTGATGAAAAATGACAAACAACGCATTACATATTTTAATTATGTCTGTTTTATGTTTATTGTATGTATACTGATGACAAGCTTCCACAAGTTGAAAGATAAACATTTGCAATGAGTGATGAGTACTGTGACCTTAACTAACTCTTTGAAATTGACCGTTCATTTTTATCTTCAAAGGCTTTGTTTTGACATAAAATAAAACACAATTTGTTTTTCACACGCTTTTTAACATATGAATATAGAAATGAATTGATACATTTACTAGATTGTCATTGACCGTCAAAAGAACTGTTGTCGGGCTATTGGCTTGCAGTATAAAAATGTCTGGCTCTAAACCTAAACTTAAAGTTAGAACTTTGGATGAAATGTTTAAAAAGATAAGCGAATCCTCAGAAAATGATCCTGAACAGTTAATACATACAAGTGAAAACAGTCCAGCACTTAGCTTATCTGAGACTGATAGCGGACCAGTTGAATCTGATTCAAGTCAGACAGGAGCAACCAAATCGGACTTGGAGCCTTCCGTTTCAACCACTGATACTCAACAGAATATTGAACCTCCATACCCTGACATTGCCAAATTAACCGTAATGGATGACACAGTAAAACTTTTGTCTTCAAAGTGGAATGACTCTCATATATTCAAATTTCCAGGCAGGTACATAAATATATATGATAATGATACATGTATTACATAAAATTAAGGTTGCACATCTGTTATTATAGGTCTTAATTACTTCCGGACTTCCTCTGTGTTGTCAGTGTAAGAAAACATCGTTATTCTTTTCATACCCTGCCACAAAGTAGCCGATGCATATAACTTTATCCATGTTCATCATCCGTAATCATATATTGGGACTTTTTTCTACAACCTCAAGATTTTGAGCTCCTTTGATATTTGGCTACAGGCGTATAATGACAAGTTACAGATCTAATTTTCTTTGCTGATTTTGAAGTATTAATGAAATACTTTGGACTTACTAGTAGCTTATGTGTAGCTACTCCATTAAGGGTATATGTAACATTCAGTCAAAAGTTCTCATATTCAGCAAAAATATGTTAACAACTTCGATTTTTGTATTGTTTCCATGATAAAATAAGAATATATTTCATGTCTTTTATTGTTCAAATTTCACCATTTGTACATCTATTTACGCTTAAAATCGTTTTCCATTGGGGGGCATACCCCACACCAGGGTTCTGCCCTGGACCTGTTGGGGGCCTTAAGCAACCCCAGACCCCTCACCGCAAGTTGACTGAGATAGTAAAATACTACTAAATTTTCGACACCCTCCCCCCCCCCCCCCAAAAAGAAAGATATCACCCTATCATAAGGCCACTTTTACATTGCAGTGAAGGTTGGCTTGTAAGAGAATTGCCTGACAACAGAGGGACTATACTGTACTTCATAAATCATTATTTTATACTTCTTTCTTCACTTACTTTCCAGTTGGTAAATCCCAAGTTCTAACTGTAGAATCCATACTGGCTGATATTAACCATCTGGCATCAGGACTGAATGTCTATAATTATAAATATTGATCAGCTGTTACATTGTCCAATCATATTTAAAACCAGCAATGTAATCAAATATCTGGTTTAAAATCGGTTGCAAACATGGCTATCAATATTTCGGAATGTACAATTTGTAACATAACCTCAAATTGTTTTCAATTCTGACTTAAAATATATATATAATCTTGTCTAAATAGATTTAATTTATATAATTGTTTAAAATTACAAAATTTCACACAAAAAATCTTAAATTTGGTGGAATATTTGTTGCAAACCAGGTTTCAAAGAAAAATATTGTGAAATATGGAAAGTTAATGATGTATGAACAACTAGTACTTAGTGATGGAAAACACTACATGGTCTTTAATAATATATTATTTTCAAAGACAGAATCTGACAAATACATCTGCTGTAAAAATATCCTTGATGGCAGATGAGGTATATTTACCTTTATTTATATAATTACTGACTTATTTGACCATACTAACGACCATTATTATCTATGAAGTCTCATCTCTATAGAGGATTTTATCTTTTTAATACAATAATTGCCTTTCAATATAAATCATATACAGTCAAACCTGTCTTAAACAGAATCTTCTTGGGGTCAAACTTTGTGCTTGTAATAGACATGTGTTCGACTTATACAGGATTAGGTTAAGACTAGTTTCACTGTATTCCCACAAATAATAATGAAGGATATACTCATCATTACAGTCATCTATCTGCTCATTCTAACATTGTGTTTATATAAATGTAAATTCTTACCAAATCTGTGATGACGTTTTGGTGTCCATTAAAAGTTCTGACAATTTTTCGTGTATCTACATCAATAATCATTATTCTGAAATCATCTAAAGACACAGCCAACATGGAACTGTTCAAAGAAAAATAATAAAATATAATGTCATCTAAAGACACAGCCAACATGGAACTGTTCAAAGAAATATAATAAAATATAATGTCATCTA
This sequence comes from Bathymodiolus septemdierum, assembly GCA_963383655.1. Taxonomy (NCBI): domain Eukaryota; kingdom Metazoa; phylum Mollusca; class Bivalvia; order Mytilida; family Modiolidae; genus Bathymodiolus; species Bathymodiolus septemdierum. The sequence continues at coordinate 111,393,833 of OY726518.1, read as the reverse complement.
AAGACACAGCCAACATGGAACTGTTCAAAGAAAAATAATAAATTATAATGTCATCTAAAGACACAGTCAACATGGAACTGTTAAAAAAAACTAGAGGCTCAGTGGGCTAAGCCTGTGTTGCTCACCTTTCATTCTGCTTTGAGGAAACTTAATACAGAACCTTCCATACATGTAGATGCTTCCTACCAAGTTTCGGTTCATATGGCTAAGCAGTTTCAAAGGAGAAGACTTTTTTGGTTAACCGATCCAGACGTAATGAGCAATCTTCATAGAGGACATTCCATAGATGATTCCTACCATGTTTCGGTGGTAGCCATGTTTGTTAACCGATCAGGACAAAATGAGCAATCTTCATAGAGGACATTCCATAGATGCTTCCTACCAAGTTTCGGTTCATTTGGCGAAGCGGTTTCAGAGGAGAAGATTTTTAAAAATCGGCCAATCAAAAACAAGAATTGCCTGTGGTGGCCATGTTTGGTAATGGATCATAACAAAATGTGCACTCTGTAGAGAGGACCTTCCATACATGCTTCCTACCAAGTTTCAGTTCATTTGACTGAGGGTTTTCAGAGGAGAAGATTAAAATGTGAAAAGTAAACGGATGACAGACGACGGAAACCAAGTGATGGCAAAAGCTCATATTGCCTTTGGCAAGGTTTGCTAAAAAGAATATTAAAATGTGAATACCTACTTGTAATGTATAGAATAAACATGTTACACTATATCAGCATTAGTTAATTTCTAAGGGAGATAATGGCAAGAGTTATCTTTCTTTTAAACAGAGGAGAAGATTTTTTTAGAAATCAACCAATCAGAAACAAGAATTGCCTGTGGTGGCCATGTTTGTTAACAGATCGGGACAAAATGAGCAATATTTATAGAGGACCTTCCATAGATGCTTCCTACCAAGTTTCGGTTCATTTGGCCTAGCGGTTTCAGAGAAGATTTAAAAAAATCGACCAATCAGAAACAAGAATTGCCTGTGGTGGCCATGCTTGTTAATGGATCGGGACAAAATGTGCAATCTTTAGAGAGGACCCTCCATAGATGCTTCCTACCAAGTTTCACCTCATTTAGCTGAGGGGTTTCAGAGGAGAAGATTAAAATGTGAAAAGTTAACGGACGACAGATGCCAAGTGATAGTAAAAGTTCACACTGCCTTAGGCAAGGTGAACTAAAAATTATAATGTTAACTATAATGTCATCCAGAGACACAACCAACATGGAACTGTTCAAAGACAAATAATAAATTATAATGTTAAAACATCCAATTGTTGCATATAATATTTACTGCATTGTGATAGGATTTCTACGGGAACTCCGGGTTCTTCCACCAATAAAACTGACTGCCATGATATAACTCAAATATTGTTGAAAGTGGCGTTAAAAACCATAACCTTAACCCCTTAAATTGTGATGTCATTATTATTATGTTATTGTTCTATTTCTTTCAAAATATATTGTGTGCAAAGATGAAAATAAAATATAAAAAAGATAAAAGACTGTGTCCATAGAACACAGATGCTCCTGCTTCCAGCTATAAAAGTAAACTGGTATTGTTTGGCAAAACAAGGGACATAACTCCAAAATGGAAAAACTGGTTAGAAATCAATCTTGGCCTTCATTTTATGTGGTGTTAAACACCAATAACCAATTTCCAGTTATCTCTCATTTTTCAAGCCTTAATAGACAAGTGTTCTTCTAACCAAGTTTTACCTTTCTCTATGCAGTAAAATCTCAGATATATATGATTTAAGGTGATGTGTCTCCAAAAGATTCTTCTGTTTGAATTTCCAAAATTTAACTTCTCCATCAAGACCAGCTGTTACTACGACTTGGTTTAATCCATCAATTGCAACTCCCCTGACACTACAGCTGTGTCCTACAATAATTATATTTTTATATAAAGGAATCAGTTTAATGAAACACAACATTTGAATGAAGAAAGTCTTGTGGTGATGCGAATAGGTTCAATTAAAAACAAATCAAGAAAGGTTTCATATCAATATGTTTAAAACTGATTCAATTTCTGTGGTTGACATATAATTGATCAAAGGCTGTCACTGTTATATTTGGTAATATTTATTTAATTGATTGATTGATTGATTGGTGTTTAATGCCAACTTCAGTAGTATTTCAACTATATTGTGGCATTTATTTAAACTATACTATGTTATGAAAATGTTTGAAAAAGAATGAAACTATTTGATGTATAGATTGGGATTAGCCCAAGCATATAGTTGTGTTGCCATGGATACTAAACTCATACTTGTAAATTTTATGACCATCCATTACAACTCTGAATGTTGGCACTCTATGACTATGGACATAAGATCTCTGGTTGACCATACTGTCCCGACAAGTTGGAGATTTAAAACAAGCCTTTAGCAATAAGACACTAAATTACAGAGGCAGATATGAGAAAAAAAAACCGAATAAAAATGATTACAAAACAAATCTCCTGTTGACCAACATTGCTAGGAGAGAAAACAATTTAATTTAAACATATTTTATTGTCCAAATAATGACAAAATGATCAGACACAAGTTTTTCAACAGTACTGTTTTCTAATAGACAACAATACAATATATCCAGTATGATAAATAAAACAAATGTCCTAACTTTGCTTGTTTATATATACATAGGGTAGGTCAGGATTTTTTAATGGCCATAAAAAGTTAATAAGGGCTACAACCAGTTGTTATGGTTACTAGAAACATATCATATTGCCTTCACATTATCCTCATTGTTTGCTTTACCTGTATTTTCCCCATATGTGCCTCTGTGTAATCCTGACTGGAGATTGTATTTATCCACATGACCAGAACTGTATCCAATTACCACAAAGTTACCACAAGGACTTACATCTGTACACTGTAGAGAAAATAAAAATATTTACTATGTATGGTAATGTACCATCATCCATAGTTACTTCTGATATTTGGCATCATTATGTAAGTACCGATACTGCGATACCGATAAATTTAAAAAAGAATGCAAATTTCACATTTTAACCAGTCTTAAATATTCACACTGATAAAATGAATCTCATTTGTTGTTCAGATTTCTATGTGTTTTCTCACATTTCTGCCTGTCTAAAATATTCAAATGCATAAAAACTGTAATTACTGGTAGCAATAAATATTTTTCAGAATGTATCTTATTTGATTGCTTTCATATGTTGTTCAGATTCCTATTTGTTATTTTCTTTCAAACTTTCAAAGACGTTTCAAAAACTTCACTAACCAGAAAACAAAGAGTAAATTACTTACTAAAGCAATAGCTGTCTTATAATCAGGATCCTCGTCAAATCTAGGGTGTTTAAATTTGTGATGCCCCATTGTTGACCGCTGATAACTCCAAGTAGTCACGACACACTCTCCACAGTGACAGGCAACAATGTTATCCCAATCACTCTGTCTACTTGTGTCTACAAAACAATATCACAACAATAATATTCAGTTTTTATTTTGATAGCGATTTATATTGTGAACCATTTAAAAAATACCTGTAGTCAGTCTCCAGGGATGTTAACCCATCATTTGTTTGACAGAATTACTATGTAGTAACCATGTTGGAAAGTAGATAGGAGTGAAATTGTACATAACAATTATGGAAGAAAACCACCCAAGGACTTTTCAATTCAAAGGATGGGTTGCGATAAGGCTGTTTTTCGACCCAACGTGGAATTAAATAAAATATGCCCAAATATTAAGGCATATACCTCTACTTTATTATAATGTATTAAAAAGTTCAAACCACGCATGTGCAGGCCATGTGGCTTTGTTTCATTTTGCTTGTGTGTACAATACTGTTTACAATGGGTGCAGCAATACAATGTTTTGGCAATCTGCCAAACAATATAGAAATGTTGTTATACTGTTACATATCGATAATAGGGTGAATATTATATAAAATATTGATTAGCGCGATAATTTGGACAACTAGAAGCCGATATCGCTATCATCTGAATTCCAATCAACATCAGCTGCATTCAGGAAGTGTCGTGAATGATCCGTCGGTAATGATATTTTTGTCATAACGTTGAATACTGCATGCTTTCATGTTGTTGCTATTCTCGGAGAATATTAGGTTGTTGTATAGGTTGCTATGTATAGAAAACAGTGGAGTTGAAGAAAAAACATTAAATCTGCTACAAAGGTAATTCATCACTTTTTCCACCATTTTGGCACATTTCCAAGAGTAGATGACTCTGTGTATAGCCATTATAAGTTTATCACAAGAGTAAGGTGATGCAGTCATAATTTTATTCCGTAAAGTATGTACATACATACATAGGCATGCATAATGTACAAATTCTATATTAAAGCAATTACGCATTTTACCCACAAAATATACCATTTTTTCTAATTTTCAATATGCCTTGTACGTGGAACCATATATATTTTTTGCATGAATACTACCTATGATTTAATTGATTTATGATATAATTATTAAGTGTGTTCCGAATGCAAGGCATAGTGAAAATTCAGTCAGAACAATGCCTTTGCTGGACATTTTCCCATAGGCGCAATGCTAATCACATAGAGTAGGGGGGTCAAAAACCAAGTTTTTTCTCAATCACAAGCCGGAGTACCAAATTATTATTATATATTCTGAAGACTAAAATGAATAGGCTTTAGAAATATAATGATGCCGCAGTTTACTGGAGAAAAAAAAATTCAGTCTCCTTTTCGGCCAACTTAAGATCTTATCGCAACGCATTAAAACTTGCGGTTTTCTCATTTTTGAATATGCGTTGCACGCGGAACCAGATAGATGTTTTGCATGTACCCTTCTCATTAAGTACATGACGTATTGTATTAATGTCAAGCTGGTTCCGCGTGCAAGGCATAGTAAAAAATTAAGCTAAAAGGGGTCAGTTGATTACATTTTACCATAGGCCTAATGGTAATGCTGACCAATAGTGGTGTAAAAAACCAACATATTTCTGAGTAATACATCAATATTATATAAAAACTTTTCGCATTTCAAAAACTTATAACATCGGCCTTTCAAAAAATAGTAATAAAGATATGGCTCTGTAAAATATAATTTTACACCCTCTCCTTGGGCCGAGTTAGGACCTTATCGCAACCCATCCTTTCAATTCATTCCATCCAGTTATTCTGAAGAAGACGATTGTCAGATTTCCAATTTTTAACCAATCAGAGCCTTGGAGGCTATTTTGAATGAGGGGGCAAGGTCGTGGGACACAATATTGCTGGAAACTCATGTAGAGTTATGGCTATTCATTTCATCCTCCTATTTATTATCTATATAATAAGCCTTACCAGAGGCAAACTGTGAAATAGATGACATCATATATTTGTCTTTTTTCAGTCCCGTCTTTTTGGATTCTTTTTTATCATATGAAGCTCTTCCTAAGCTTTTGTTGTGTTTATCATGGACGACTGAAAAGGATCGTAAAGTACTGTCTTGACCTGAAATAATAAAAAGCATGCAAACATAAATTAAATATTCATTCCTATTATTAAAAGGTAAACAAAATCCTGAATTATTTAAACTGAATAGTTATGTGAATCTCAGATTTCTCTAGTCTCTATGACATTATAATTTATTGAATCAAACAATTAACAGATAAAGACTACATACATGTATTACAGTTGGCGATCCAGTTATCAAGACGGTATGGATTTGGATCCCATTTACAGGTCAAACCCTGCCACATTTGTTTTCCTGTCCCAACCGGGACCTGGATTTCCAATGTCATATGTTTTGGTCTTTTTTGTGTGCAGTGAGTTTAGGTGAGAGGTGATTGTTCGTTTTATCGATATTGTCATTGGTGAAAATGTTGACCAGCACCGCTAAAACTTTCTTTTCATAAACTATCATTTAACTGAGTTGTACAATAACTAGGAATAATAAATAGGAGCATGCTGCATTATTATCTAAAAAATGATTTATTTGTAAGATGAAAAGAACATATATCTATATTACCTGCACTCAAAATATTTTTTCCATTGTTTCCATAGTGACAAACCCTATTAGGAGGAGCAGAGTGACCTGACCTTTGTCTTAGTAACCTTCCACTACCATCTGGTTGATCAAATATCCAAACCTACAATAAAGTTCAGTGAGTAGATGACAAAAACATTCAATTTTTTTATTAATACCGATAGTTATATTTTTCCAATAGGAAATCAAATTTGGTTAAAATACATAAAGAAGCAGGTGGGGTTTAATTTATTCTAATTTAACTGACTATGTAACTATACCTGCAATAGATAGAATATCTATTTAAAGACCATGATTGATAGGAATACACCTTGAACAGTCTGTAGGAAGTGAGCTCAATGTCTTTCAGGTCATGATTTTAAGATAATAATCCTATTTTGAAACTCCAAATAGATATTCTCTTCCAAAGTAAAATATTACTACTTTAAATTATTTTGCACTGTAACTCGGTGTAATAGGTCAACAGCTACACACAACAGACAGTTTCATCCTATCAATTGGTCAGAATAGGTAAGTATGAAATAACAAGTTGTTATCAATAACACATGATTGCATAAAAAGGTTTTGTCTGTCCATTCCTACTCAAAAATCAAATCTACAGAAGACTTATTCAACTTCCGTGACCTATTCCCACATAAGATTATCATAAACATGTTCTTCAACTATATACCAAGTCAGTTATATAATCCAGTCAAAATCAATCATGTTAGTGGTGTAATGGTTAGCATGCTTGTCTGAAGTACGGTAGATCGTGGATTTGAGTCAGGGTCAGGTCAATTCAAACTATGAAATTGGTATTTGTTTCTTCTCTGCTAAGCATGCAATAACAAGCAGTAAGAGTAAAGAATAGTTGGTTTAGAATCAGAATAATAGAATCAGAATAATATGTCCTAGTGGAGTGTCAACCCACAGACTGTTGTTTCAGTGAGCTAGTGAAATAAAAATTCAACTAAGCACATTGGTCTAGTACAAAGCAGACATCATCATAAACTCATCAAAATGTACCTTATTCTTGCCATGATATAGCTGAAAAATACCTCACTTTAATTTGCATTAAACAACAATCACTTACTCCAGTCAAAATCTGACAGATAAGTTGGGATTTGGAGACATTGACATGAGTTGTCACCTATAATACAGTACCATCATATGTTGTCATTATCTGAATACCTTTAATGAATTATCAGCAGCATTAGTGACCATCAAAGGTTCATTAGGCAAACACTGCATTCCAATGACAGATCCTTCATGAGCCTCTCTCATCTGACTATTCAATTTCTTTGATTCTAAGTCCCATAATGCAATGTGACCTGCTGCACTTCCTGTGGCCATGAATGGATGACCATCTGTAAATAATATATTCTACTAAGCATCTGATATACACCAGTTTTTAATAACAAAATACATTACGGTACTTAAACCTGCCGCCGCCCTGGTCGTAATCATATGGTAGTTGGATTTACAACTACCTATGCAATCAGTGCCTATCACCACTAACGTTGTGAGTTTGAATCTCATTCATGGCAAGGTGCACTTAATACAACATTAAGTGATAACATTTGTCAGTGACTTGCGGCAGCTTTGTGGTTTTCTCCGGGTACCCCGGTTTCCTCCACCATTAAAACTGACTGCCACGATATGACTGAAATATTGTTGAAAGTGGTGTTAAACACCATATCCTTAATCCTAATTATTTAAATATGTACATTATTTAAAACATTGATCACGAGGAAAGCTCAATAACAGGAAGGGGGGATGGTTCCCAATCACTTTCAGTGTATCAGCTTTACTCCTTATTAAAGTCTTTACTATGTGTAAATGTTCATGTTCATCCATATCCCGTGTGTAAAATTCCATAAGGCTTTCAAAGCATATTCTTAGCAACAGATTTGGATTACTGTAAGTCATAAATCAAGAAAGAGTCAAATAAAATGACATAAACAACTTAAAATGAGAAAACAGACTTCCAATTTCTTTGGCATTATTTTTTTTATGAATCTTTTTTTGGCCAAATTACAGCCAATTCTTTTTTCAAAACATTAACTTTTTTTTAACAGCGGCATTGCGAAAACATTAATGATCACTGATTTCTGGCCTGGTGTTAAAATAGTAGACTGTTTTGACTAATTTTATATCCATAATTTCTATGAAAAGCTAGCTGTATCTATTAAAATTATCAGTTCATGTAAACATTCTCAATCACATGTAAAATTCATAATTGATTATAAAATAGGTGCCAGAGTTATATACATATTTTTTTTTCCATTCCACATGGAAATTTGCTTTGTTCAACAATCTAAAATATTTTCTTAACAAAAATAATTATTTCCACATATATTTTGAAATATGAGAAGAAAACCTACATTTGTTCCAACCTCCCTGTTTAATATGTATGTGTAGAAGATTAGTCTGTAAATTATTGGCCATTACTTTCTTGTGTTAAATTCAATGAACACCCATCAAAACATGTGTTATCAATGTATCTAATGTTATGGAATTCTGACTTGAAAATTAGGCTTATGGAACAGATTTCTCTAATTTCTAAAATTCTTAACCCGATATCAAGTTTTCTAAACACACTGTTTAAAAACTTCTGGCTTTGGTTGTTTGGAAGACAAATATAATTACCTGTTCTAAAGGAAACAGTTGTGACTGGTCCCCAATCTTGTTGGAATTTCATTACTGTCTCGTCAAACTTTAGATTATGTAAAATAATTTGACCATCAGCCAGTCCAATGGCAGCAACATCAATAGCAGGTGACTGAAGGAATATAAAATTATATTATTCTAGATATGTATATACCAACACAAACTATGCTATAATTTCAAATTGTCTAGCAGAATTATTAATCATTTGGTTCATACTGTTTCTAAATCTATTGTGCATGTGTTTTTGTTGTTGCTTTTTTTGCATTGAAAATTATATGCATTTATTGAAATGACTGTTGTCATGAGTTCATTTTCCTTTTAAGAGGTGAGTGAGTGAGTAATTGTTGTTTAACGCAATGTCATTGAGTTCAACATAACAAGGTTTGACTGTGCACAAGATTTGTATCTATGGTGCTAGCTCTAAATTTTAACAAATACATACATTATGTTACATATAGATATGTTATAACATTCCTCTTAGAGAATTTTAAAATGTTTAACCTTTTTGTTCAGAAAATGATAAGAGCTACAATTAGTCTCAAATTCTAACTACATCGGATTTATACAGAAGTGTCCTTGTATCAAAATATCTTGAAATTCTGTTGGCTAAAAAACTATGGCAAAATATAAAAAAAATGATTCCACTATCTTTATAAAACAAATGTTTTTTTTAAATTTGTACATGAATATGATCATATGCCTAAACTATACTTTCTGAAACATTCACAAATTCAACATTGTTGATATCCCCAATGTTTGTATAGTGCATTGCGTTACCTATACAAAATTAAAATATGCAAAATTGGCTAAAAAGATATGTTAAACAGCTCCTAACTATGCTCTGACAGTATAAAATATGAAAATTACCTGTTGTAAACAAGTGACTTGACTATTCCAACCTTCAAAGACATACAACATTTTATCTTGTTTGATGTTCCACAGCTGTAAACTGCCTTGTTTACTACCTACTAATATCTTGTTAAGGTATGTGTTTGGATGCATCACAGCTGTCACGTGAAAACACGAATTATCAAACGACATCTCCAAATACACACCTACAAAAAAATATGCATACCGGATAATCAAAATAATATATATAATTTTTCAACGAAAAGAAAAAAATGATATTAATGTAAACACATATTGACTAGTCAGTTATTTACGAGGATCGTCATTATCGTAATCTTATGATAGTTGGATTTACATGAACTACCTGTGCAATCGGTACCTATCACTACTAAAGCTGTGACTTTGAATCCCGTTCATGGCGAGGAGTATTTGATACAACATTATGTGATAAAGTTTGTCAGTGACTTACGACAGGTTTGTGGTTTTCTCCGGGTACTCTGGTTTTCTCTACCAATAAAGCCAACCGCCACAATATAACTGAAATATTGTAGAAAGTGGCATTAAACACCATAACCCTAACCCAGTTATTTTTGTTTGTGTCAATTTTCATGGATAAACAGATAGTGAGATGCTTGTTCACATGTGAATTCATGGTTTTTATATTTACTCATAACATCTCTTTTTACTTATGCATTTCGTGGTGTACTTAATTTTGTGGCTTAATGATACCAACGAAAATCAAAACAATTGGTATTCAACAAATAAAAATAAATTTACAGTACATGGTAAGTAAAAATATACAACATAAAAATAAACTCAAAAAGTCATTTAGAAACCATATATTTCAAAGAATGATGAACAATATGACCAACAAAATGGCAACTGTATATTTTCATTAGAATGATTTGATTTATTGTGTTTAATGCCACTTTCAGCAATATTTCAGCTCTATCATGGTGACCAGTTTTAGTGGCGGAAGAGGCCGGAGTACACTGAGAGAACCACTGACCATGGGCAAGCAACTGGTAAACTTTATCACTTGCGACTGCAAGTCGAGTACACCCTTCTCATTAGAATACTATTTTTAATCAATGTTTTTATGGCCCGCATACAATAGCATGGGAGCATATAGTTTTTCAGTTTATCTGTTTGTTCCTTCGTTTGTCTGTTCATTCATCCGTCCCGCTTCACTTTGTTCATGCAACTTCTCTAAGACGGTTGGTCAAATAAAAAGCTTTCATATTTGGTAGGAGAATTGGTCATGAAGACATGATATGTAATTGATCATATTATCCTGTCACTTTGATTCGACTGTTTTTGTATGAGTCATGGGACTTTAACATTTTCATGGATTTTCAATATACTTATACTTTGCGAACACATAGTGGCAGGCCATAGTGTCCTTTGGACACAGAACACAGTAAATTCTCTGGGTTTTTTTATTTTCACAATAAGCAGAATATAATTTTTTTTATGAAAAAAAGTTAAAACAGTGATGGTCAACAATTCCACCAATATCAACAAAATGAACAACTACCCCTCACCTCAAATTATTGAACATGCGTCATTTCAATATGAACAAAAATTCCCCATAGGATTCTAAAGTAAACCTCCAACTATTTACAGCCCTAAAAATATACCCAAAAGTCACAATGCAAAATTTCAAACCTTTATGCACAACTAGATACATATATCTATCATCATACCAAACCCCAAGATCATTTAACCTATCGTTTCTTAGAACCGCTGTGGACAACTTCAAGTGTTACAGAAAGAAAGAATAATAATAAGAAGAAACGGAGCAAAAACAATAAGTCCCGGAACTTAGAGACTTAACAAGTGTGCGGAGCTCACCACACTTACAAAAAACAGGGAGACTTGACTTCTCCCTCAGTGAACATGAGGGAGAAGTGAAGGCATGACAGGGAGACTTCCAGCAGCTTCATAGAGACATGTTTCCTTTTTAAAAATGTGTCGTTTCTTCGCATTATATATAAAAAAAAAAACATTTGAAGTGTGTCTTTGCTAATATCTTGTTAATATCCTTCATATTTAACCTTAAATTCAAGTTTTGTACTTGTATTATCAGTGTTCTCCATTGCTGGTTATAGCCGGCTTCGCCGACCAGCTATAATTCTTTTCCGACCGGCATTCATTTTTCAAAGCTGGTCGGAAAATTAACATTGTTTTCCCAACTTGCGTATTGATCCCAATTAAAATCCTATGTTGCATTTCATGTGGCTCTTATGTTACAATCGTCAGAATGTCTTTAAGCGTATATTGAATCAGAGGACAGTTGACAATTTTAATGACGAAATAAGTACGAGCATATCTTTTAATGGGTTATAATCCACATGCAAATGTTTTTGAATTATTTGACTTTGCAAAATGACAGAAATATTTATCTGTGAAAAGATTTTTTAAACAACTTCTGCAAGTTCTGGTAAAAAATTACTTCCAAACTATACACTAACGGTGACACACTTTTACATGTAAGTGCTGTATAAACATTTCTCTTTTAAATTATAACACCCTTCGATTAGCATATTTGATCATCTTTCTTTTAACAATTAAGTACAAGTTAACTGTACATTTGCCCCTGGGTTAGGATTAATTTTGTGACACAATTAGAGTGGTTTCAATCCGAGACGAGGGTAATGAAAGATCGAACATGTTGAAGTAATTTTACAAGCACAACCTGTCATAGTGAGAAAAAAACAACTTTTTGTTCTTTTTTTAGTTGTGAAAAACAAAAATTGAAAATAAAATAGAGATTAAATATTTGTAAAATATAAAAAAAAAAAAAAAAATTTTAACGTGTTTCGACGGAAATCGCTAATATACATGCTCATAAAGTAATTTCAGATGCTTTTTTTTTAATTTTCAAATTCCATGAAATAACACTGATCTATAATTATGAAATTCAAAAACTTATTTTGTTCCGATTCTAAGTTGATATATGCAACAACAAAAAAATTGAGAAAATGAACACTTAATATTCACGTTCCACTTCTGATTACATAATTATACGGCTCGTTTGTCTAATGTATTGAATGTGAAAGGGGATTCAGTTGTATGTCCAGAGTGAAGACAACACTGAGGAACAAACAGGCTGACTAACACCATATTACAAGGATTAATGATGGTTTCAATACATGGACCAGATGACTCAGAATTTGATTTCAGGACAGCCATGAACATTTGGGGGAAACTTAGAAAGAGACATATCTTGGTTGAAAAAGCAAAGGAATCAACAGAAAAATCTAAACTTTTGAAAAAAATTGTGATGAAATCTCTTTTGCTAAGGAAAATTACAAGAGAAAGAAGAATTAAGAGAGACATGTTGAAAATAAAATAAAATTGCTTAATTGCTGTAGCAAGTAGTACCATAAAATTGGAAATATGTCGCATACTTAAGCGCAACGGCGAAAAAATGAAAACACACTATAAAAGTCAGCACCAAAAAACAACCACCTATCACTGAGCAAAAATGGAGAACACTGATTATTGTTGTTGATCTAATATTTGTAGGTTTTAGATTTTATTCGTTTCGCATTGAAATCTGTAATATTACATCAAAATATGAGTTCCTTCCTCTTGTTTCCATTAAAATGTCGCCACGTTTAAAACTTAAACAAGTTGATTGTTTACCTTTGAAAAAGCAACAAATAACTCGAGTTGTGTTAAAATAATAAAAATATAACACAATCCAACAACCAATTTGGTACAGGAAGCATCTGTTTGTTTAGTTTTACATTTGATTTTCAACTGGAATTTCGTCAGTACAAATTTATAAATTTGCCATGATTTTTTTTCAAATTTTTGTCTCAACAAATTAAAAGTTTAAAACTTCTTTATTGCTTGAATAAAGCCTGTTTGTCTCATTCTTGTGTATTTTCAAATGGATTACAACTGCTTTGTCCCTCAGCTTTACCATAAAACGAACATTATTTGCAAGAAAGGAGCGACTTGCAAAAAGAAACACGGCGACTTTAATTTCACTTTTGAGTCGAGGGAAGGCGACTTCAGCTGACATAGGGCGAGAACTTCGCCCACTTCGCCTAGTTTGGTGAGCCCTGAAGAGTGTTTGAAACCTTTTCTAATAGTAAATAAAAATCCCTTCATGCATATTATAAAACATCAACAAATATATTTTACCTTCTGTGTTGATATCCCATACTTTGACATTACTGTTAATATCAACAGATATAAGATGGTTTCCAAATGGTAGTAAAATGTGTACTGGATGATCATGGCCTTCATATATATGGAGTACCTACAAGATACGGAGAGTTGAAAATTACATAAAATAGTTACCTATGAGACCAAATGTACTAGTTAATCTTAAAGGGTGGGCAGTTATCTGTATGAATATTTATTGACAATAAAAAATGAAAGTTTAGGCCAAATTGAGTGGCCAATAAAATGATGTAAACTGGTATTCAAGTGATAGGTCTATAAAAGTTACATTATACACTGAAATCTGTCTAAACCGATCCTCCTTGGGACCAACGTTAGTGTTCGGAATAGACAGGTGTTCAATTTATACAGGTTAAATTAATAAAGATTTCCTACATTTGGAATTTGCTTAAAGTTCGATTTGTACAGACTTTCTGTTTATTCAGGGTTCGGCTTAGACAGGTTTCACTGTAAATGTAATTGACTCAGACAGAAAATACCACACTACCTCCGAAACAAGATTGGTAAAAAATAACCATAATATTCAATAATATCTACCATCTAATATGTGCAAAAGATATAAATAAATCATTCAATGTTGATAGAGAGTCATCAAAATACTTCAAGCTAGGAAGTAAGCATTGACTTGCTCAATGAGCTATCCATGTTTTGTCACATGTATTGTTTTCAGTCAACAAGAGCCCTGTAATTACATTCTACAACTTATAATTAATTCACCAATGTCAAGGCTTTTACAAATATCTATTACCTTATATTTATTTGAGATTTTTTCATATTCAAAATGTTATATGGCTACACCTTAAATGTTAATGCCCATGTTTCATTGTAATCTGATATATTTTACCTGCCAAAGAAGAAGGTTTTATGGTGTTCATATTCTGCACCCTAAATTGAGACCAAGTGTACCTAGTGAGCTAAATAATTCACAAGTTGATGTAAAGAAAAGCTATACAATCAAACAATATCATATGTTCCATTTTTCCCAAACTGACATACATTACCTGTTTGCCTCTCTGGAAGGCTCTAATGATATTTCCACATCCAGTAAAAACAAGATTAGCATCAACAGCTAGACAGGATATGTCATCTGGGTGGCTGTTACCTATAAATAAAGACAAGATATGTCATCTAGGTGGGTGTTACTTAAAAATATAGACAAGATATGTCAACTGGATGGCTGTTACTAAAACATAATTCATTATCATTAAAGTTATTATAAACATTAACTTTTAATAATACATTTCTCTGATGTCACACTATTGTTCGAACAGTGGATTATTTCTAAACATTCTTTTGTTCTTGAATATATGAACTTTAACCTTTTATTGTTTTAGACTTAAAAACGTGATATACATATTTTGGGACTTTCGGGTACCAAACCACTGCTGGGCTTTTAAAAGTCTACTTCGACTTTCAAAACTTCCATCTTACCACTCGGCTAAGTTGACCACATTACTATATTCTATAATTAGTATATATAACTCTTGATAGTAAGCTTTGTCTAAAAAATATCAACAATTTGCTTAAAAAAACCAAATTGATCAATATATGCAAGACACGATACAAGTATTTCAGATCTGACATAATTTATGTTCAGAACTGACGAGTATTCTCGCAATACAAAAACAACCAACGAACCGACTGCAACTTAACAAATCAGACAGACCACAGTTGAACATTTGGGACACTTGAAAGACCTTGAAATATCTAAATATAAACGATTCTTTTCATCAGAAAGACCTTGAAATATCTAAATATAAACGAGAATCAAAAGCATGAATGCCGATAAAATTTTGTTGTTTAATTTTTGTTAATTATGACTTATTTAGTTTTCTGAACATTAAAAAGGTAAAAATATCAAATGAAAACACTGTTGCAGATAGAAATGTATTATTTAAGAGAATACACTTCAACTTGTAGATTCTTAAAAATAATCAACGTAAGGATTATTTTTAAGAATCTACAGTTGAAGTGTATTTTCCATTACTTAACTCATAAATATGTTTAAATCAATACTAAATTGTACCTCAAAAGTATACCCATTTTAAAACACACCATTTAATAGAACTGGTAATGTGTACTTACTGATACTGACTATTCCTAATTTGGAACACTGCAAAAGAAAATAGAAAAAAATCATTTTAAGTCATGGTTTAAAATAAAAGAAATAACATTTTGTTTTTTTTAAATCTTTTTTGGTATTGAAATAGTAACTTATAAAAGAGGAAGATAATCTGAGTGTGTCTGTAGATGTGGAATTAATTATTGCATTAATTTTATAACTGGTTTCTTTGATGAATGAAAAACAATTTAGTACAGCTTGTTTAAGAGTAGCCATTGATTACATGATTGTAATAAAAACTGTTGTTCAACCTCAATTTCTTTTGATTTACAAAGCAAACAAAATATTGTGTCTTTAGACATTCAAATATTCCTTTCTATTGCAGGTAAGGGTGCAACTCACAGGAACTTGTTTCTGGTAAAAAAAAATATATACCTAGATACTATGTGTATCAAATTGTAAATATCTAGGAATTTGGTTTAGTTCATCTGGATCCTACTCCTATGCTCAAAATAAATTATATAAAAAAATCTCTAAAAGAATTTTTTTAATTAAAAAAAGATCTCGGTCACTCAATCCAAATATTAGAACTAGCATGCATGTGTTCGACCATACTATTAAACCTATTTTGTTATGTGGTAGTGATATTTGGGGCATGTTCAATCCATTTACTATGAAATGCAAAAAAGAAAACCCATCTTTTGACAATATCTATTCTGGATCATTATGTGAGAAAATACATTTAAAGTTTTGTAAATTCATTCTTGGTGTACATAAAAGAACAACCAACATTGCAGTATTGTCAGAGCTAGGAAGATTTCCATTATATTTCAACATAATTAAATGCATGTTATTACATTGGTATCACTTAGAACATTTTGGAAAGGAATTTCCACTATTAAAAGAAGCATATAATGAAACCAAACTGTTGTATCTTTCTAAAAAACCATCATGGTATGGATCAATTAATATCATTGTGAACATACTTAAGACAACAAACACTGATATTAATCTTCTTCTAAAAAAAACACTTGGAAAATTCAAAAATAATGTTAACATTTTTATTAAATCATTATTTATCACAGAATGGAAAAAACAAATTAATCAATTCTCTGACAGTAAACTAAAAATATATAATATATGTAAGAATAATTTTGGTCTTGAAGAAAAATATCTCACCATAGTTAATAATTTTGAGCTAAGGAGAAGTTTTACAAAACTGCATACATCCTCACATAGATTACAGATAGAACTGGGTAGATATATCAAGGTGTTTCCCGACACAACAGAATATGCACAAAATGTTCTTAAAATATTATTGAAGATGAATTACATTTTTTATTTGAATGCTCAAAATACGATGAAGACAGAGAATCAATGTTGTTTGAAATTACAACTGTATGTAGTAACTTTAGAAATTTGAACAGTCAAAACAAACTGATTTGGCTTTTTGTAAAACTCTGAAAATATTGAATTAATGAAAACATTATGTAAATTTATTTTGAAGCATCTTGTCTTTTAATTATAACACAAAATCAACTGTATGAATAAATTAACATATCCTTGAGGCACCATCCTCTGCTGTTTACTGCATTCAAGTTACCTTATTCGCTAACTTGTTTGCTTTAAACATGGGAAGGATGATCAATTCATACAATTAAATATTTTGGTATGAGCTATAAACATCCTTTTAGCATCATCCCCTGGTGTCTTCTGCTGAAGGGCAACCTATGTGCTTGCCTTTCTGCTTTAGACACAGCCTGACAGTGAGGATATAAATGGCTCATACCTCAAAATTCACGGTTGACTATCATCCTTTTAGCACCGTCACCTGGTGTCTCCTGCAGAAAGGTTATCATTGTGTTTGCCTCTCTGCTTCAGCAGGGGTTTCAAAGTTTTTTATAATAGGAGGTACTTCTTAAATTTTAGGAGGTACCTAAAAAATTAGGCTGAGGGCCGTAAGGGGTCCAGGGGGCGGAAGCTCCTGAAATCTAGCATTTTGTGGACAAAAAAATGTACTTCAGAGACTGCAAAACATTAAGTGTTTTTGAAAGAAAAATCCCAAGAGTGAAGACCATGCATAATGCCTGGATTTCCCCCCCCCCCCCCTCCCAATTTCTTTATTGAATATTTCAGTTTACAGACTTCAGCCAAGATTATTCATAGATAGTCTGCCATATCTTAAAAAAAACCAAAATGACCATAAAGAGCTACGGTTCCGCAGCTAGGCTTGACCAAGCCATTGTTATCAAAGCTTAAACTACTCAAAATTCTTTTGTTGGCTTTGTCTTTTTCTTTTTCACAATACCTTGGCTTGTGTGTTTTTTTATACTTTATTACCAGTAATTAAACTCATCAAAGACCGTTGGCAGGATCAAGGCATATAAGTGTCATAATTAATGAAACCAAGGACGTATATAGAATACGTCCTTGATGAAACATATAAATTTAATTTGCAATCATCAATCTTTAATAAAATTTAAAAAAATTTAATAGATCAATACAAATATAACTAAACAAAAACAATATATATTGTTACTTTCACGACTTATGTGCAAAAAAAATGTTCGAACAAAAACGATTCGCGGGAAGACATTTATTAACATTTGAATCACAAAAGTTAAATTATTTTGGAAAAAATGAGGGGCCGGCGTTTTGACATTACAATGTAATTCGTATTTGAGCCATGTCCGGTCCTTTTTCAAGATTTCTAGTAATTTTCTATCCCTTATCTCCTCGTACCCCCTTTTAAAAATGTTTTTCAGCACATTTTCATTTCTGTGAACAACTGCGGTAGGGCCCCGTCAAAATATGTAAATAAATTAGTCATAGGTTTTTATTTTTTTATACCGGAAGTTAAACAATATGGACGGAGTTAAGCAACAAGACAGTACGCCCCAGAATGATTCGACCCTGGGTTTTAAATGGATAAAAAAATCACACAAAATATTGTGTAGTCATATATTCATAATACATAATGATCATACTTATATTACTGGAGATTACACTAAATTGTGTTTGAACATAATTTGTAATCGGTCATTTTTTTATTTTGAAATGATGTCAGCTTTGTTCCGGTCCGAGTTTTACACAAGGATGAAAAGATATTGGGCCGAAAACATATCTATTTACCGCATGCGCAAACTGCTATTTACGATTCTAAGGTAAAGTTATTTTTAAAACAGGGAATATCCCATCAACTTGGTCGTGACGCAGTTGTTCGATTTGAATGCGAGAATTCAGCAATTGACGTGATCATTAATTTTTTATGAAAAATATTCCACAAGCCTATCGACCATCGTACTTGTGCCAAGTTGTGGTTTTGACCACCGCTAATTTTGGGGGGTTCAGTAATTTCTTCCGGTACTATACACGATCTCAGGCAGGTAAAAGTACCGGGTACAGTCCCACTTTGAAACCCCTGCTTCAGACACGGGTAGGATACAAATAGTCGGCTCTATTTATTTTTCATCATATTTATATGATACATATATCATAGCTGGATGTATTAAAACATATCAACCACACTGAGCATATAAATGACATGTTATAAATATATGTTAATATTGTATCTTTGTTAAACATATGTTATGTTTAAAATAATTATATATGTGAATATGCATGCCCCTCGTGGGCCCATAATTGGTAAATAAAAGTATCTTATATACCATATATGGCATCTAGGTATATTTTTTTTACCAGAAACAAGTGCCTGTGGTGCAAATCTTACATGATGATGCATCACCTTGATTCATTAATCAACATTACACATAATACATGTATGTACACTTTGGAAAAAAAGAAAATTCAGCCACAAAAATGTTAAAAAAATGTTACCGGATATGAAGGACCTGACCTATGAAGAGCGATTAAGGAAACTAAAACTCCCGTCACTGAGATATAGGCGATTAAGAGGCGACATGATAGAAACTTTCAAGATAGTTACTGAAATCTATGACAAGCGTGTGACAGAGGATTTATTGCCCATCAACAAGAGTATTTTTCATCAGACTCGTGTACATTCACTAAAGCTAACCAAGAACAGATCTAGATTGGACATACGTAAATATTATTTCACAGAGTAGTCGAAGATTGGAATAATCTACCAGAAACAGTTATCACGGCCAAAAACGTAAAGATTTTTGAAAACAGATTAGATAAGCTGTGGCAAAACCACCCTATGATGTACGACCATACTTATAACGATAAACAGACAACAACCAGAAGACAGTTAAACCAAAAAGACAACGAAGTAGAGCCAAATATAGAGGAGCAAGCTGATCTCCTGTGTTTGGAACAGACTTAGGTAGGTAGCTGAAACTGAGTAAGTCTGGTCTCTGGTCCTTTGCGAATCATTGTATGAAATTATGTGTTGATTTATACTGCTCGTAAGGGCGATTTGATTATCAATAAAACTGTTTGTTTGCTTAAAATAAGATAGTGTGGTTTTAAGGTTTTAGTCAACTCGTACCATTGGCATTGAAAACTCGTACCAATGTTTTAAGGTATTATTGGTATATGAAAGATACGAATAAGACATATAAAATAAATAAAATATCAATTACATTGTACGTGTGAAAAGATTTCCCAACACAAGTCACTACATAGTTTTCCTTGTGTTTTTTGTGGTGACGAACTGCAAGAGGAATGTGATTGCTCACAAATCCTAAGGCTCTGAAGCCAGTAAATATTTTACTAGCTGGCATCTTGATTAGATTAAAATAACAACATAGGGTCACTGATGGCAAACTTGTAGGGAAAGAGACAATTTTGATGTAAACAAATCCACATGTGCGGATACCGGAAGTACATTAATTGGTTAAATTTGTCAAGATATGTTCTTCCTTTTCCGTAAGAAATTATAACCCACAAACATTCATGTGCACGGAAGAATAAAATTACTTGCATCAAAATTTCTATCCAAAGTTTTAAAATAATAACTCCTAGTACTTTGTACTGTTATATTCAACTGTTAAGAATTGGGATTTATTTCATTTCGACCGGGATTCGGATCTTTATTTTAGAATGTTTATTGCAAATGATTGCGCAATACTTTGTTATTGGTGAAAGAAAAAGACGATATCATGTCGTGTAGTTTAAAAGCGTGTAGAAATCCTAGTCTTAATTCTGAAAGTGATGAGATTGTTGAAGTTAAAACAGTTTGGCCAAAGAAAAAAGTAGACACAACACACTTTCATGTTAGCTGGGCTTCAAATGGAGAAGCATCATTTCATAAGAGTTGTTGGGATCAGATTATTTTGGCAACAAGAACAAGAAAATCTGTTAAAACAGAAATGTTGAAAGTCTCACCACAAGAGAAAACACTGATAAAAGAAGCTAAAAAAACGGCTGAATTTAAATACTCCTATAGAAAAATCTGCAAAGAAGCCAAAAGAGTGTCGGATATGATTAAGTCTTCATCTCATTGTGTTGCTTTTACAGGTACATGTACTGTATATATAATCTGAGATTCCTCTGCCGTCCGACGGCTCTAGCAACAACAAAAAAGCCGTTTGACGGCAGAGGAATCTCAGACTACTGTATATGTTGTCATCTAATTAATGGAAAATATTTTTTTTTTAATCTCACTGAAAAGTCGAATATGCATATATATGTAGGACAAAATATGGACACCATTCCCAAGTGATTTCAAGCTTTCAAAAGCTGACCAGAAAAAAACATATTTTTTCCCCTCCCTCACTTTCAAATGGGACACATTCCCCCTGTGACCACTCGGATCATACACCCCTGCATATTGTGAAAGAATTACATAAAAAAAACTTCTGTCATGTATGTTTACTTTACAAAATGTGCGAACAGTCTTTTCATGTACATTCTTATTTATTTTATTTTTTGTTGGAAAGAAAAACACAATAATGCTATATTTGAACAAAATGTGAAAACATTATATCTGAGAAAATACTTCATATGCTTAAAGATTTTAAACACTGCTGTAAATTAAAAAAAAACAGTCGAAAATCTTTAGCCTAATTGCTTAACAATAGAAAGAAAAAAAAAACACAGTGAAATGTTACAATTGTAAAGAAGAATTATATTTTCAAGATCAATTACATTTTGTAATTAAAATTCTGTGAATGTATTTCAGGTGCTGGAATATCCACATCGGCTGGTATCGGTGATTATCGTGGAAAGAGTGGTAAATGGACGGAAATGGATCAAGGCAAAATTGATGTGGACCATTTGTTTGATGACAATGTTGACCATTCACCAAATAAGAAACAAAAGTTACATGGGGAAGGTAATTAATAAACAATATTTTATTGTCACCAGATATACTTTTATTTGTAAAATATTTAGAAACTGGAAGACATCCAGGTGATCATAGTACAAATAAAAATGTATATAGTACACGACATGTTTCTGGTGTGTTCAAAGTCAAAATATTTGAAAACCAAATAAATTAAAAGTCTTTGGGAGCAAGAAAACCAAAGGACCTACACAGGATAGACACAATCTGCTAAGGTCACATATGCCTATACCTTATAAATGTGTATATAATTTTATATATACCAACAACGTATAGGTACGTATATTGTGTTTATCCTGCAAAATCAACTACCAAATTATCTGAAAATAGTAGAAACTATCAGTAGATGTCTTAAATACAAATCTATGCCTTTTGTGATTTGAAGAGTTTGATCCTGGTTTACAATTTCAATTGTTATAGACCCTGTGGAAGCTGTGATTAGTCATAAATTACTTGTAACTGAGATATTGTTGAAAGTGGCATAAAACACCAAAACTGCCTACCTTATATCCATATTGTTGAAATAAAATAACAATTTGATTATTCTTGCATTACTGTCTATGTAAACCATATATAGTCAAACCTGTATTAATAGGTCACCTCTGGGACAAAGAAAAAGTGGTCTTATAAGACAGGAGACCTCTTAAAAGAGGTTCAATTCATATGACAGGACAAAAAAAGGGAACCTTTTAATACAGGCGACTGCTTAATAGAGGTGATCACATTGGCAGGTTTCACTGTACATACTACATGTAGTTTGAATCTTGTAGATCAGGAGGATGAGACAGAAGAAGATGGCGTTCCCTATGAATCCCTCAGACCAACATACACCCACGAGGCCCTCAATAAACTAATGACAGATGGGTATGTGAAATATATCATCAGCCAGAATGGGGATGGTCTTCATGGGTTGTCTGGGATTCCATCAGACAAAATTTCAGAACTTCATGGTAATGTTTTCCTAGAAGTCTGTGAGAAGTGTAAGAGGGAATACTACAGACCTTACTATGTAATGGATGACACAGGAAGTTTATATTTTGAGGAGCTAGAAGATTATGGGAGGACAGATATTGTGAAACCTAAATATGCCGTAAAATGCAAAATGTGCGGGCTTTCACATCGTACTGGAAGAAAATGTGAAACAAAGGTAAATTTATTAACAATTAGAGCATTATCCAAAGTCTGTTTCAGTGTGTTCATCAATCCAGAACAAAAGATTGATTTTTTTTTTGGGGGGAGGGGGGGATTTAGTTAATTGTTTTTTAAAAGCATACAAGCTGTAAGAATTGACTTTGTTTTGTTTATATTAAAAGTTGCCAATATTCGATGTTTTATACTAATAAAGAAGCCAGGATTAAAAAATATGTTATAATATCGTAATTAGTGAAAAGAATTTGAATGTCTGTTGGTAAAATCGACATTAACACGACCTAATTATAAGTCGGCTGCTTTTCCGAAGTTTGCTGATAACTGCTATGAATAACCAGGAAGCATGTTGCATGTAAATTCGTTAGAAGTAATATAATTTAAGAAATATATCTATGAAATTAGATCCCGGGGTAATCAGTTAATATTATATAATGGTATTTAGTAAGAATGACATTTAAAATCGGAAATACATGATGAAATCAATAAAAGCAAACCCAAGCTCTGCAAAGGGGCCCGATAAAGGGAAAATTGGAAACAAATTGTATTGCATATAATTGACAACACTTGAGTTGTCTTGATTATATTTTTTTTAGAAAAAACCAGACATGAAGTTCATTATTTTAGTCTCTAATTTAAAACTTGGATATCACCTAACGTTTTCTCCTGAAAAAAAGAATATATAAAAAACTACAATGCAATTCTACTGTTTAAATATGATTCGTCCGAAAAAAAGATACTAAATTATGCTTACGTGTTAAAAAATGGAGTAGGTCGGTATAACATCTTTTTTTAATTTTTACACAAAGCTTGCTGAATCCTCCTTTTTGTGTCGTTTTCGTATAGAATCCGTCAATGTTTTTGTTCAATTCCACGATTCGATTTGCGCCATGTGTTTTCTTCAACAAACAATTTCGCACATGCACAAATGCTTTCCTGAATGAGTTCACTGTCAGGTCGTATGAATATTGCGCGGGTAAACATTGGATTCTTTACTGGATTCAAGAAAATAAAACAGCGACGTATTTCCTTCGTTCTAGGCTATTTACGTATGATATTATGAAAAATTTCAACTGCAATTAGTATAAAACATCGAATATGGGCAACTTTTAATACAAAAGTGTGACAGCCTGTATGCCTTTAAAGTCTATCACACTACTTGTAGCAGAAGATTTTCATCGAGTCAAAATATTATTTTATCTAGTTTCTAGGTGATATTAGGTTATTGATATATTATGAGCAATTTATAAAGATATATAAGGTGTAGGCTAATGTGCTATTTATCATTAGGCTCTTAGCATACATTTCATTCTCATGACAGTTTTGTTGAATGGATATATTAATAAGATTACTTTTTATGTATTCTATTCAGCAAACTATCACACTCATTCAAAATTATCTAACCGTATCTGTGGTGTAATGGTTAGCGTGCTTGCTTTGAGTACATATATCATGAGTTTGAGTCGGGTCATACCCAAGACTATAATATTAGTACAAAAGTACAATGTATTTGATATTTCTCGAATAAGCAAGCAGCATTAAGGAGTAAGAGCAAAAACTGGTTAGCTCAGTATCTGGATAATGTGTGAGTGGGAGGACATGTCTACCTGTGGACTGTACATGTTGTTTCTATGAGCTACCGGTATTACTATTAAAAAATCCAACTAAACGTGTTGGTCAAGTACAAAGTAGATCGTCATCTCATCGAAATATAATTTGTTCTCGCCGTGATAAAGATGAAAAATTACTCACTTGGTGTTTAACACCACTCACTTTGACACTCTCATTCAAAAAAATCTAATCTAAAATTGTTATTGAAGTAATAAAAAAGACTTAGTAGAATTACACATTATTAATAGTAATCTATTATACATATAGGGTTTGTCATGCACCTTTAAGGATTAATCAAACATGCCCACAATAGTCATTTATCCATTAGTAATCTTTTCATTGAGTAGTTTTTATTTAGTCATAATAATTTCAGCATTGTAAAGGATATCTAAAAGACTCTATTATAAACTTCTGTGACCAATTAGAAGATGAGATCTTTGATAGAGCTGACGAAAATTCTAGTAAATGTGATTTGATGTTATGTCTTGGTTCAACACTAACAGTAACACCAGCTAGTGATCTGATTGAGGTCATCAAAGAGCCACAGAAATATGTTATATGTAACAGGTGAGTCTTATTAAATTTTGTCGAGGTGGTCATAGTCATTATCATATTGTAGTTGGATTTAATACTACCTATGCAATCAGTGCCTATCACCACTAACATTGTGAGTTCGAATCCCGCTCATGACGAGGTGTCCTTGATACAACTTTATGTCATAAAGTTTGTCAATGATTTGCAGCAGGTCAGTGGTTTTCTCTGGATACCCCGGTTTCCTCCATTGTTGAAAATAGCATTAAATCCTAAAAAAATTCACTTTTTGTTTTGCTTGGATTGTCTCCCATGATCATATGTGTTCATTTCAAACAATGGTTTCCAGTATTTTATAATATTGAACATGCTGTTTCTGTTTAATATTTTTTATAAGAATGGATTTAAATGGAACACAAGAGAAATTCATTTTAAGTATTTTTAAAACCTAATGGCACATTTAATCACAGTGGGTGTAAATAGATGATCTCAAATAATAATAACAAAAATGTTTTGAAAATTACAATGATTTTTTTAATGTAACATGAAAAAGAAGTATTTCTTCAGTGATTCTAGTTCTTACAGTATACTTGATGAACAGGAAGCAATGGTTGATTTAAAATGAATAGAAAGTACAATTTTGGAAATACACAAGTACAATAATTGATTACCGTTATATAGCGGGGTAAAGTTAGTATGTATTGATTTGTAGTATTAGCCAATCCTTAAAGGGTCGTTGATATTTACCTTCAAAACTTGAGTATAAAACGTGTATTTTCGTTGTTTTTTGTGTGCAGCTTGTCTCTAAGCATCATTAATTATGCATGTCCCAATTTTCGAACTACATGCACAATGACACTGATGTTTACTCTTCAGCATGAGTTTGAAATCTCAGCGCTTCCTTCAATTCCATCCAATGGTCATATTGGTGGCTTATGTTTATTCTTGTTTTATTACAATTCACCAAAACTGCTTTCCTGTTTCTTTATCTTGCAGAATCAGTTAAAATTCTCGTACAACTGTGTGCTGGTTTTCCATCGGCAGACATTTTTGTCGTACAAACAGGAATTTATGTTCGAGATGTTTTCATGAAATTAAAAGAGAATGGATGGGCTTTTTACTTTAAAACTCAACGATTAGTGTTAATTTATGTTTTTAATGTACACCTTGTAAAAACTTTCTGGTAAAAAAAGATCACCAAAATCAACGACATCATACCTTTAAGTGGTTGGTTTAATATCTTATTATAGAAAAAGAATGTAAACTTTCTTATTTCTTGGGTAAAGTAATCATCTAGGATATTATAAAACCTGGTTATTATACCTAGATACAGTCTTCGAGACAAGTTAAACTGGATTCGGTCAAGTGAAAATTATGAAAGAATTTGTTTGAATAAATATTTTTTTTCATAAATTTGGCTTTCAGGCAAGTAGGTGAAAAAAAATAAGGCAAAGACTGCAAATATGTACAAATTTCTTATTTTAGTATACTTACTTAATGGTATGTTGTAGACAAGAGACAGACAAAGATGATGCATGTTCAGTAAAAGACAAAAAAGGCAATGCTTTAGGATCAAGAATATTTGGTGATTGTGATACCCTCTTCAAAGAAGTTATGAAACAAATGTATGACTCAGAAGTCTTAAAAAAATGGGAGAGTGAAAGACCAGAAAGAATGAAAAAATATGGTTCTGAGAGAACAACAGTATAAATATTCTGGTAGGATTGACAGTGAAACCTTTCTAAACTGGACACTTAAGACCTTATAAATTGGCCTATGTTATATTAAGGAGTGGCTGATTTTATTGAAATTTCATAATTATCCAGAGTTATCTCCCTTTTATATTTACCAGTGTTTCTGTTTGGTTTTCTAATTTTGTAATGTAATAATATGCAATGTAATGTAACATATTTTTTATTTGTTAATTTGAAACAGTAATTAATCAAATGTATTATTTATGAAAGTTTTTAATCTCTATTTGATGAAATAACTCTATGAAGTACATATGGTCAGTCACTTCCCAGTCGATGTGTAACATGTCCACAACAATATTATTACTATAAAGAGAAGAATCAACCACAATATCATGAGTAATTAAACAAGTATGTTGTACATTGTCATTATTTAACTGAAAAAATCTGTCAACTGATGTTTGAATTGTGGATCAGTGTTTCTTTGCAATACCTAGGCTTTTCTTTTATTCGATAAATGATTAAAAATGCAATCACATCAAAAGATAAATTTCTTCTTAAAAATTGCTTTAATTTAAATTTAACCTCATTTGCATTTTCTTAATTAATTGTATCAACATTTTATGATTACATAAATATTGTAATTATTTTAAATTTGTATTTCCTAAAGTTTCGTAAGATTTTGTTACGGTCTGTTTTACAAAAGAACAATTTACATGGCTACGCAAACTACTTGATTTTACATGCAGTTTTGTTAGTAGATTTACATAATGTTTGGACAATTTTCTAGTCTAAAATGAATGTATTATAAGAATCGGCCAGAATGGTCATTAAAGGGGTGTATGGTATTGTGAGTTAATAATACATATAAAGCAAGACATTTCAGCTGGGACATTTATAATTGATTGGTTTCAATGTAAAAGCTGTTTTCAGGAGGTTTCAATGGAAAACCTGTTTTCAGGAGGTTTCAGTGGAAAACCTGTTTTCAGGAGGTTTCAATGGAAAACCTGTTTTCAGGAGGTTTCAATGGAAAATCTGTTTTCAGGGGGTTTCAATGGAAAACCTGTTTTCAGGTTTCAATGGTAAACCTGTTTTCAGGAGGTTTCAATGGAAAACCTATTTTCAGGAGGTTTCAATGGAAAACCTGTTCAGGAGGTTTCAATGGAAGACCTGTTTTCAGGAGGTTTCAGTGGAAAACCTGTTTTCAGGAGGTTTCAATGGAAAACCTGTTTTCAGGAGGTTTCAATGGAAAACCTGTTTTCAGGAGGTTTCAATGGAAAATCTGTTTTCAGTGGGTTTCAATGGAAAACCTGTTTTCAGGTTTCAATGGTAAACCTGTTTTCAGGAGGTTTCAATGGAAAACCTATTTTCATGAGGTTTCAATGGAAAACCTGTTCAGGAGGTTTCAATGGAAGACCTGTTTTCAGGAGGTTACAGTGGAAAACCTGTTTCAGGAGGTTTCAATGGAAAACCTGTTTTCAGGAGGTTTCAATGGAAAACCTGTTTTAAGGAGGTTTCAGTGGAAAACCTGTTTTCAGGAGGTTTCAGTGGAAAACCTGTTTTCAGGAGATTTCAGTGGAAAGCCTGTTTTCAGGAGGACTGGGATAGAGAATATTTACTGTACTAACGTTATATGTAAATATGTTATTTCATATTTTGTTATTAATTGCAAGCTTATTTTGTTTTGGTTTTCCTAATATAGATATAGCAAGTGTCCTGTCAAATATAAGACATATTTCACAAATGAGTTAAAAAGGTTCATATTCAATGAAATACCTAATATTTGACAATGTCTAGCTTAAGAAAGTAGGAAAAATTTCGTATTTCTGTGCAATAAATCTATTTCGATTATAGGTTTAATTAGCAATCAATTGGAGATGAATTTCATGTTTTGTTTACTTGCGTTAATAATACTATTGTTGAACTTAGACAAAATTATATGCCAAAATACTACAGGAGTCCAGCTACATTATATAAAATGAAAGGTTTATTTTTTATATCCAATGCTCACCTTTTTGTCATGTATGTGATTGTGTTACCTGCTCATTTCCCCTATTGGTAATTGTTTCATTGTTTTATGTTAGGTACTTCATGTTACATTGTATGTGTTTGAGCATTCTCTAAATTTCTTGAATTCTCGAAACCATATTCTCTAACGGTTGATAATGGTAAAAAAAAATTAACTATGGTCCTAAAACATATGGTTACTGTGTTATCATATTGCAAATCACCATTTCTGAATGCTTTCATATAGCAGGAATCCTGATTACAAAAAAATTAAAAGTTGGAGTTCATATCCTGATTAGTTGTGTACAATTTGAAATAAATTTTACAATTATAAGTTACATTGTATTTCAATATTTATATACAGTAACTGCCTATATACAGGTACAGAAATATAGATATCATTGTATATTTCAATCAGAATATTGTGATACTGTTTCTTTTGATAAACTCAGGGCAAGGTTAGGATATTTGTTACCAGATTTCAATGTTGGTATCAATCATTGTGATAAAATAATGAGTTATATTTTTACTGTGATAGATATGATAGAATACTCGTAGTTAGTGATAGTTTCACTGTGATAGACATAATAACCCATATATTGTTTTGTCCAGTATGATTGTATTGTATCATATTAATTTATATATTTATTTGTCCAGTATGATTGTATTGTATCATATTAATTTATATATTTATTTGTCTAGTATGATTGTATTGTATCATATTAATTTATAAATTTATTTGTCCAGTATGATTGTATTGTATCATATTAATTTATATATTTATTTTTCCAGTATGATTGTATTGTATCATATTAATTTATATATTTATTTGTCCAGTATGATTGTATTGTATCATATTAATTTATATATTTATTTTTCCAGTATGATTGTATTGTATCATATTAATTTATATATTTATTTGTCCAGTATGATTGTATTGTATCATATTAATTTATATATTTATTTGTCCAGTATGATTGTATTGTATCATATTAATTTATATATATTTATTTGTCCAGTATGATTGTATTGTATCATATTAATTTATATATTTATTTGTCCAGTATGATTGTATTGTATCATATTAATTTATATATATTTATTTGTCCAATATGGTTGTATTGTATCATATTAATTTATTTGTCCAGTATGATTGTATTGTATCATATTAATTTATATATTTATTTTTCCAGTATGATTGTATTGTATCATATTAATTTATATATATTTATTTGTCTAGTATGATTGTATTGTATCATATTAATTTATATATTTATTTTTCCAGTATGATTGTATTGTATCATATTAATTTATATATATTTATTTGTCTAGTATGATTGTATTGTATCATATTAATTTATATATTTATTTTTCCAGTATGATTGTATTGTATCATATTAATTTATATATATTTATTTGTCCAGTATGATTGTATTGTATCATATTAATTTATACTGGTATGACTCCTTTGGTTTTTTTTATTTATTATAATTTGCACCCAATACTTCATACTTAAAATTATAGTATTTATAAATGTTAATAAGTAAATTTTTAGTTGCATTTGAAGTGTTCTGATTTTTTGCCCTTTATTTAGTTTACATAAATCCTGTTGTCAAAAGAACAAATTGATATACAGGTATATTAAACCCCAGCACAGTAAATAAATAATAACTATAATATCTGTATGCACTTGACTTGGTAAGTGCAGGCCTTTCAGTAAGGGTCGTTACCAGGTATTTTAACCCACTTAAGATGGTAATTGGTACCTCCTACTTTTAAAGATTGTTGTACAAGATATTCATGAAAAATGTTCAAATTTTAAGAAAAGTACGGTCTGTAAATAAAGGAAGTATTGGTACACTTGAAAAATATTGAAAGCTCTAAGTAAGTGTATAAATTACTTGCCATACAGGGATAGAAATTAACTGTTTAGGCACTATCCAATGGGGCCCCAAGTTAAAAAGATCTGGTTACCCTGGATTTAACCAAAAAGCCCAACTTTGATATCACTGGTACCATCTTTGTTCTTTCTTTTCGTGCAGCATGGTGGTGGTTTGAAACCCTTACTTAATTTGTACATATTTATCTGTCCTTTTTACGAAACAGAAAGTTTTCGAATGATTATTTTTATATGTCTACTAGTTTGTATTGCTGTAGGTCAATTTTTGTAGAGTTGAAAAGTATCTTACAATGAATGTCATACAATATTGTTACTGAATGATACAGTTAATTAAATTAAAAGCGTTAAGGCACAAGTAGTTACTGAAATCTAACCATACTGACATTTGACATGTGTAATAATATTACTGGTTCCCAAAAAGGTTTTGCCGTGGAATAATTTCATGAGTTTGTGGGAATACCAGTTATTCCTTGATTTTCAGTTGGTATTTTGTGAAATATGAACTTGGAATTTTTAATCAAAATCATGTAAAATGGCCTAAGACCATCATACAATAAACCACATACAAAATACAATATATCTGAACCCTATTACCAAGGTAGTTGCCAATTAGAATACCATGAAAATAACTTCAGGTTGCCTATTTCAAATTCACCATGTCATTGCCATATATTGAGATCATATTTATTTTCAGAATTAAGCATGACAAAATAAATCACACACTGACGTCACCTAAAGCAGCTTACTTTAGGACAACCTTCTGATACTTTATTTATGCCACATGCTGTAGAGATAGTAACCCTTTGATATCAATATCACACATGGGTGATATATGGGATTCATGTTCTCGGGAACAGGACATAAGCCTCCGGACAAAAGCCCCCCGTAATGAAATATAATCATAGAATCTTATCACATTTTTTTATATAAGATATCCTAAAGATCAAAACTCACTCCTATTAAAACAGGAGGAGTGGTGGAATTAATACAAAAAAATGAAATATTTTAAAAACATTTTTTTCATTGCTATGGTCATTTATAAAGTGTAAATAAAACAAAACTCTGTTTAATTGTTTAAATTGAAATTAATCAGATAAAGTTAATCAGGAATTGTTTTTACTGATAAACAATTGTTATTACATTTATAACCTTTGAAGTTATTAAAAGTAATGAGTGAGTTATTTTCTCATCCTGTTTGATATACTATAATAAAAAAAATTAAGATAAAACAATTTTATTATTTTATTTTTACTTTCTTTGATGAGGGTTATTATAATTCTTAATCAAATATTTCAATTGTTTATGATATCTTCAAGTTCCAATAATAACTTATTATGAAAAATGGTATTCAAAAATAATTTTAACCCATAAATAGAAGTACAATAAGCCTAAAATGTGTGCAAAGATACCAATATATAAATAACTTGTACAATTCACTATTGGGGGGCGGGGGGGGGTATCCTAGGGGGGGCTTTTATCCTAGACCCCTTATTTTCATAAATAACATTTCGATACTTGAATTACACACTGGCATGATATAATATAGGGGGCTGGTAGCATACAATTATATGATCTTTTTTCCTTTGATATTTTCTATTATGTGGAATTGATATTGTACCATGCTCAATTTAAAATCGACCATTGAAACATTATTGAATCAAAAAGCAAATGGGTGGGGCTTATACCATGGTATAACATGCAGGTCTGAATGTTGTACCATAGCTAAAAATGTCAATCATTTCATTTTTGTTACAAAACATATATACCATAAGTTAATTGTATGATCTGTGGTATATATATTAATTATACTTATTTTAATGGACAACCTTCTAATATCTATGATTGAGTGATCTACAGTAGCTTTCTTTCATAGACTATCATACAGTTAACAGAGTGAGTGATTGTTATTTAACGCAGACTCAGCAATTTTCAGATATATCATGGGGAGAACAAGTTAATTGCATGGCCTAGGAGAGGGGGGTTCAGCCGGTACATACGCCCAGGTCCTGGAGATCCAAGAAAGGGTCTGTGATTCTCTGAAGGGCCCCATAGCCTTAGCCATAGACGTTTTGTTTTAAATTTTTTCATTTATTTATTTTTTTGTATTTTCAACTATTTTTAGTTTATTTAGAAAAATAATTATGTAAGATTCACTTAGACATCTGAATTATGGTTGTTGATCATCATTTACATTGTAACCAGGAAAGCCATCATTTCATTATATAACGTATATTTCCAGTCTTTGAGGTCCAAACTTTCTGGACTTTCTGCTGCAGAGAAAATAAATCATTTTTAAAACTTCACCAGTGGTTTTAATGGACCTCAAATCCTAAATTTTGAGAGAAGCCTCAGCTTATCCCCGGTGCCCCAAAGCAGTCTTGTTCTGCCTTGCAAAATTCCTTTTGGAGGCCCTGGTTTAAATTGTCAATGAGATGAAGATGAGGTCCGCTTTGTACTAGACCAACATGCTTAGTTGGATTTTTATAGTGCTACTTCACTGAAACAACAGTCCGCGGATAGACATGTCGACCCCACTCGGACACATTATCCCAATGCCGAGCCAACTAGTCTTTGCTCTTTCTCCTTAATGCTGTGTGCTTAGCGGAGACGCAACAAATACCAATTTTATATAGTCTTTGGTTTGACTCGATCAGGACTTGAACCCACGACCTACCGCAATCAAGGCGAGCACGCTAACAATTACACCACCGATGCGGAAATTAACGGATGAAATGTAGCTAATGTTCATGGAAAACACTATATGATAACTAGATCATACAATGAAGGAATGTAAGGTAGCTTATTTACATGGATATTAATCCTTTCACACCAATATCGCACTCTGGAGTTGTGTAAGGAGAGTTTGAAGATACCAAAGGGGTAATCAGAATCCGTATGTCGAAGAAGAACAGACAACACAATCGCCAAATGAAAAAGTACAAAAGGACAAACAACGATCTACACAACATACATATAAAACTAAAGATTGAGAGTAGTATATATGTGGTTACAAAGTCAAGTTTGCGGGGATGCGATAGGGTGCTACCGTAAGTGGCCCTGACCGGAAGTGACGTCATAGGATCGGAAATGACGTCAGTCACGTGACCGGAAGAGGCCCTGCATAGAACCGGAACTGAATATAGTACAGTAGTACAAGTACCATGGCTACCGGAAGTGACCTTCGGTCATTTCTGGTAGCCATGGTACTTGTACTACTACTATAGTAGTACAAAATGTACCGGTTGCACAATAATCGCCCTAGTGGGGCCTTTTGACCGGAAGTGACTTCATAGAACGTCACCCGTAGTGACCGAAGGTCACGCAACCCTGAGGGGGTTCCTTGGAAGGGTGTGCGTATGCGCAACCAGAAGTTGCGCAATATTTGCCCTAGTGGGGCCTTTTCATCGGAAATGATGTCATCAAACGTCACCCGTAGGGATTCCCCTGGAAGTCACGTGATCGGAAGTGCCCCTGGGTGCTCTCTAGGACATCCACGTCCTATTAGTAGCATGGCTACCGGAACTAGCCCTTTCACTGGTTATCTGCCCCTTTCTCGCCATTTTATTTTCATAATTACATTTCTTACAAAAGTTTGTTGTTTTCGGATATGTTTTTTAGTACTCCAAGGGTATCCGTGTCCTATTATCGTTTTCTAACCCTTTCACTGGTTATCTTCCCGACATTTTCATAGGGAGCACCTTCAATAATGGTTTTCACCTATGGTGTTTTCGGATATGTTGTGTAGTACTCCATGTAGTCTTTCACGTCCGCTTTGCATTTTTGTTATATTTTCAGAGATCTTGACGTTTCTTGATTCCTTCCACTAATTTTCGTGCTATTTCAACATCTTAATCACTATTTTGTTGATTTGTTGCAGTTTTGTCATAGATGTTTACGTTAGGGAACGACCATTTAACTTGAAGGGGGGGAGGGGGTTATGGTTTTTTCCTAAAAAAATATTCTGATTCCCAATGTTGCTGAAAAAAATATTCTGATTTTGGTGGAGGAAAAAAAATAATAATCTGATTCAGAGTTTCTGTTATATAACCTAATGTTAAATTTTGGAAAATAGGAATTGCACTTGGCGCGACAAAAAAAAAATCTAACTCTTGTGCTGTCCGAAAAAAAAATTCTGAACGAAACAAAAAACCATACCTCCCCCCCCCCCTTTCAAGTTAAATGGTCTGTCCCTTAATGTGTGATATTTTCATAATGTGTTTCGTTTAGTTTTTCTTTGTAACGTGTTTTGGGTGAAATTTCAACGCTATTGCTGCCGCGGCGGCGGATCAGGAGGGAGGAGGTCTCTTTGGGTGTAATTATGACTAATACAGAAATCTTCCATAGTTTCCATATCATTTCACTATTCAACTTACTTTTCCTCCATATTTTCCATATCTTTTCACGTTTCAACTTACTTTTCTTCCATATTTTCCATATCATTTCACATTTCATCCATATTTTCCATATCACTTCACAATTTTCTTCTGTATTTTCCAAATCTTTTCACTACCGGTATTCAACTTATCTTTCTTTCATAATTTCCATGTTTTCACTATTTTCTTCTGTATTTTCCATATCTTTTCACTATTCAACTTGGGTTTCTTTCATATTGTCCATATCTTATCACTATTCAACTTGCCTTTCTTCCATATTTTTCATATCGTTTCACTATTTGACTTGCCTTTCTTCCATATCATTTCACATTTCAACTTACTTTTCTTTCATATTTTCCATATCATTTCACAATTCAACCTACTTTTCTTCCGCATTTTCCATTTCATTTCACTATTCAACTTACTTTTCTCCCATATTTTTCATATCTTTTCACTATTTTCTTCAGTATTTTCCATATCATTTCACATTTCAACTTACATTTCTTCCATATTTTCCACATCTTTTCACTATTCATCTTACTTTCTTCTGTATTTTCCATATCTTTTTACTATTCAACTTGGGTTTCTTCCATATTTTTCATATCTTTTCACTATTGAACTTGCCTTTCTTCCATATTTTTCATATCTTTTCACAATTTTCTTCTGTATTTTCCAATTTTTTTCACTATTCGACTTGCCTTTCTCCCATATTTTTCATATCTTTTCACAATTTTCTTCTGTATTTTCCAAATCTTTTCACTATTTTCTTCAGTATTATCCATATCATTTCACATTTCAGTTTGCCTTTCTTCCATATTTTCCATATCATTTCACATTTCAACTTACTTTTCTTCCATATTTTCCATATCATTTCACAATTCAACTTACTTTTCTTCCATATTTTCCATATCATTTCACAATTTTCTTCTGTATTTTCAATATCTTATCACTATTCAACTTGGGTTTCTTCCATATTTTTCATCTCTTTTCACTATTCAACTTGCCTTTCTTCTGTATTTTCCATATCTTTTCACTATTCAACTTACTTTTCTTCCATAATTTCCATATCTTTTCACTATTTAACTTGCCCTTCCTCCATATTTTCCATATCTTTTCACTATTTAACCTACTTTTTTTCCATATTTTTCATATCTTTTCACTATTCAACTTGCATTCTTCCATATTGTCCATATCTTATCACTATTCGACTTGCCTTTCTTCCATATTTTCCATATCATTTCACAATATTCTTCTGTATTTTCCAAATCTTATCACTATTCAACTTGGGTTTCTTCCATATTTTTCATATCTTTTCACTATTCAACTTACCTTTCTTCCATATTTTCCCTATCTTTTCACTATTCGACTTACTTTTCTTCTATATTTTCCAAATATTTTCACTATTCAACTTACTTTTTTTCCACATTTCATTTCACAATTCAACCTACTTTTCTTCTGCATTTTCCATATCTTCACTATTCAGCTTACCTTTCTTCCATATTTTCCCTGTCTTTTCACTATTCAACTTACTTTTCTTCCATATTTTCCAGATCATTTCTCTATTGAACCTACTTTTCTTCCATATTTTTCATATCTTTTCACTATTCAACTTGCCTTTCTTCCATATTGTCCATATCATATTACTATTCGACTTGCCTTTCTTCCATATTTTCCATATCATTTCACAATTTTCTTCTGTATTATCCAAATCTTTTCACTATTCAACTTACTTTTCTTCTGTATTTTCCCTATCTTTTTACTATTTTCTTATGTATTTTTCAAATCTTTTCACTATTCAACATACTTTTCTTCCATAATTTCCATATCTTTTCACTATTCAACTTGCCTTTCCCCCATATTTTCCATATCTTTTCACAATTTTTTTTTGTATTTTCCATATCTTTTCACTATTCAACTTGCCTTTATTCTATATTGTCCATATCTTATCACTATTCGACTTGCCTTTCTTCCATATTTTCCATATCATTTCACATTTCAACTTACTTTTCTTCCATATTTTCCATATCATTTCACTATTCAACTTGCCTTTCTTCCACATTTTCCATATCTTATCACTATTCGACTTACTTTTCTTCCATATTTTCCATATCATTTCACAATTTTCTTCTGTATTTTCCAAATCTTTTGACTATTCAACTTGGGTTTCTTCCATATTTTCCATATCTTTTCACAATTTTCTTCCATATTTTCAATATCTTATCACTATTCAACTTGGGTTTCTGCCATATTGTTCATATCTTTTCACTATTCAACTTGCCTTTCTTCCATGTTTTCTATATCATTTCACATTTCAACTTACTTTTCTTCCGTATTTTCCATATCATTTCACAGTTCAACCTACTTTTCTTCCACATTTTCCATATCTTTTCACTATTCAACTTGCCTTTCTTCTGTATTTTCCATATCTTTTCACTATTCAACTTACTTTTCTTCCATATTTTCCAAATCTTTCCACTATTCAACCTACTTTTCTTCCATATTTTCCAGATCATTTCTCTATTGAACCTACTTTTCTTCCATATTTTTCATATCTTTTCACTATTCAACTTGCCTTTCTTCCATATTGTCCATATCATATTACTATTCGACTTGCCTTTCTTCCATATTTTCCATATCATTTCACAATTTTCTTCTGTATTATCCAAATCTTTTCACTATTCAACTTACTTTTCTTCTGTATTTTCCCTATCTTTTTACTATTTTCTTATGTATTTTTCAAATCTTTTCACTATTCAACATACTTTTCTTCCATAATTTCCATATCTTTTCACTATTCAACTTGCCTTTCCCCCATATTTTCCATATCTTTTCACAATTTTCTTTTGTATTTTCCATATCTTTTCACTATTCAACTTGGGTGTCTTCCATATTTTTAATATCTTTTCACTATTCAACTTGCCTTTATTCTATATTGTCCATATCTTATCACTATTCGACTTGCCTTTCTTCCATATTTTCCATATCATTTCACATTTCAACTTACTTTTCTTCCATATTTTCCATATCATTTCACTATTCAACTTACTTTTCTTCCATATTTTCCATATCATTTCACAATTTTCTTCTGTATTTTCCAAATCTTTTGACTATTCAACTTGGGTTTCTTCCATATTTTCCATATCTTTTCACAATTTTCTTCCATATTTTCAATATCTTATCACTATTCAACTTGGGTTTCTGCCATATTGTTCATATCTTTTCACTATTCAACTTGCCTTTCTTCCATGTTTTCTATATCATTTCACATTTCAACTTACTTTTCTTCCATATTTTCCATATCATTTCACAGTTCAACCTACTTTTCTTCCACATTTTCCATATCTTTTCACTATTCAACTTGCCTTTCTTCTGTATTTTCCATATCTTTTCACTATTCAACTTACTTTTCTTCCATATTTTCCAAATCTTTCCACTATTCAACTTGCCTTTCTTCCATATTTTCCAAATCATTTCACCATTCAACTGACTTTTCTTCCATATTTTCCAAATCTTTTCACTATTCAACTTATTATTCTTCCATACTTTCCAAATCTTATCACTATTCAACTTTCTTTTCTTCCATATTTTCCAAATTTTTTCACTATTCAACTGACTTTTCTTCCATATTTTCCATATCTTTTCACTATTCATCTTATTTTTCTTCTATACTTTCCAAATCTTATCACTATTCAACTTTCTTTTCTTCCATATTTTCCATATCTTTTCACTATTCAGCTTACTTTTCTTCCATATTTTCTCTATCTTTTCACTATTCAACTTATGTTTCTTCCATATATTCCATATCTTTTTTTCATTGTTTCTAATGATTCTTTCAAATCAGAATTTTCTTCTCTCCATGTTTGTTGATTTTCCTAGATTAATTCTGCTTTGCTAATTCTGGAAATATAAAAGAATGATTAAAATCCTAACTTCATACGCCATGACTATGATATTGTGGTGTTTACTCACAGAACAGTGAAATCTATATAAACATATTAAATCTCTGTAAAACGAATATAACTTGCAAAGTTACTTGTTTTTCGCGTACATGACGTCATAAGACATTTCATTTTACCGTACTTTTTCAAACCGCAACTTTTGAAATGCAACGTTACTTGTTTCCGCGTACATGACGTCATTTTCCCGTACTTTTTCAAAAACAAATCTCGTCCCAGAATCTATTTTTACTCTCAATATTACAGTATGTTATAGCTTCTAAAAGCAACCACATTAATACAATGTTGTCCAATGAGATGGTCTTGGCTCCTTTGCAAAAGCTGAAGATTAAATATGAATTGTCTTACCAATCTACTACCAGGATGAAATATATTGATAAATTTGACCAATTGCTGATCATCCACCAGTGAACGTCTACGGTTGATAACACTACGATCGTTGATACGTTTCACCATTTTTATCTGAACTATGTAGTAAAACATTTCCCATCATTTATAAAATCATCATTAAATAACTGGTGTCCAATTAAAATGTTTATAATATTACATGTGTGGATCCTGTTTACGTGACACAGACAACAATAGCAGTGACTATATTACATAAAATACATCACAGTATAGAGGTTCCTAAAACAAAAACGGATTGAATAGTGAAAAGATATGGAAATTATGAACGAAAGATAAGTTGAATGGTGAAAAGATATGGAAAATGGGGAAGAAATGTAGATTGAATTGTGAAATGATATGGAAGAAAGGCAAGTTCAATAGTGAAAAGATATGAAAAATATGGAAGAAACCCAAGTTGAATAGTAAAAAGATATGGAAAATACAGAAGAAAAGTAAGATGAATAGTGAAAAGATATGAAAAATATGGAAGAAAGGTAAGTTGAAATGTGAAATGATATGGAAAATACAGAAGAAAATAGTGAAAAGATTTGGAAAATACAGAAGAAAATTGTGAAAAGATATGAAAAATATGGAAGAAAAGTAGGTTGAATAGTGAAATGATATGAAAAATGCGGAAGAAAAGTAGGTTGAATTGTGAAATGATATGGAAAATATGGAAGAAAGGCAAGTCGAATAGTGAAAAGACATGAAAATTATGGAAGAAAGGCAAGTTGAATAGTGATAAGATATGGACAATATGGAAGAAACCCAAGTTGAATAGTAAAAAGATATGGAAAATACAGAAGAAAATAATGAAAAGATATGTAAATTATGAAAGAAAGATAAGTTGAATAGTGAAAAGATTTGGAAAATACAGAAGAAAATTGTGAAATGATATGGAAAATATGGATGAAATGTGAAATGATATGGAAAATATGGAAGAAAAGTGAAAAGATATGGAAAATATGGAGGAAAAGTAAGTTGAATAGTGAAAAGATATGGAAAATATGGAAAAAAGGCAAGTTGAATAGTGAAATGATATGGAAATGATGGAAGATTTCTGTGTTAGTCATAATTACACCCAAAGAGACCACCTCCCTCCTCCTCCTCTGCTGCCTCCGCTCTCCTCCTCCTCCTCCGCCGCCGTACTCTACCTCCTCCGCCGCCGCCGCCGCGGCAGCAATAGCGTTGAAATTCCACCCAAAACACGTTACAAAGAAAAACAAAACGAAACACATTATGAAAATATCACACATTAACGTAAACATCTATGACAAAACTGCAACAAGTCAACAAAATAGTGATTAAGATGTTGAATAAACACGAAAATTAGAGGAAGGAATCAAGAGACGTCAAGATCTCTGAAAATATAGCAAAAATGCAACGCGGACGTGATAGACTACATGGAGTACTACATAACATATCCTAAAACACCGTAGGTGAAAACCATTATTGAAGGCGCTCCCCATGAAAATGGCGGGAAGATAACCAGTGAAAGGGCTAGTAAACGATAATAGGACGCGGACACCCTTGGAGTACTACACAACATATCCGAAAACAACAAACTTTTGTAAGAAATGTAATTATGAAAATAAAATGGCGAGAAAGGGGCAGATAACCAGTGAAAGGGCTAGTTCCAGTAGCCATTCTACTTATAGGACACGGACGTCCTAGAGAGCACCCCAGGGGCACTTCCGACCACGTGACTTCCAGGGCGAATATTGCGCAACTTCCGGTTGCGCATGCGCGCACCCTTCCAAGGAACCCCTCCGGGGTCACGTGACCTTTGGTCACTACGGGTGACGTTTGGTGGCGTCACTTCCGGTCAAAAGGTCCCATTAGGGAGAATATTGTGCAACTTCGGTTGCGCATGCGCACACCCTTCCACATCCTTCGGGGTTGCGTGACCTTCGGTCACTTCTGGTAGCCATGGTACTTGTACTACTGTACTACATTTTGTACTACTATAGTAGTACAAAA
The DNA here is from genome assembly GCA_963383655.1 of Bathymodiolus septemdierum. Taxonomy (NCBI): domain Eukaryota; kingdom Metazoa; phylum Mollusca; class Bivalvia; order Mytilida; family Modiolidae; genus Bathymodiolus; species Bathymodiolus septemdierum. The sequence continues at coordinate 111,352,244 of OY726518.1, read as the reverse complement.
TGTACCGGTTGCGCATGCGCACACCATCACTTACGGTTCTGGGCAGGGACTCTTTAGGTGACGTGACTGACGTCACTTCCGGTAGCACCCCATCACATCCCCGCAAACTTGACTTTGTAACCACATATATACTACTATTGAGTAACACGAACCCTACTAAAAACCGGTGGTGAACTCATGTGCTCCGGAGGGGTAGACACTTCCACTAGTGACATCCGTAGTGTTAATCTAGTTACAAACCCGGTGATAAGTCATGAATGAGGAAAGGACCGGGAAGTGTAAGACAGTTTATTTTCATGAATAATATTGCTTTACCGGAATCACACTCACGTGACGAAAGGTAGTTTATTTGCATACCTATGCTATATGGTTGAGAGATGTTGAGTAGCTTATTTTCATAAATATCACATCTATGACAATATCAGGGAGGGCGTCGTGGTCGTAATCGTATGGTAGGTAAATTTACAACTACATATGCAATCACTGCCTATATCACCACTTTTAATGTTGTGTTATTGAATCCCGCTCATGTGATAAAGTTTGTCAGTGACTGGCGGCAGTTCGGTGGTTTTCTGAGTACTCCGGTTTCCTCCACCAATAAAACCGTGACCGCCATGATACAACTGAAATATTGTTGAAAGTGGCGTTCAACACAACACTAACTCTACACCAATATAACACACTGGAGAGATGTACCATATAGCTTACTGACTATCAGACACAGGCACTTGACCGATGGACCTTAATTTCCCCGTGTTTGCCACGGGGGTACGTATTTTCAGGGCTAGTAACGATGTAGGGCCTCTATTTCTGGGTTCTGGATCCACACGAATACTAGAAATCGACAATAATAAGAAATTTAGCAGTACCCCGCCATTTTGTTGCTTACCTTGTATTTATTTCTAGTATTCGTGTGAACCCAGAACCCAGAAATAGAGGCCCTACATCGTTATTAGCCCTGAAAATACGTACTTATTGATTAATCAATAAAATATTTGAAATGAAATGAAATGAAAATACGTACCCCCGTCGCAAACACGGGGAAATTAAGGTCCATCGGTCAAGTGCCTGTGCTATCGGATGTAGTATATGGTGCTTACTGAAAGTATCCTGGTGCCATAAGAACAGACAAATTGTCTATAGGTATCTAGAAACACAGGGGCTCGCAGTTATATTTTCACATCACCAGGTATGTGTACGAGCCCCTGTGTCTAGAAACATGAATTCACCAATCGCAGCTTAAAACATCTGTTCGCTTTGCATAGCCAGAAATGATAGGTGATTTGCTCATTTGCATATTCCAAATGGCGGCTCAAAGAGAATTTGGATTTTAACATATAGTTGAACGGGAAACTTTCTGTTAGCTTGGGCCAGACAATTTTCCGGGATAAAAAATCAAACTATGCACCGGTTTGAACAATATCTCAAAACATTACAGCTGTACCATGAAAACTCAAGGTTCCCACTCAGTTTCAAATTTTGAAGCGTAAGCACCATTCAAAAGCATTGAGAAGAAGTGAAAAAATGCATCCTGCACGGTTTTCAAGACCTAAAAGCACTTTTCTTACAATCCCCATACTAGTTGCCGGGACAAATTCGGTCAGTTCCGGTAACATGGTTGAGGAATCTTTCTTCGATAAATATTTTGCTGAAAAATTAAAGGTTCCCACGATAATTTAAAAGAGGGTTTCACAAGTTTTTTTACCTTTCTAGTAGAGATTCAATAGGGGTTCACGCCAAAAAAATCTACTATTTCGTAAAACTGCCTCTGCTAGACATAGCATTATTTGAGTAAGCACCGCATTCCATTGTAAATGTAAATAAACAATTAAAAAAGGCTCCACAAGGGTATTTTTTTATTTCGACAAAATAACAGAAGAAGTACATGTAGATCTAACTGTAATACAATTGGTAACTAACAATACTGCTGATATATAAAGTTCCAAAAATTTAACAATATATATACTAAACGATTTCAATGACATACTAGCCATACTAATACGCATGTGGGGCAGAAATTGAAAAAAAATGCACAATATATTTTTTATTTACATACTTTTATTTCGTGGAAAAAGGGGGGGGGGCAGTGCCTTAAATATATTTTCGATCTTTTACACACATTATCGGATTCCTAATAAACATATGATGACAATTAATTTTGATACGATCACAAATAATTATGAAGTTATTTATGTGATCAAAACTGTGATGAAATATTATTTAAAAAAAATAGATACGAGTTTTCATCAGCATCTTCCAAATATGGTTCAACGTTTATTTGCTGACGTCATACATGACGCGATTTGGTTTATGAATATTCATGAGCAAAATCATCCATGATTTCTGGCTATGGTTTGTTATAATTTAAAAATATTAAATGTAATGGCATAAATAGAATTGGTAATTGAACTGAAGGTCAATATAAGGATTATTTTTTAGCATATATGATTTGATTTAAATAGTTGTATTTTAATTAATACTGAAATACGGAGGGCTTGATTCACGCACAGGGACTTGCTCTCGGCCACTAAATTTGACCCACTGATTTCTTTTTACTGTCAATTTATTACCCACTAATTGTTATTTGACTGTCAATAATACATCGACAGTAAAAAAAAGCCGTGGGGAAAATTTAGTGGCCGGGAGTAAGTCCGTGTGATTCACGACCTATTAATACTGAATTTCTAAAGATAATGTTGCTATTTTTAGAATTGATGATGCGCTGGGGCAGGACATTTCACTACCAGATTTTAAACATTCCATGATATTTTTACAGAACCGTCAGTAGAGGAATCATGTACGCTTCAGAATATGTTGTCGGAAAGTTTAAACTTCAGACAAAATGGCCAGGTTGATACTCGAAAACCACAAATGTAGTAGAAAGTCCTAAAGAATTAATTATAGTTTTTACACCTTAAATGTCTCTGATAACACGTATTCCAATACTTATTGGAAGCATCATGCTACTTCCAATATGCAATACAATACAATACAATATTTTTATTCCAATTAGGGCCCCTCAAGGGGCAATAACAAATATACATTCATAATTATATCAACAGTTACAACAATACAGAATGGAGATATATGTTTTTAAACAAGACAATTCTAACTATTTAAATGATATATGTTACAAAAAATATATAAATAAATAAATAAATAGGTCGTGTTCGGCAGCACGACCCGATGAGAGGCAATGAGTAATGTATAGTTGCAGTGTATCATATGGTTGAAGAATGGACTACATGAATGCGATTACTTAGCTGGAGGAGACACCAGGGGACGATGCTTAAGAATTGTGTTATGATTCTCCCCGTGTCTGATCCAGCAAAGCAAGCGGTTCAAGTAGTAAAACATCATGTGTTTGATGAAAGGACTGTGATTACTTAGCTGGAGGAGACACCAGGGGACGGTGCTTAAGAATCGCATTTCGATTCTCCCCGTGTCTGATCCAGGAAAGCAAGCAGTTCGAGTAATAAACTAAATTGGGAATAAATAGATGTATCGCTTATCTGCAACAGACACCAAGGGACAGTGCTTCAGGAAATGTATTGCATCTACTAAGATTAGCAATGAGCATTCCTCCTCGTGTCTAGTGCAGACAAACAATAATATATTTTAAACATTAATATGTAGATTTTGTTAATAAAATTGAAGCAGTGTTATTCAGTTATTTAAATTATCTGCAGCATTTATAAATAAAGTGACACAACTCTTTTAAGATTGATACATCTTCACAGGTCATTAACCAGTAAAATTTTTCTCGAGGATTTAATTGTAGAAAATTGTTACACGATTGAGATATTGTTTTGAACAGCTGTTGTCGCTCCTCTCTAAATTTGCTGCAGCAAAGTAGAAAATGAATTTCATCTTCTACCTCTCCCGAGTCGCACTGCCCACACAACCTTTGGTGTGGAGGAATACCCTGGTATCTACCAGTCTCAATATGTAGACGATGTGCTGAGATTCTTAGATTAGTTAAACATCTCCTATGCTCAAAATTACCGATAACAGATAGATAATTTTCAAACCCAAAATGTACTTTGAATGTGGTGTAAGTGCGAAGCTTCCCTTCTGAGTATTGTTTCATCTGATTTTTCCATAGTTCCAAAAAGCCCTCTTTGATTTGTCTATTGAGGCTGTTTTTTTGAAATTTTCTTTCCTTTCAATTGACTAATTGTTGGAAAATTTTGAAGTATACGTTGGAGAGATCCATACCATGATGATTTGTTTTGATTATATAGTTGTTTTGATTGTTCATAAGCATTTTGTAGTAAAGGAAATTTTTCTAGATATTCAAGTCGGTTCCAATAGTGGAAAATACTTTTTATAATATCGTAATAGAGTGGGAAACGACCAAGTTCTGACAAAACAGCAAAGTTGGTGGTTTTTTTATGAACACCTAAAATAAATTTACAAAATTTAGTATGTCATTTTTCACCAATGAGATTTAAGTAAATTCTGTCCGGAGATACAGTTCCATTTCTAAATCTAGCTGTATTTGAGTTAAAAGTGCCCCATATTTCACAGCCATAAAGTACAATGGGCTTGATTGTGTGATCAAATATATGTATACTAGTTTTTGGTTTTGGGTTTAGTGAGAGAAAATCTTTCTGAAGTTTAAAATATGCTTTCAAACCTTTCTTATAAAGTTCATCCTGAGCATAGGAGAAAATCCCAGAAGCACTAAAATACACACCTAAGTATTTGCAGTGTTGTACACATTCAAGTTCACATGCTTTGTACTTAAATTTATGAGGTAGGTGCCTGCCTGCCTTGTTGAAGACCAATATTTTGGTTTTAGTTGGGTTAACTGTCAAACACCAATCATTACAATAACTATCAAGGATATCAAGATATAAGCCACAGAATACTTTCAACAAGCCATAGACCAAGGATTTAAATAGTAGAATTTTGCTATACAAATCCTTGCAGACATATAATTAAATGTGTCTCTTAATAAGCATAAGGATCCCCAAACTTGAAAGTGGTAATATTCATTAAATCAAATCCATATAAACAATTATATTAATTATGTGTCTCCGAGTCTCTGACTCAAAATGGAAACTTGAGAAAAATCTATAGATAGGGAATGCGAAAAAATATACACTGCGATTTTGAGTTAAATATTATTATTCGGAATACACTCTATCGGAACTCACTCGGTGTTTTCATTATCCTAGAGCTGCACAAATCAGACGATATGGCTTCAGAAGACGTGGATTTAGAAGACCTAGAACCTTCTTTAAAAAATATTGTAGATCAGACATCATTAAGATGGGTTTTTGTTGGAGGAAAAGGTGGAGTAGGAAAGACTACTACAAGGTATACCGTGGGATTTGATCACAGGCACTTGTTTCTGGTAAAAACAATATCTAGATATATTTTTTTTACCAGAAACAAGTGCCTGTGGATTTGATATAGCTGAAAAAATGTATCGATTCCGATATATGTGATTGTAGTTAATGGTTATGTGACAAAAAGTATTTCACCCAAAAAGGGCAAAATGCACATGAATAAGGGTACTACTAAACTGAGAAACGAAACGAAACGAAATACAACGAAAAATGAAGAAACGAAACGAAATGAAGTATCACAAAACGAAACGAAATATGTCAAACAAAGCATAAAAGATCCAAAAACAATCAATGAAGGGGTAAAAATCTACCACATATTGAGTGGTTAGTTTGGCTATTTATAGATCTACACTTGGATGCTTTTCTGTTGCAAAATTCAAAAAGGTCAACAAAAGTCCTGCATCAATACAGTAAATGTAGTAAATATATATTAAATTCTTTAAAATGTTAGCGTTGGCGGATCCAGAGGAGAGGGAGGGGGGTCTAGGGGGTTGGAACCTCCTTTTTCGGAAACTGAAAAATTACGTATATCACTATCAGTGTCGAAAATTAGACTGAAATCGGTTATTTTTTTATTCTGGACCTCCTTTTTGAGTGGAACCTCCCTCCCTTTTAAAATTGTCTGGATCTGCACTGAGTAGATTGGTTGAAACGTATAGTCTTTTAGCAATCTATTAGACTATAAATGTCAGTCTGCTTTGCTATTGCAAAAGTAGCTTCATGATCAGTAGCTGTGAAAAAGTTAAAATGCTTTACCTAGACTTTATCAGATACATGGTTTCATATGTCTCTGACCTTATTATGGATTGACCTGAGCATATCTCTTCTACGATATCACATCCGATTTTCAATCAGGCTTCACGTGACCATCCAAAATACATTGGAACATAGGTGGCGGAACAGGAAGGCCAGAACAAGAGGGGACAATAACTTTCTCCAATTCTTGAGGGGAGGCAAAAATATATGGTTTTGACCTTCCAGTAGTGAATTTTCCCTTTCTTGGTAGTAATTATATACCCGTGTCATCGGCGTATGGTGTCTACATTCAAAGTTGATCCACTACGCTAGAGTTTGTGTCCAATACAGTGACTTCCTAGAGAGAGGACAACTGCTGTCAGAAAAGCTACTCAGGGATAAGTCAAACCTAGGTTAGAGTCATCACTCCGTAGATCTATTATATAAATCAACTGACGAACTGTGCACAACTCTTTTGTCAGTTACTGTCTTTTGAACATGACTTGGAATTCTGCGTTTATAGCCCCAAATCATAAAAATATCACAAGAAAATTTATAATAACTTCCAAACTATTTCCGAATATTATGAAAGTAGCTAATTGTCGAAATTATATCCTAAAACCCAGACTTAGCATTTTCCAAGTCAAGTTCTTGAAAACATCATATCTGCAGGTATTTGTGCACTGGGAAATCCTACAAAATTACTTGCATTGCCAACAGCGAAAGCAGGTTATCCCTAGCAAAATAAGCATATAATTCTTTAACACCTTAGCCGCTACTGCGTCCGTTTTCTGATGATAGACTATTCAATTTTATTTTCTTTCAATATCTACTAGAATTAGTTGACATACTGATTAGCTTAACAGAATTGAAAAAAATGTTACCTAATTGCGGATCTGTATAAACATGCATAGGTCGTAATCTTATGTTTTAATATCACTTCCGTAACTTTCAAAGCAGTGCCTGGCAGGTTTCTTTATTACTTTTTACTTAAGAGCCACAAAATTTTCATCTATATACTGCTATACTAGTTCGAATTCAAAACAAGTTATTGCCGATCACAAACCGCGATGGGAAAATAATTTACAGAGGTATAATTCCTCTTGCAGATGATCTATTATGTCTGCCAACTTCGTTTCGTTTCGTTGTATTTCATTTCGTTTCGTTTTCGTTTCTCAGTTTAGTAGTACCCCATGAATAACCATCTTCGTATAGACCCATACACGATTTTTGCTTTTATTTTGTGGATCAGAAATCCAGTATTGCCATCAGCACATGACGTTCTTTAATATTTGATCCTATAGGAATATGAATGAAAAGCTTTTTCTTAGAAACTGCAAACTTGCTCATGTTCATTAACACAACTGAGCATCCGGTCTTCTGTTTTTGGATATGCTTAATTTAGAAAAATCATATGACAATGTAAGTCATGATTTTCAAATGCATTCTAATATTGGTCAAAATAAGTTGTTTTCTTACAGAATGACATCTTTAACTTTTACAATTTTTCTACTTCCTTATAGAGATCATTTGAAAACATGAAACATAATAACTGAAGGCAATATGTACTTTGTTATGTATCTTGTAACATAACCAGTTATTAATGACTATGTCTACTTATGTTTAATATTGAAAAGAACTTGTGATGTTGTGCTTAAATTGGTCATGTCTTTTATTTCTACATATGAAGATCTTGTAATTTATGTGGGATTTTATTAGTTACATAATCAATGAAATTTATCAAATATATACCTATGTAATTTAATTTGATGTGAATACTGCAATCTGATTGACTGTTTCGTCTGGAGAAAAATTTGGTTATACTTATAATAACCTGGGTTGGTATTGTGACGTCACCAATGTATTCATTTGCCAACGACAAATTCAAATAGTCCCATACAAATGTTTGTGAAATAATCGTAATTGAAATCGAGGAATCATTAAAAAAAACTTGTAAAAATTAAATTATAAGGAATATTTGAAAAGGTTATACTTGTATAACCTGGTTTGGAACAGTTTATGTTTTTCATAAACCGCTTCACGGTTTATTAAGCGTAAGCTGCCCCAAACCAGGTTATATTGTATAACCTGTTCAAAAATTTAAAATATTCCATAAATATATTTAATAAATATATTTCTCTGTGTGTCTACATATTCTTCTGTACCTTTTTATTAATCCAAGACTGATTGACCACACATTTTATATATATTATGATAAAAAAATACTAAATTAAGAAATAAGACATGATAGGGAAACCATAGTTTGTTGGAAACCATTTCAGTCATGTCAATATATAAAAATCCTGTATGTTTTTTTCTTTCTTCATAGTTGCTCTCTATCAGTTCAGCTGGCTAAAACAAGGGAAACAGTGTTAATTATCTCAACAGATCCAGCACATAATATATCAGATGCATTCAATCAGAAATTTTCTAAAGTTCCTGGTCTTGTAAATGGCTTTACTAATTTATATGCCATGGTAAGTGAGAAAATGTAAATTAACCCAAAAAAACCAACCTGTAGGAAATACAAATAAAGACACAATAAGTAAGTTGTTCAAAGCATATGTATGATATATATTAATGCTTATTTGGACACTGTAAAATATCATTAGGCTGATTACTGTTGAGTTACAAACAAAGCAATTATTTGTAAGATTGTGATGAGACTGTTACATGTACATTGTATGTCACTTTAAAGGTGAAATGAATCGATTTTGAAAATTAAATTTTTGGACTCAGTATTCTTGATTTCTGATAATGAAATTGATATTAAACAAAAGTGCTTGGCATTCATTTTCTTTCGATGAATTGTGATTTTTCCTTTCATCTTTACACACAATAACCGTATTATTTATTATTTGTGACAAGTGTAATATGAAGAATTTTCTTTGATTTCAATGTGTAACTATTGGACGTTATACTTGTGTCCCATATGTCGCCATGACCATGTTTACAAATCTCAATCACAGGAATATTGTTTTAATTTCTTAATTATTTTATTCAATTTTTAGTAAATTTTCATATTGCCATAAATATAAATGATTTGTTTTAAAACTCATATATTATTATCAGTGTTTATGCAAATTTATTTATTGATTATTATTATTTTCTCTTTATTTTAGGAAATAGATCCAAATTTAGGATTTTCAGAATTACCAGATGAATATTTTGAACAAGGTCAGTATTTCTAAACAAATCTACATTATAACTGGATATTAGAAATATTAAAGGCATGAATTTAAAAAAAAAATCAATTTCAGAAGATATGTATATCACTATTTATAAATACAGTTGAACTTTCATATTTGCAAGTTGAAGGGTGGGTACTAGTGAAGGTTCCACAGATCTGTTCAGTATGTCCTCAGGGCAAAGGGATATGCAAGAATCTTTTTTAAGAGGATGGAGTGAAATATTGGAAAGTTATTTTGTGATACAGTGTTTCAGCTGGTGTCATTGTTTCAGTGGAGTTGAATCTACATTTTGTATAGCTTACTTTCTGATGTTAGGTAGTGTCTGCAGTCATGCATCGACCATCTTTGGTATTTACATTTTAATCTTTTCCAACGAAATTACTTGGCCAAATTAAACCAAACTTGACTATGATTATCTTTGATTGGCTCCCAATTAGAACTATTCATTACAACTGTTATTAGTATTACTGTAGACTCTGACACTCTAGTTTATGGTACTAATAGAATATTAACAAATAACCAGTTTAAAGTTTTGAAAAGAAAGTTTAAACAGTGATGGTCAACAATTCTGTTTATTCATATTTTTATATTTGAAATTAGATAAAAGTACATATCAATTTAATAAAAGACTACACCGTTTTCTTGTATATATATGTTAAAGGAATATTCTTCATTAATTTCCAGATACTCTGTCAATGGGTAAAGCAATGGCCCAAGATTTACTCAGTGCATTCCCAGGAATTGATGAAGCTATGAGTTTTGCTGAGGTTATGAAGTAAGGAAAATAGTCCCCCCTCTTACAAGGCCACTCCTCTCACAATAAAAAGTTCCCTTTATAAGAGGGGTGGCCTCTCTTGAGGGGGACAATTTAGTACATGTAATATTTTACTATCTGAAAACTGGCCTGATAAGAGGGTAGGCCTTTAGTGGGAGTGACCTGATAAGAGGACAGGCCTTTAGTGGGAGTTACCTTATTATAGGACAGGCCTTTAGTGGGAGTGACCTTATAAGAGGGCAGGCCTTTAGTGGGAGTGACCTGATAAGTGGGCCGGCCTTTAGTGGGAGTGACCTGATAAGAGGGCAGACCTTTAGTGGGAGTGACTTTATTAGAGGACAGGTCTTTAGTGGGAGTGACCTTATAAGAGGGCATGCCTTTAGTGGGACTGACCTGATAAGAGGGCAGGCCTTTAGTGGGAGTGACCTGATAAGAGGGCATGCCTTTAGTGGGACTGACCTGATAAGAGGGCAGGCCTTTAGTGGGAGTGACCTGATAAGTGGGCAGGCCTTTAGTGGGAGTGACTTTATTAGAGGACAGGTCTTTAGTGGGAGTGACCTTATAAGAGGGCAGGCCTTTAGTGGGAGTGACCTTATAAGAGGGTATGCCTTTAGTGAGACTGACCTGATAAGAGGGCAGGCCTTTAGTGGGAGTGACCTGATAAGAGGGCAGGCCTTTAGTGGGAGTGACCTGATAAGAGGGCAGGTCTTTAGTGGGAGTGACCTTATAAGAGGGGGACTGCTGTTTTATACAGTGTAAAGATTTATTCATCTATGTTTCCATTTATATATTTTTTTTATTCCACACAATGATACAACACCGAAAAAAACCATCCAGATCAATGTACAATTGTAACCCTCCCAATACTGTTTTGGTTACAACAGTGACATTTATAAAGTTCCTTAAGATTTGTTTTGTAATCATTGTCAACCATAACTGTCTTAATATTTATTTTTAATAACATCCTTTTCTAAATCAAAAGAAGGGATTTTCAGATTTAATTAAAAATAAATAGGATATTTGCATTTATTTATAAATTACATGTATGACAGTTTTATAGACCTAATAGGATTATGGATGTTAAACACCGCTTTCAAGCCACAGTAATGTCACATGGGTCAGTTATATTGGTGTAGGACACTAGAATACTCGGAGAAAATCACCAGCCCTCAATAAATCACTTACAAACATTATCAAATGAGGTTATATCAAGTACACCTTAATGTACCAAAAAAGTAGGATTATATTTCTCAGTCATGGAAAAATTTGCATCATTTTTTTTAAGTATTCACATCAGAGTAATTGTAATTTTTACTTATATTCTATTGTAAGTCATATAGAACTATGCCTTAAGTGGGCTAATTTTTTATAGGAAAAAAAGCATTATTCTTCTTCCTTTAGATATAATGTAAAAAATTTACATACATGTATGTTTGAAGACAACTGCTTTACCCCTACTTATTAAGGCTGGATTATACATCATTCAGTATAACCATTTTGGTAGTACAGGTAAACCTCATGTTAAAATCGAAACAGATAATGTTATGTCTATTTAGCAGAATTATAGTTATTCAGGGTAATTAAAGCTATCAATCACTAGGAATGAACTTTTTTTTTACTACAAGCTATCCTAGGACAAGACCTATCTGAGTAGTAGACAATGAGTCAATCGATTATTTCTATATAAGCTGTCTTCCTTTGGCAAAATATTATTAGTTTTGTTGTATATTGCACATATCGTGTGTTTATTATACAATCTACTTCTGTTTTTAATAAATTTGTTAGTAATTTTTCTTATGCGTGTGTTACATAATGATTTTATTTTCCAGGTTAGTAAAGGGAATGAATTTTTCATGTGTGGTATTTGACACAGCACCAACAGGACACACATTAAGATTGTTGTCATTTCCAAGTGTAATAGAAAAAGGATTGGGGAAAATTATGAGATTGAAAAACCAGATTGGTCCATTTGTGACACAGGTACTATTTCTTACTAGAAAATTCAAAGTGCATTGATTTTTTGCAATTAAGTAGTTCAAGATAGATTCAACAACAGAGCATAGTTTAACATAGGATAAACCATTGAAGAAAAAAAAATACTAGAAGTAACAAACTTGATTGAATCCTTACTCTGCATGAATGATCATCGGATAGTCCATAAAATTTAAAATATTTACATTTTACGCTTGCCATCACAGCACATAGTTGACCATAAAAATGTTTTAAAAATCTGATTCTCTGAAACCATTGAACCATTTGAATACAAAATACAAAGTTAAGTTGTTTGTGTTGTTTGAAAACACAAGATAGTCATCGAATTAAGATTAATTTTCCATATCACTTTTATGGGGAAATGTATGAAAAAGCTTCTCAATAACTGTAAACTTGCTGACTTGGACAAGCCTAGTTTTAGAAAGGGACATATATTGGATTACCGGTAATTTATTCGTTTTTGAAACTATAAGTGGATGTATATAATATCATAACCTTACATGCAGTTTAGGTTTTTTTATTTGAACTTGGTAAAATTTATAAAAACCATTAATGAAGGAGAATGAAAATTTGAAATCAGATGACAACCTAAAGTAAAAAAACATAAATGTATAATGCTGATATATTGGAATTTTATGTTACAGATGGCCAGTTTTGTTGGAATGCAAGATATGAATGCTGATGAAATGTCAGGAAAAATGGAAGATATGTTAAGTACAATACGTCAAGTCAATGAACAGTTTAAAAATCCTGTAAGTATATAAAGTTATATTGTTGGTTGTTCAACGTCATACTAGTGAATCAAGAAATAGCTAAATAATATTATCATATTAAAACATTGAGGGAAATTCCTAATGAGTTAAGTCATAAATATATATCTCTTTAAAAGCCAATGTTAGATCAGTCTTAATCTGTCACTATTATTGAAAGGTAAATTTAAACTAAGACATATCATATATGTGTATGATGAAGAAATCTTATTATTAAAGACTTATAAACATATGGTACCATATTTCCTCAGTTTTTTAAGGACAACATATATGTAATAGTCTGTCAAAATCTATAGAAGAATCTGAAGTTCCTGAAGAAAATTACTGACCTTTTTCCATTAGTTTCTGACTAACTTGATCACACAAGGTTGTATTGAGTACACATTACTTGAGGCTGATATCAAACTCACAATGTTAGTGGTTAAAGGCTCTGATAACATAGAGAGATGTAAATTCAACTAGCATATGACTCATACTTCAGGTACATAATTTTTTTCAAATATTTTTGAGGCAAATTTTCAATTTTCTGATAAAAGGGACAATGGTACAGGTAATTATACTGAGGTAAAATTAAATTTATTATATTTATTGACATATTTTCTCCAGGTTTGTGTTAAGTTGAAGCAGTATCATACATTTTTGACTATATATGCTTTCTTTTATTGATTGATAAAGTGTGTACAAATACTAGTATTGTGTAATTTTCATTGTTATTTTACAGGACCAGACCACCTTTATTTGTGTGTGTATAGCTGAATTTTTATCATTGTATGAAACAGAAAGACTTGTACAAGAACTGACAAAATATGGAATTGATACACATAATATAGTTGTCAATCAACTCTTGTTTCTTAAGAAAGGAGAAGAGCCTTGTAAAATGTGTAAATCACGGCATAAAATTCAGTCTAAATATCTTGACCAGGTAAGATGTTCATAGTTTTGAAGATTTGGACAGAAATTATATTGTTTTCTAGTCAATCGGTTTCCTGTCAAAGTTACTCATAACAAATATTTTTGCGAAAAAACATTTCTGCAGGAGATAATCTTAAAAGAAAACATACATTTAAGTGCTAGTATATTTTTCTTAAAAACAAAATTTAGTCATAATTTTACTTTTATTGGAAAGCTGAAAACTATGAACAATGCATATTTTGTCTGAGGTGTAAAATTTAAATCAATATATCTTTTTTTCACAGATAATATTATAGTACATTCCTCATTATTTTTAATCTATTCATGCTAAAAAAAAAATGTTTTAAATATCTATGAAATGGTTTTAGCAAGAGCAGCACAAAGTATAGATTTAAAAAGAAATGGTCATTTCTATGACAGCTTGTTGTGATGAATTTTATTGGATTGTAAAAGATAATATGAGTTTCAGTTCCAATCTATAAAATTGAATGAAAATATATTTTATTTGCTCTGTCTAAAAAAAGGCTCATCATTTTTAAAGGAAATATTACATTGTAAAAGATTTATGCAGGCAAATTCATCACATTTTTCTTCTACTCTACAATAACCTGACCTGTTTGATTACATCTTTGCATGTACATGTAGCTACAGGTTATTAAAATTGCCAGAATAACATACTGGCATATACTTAGCATAGAGAAAAAAATGTTTCTTAAATCCTGTTGTGAAATAAGTTGTATTTATCATTGAAAAGATGATGTTCATTTCTATTTTTTTTTTTGTAAGATCATTTCCATATGCTAGCAGTGAGAATCCATGTGATTTTATCCAGCTTGAGCATTTAATTTATTCTTATTAGGGAAATTTCAAGCATATAAAACTAGGTTTCAAGATCATATGTATACATTATGTTTGTCAATAGCAATACATTTCACATATGACTGAATTAATTTACTTAAATCAAGTTTTCTATATAAAAAAACAAAACAAAACAAAAAACTGAATAATAATGTTTAAACAAGCAAAACAAATTCTTTTATTTTTCAGATTTCTGATCTTTATGAAGATTTTAACGTAACAAAGTTACCACTACAAGAAGAAGAAGTAAGAGGAGTCGACAAAATAAAAAGTTTCTCAAACTATTTATTGGAACCATATAATGTAGAATGATGTTCATTTTATTTATAATTTATACACATGTAATGTTATCATCAGTCAGTATAAACCTTTATCATAAATAAATTATTTTCTATTCAATTTTCTCACGAACAATTTGATTTAATAAAAACCTAAAAAAACTAGAGCTATATTTCCTTTCAGCTTCCATGTTTCCTACTTTTGGGTATTTAAATCTAAACTTGTGAAGACCATAATCTGTGTCCTGTCCAAAAAGATGAATATTATCTTTAGCTTGTGACAGGTTTTAACTCATCCCAGTTTCAACCAGTAAGATGTAACATGTGAAACATGTAGTTTTTTCAGATTGAACGTCTTTGTTTTCTGTTTACTTTTGTTATTCTCTTCTGATAAATAGGTAGTAAAAGTACTGATGCCATGATCAGCCTTCTATTATCCTTAATTGTTGAAACTACCAATGTAAGTTTACACTTAATAAAAAAAAAAATTTCATTTCAAATACAATCTTATGTTCAGATGAAATGATAATGCTTGTGGAATACAAGTGACAGGAACCTTTTGCGATAAATTTCTAAGAATTTTTAGAATTCTATCTACTAGTACTATTCAGTTTCTACTTAAGAAATAAATCATGAAAGCCAGAATCTGTTTTGAGTTTTAACATGGATTGGCGGATATTAGTATTTTATCCCGAACCAGAGACGAGGGATAAAATTTACTAATATCCGCCAACCCATGTTAAAACTCAAAGCACATTCTGGCTTCCATGATTTATTTCCATTCTGATATGTCCAAGAGTACAAATACGGTAGTATACTTTGATTGGAAGACAGTAATTTATATTTACGTTTGCGGAAAATGTCGCACACAATTTATGCTGCCAATGGAAAAGTCAGTCACATTCACCGGCGCATGTGCGAATGAGATTATACCATCGATAAATCGCTCGTTTGTCTACAAAGCGAAAGAAGGATGTCGTGTTAGAATAACCGGTAATCTGATTTTTGTGTTTTCCACTACCTTTATAAGCAGTAATTATTCTTTCCTAGGTTTCCTTTATGTTCATAACAACATGATTAAAATGTTTGACTGCTTAGCAGGAGTACAGGCTCATAAACATGTATTACAGAGACAGAAATTAACTTTTATAGGCAGTAGCCATCTGGGCCCCTAAATTTAAAAATCTGGTAGCCCAGGTGTAAATGTAGGGGCCCAGGTATTACCGGTGAGGACTGAAGGGGTCCGAACATGCTAGGGGGGTTTGGGGGCATGCCCCCTCCCCCCATGAAAATTTTGAATTTTTTAAAGGCAAATCCTTCATTCTGAGCATATTTGAAGAAGGTAGAACTAGCTAAAAAAGAGAGCATTTTATAAAAAGTGGTTTGAATCTGATACATCTAATCCTTTTGACAAAGTTTGACCTTTCAATCAGTAATTCATTAAATCAAATACACATTGAAAAAATCTCATTTAAAAGACATGAACTACACACTGACCAGGGATTATAGTATATTGTTTTGATGAAACTTGCCGGAAATTCATAAATTTTATTAATTGTCCGTTAACGGAGAAGGTATGGGAAAATCCCGTATATGGTACATTTAATTTATACTTACCTTACGCTCTTTTCAGTGCTTGTGTCTTATTTATATAAATTAAGACAATATTTAGAGGAGGAAAATCCAGAAGAGACGAGAAAAGCTAGCCACAGTTGCGAATTTCATAGATGCAAAGGGCCGCTTTGAATAACCTCAACCTCGATCAAAGTACGTAACGCATTCAAGTACCAGGGCTCACGTTGGAGGGCGAAGAAGTCGCCTTGTGGCTGCTCACTTCGCTTTGTACTAGTGCCAAAAGAGAAGTGGAAGTCACCCTGTAATTTATACCAAGTCGCCTTGCTAATTTTAACAGTAAATCATCAGTATATTTTTACTACAAAATTTCCGTTTTTCAAACTGCCATTGTAAAGAGACGTAATCGAAACAGTTACGAATATAAAAACTGTACTACGGATCCGTACTCTGGGAAAATAATGTCGGTATTATTTCATTTCATTTATTTGGGGTTTAATGGCAGCTATCCAAAGGGATTGTTAACTTTGTGGATATGATTAGTTTCTTAATTAATATCAATCAGTGATTAAAGAGAAGCAATGTAAATAATATACACTCATTAAAATTTGATTAAATAATTAGCGATTTCACAGCTTGTGGTTTTTTTTTGCATATTTATCTTATCTAATGTTTTGTCATTTTATATATGTGTGACTTGTTTGAAACAATGCTGATGTCGAAATGAATTTTATTATTCAATTTTATTTATTTATTATTTATTGGACAATAGTTGAGTATATGTGCCTTTATCATCTGCAAGACAAAACAAAGAATCTGAAAAGGGTTTACTTAATACAAACAAACAAAAAACAAATACAAGGACATATGTAAAACAAGGAATTAAACAACTACTGAATATACCTTAATGCATAACAAGTACATTATAACATACGAATGCCACGATAATGCCCCGCGAATGTGAAAAGTGGTACAATTAGAGAAATATTTTGACTTCTCCCTGTTGTCTCTCACTTCTCTTTTGTCAGCACCTGAAAGAGAAGTCACTTCTCCCTCTGGTTTCAAAGTAGTGGGAGCTCTGAGTACATAGAGTACGTAGTGACAATATTCCACACATGAGATAGTTTAACAGCACCAAGAGACAAATTTGTGCCATAGACCGTTGATTGAGGATTGAGGAGAAGTACCTATTTTGTAAAACACCCAAAATTAAAGGCCTTCTTTCAATGAAACTCGGGGAAAAATTGGTCAAGAAATTTAAGAAATGAAATCATCACTTTACTATTTTCCATACTGGTTCCCGGGAATTATTACGCAAATTACAGTAGACAAGAAGTAGAAAGAACCAGAACCAGTGAAATGTTTATGTTATATTTCACGTGGTCGTATTGTAAACAACTCGCTTCAAACGTCAAATTTGCGACAGGGAAATATAAAATTATTAGTCGCCAGCTGGGCTCCTTTGAGGTATTATTTAGTCGCCCAGCTGAAATTTCAGTCGCCATCGGCGACCGTTAATTTCTGTCCCTGTATTATGTGCCTCTGATATGTTCATTTGTAGCTTGAAGTTTAATGCAAGGAGCAAAATATTATCACATGTAACATTTTATTTATTTCCATAATAATTGATTATAATAAATAAAGAATTAGATATTAGTATTTATTATGCCATTGATACTAAGATGTCAATGCTTGAAAACTGTTCTTACAGACGACTAAAATATGCTGTAAGACATGGAATTTATGCTTAAAATTATCAAGCTTCCTTTGTTTTTATAACTGCTGCTTTGTAATACTTTTTTGATTCAAAAGAATAGGTGTTAATATCCTGTATATTTACAATGAATGGCATCCCATTTAAACTGACACATATATGTCTATGAATGGCATCCTATTTAAACTGGTACATGTATGGCTATGAATGGCATCCCATTTAAACTGGTACATGTGTGTTTGTATGAATGGCATCCCATCTAAACTGGCACATGTATGTCTATGAATGGCATCCTATTTAAACTGGTACATGTATGGCTATGAATGGCATCCCATTTAAACTGGTACATGTGTGTTTGTATGAATGGCATCCCATCTAAACTGGCACATGTATGTCTATGAATGGCATCCTATTTAAACTGGTACATGTATGGCTATGAATGGCCTCCCATTTAAACTGGTACATGTGTGTTTGTATGAATGGCATCCCATCTAAACTGGCACATGTATGTCTATGAATGGCATCCTATTTAAACTGGTACATGTATGTCTATGAATGGCATCCCATTTAAACTGGCTTGTGTATGTCTGTGAATGGGATCCCATTTAAAATGGTACATGTATGTCTATGAATGGCATCCCATTTAAACTGGCACATATATGTCTATGAATGGCATCCCATTTAAACTGGCACATGTATGTCTAAAAATGGCATCCAATTTTAATTAGCACATGTATGTCTATGAATGGCATCCAAATTTAATTGGCACATGTATGTCTATGAATGGCATCCAAATTTAATTGGCACATGTATGTCTATGAATGTCATTCCATTTAAACTGACACATGTATGTATGTATGCAGCCATGATCAAGATTTCCATCAGCCGTGTTGTTAACTTTTTTTTTATTATTTTTAAGTTTAATTGAGGAATGATTGGTGAGATTACTGACGTTTAATGCCAAATGAGCAATTTTAAAGCTACATCATGAGAACAATTTACATTCAATGAAATGATGACGATGATGTCCGTTTTGTACTGGACCAACACACTTAATTGTATCTTTATAGTACTAGATCACTGAAACAACAGTCCCCTGGTAGACATGTTGCTCCATTATGACACATTATCCTGAATCCAAGCCAACCATCTTTGCTCTCACTCTTTGTAGCTGTGTGCTTAGCAGAGAACAGGAAATACCAATTTCATAGTCTGGTTTGACCCGACATGGGCTCGATCCCATGATCTACCACATTTAATATGAACATGTAAACCATTACCAGGGCTCACCACACTTAGTAAACACAGGACGACTTAACGTCTCTCTTGGGTGACTTGAGGGAAAATCGGGGAGACTTCTGAAAAGCTAGCAACATTTTAATGTTTCTATCCCATTACTGCATATCCCCCTACCTTTCACAAAACAAACATGCTACACAACGATCATAAAAAGGATGCAATCAACGAGTTTGGAATAAAATATTGAATTATCAAACCCTGTATGGGTTAAATTTGAGGAACATGGGACCACCTTTTACGTGAATATTCAAGAAAAAGTATGATAATTGCTGAAAAAAGACTGACAGGGCGACTTTGCCTCGTTTGGTGAGCCCTGCATTACACCACCGATGCAGTCACAATTATTATCAATTTGGTCACAAGTGAAATTAAATAAAGGATATATACTATAAAAAAAATTGTATATTCCGTTAACAAAACATACTGCCTAGTAAAATAATACAACATATCGCAGATAATACCACAGTTAACATTCCTTCATATAGAAGTTTAGGTGAGAAAACTGTCCATACAAATAAATGATATCTCATACAGGTCACTAATACTGTGTATACTGCTAGAGGTAAAGCCCGAGATAAACACAAGATGTGAACTACTTGTGAAAGTGTTTTCTTTAATCTGAAAAAAAATATGAAAACAGATTTTATGGAATTATTTTTCATTTATTTTTCTTAGTATGAAAGTGTATGGATGTAAATGAACACAAGACCATCCAACATTACATTTACGACACAAATTAAAGTAAAGGAACAATGAATGACACACATTATAGTAAAGGAACAATGAATGACACAACATTATAGTAAAGGAACAATGAATGACACAAATTATAGTAAAGGAACAATGAATGACACACATTATAGTAAAGGAACAATGAATGACACAACATTATAGTAAAGGAACAATGAATGACACAACATTATAGTAAAGGAACAATGAATGACACAACATTATAGTAAAGGAACAATGAATGACACACATTATAGTAAAGGAACAATGAATGACACACATTATAGTAAAGGAACAATGAATGACACATTATAGTAAAGGAACAATGAATGATACAAATTAAAGTAAAGGAACAATGAATGACACATTATAGTAAAGGAACAATGAATGACACACATTATAGTAAAGGAACAATGAATGAGTGATTGTTGCTTTATGCCAACTCAGCGATATCATGACAAGAACAAGTCAATTTTCAATGAAATAATGTACTAGACAACACGTTTAGCTGGATTTTTATAGTGCTAGCTCACTGAAACAAGTCGCTCCACTCGTACACATTATCCTGATTCTGAACCAGCCAGTCTTTGTTCTTTCTCCTTAATTCTGTGTGCTTAGTGGAGAAGCAACAAACACCAATTTTATAGTCTTTGGTTTGACCCGATCAGGGCTTGAACCCACGATCTACCGAACTCTACGTGAGCACGCTAACCATTACACCATGCAACAGACAGAATTTTCCAACTGAGTACATTTAACATCAACATATTGTTATACCTTTTGCTGAAACAGTTTACTGTGTCATCTGTTTGAGCAGATTTCCAAAATATAAACTTCAGCATGGAAAGCAACCAGAAAATCAGTCCCCCATATGTTGCTATTGTTAACAAACATCCCACCATTACTGGCTGGTAGTCATGGAGACCAATATAACCAGCTGATACATCCACTGTAGATATACTGTTTGAGTTTCCCTGAAATTGATGAGAAAAAGTATTTTTGACACACCCGATTGATTGATTGATTGATTGATTTTTGGTGTTTAATGCCACTTTCAGTAATATTTCAGCTATATCATGGCGACCAGTTTTAGTGGTGGAAGAAGCCGGAGTACCCGGAGAGAACCACCGACCATGGGTTTGACACATCTGAATTGCTGAGCCATTTGACAACAATTTCACAATATTCATCTCAATAGTGTTCAAAAACTTGCTCTTTTTTGTATTGTAACAATTAAGAGATTTTTTAAAGTAAGCCTATTTTGAAGCCATTATCAGTTTTATTTTTATCTCATCTGACTAAAACGGTCGTGTGAAGCATTGTCATCAATCTGTTTTCTCGTTGTCATCATTAACATCTGTACACTTTTACATTTCAATCTTCTACTCTGAATCCACTTGGCCAATTGAACCCACACTTAGCAGGAATGTTTACTGAAAGATCCTCTACAAAGTTCATGTTGATATTCTTTTTTCAATCACAATCCACCACAGAAACAGGAGACCACAAATTTGGAACATTTATTTTCCAACCAATTTTGATTAGTTTTATTCTTTATGTTACTTATAAAATTGTCTCTATGTTGTATTCTAACAGATATTGTATCTCTTACCGCTTCAGAGATATAAAGGGGTCAAGATGGGGCAAACTACCAATATTTGGAATTTCATTTTGTCTCCTATTTTGAAATGTTTTTTTAGACTCCTTATGAAATTTCATTACCATGTTTCTCAAACACATTTGAATTACATCTAATAGTTTCCAAAATAAAAGGAAACCAAAGAAATTTAAGTTGTTGCATTATGCTAATTATGATTTAGGAGTTGTATGAGGTATAATTTATTATTTCAAGTAAATCATTCCTTAGCAACTGTCTTTGTCTTAAGAAAATGTCAGTTTGGTCAACAATATGTTATTTACATAAAATTACTATAAAAAAATATATGCCCCCTCCTCTTCCTTACTTCAAGGTAAACATTTGTCCTTTTCCCCTTCCCCACTTCGCCTCAATATTTTTTGCTTATTTGTGATCCTTTCACTGATCCAATAATATCATTACACTCCAGAGATATTTCTCTTTACGACTGCCACATTTAAATATACCTGCCGGGCCCCCCTCAGACGAATTGGACAAGAATATCAGCGAACGTAGCTTGTTTAATTTCTAAGTCATTGAAACAGATACAGCCACTTCCAGTCCGGTTTAAATTGATTTAGAAAATTTTAAAA
Source organism: Bathymodiolus septemdierum (assembly GCA_963383655.1). Taxonomy (NCBI): domain Eukaryota; kingdom Metazoa; phylum Mollusca; class Bivalvia; order Mytilida; family Modiolidae; genus Bathymodiolus; species Bathymodiolus septemdierum. Next base: position 111,329,833 of record OY726518.1, on the reverse strand, counting down.
AAGGTGCTTTAAAAATCAAATGTCAGTAATTTGGAGTTGAACATATTTTATAATCTGCATTGGAACAATTATCTGTATTTTAAAGGCTTACTTTACATTTGAGAGGAGATGATCATGATGGCATTGTTACACATGGCTGGTCTAGAGAATTCCGAATGCATATGAAAAATCCAGCACAAACCGGAAGTGGCTGTATCCGTTTCAATGACTTAAAAATAAAACAAGCTACGTTTGCCGATATTCTTGTCCTATTCGTCTGAGGTGGGCCCGGTAAGTATATTTAAATGTGGCAGTCGTAAAGAGAAATATCTCGGGAGTGTAACGATATAATTGGGTCAGCGAAAGGATCACAAATAAGCGAAAAATATTGAGGTGAAATGGGGAAGGGGAAAAGGGCAGAAGAGGAGGGGGCATATATTTTTTGAATGAAACAAGTGCCTGTGAATAGAATTGTGGAATTGTTTATTTTCAGTTTTAACAATGCAACATGTACTGTTTTGTAAAGAGGAGATAACAACCAGCAAACTACAAATTAATATTTAAAGGCATACAGGTTGTCAGAATTGAATTTTTTCTTACATTAAAAGTTGCCAATTTCCGATGTTTTATACTAGTTGCAGTTGAAATTTTTCATAATATCATACGTAAATAGCCTAAAACGAAGGAAATACGTCGCTGTTTTATTTTCTTGAATCCAGTAAAGAATCCAATGTTTACCCGCGCAATATTCAAACGACCTGACAGTGAACTCATTTGGGAAAGCGTTTGCACATGTGCAAATTTATTTGTTGATGAAGAAAGCACATGGCACAAATCGAATCGCGGAAGAACAAAAACATTGACGGATTCTATATGAAAACGACACAAAAAGGAGGATTCAGCAAGCTTTGTGTAAAGATTAAAAAAAGATGTTATACCGACCTACTACATAATTTAGTATCTTTTTTCGGCTGAATCGTATTTTGACAGTAGAATTGCATAGTAGTTTTTTATATATTGGTTTTTTTTTCAGGAGAAAATGCTAGGTGATATCTCTTTTAAATTAGAGACTAAAATAATGAACTTCATGTCTGTTTTTTTCTAAAAAAAATATAATCAAGGCAACTCAAGTGTTGTCAATAATATGCAATACAATTTGTTTACAATTTTCCCTTTATCAGGTCCCTTTGCAAAGTTTGGGTTTCATCACGTATTTCCGATTTTAAGTGTCATTCTTACTAAATACCATTATATAATATTAACTGATTGCCCCGGGATCCAATTTCATATATATATTTCTTAAATTATATTAATTCTAACGAATTTACATGCAACATGCTTCCTGGTTATTTATAGCAGTTATCAGTATTCGGTAAACTTCGGAAATGCAGCCGACTTATAATTAGGTCGTGTTAATGGCGACTTTACCAACAGACATTCAAATTCTTTTCACTAATTACGACATTATAACATATTTTTTAAACCTGGCTTCTTGTTCAGAACATTTTTATTAGTATAAAACATCGAATATTGGCAACTTTTAATATAAACAAAAAAATTCAATTCTGACAGCCAGCTGTATGCCTTTAAAGGCCAAAAAACTAACGAAACCTGTCTGTAACAGAACAGAACCTTGTGAAATCAATCTTGTCTAATCTTCAGCCAACAAATATTAGGTCAGAAAAAATTCAATTGTATTCCTTTAAAAAAATGTTTCTTTAGATAAACATCCATTTGTTTTACCTGATAGAAAAAAGATCCATGGCCCATCCAGAGAAAATACAAAGTCCAACAATCTAAAGATGATAATTCTAACACAGACCATATGTATTTCTCTATTAATACTTCTTGTACAACCATCATGGCTACCAGAACAATATTGTGAGGTCTAGCTAAAACTAGTATCACCAATGTAAATATTGTGTGTATGTGTGAACAGAATCTATACTTGTTACTAGATCTTCTGTCTTGGGAGACGATACACAGAATTGACGTTAAAGTATACAACAATACAACAGCATAGACGATCTGTGCTTCTATTACTCCACTGCTACAAATAGAAATTAGAAAATTCTATATATTCTACGACAAAATTATATTACTGTAGATTGTTTATATATAGTAAAACTTAACCCAAACAGTTTGTAATTTAGGTAAAACACAAACATTTTGCTGATATCGGTGGATTTTTTTTTTTTAATTTATTAAATTTTTATAAGTACCTCTTTTTTTATAAGTATAAGTACCCCCCCCCCCTTCCCCCCCCCCCCCCCCCCCCCCCCCCCCCCCCCCCCCCCACTTTTCCTTCCTCCCAGTGAGGATCAATTTCATACTACTGCTGTTTGGGATAAAATACAAAAATCCTACCAGCCCATGTTAAAACACACAACACATTATGGCTTCCATAAATTATTTCTTAAACAATTTAAACAAGAATAAAATAAAAAATGCATAACATTACATTACGAGGTGGAATGCGGTAAAGTTTGGTTGAATTCTGTCAATTCGTAATTGTGGATTATTTTAATCAGTCTTTGTCTTAACTTTTTTTTACCTACTTGCTCGAATTTAGAAAAAAATTATATTTATTCAAATAAATTCTTTCATAATTTTCACTTGTCCTAATCAAGTTTTACTTGTCCCGGGCTTCGGGCAAGTGGGTTAGCAGGAAGGCTGAATTTTAAACAAAGGCATGCTATTAAAGAATAACTAAGTATATGACAATACACACTTACTTTCCTGTAAGACTCTGTGATTTTAGTAATGATCCATTAGCTGACTTCTGTAGATAGACACATACCAAGCCTACACCATACAGGAACTGTTGTAGATGGTTCATATTTGTTCTTTTACAGAGAAATACTACTATCAAAGATACAACTACTATAGCAGACAACAGTTGTAGATTCTCTGGTCTGAAAAATAATACATTATGTTATATGTCAAATATACAAAATATTTCATTGCTGTGTAATAATACAATTACATCGTATACAGGGCTTTCCATCTGTTTCAATTGTACCAGTACTTCCAGTACCAAAGACTATATTAGGTGGGTAAAAGTACCTGGTACCGCCCCATATTGAAAGGCCTGTGTATATTGGAACTTTATTGTGACTGACTTAATCCTTTATTACTAAATTGTGATGCTAAATATTTGCTTTGCTTACTTTCCTTTCTGATCAGAAAACAAAGAATAAAGTACTAACCAAACACATGATACAAGGTAATTTAACTATCTAACCTTATAAGCCAATCACCAACATCAGGAATGTTCAGCCATTTGTTCCCCGTTTGATTCCAAGTTCTCATAAGACGACACAAGACTAGCACTGTTATCACCATAACAACATTCTTCCATGTTGGAATAAAATTTCCTCTAGATTTATAATCAGTCTCTTTGTTGAAATTTCCATCACTGAGTTTAATAGATTTTGAATGTTGTGAGTGAATTTCTTTAAAATTACAATCTAAATTATGATTTGGTGATGGAGGATTTTTCAAAGAAGGCTTTGTCTTGTCATATGTTGTTGGTTTCTCAGCACCTTTCTTTTTATCCACAGAGTGTAATTGTGTCTTGTGATTAACTATTAGTTCCACCATACTTTTCAAAATTAGCACATGAGCAGTAACTGTGTAGAAATACCATGTCTGGTGTTCTTCTTCCACAAAACTACTGGACAATAAACTTATAGTGTGTAAAACTGTACCAAATATCAACAATAATGAAATGCTTCCCTTTCTATACATCTCCTGTAAAAAAACATTTCACTCAAATCAATGCATAGATTATATACTGGTAAAAGTATATTGTATTTGTCTTAATCTAAAGATTTCATATCCATATTTTGATATTCTAGTGTATAAAAATTAAAATGGCTTTACAACAAAAATAGCAAGTGAACAACTAACAGAAGTGGCAAAAAAAATTCAAGTGGCAACATTATCATTAGAAACAGATCTCATATAGCACAAGATGTTTACCAGGGTACTGCTGTTTCAATGAGCTAGTAATATAAAAATCCAACTCGGCGTGTTGATCTAGTACAAACCAGACATTATCATTATCATCTCATTAAAATGTTACTTGTTCTCGCCATGATATAGCTGAAAAAATGCTTAGTTGGCTTTAAACAATAATCACTCACGCTTACACATTTTTTTACTAGATAAAAGTAATAAGACAATTTGGATGTTTTACAGAAATTTGCTGACAAGGGAGGCAATCCGGTGGACAACACAAACATATATTATATAAAAGGAGACAATAGGTTTGTCACCTGGTCTACAACCTGTGACTATCAGAAGTGTGTTAAAATCCCTTTTTTTTCAGTCAGGTTTCGTAATTGTATTTTCTATGCCAGAAATTATTTTGCTGTCTTTTACAAAACAAAACATTAAAGTTTTAAACATCTTAGAGTAGTTTCGGTATAATAAAACAGTTATTGCCTTCATATGAGGTGAACATCAAGTTGTCAATCCTCGATATTAACCTTGTATATAAATAATAACTGTATATTGCATGAAAGGTTTCGTTAGTTTTATTATGTCTGGTTTTTTTAGGTTCTTCATAATGAGAAATAAATTTATTTGTTAACATTACCTGAATTGATATGTAACGCAATATATTATTATAAGATCTATTCATAATGAACTGAAATGCAATGGACGCTGACACTGCAAATGTTCCTAACATGATAAGTAGGATTACTATAGACATTGGACTGGTATCACAAAGTAGGTCACTATGCAGGGTATCACTTGTACAAACAGTCATGTGACCAAATGCACCAATCAATAAGAAGATAAACATCTGCCATGAGACCAAATCAGAATTGCTCTCTGTGTATGAAAGGATGAGTGTAAACAAAATCTGAAAAAGTGAAATATAGGTATATAGATTATACAATGCACTAAATAAAAAGTAACATGAAGTCTCAATGGTGTCAATGTCTCACAATTGAAGATATAGAGACAAATGTAGACTGTTAGTCATTTAAATATCATGAGCATCATGTATCACCATGGTAAAATAGAAACAGATACACTGTGTTGGTATTATACATTTTAATTCAAATCTATTTTATCTTAATTATTGAAGAAATTATAAATCCAGTAATTAATTTTAATCAAACATATTGTGAGATTACTTAATTCTATATGGTCAAGGACTTTTTTTTTACTTCATTCCATCTAGTAGTTCTGAAGAATATTTTTATTAAAGATTTCCAATTTTCCACCAATCAAAAGTCTTGGTGGCCATCTCAGATGAAAGACAATGTCACCAGACACAATTTTGGAAGATGACCATTTAAGAAGTATCACGATGGATGACAGAGGGATGTCAAACGATTAGTTGAAACTTTGGCTAAGGTGAGGTAAAAATGAAAACATTTGCTTTAAAATTCTAAATTTGCTGTAGAGTTGAAATATACATTTTTATTTTAGTTTGATTGGGTTAATATTCTTGTACACCAATTTCAGCTATATCGGGATGACCAGGTAAATAGTGACAGAGTTCCTTGGAAAACCACAGAGGATTTCTAAGTACAATGTACTTGGTATGTTTACTCACTAACAGTTGAATACATTTAACAAAGAGTGAAGTGCAATCCTACATCACATTGGTGAAATAATAGTGGCTACTGAAGGGCGATTGTAAAATAAGAAACGAAACAGAAACGAAACAAAACAAAACAAGCATCTCTGTGGAAACCAAATACTTTTCTTAAACCTGTTGGTTTTTTTTTTTAAATTGATAGTTCGATCTTAAAATCAATAGACATCTTGTTCCATTATAAAACATCATCAAAATGTGAGAAAATAAGATTTCCTAAAGGACTTGCTTAGATTTTTTTCTAAGTTATTAGGAAATCAGAAAACAACACCTCCTAAAATAACAACAAATAACCAAACAAAAAAATGCGGAGTCCACAGCATAACTCTGGATTGTGCTGAAATCGACCTTGACCTCAAAATTGTAGTCCTAACAATGTGTTTGCAAGACACTTTTTGGTGTAGAAAAAGTCTGTGACTGCATGGACAAACTTGAATTACAAACGTGCCCTATATCTAGAAATATCTAAGTTCAACATTATGTCCTTTTGTGAATTTTTTATTCAATTCCTGATCAAACACCCTTCAAAATATAAAATTCTTAGATCAAAAACTGTAGAAGAAGTTAGCCGGATGGACGAACGGGTGGACATGGATAAATTAATATGCCGTTCGACTTTACGTTGCGGGACATAATAAAAAAGGAAGCAAAATGAAAAATAACTTAAATCACAATGAGCCCTTGCCAATATATAGATGAAAGTAAACACCGACAAATCTTTTGCAGGGGTGTTTTAAGTTACAGCGAGATCTAAAGTTCAAATGAAGTTGCGAAGGTGCTAGTTGATCGCAAACGTTTGAATTCAAAAAATCTTTTGATCTTTTTAAACCATTTTTGACGGCATAAAACAGTAATACGCTTGATTGAAAAGGGCAGGCTTTTTATACTTTGATCACAGGATTTATTAAACGTGCAACAAAATTTTACCATCACCTTTGCAGCCAGCTATCAGAAAGGATAAATGGACAGAAAGGATATAGATAATCTATAATTTTGTATACCAAACACAATTAATAGGAGCTGTTTATGTCCTAACTCAAAACCGGGTACGGAAATTTAACTTCACAAATAGATATCGAGTGGTGTAGACTGTGTTGTTTCATGGGCTACTTGGAGATCGCTTCATGGTGTGGGTTTCCACCGTATTGAAGACCATGGGGTAACTTTGTTGACCATCGCTTCCTGGAGAGGGGATTTGGTATCAATCAAATATACTTCTTCTTTTCTATGAATCTCAGAAATTTACATAACACACAAGAAGCAGGAAAGTGATGAGCTTTTTGATATGGAATCCTGATTATTTTTTTCTTCCATAGCCAAATCTTCCTGTAAATTTTAAAGGTTTTTCAATCTGCCACTGGCATTTTGTGGATTGTTGTCTCATGTAAAAAAAAATTGTTTCACTAATGTCTGTTTCGCTTTTTTATTTATTGATGATTTTTTTGGTTTCGTTTCGTTTCTGTTGTGTTTCGTATCGCTTCGTTTCTGCTTTATCTTGTTTCGTTTCTGTTGTGTCTCGTTTCCTTTCTGCTTGTTCCGTTTCGTTTCTTGTTTTACAATCACCCGCTACTGTATACCAACTTAACCACTAGATCACAAAATCCCCTTTTCACTTTAGTAAAGAGGGTTCCAATTATTATTTAAAAAACAATGCAAAAATTATTTTAACAATTATAATGAAATCTTGTCACTGGAATCCAATAAAATGCCACGATAACTGAAATATTGTTGAAAGTGATGTTAAACACCATAGACCCCCTAACCAATAATCTTACCAGCCACAGAAATACTATAGAAACAAACAATCCATATTCATCATATTGTGTTACAGACAAGGATATCTTTGATGACATCTGATTAATAGAGTCTTCAAATTGTTTCAACAACTTTATACCCTGTTCCATTGATACAGATGTTGACATGTGTCCACTCATCCATGTCAGAAATGATTTGTAAGTTCTTGTATACAACTGGTATCCTTTATCTAAAATGATAGGTCAATATATCCACTTTAGAAATGATTTGTAAGTTCTGGTTTACAACTGGTATCCTTTATCTAAAATGAAAGGTCAATATATCCATGTTAGAAATGATTTGTAAGTTCTGGTATACAACTGGTATCCTTTATCTAAAATGAACGGTAAATAGATCTCAATTCCTTCTACCAAATACTGACTGCACTGCCGTCTTAACGCATGGGCACGTTGGGCAGTTGCTAATGTTTAAACACTGATTTTGTTGGAAGTACTAATACAATAAATGTATGTTTCACTTTATTGGACATTTACAATTTTATTCCTGTGAGTAGTTGTGTAGGTATGTGCCCCAGTTCACTGCTTTGCCCTGGGGTCTATAATGCTGTTAAGATGGCCCTGACTGACCATCTTCAATAAGTTCTAAAAAAACATTATCATCACAATCTCTGTTATGGTTATATATCTCTTAGTATAGAATTTGGTTATTAGAATTCATGATACCAGTAAATACATCTCCTACTGGCCTTCAAATAATTAAAATTTAGAAATTCCAAAAACGGTAATTGCTGATTTATATAAAAATATAAAAACTTGAGTTTATGTACAATGATCAGCGGTCAATTTTCTATAACTAGTCCAATTTAAAACTTCAATAAAAGTTTCATTTGAAAACCTTATCATATACAACATAACTGTAAAGCCAGAATGACATAAATTAGAAAATGCCAAAACACAGGTAATTAAAGGACTGATTAGACAGGTGTTTCAACAGGTGCAAACAATTAAAACATAGTTTAAACTTCTGCAGGGTATACCTATGTTATATACTCTTATATAATAATGTTAAACTGACAGAAATTTTACAGAGCATAATTAACAACCAGTTTTGTTTAGAAGTAAAACAGGTATATAAAATAGGTAATATAGAAATAAAACATCAGGAACTGGTTATTGAACATAAGACAAATAAAATATCATCATACATTTGCATATATGGTGTTTTCATTTTCATGTAATTAAATTCTATGTTCTTTTTTTTTCTAAAAACAAAACTTCAACCTCCATGCATTATCCTTTCCAAATTTTTTTAGCATACATAGTAATATAAATTTAAAATTCAAGGGCTATAACTCATAAAGGAAGTCAATTGATCTTACAAATTTCATGTTAGAAGTCCTAAGGAACCTAGATATCAAAGTTAGGATTTCTACTCCTTATGGTTATATATAGATGAAATAGTTTTAAGGAATTTTAATAACCCTAATATTTTGGAGTTTGAAGTTTATTCATATAATTATGTTAGCTTGACTACACAGGGAATTATATATCCTATATCAGATCTCAAAATACATATATGTAGTTAGCTAAGAACTATTTTTTAATGAGGCAACCCTTTTTTCCAATAAAGTGCAATATCTAGGGAATAGTGAAGTGTGAAAAATTATGCTGGGGGATGTGTGGTTGATTGTTTCTTATTGATATGTACCTGTATATATATATATATATATATATATATCAATACAGAAGCTTACAACATACTCTTAACATGTGATGAATATAGGTATCTCACCAATTTTTAAATGTCAGTGGATAAAACACAAACTACCAATACCACATCGTGTATATTTAGGTAAAATTTTGTTTCTGTAATGAATGGTTAGAATTTTTCTGATATCATTTTTAGCCTTGGACAACAAACATTCAATACTAGATGTATACCTATATCATAATCTTGTCTGTTGTATTTTAAGACTTCTGACACCTGGTGACCATTCACCGTGAGTACCATAAGTTTTTGTTGTAGATCATAATTAGACAATACATCTGTGATGACAGTACCAATGTTGTTTTTAGGGATAGGTACACCCAGAAGTATTGATAGAGTTGGTGCTATATCAATCTGCTCTATTTCCTTAACTGTCTTGACTGAATTTTCTGTAATAAAGGAAATCTGAATTAGTACATTTGTATTTTGAAATAGAATTGTGGATTGTGTGAAAGAACATAAAAATTCTAGGTAAAATATTGGCTTTTAAAGAAACTTTAGCATTTCTAGATTTTGAAAAATATACTGTATAACTGTTAATTTCTGCGGCTATCTAATTTCCGCGATATTCTGCAGTCAACTCCGGAATGCAGAAATTATAATCGGAGAATATTATGTAAAATAAATGTTAAATATCAAGATAAGTCCTCCATACAATGTACATATACATGCCCTGATGTATAAATATATTAACATTCACTGAAAAGTACTCACACACATTTTGACATTGTCATTATTTGAGTTTATGTTAGTCAGGAAACATGTCCATCTTTAGATATTTAAACAAGAAGGACGGATCTTATTACCGAATCCAAATGGATCTTTGTCAGATCATTTAAGTTCATGTGCTATAGATGAGTAACTCCAGAGTTTCAGAAATAATGGAGTAACAAATTTACGTTAGTCCTAACAAATCTGAGAACACAGACATGAAGAAAATATGTTACACAAAACAATTTTTTCTGAGATTTTCAAAACACAGAAAATAAATGCCAAAACCGCAAAAAAATTTCACATCATAAAAACTACCGTAATACGGTAACAATCTGACTGATTTTGAGAAATAAAGATACCATTGATTGTGAGAAAATATATAGGTATTTGTTGATTTCTTCACTTAGCATGCAGCTTTAATGAGTAAGAGCAAAGACTGATTGACTGGGAGTGACATGTCTACCTGTGGACTGCTGTTTCAATGAGTGTATAAAAGTCCAACTAAGCGTGTTATTCTAGCTGAAAGACGATATAACTGAAATATTGTTGAAAGTGGCATTAAACACCATAACCCTAACCCTAGTTGAAAACAGACATCATCATCATCTCATCGAATGTAACTTGTTCTCGCCATGATATAACTGAAAAATTGCTCATTTGGCTTTTAATAAAAATCACTGTCACCATGTAAGAAGTATATTAGATTTATTCTCAACTAGAACAAGCTTACAAAAATTCAATAAGTAGGCTATAAAAAAAAATTCATAGTGAATTTTTTAAATGCATTACTATAAATGAATGTAGAATAAAAATACCTTTTCTCTTCTCCTTAAAACTGGTTTCCCCTGTTTTTAAGAATATTACTGGTACCCTTGTCTCACTATCTGTTGCTCCTCCATGACCACCTTGATCACTCATTCCATGATCTCCACAAACAATTATCAGACTTGGATTAGCATTCTTAAAAATATATAAATATATTTATATTGATGCAGTTTAGATATTACAGGTAGTAAAATTTAACACAAAAATATATTAAGGGAGCCGCTGAAAGTACAAAGAGATGGATGGACATACATGTTTGTCCAGTTATTTTCCTCTCTTTTTTTTAGCTTAAAACTCGATTTATTCCAATTTATATTTTACAGATTAATAAGCTACAATAAATGAGTTATACTCGATACAACATTATGTGATAAAGTTTGTCAGTGACTTGCGGCAGGTTGGTAGTGTCTCTATGTACTCTGGTTTCCTCCACCAATAAAACTGACAGCCACAATATAACTGAAATATTGTTGAAAGTGGAGTTAAACACAATAACTCTAATCCTAAAGGTGTTATTGTGACTGATAGAAAGGTTGATAATAATAGCTTATTTTCATTTTGTTTCAGAAAAATGAGTTTATTTGAAGAAATTAATAAATAATGTACACATTATATTATTAACATGCTAAATATAGCAAAAATTTACCATACTCAATTTCTGGTAAATATTCTTAATCACATTATCCATTTCCTGTAATTTTGGTCCAATGAGCGGGCTAAAAGGTCCAGCTAAATGACCAATATGGTCCAAACCCAAGTAATGAAGAACCATCAAATCAAAATCAGCTGCTTCAAGCTCTTTATCTAGATGACGAGTCACATTATTATCCACCTAAAATGAAGTTCTTGTATCAGTAATGAAATATACAGAAGAAATGATTGAAAGGTAAAATTGAGTATGGATTTAAATGTGGTCTCTGAAAACTGCATGGTTTTTGGTTGTTTTTTTGTTTGTTTTTTGTTTGTCTGTGAACCTTTCTAAAAGGTTATAAAATCATACTATATATCCAAATGGTAAAAGGATATGATATTTTAAGAAAGAAAGGAAAATTATCCATCAGAATTTAAACTTGTATAAATCCAGCTAATTTTGAAGTCATGTGAATGGGAGATTACAGTATTACTAGTGTGTGCTGTCATATGAGAGACATATTATACTGCCATTATTTAATTTGAAACCTCTGATTTGATGCTTCACAAGGTGCAAGACTAACCGATACATTTATGGTCTTCCCAGAAAAGAACTAGGTATTAAAGGTTATTTTTTATTCGAAAAGAGAATTATTACTCCCAAATTGGTGTTTATCGATATAGAACTTAGAAGGGGGAAACTGATTGAAAGTGGCATTAAACACCCATAACCCGAAATGTATTCAGAATTACCTCAGTGTAATCAGTTACAAAGAATGATGTCGTTCCATCAAATCTAATGAAGTGATCTGGAAACAGGTTCAACCATGTGTCATCCCCATAGAAAACCATTTTTTTCTGATGACGCTTCATTTGGGTTATAACATTGTCATCTGTCAATGATGATGAACCGAAGTTCAGTACAACATCCACAAACCCTGGTATACTGCCAGTTGTTAATGCCTACAAAATATTGGTACAGTAAAGTCACAGACATAACATGATAAATCACTGTGATAGATGTATCACTCATCTTGGTGACATGGATATATCTTTTGTTCTGTTTAATATATCTTCAAAGTTTCTTTTTTTAGTTAGAGTGTTACTTGCTATCACCCAATAATATGCACAAGAAAGTAAGTAAATAGAGTAAACAGAACAAAAAATATATCAGTATCACTAAGAAGAGTGATACATCTATTACAGTGATTTATGAATGTGTCTCTGACTGTACTGTATCTGTTGGCACATGAAAGAATTGGAAATAATTTAAATCCAATCCGACTTTTTCTTTTAAAGAAAGTGAAATATGAATTCTTTTTGAATTTTGTGTGATAGAATATTTAACTCGGAGATCATTCATAACAAATGAATGTAGATTTAACTGATTGCAAACACAGGAGTTTGGGAGGTTTTTTAATATATGTATGGTAATATGACAAAAAATAGAGACACTACCATACATGTACATATACATTTTGTATAATAAAAATCTGCAATGCCCCTGTCGATCATCAACATAGGATAACTTATAATCTAGAAATTGTGATTGATCAATTGATGGTTTCTTAACGTCAAGTGGGTCATATTCAAGCAACATTCGTGACAAAAAATAGACAATAAAACAGGTAAAAACGGGCAAACGTTGCATTTTTCTTTATAAAACATTTTTAATGAGCTTGATTTAGATAGTGACAATTGCCCAATTATAGGTAAATATTTTGACAAAGTACACCATTTTCTATTATTTAAGAAAACCAATTCAACCATATCATTAGATACTAATGGCAGCAAAATTAAAGAAAAACTTTCTACATTTACTGATGAAAATTTATCAGACATCTTGAATAGAGGGAAATAAAATAGCTCAAGGCTAGGAGTAATAAAACAAAGTGCACTACCATATATACATAACTTGACATATTAGAATTTAGTTATTCATGCATGTCAAGGATGCCATAATTTGTTGGGAGTTTTAACATAGGTCAGCAGGATATCAGTAAATTTCCTCCTCCACTTTCACTTGGGATGAAATACTACTATTCTGCCAACCCATTTAAAAACTCCCAACAAATTATGGCTTCAATTCATTATTTCTAATATAAAATAGCAATATCTGAACAGTATTAATGTATTCATAAAATTCCACATCGTATATGTTTTTGAAAGTATTACAAAATATGTATGACTAACTTGTTGGCTATTTCATACAACAGGGCAAAATATTTTGCATTTGAAATACTGCTGTATGCATGCCCATAGGTAGCTGTGGGACCGTAGCTCTTATTGTGCTGTTTTAATGATAGGTGCGGACCAAAAACAAAACAAGGACCTAAAGAGCTACGGTTCCGCAGCTAGCCCATAGGCTGAATTTTTCTGCATCTATATAGAACATAATTTAACTAAATTTAAAAATGACAATAAAAAGCAAAAATCAATAAAATATAGCAAAAACTAGTTAATATATGCCATACTAAGAGGAAGAAGAATTCGTTCTACCATTGCCATCAATCAAACAAACCTTTATTCTGGGTAATGTTACAGTTGGGGGTTGAACTTTGGCCACAAAAGTTCTGTCAACTTGAAGCCGACTTTGAAGGAATAACATCTGTTCCATTTGAGTGAAATCTACTCTTAATGCATCTATCAAGACAATTACAATGGACTGGTATTGCACATTGTTTACTGATCTGTCATAAAGTTCATTCAGATTCAGAGTCAGAGAATTGTTTACTGATCTGTTATAAAGTTCATTCAGAGAACGCACATTTTTGACAGAAATTTTCGAGAACAAATCGTCTGAATCTGAAAATCCATCAATCAATTTCTTTTGGGAAATGAAACTTCTGAGAAAAAATGAATAAGAAATTAGCATGGCAAATATGCAATTTATCAGCAAGAGGTGTTTTTTCATGGTTTGTTTTTATTTCATGGACGCAGACATCTTGAAAAGGGAGATCATAATGTAAGCATCCTCTAAAACAATAAGAGTTACCTCTCTTGTCATTACAATCGTAGCACTGAGAAGATGAGATGATTGTTGTAGACCTCTATATCTTAACTTTTTCGTTTGCAGAAACGCTATGTATCACCAACGAAAGGCCTACAATGTACTGGCATTTACATCATTATTATTTTTTTATTCTCAAACAAGTTCACAATAAAGGTGAAAGACAACCTTAAACCTTTGAGTAATATTACTCCCAGCTTAAAACATGTTTAAAGTTCAACCTCAGACGTGTTATAAGTACAGATCTGTAAAAAAGAACCCACTATATATATGCTTAAGATTTTGAAGTTCACTCTCAGTCTGGTTAAGAATTTCCATAGCTATTAACCACGTGTTTAATAACCACAAATTAAAAAAAATTAACCACAAAAATATTTTAACCGGCAAACTAGGCCTTATGTTTGAAGATATAAAAAAAACCACGCCCATTCTTTCTTTCTTTCTTTTTTTTATATCCCTCGAATGTCAGGAGCATCACTCATGATGTGTATGCTAAGGCAACTGTTGAGAACAACATAGCAACGTTCTGGTTCACAAAATGACCTACACCTCGACATTAACAGTGATCACCGATTAAGAACAAAACATACCCTTTGGTATCTTCAAACTTTTGTTGCAAAAGTTATTGTTTTTAGTTATATCATGGAGAGAATAAGTTAAATTTCGACGAGATGATGTCTCCTTAATTAGTACTAGACCAACATACTTAATTGAATTTTTTATAGTGCTGGCTCACTGAAATAACAGTTCGCGGTTAGACATTATCCATATTCTGAGCCCAGCAATTTTTGCTCTTACTTCTTAATACTGCAAGCTTGGCAAATATACCAACTTCCATACTCAAGACTCCAGTGCCACCAACAATCATTCTTCCCATCAACCATCAGACTATGGAATGAACTACCTACAGAGGCTGTCTCACCATCAAGAGTAGATGCCTTCAAGACCAGCCTACCAACAGCACTCCATTAGATGAATATAGATGTTTTTAATTGTACATACTCCAGTTTTGGATTTTGTTTCCTGGTGGGCATGCGGCGTCAATACGCCAGAAGCGATTTGCAGAGTATTGGAAGCAGAAGAAGAGAAGTATCAAATACCAATTTTACCCAGACCGGGTTTCGAACCAACAATCTACCTCATTCGAAGCGAGAACTGATTTGCCATTCCCCCACCGATGCGGTTTTTAGTATATTTGCTTATTTGATCAATATTTCTTGCATATTCGGGACGAGAACAATATGTTTTACATTTTTACAGAAATTATGGAGGTGTGACTTTTGACTACCACTTGTAAAAGTATGGAAAGTTGGATTTGAATGAAAAAATACTAGCATTTGTTGTGGCCATAATGCATTTATATAATTACAAGTATGCTATTCCAAAACTACACAATCAGTAACGTTAACGTCACCAATACAGAATATATTTTTTTTTTATCTGCGCCATGATCCAATAAGCATATTTTGTAATGTGTTACTGGATTTAAGAATACTGAAATGATCAATGTTAACATATGGGTACATATATATACGTTAACATGTATATGATGGAAACACAAAATGACAGTTTTCCCGTTTTCGTTCTTCCTGGTAGTTTCAGAGAATATTGAAATTTCAGCTAAAAAGAATGTATTATTGTCCCAAACAGCCATCTTGAATAGTTGATGCATGCAAAAAAGCAGGGGTACGCAAGTGACCACAAAATTAAGATCCAGTCAATTTTACTTCCAATTTCAAAAAAGATTGACAAGAGGATCACATAAACAGTATTGCTTACCTGGTTATTATCTATATTTTTTAGTAAAAGCTGTATTCATTTTCCCATATGGTCCTTTACTGACCAGAGGCTCACAAAGCCTGCACCACTCTCCTGATAATCATCAATACTTTTGTAGTTACTATTAAGCTTTATTATATTTTCCCATAGGGTGCAAGGGCCCGGGTGAGTCAATGAGTTAGGTAGTTGGATTACAAGCTCATCACCAATACGTTTGCGCCCGGCTTTACAAAAAGGGTGCACTCGACTCACAACCGCTAAAATTTACCAGTTGCTTGCCCATGGTCGGTGGTTCTCTCCCACTTCTTCCACCATTAAAACGGGTCGCCATGTTATAGCTGAAATAATCTTGAAAATGGCGCTAAACACAATAAACAAATCCATAGGGTGTTAAACTAAAAGCAAAATACTGACCATATGCAATTTCAGTGTGGCATGTAGTTCCTAAGAAAAAACACTGAACATTTACCTATGGTGTGGTAATCAATACTGTTAACATCCAAGTCCTGGGTTGGCCATCTTGGATTTCCGATTCACATATAAAATGCCAACTTAACAGGGGACCATCCAGTTGTGTTGATTCAATCATGTTTGCTATTAGTCATGCAGTTGTTGCCATCTTGGATTTCTGATTCACCAAAAAAAAATGTCAACTTTTAAAGGCACCATCCATATAGTCAAAAGTATCACCTTGTTGTTTCTAAGAAAAGGTTTCATTTTTTCATAGGGTCCCATGTTAAAAACTGCTGTGGTGACCTTGTTTTTTCCATTGGCATCTAAGATTCAAAACTAGCATACAGGACCATAGAATGAACATTCTACAATATCATACCGGTAATCAAATCTGCTGCGATTTCTGAAATAACCAATGGCAACCATGTTGAATTTCTGATCAGCACCAAAACTCAAACTTTGTAAAAGTACATTGTACCACCAAATGTACATTCATGCCAAGTTTGGTTCCACAAGGAGCAGATTGAAATGTGAACAAGTTAGACCACATGCCACATGTGCAAAATGACAACAGCTCATGACATCTTTAGCCAGATGAGCTAACAAATTGTCATCCTAGAATAATGCAACCTATGTACAAGTCCTTACTACATCTCACATATCTGTAAAGGTCTCTGATGAAAGAAACGTATTTTGCATAGGAAATAAATTTTAATTCCATGATATAAGCTGAAATATTGCTAAAGTTTGCGTTATTAAACCCCAGTCAATCACTAAATGGCTCATGAGCAGGACTCGTCCACTTACTATATATTCAACTTCCAGCAAGTTAGTTCCCATTTAGACAATAATTATTTCATTTTCCCATGTCATATTGTAAAACTGCCTCCTTTGGTGAAAAAAGGAGGGGATGTCATGTTGGATTTTCCCCCTGATCTACACCCTCCTCCCCCAAAGAAACATGCTGTTTATTTGGAAAAAGGTAAAACCATAATGGCCTCATCAAAATGTATAGCTACATGTTGTTTGGGCACAATTCATTATCAACAGGGACTGGGGAGGTGAAGCACAAAATATTAAGGGTTCAACTTCATATTTAAAAATGCAATATAGACAGTCAAGCTACGGTATATTGTAAAATCAAAAGAACATCAATTTCAATTCCATTTAATATTTTATATCCAACATAGTAAAATGACAAGACATAATAATGTTATATTAATCAACTTCAATGATATTAATCAATCCCTGCAACACAATTGAAT
Organism: Bathymodiolus septemdierum; assembly: GCA_963383655.1. NCBI lineage: Eukaryota > Metazoa > Mollusca > Bivalvia > Mytilida > Modiolidae > Bathymodiolus > Bathymodiolus septemdierum. Next base: position 111,312,039 of record OY726518.1, on the reverse strand, counting down.
ACTATAATATTGATGTAAATATTGTACATGAATCACTACCGGCGTCTTTTTCAAAGTACTACAAGTCGTGAACTTGTGTGTATCCAATCATAACCAACGTACTATAATCCTCACAATAACAAGAGCACAAACTTAAAATACAATAAGGCGGGAAACATGTCTATTAAAGGATTTACCTTTTGACAACAAAGGTAAATATTACCTGTACAAGGTTTAAATGTCTTCAGTGTCCTTGTATTCATTTAATTATAACAGGCAAATGTCAACAAGGGAATATACTATTCATAAAAAAAATTAATTTGTTGATAAAACAATACACAGGAAATGGCGACCTATCTTATAAGATTATCTTTTAACAAAATTTAATTATTTAAAAGGGTACATATATACTCAACAAGGTCCTCATCATAACAATGACATACACAAATTGATGAATATTTGCAATAAATGTTCTTAAATTTCCATTTCAGTTCAGTTCTAACAAAAAAAATTCACACGGACGAGTTGGAAATGGCTGAAGATTCAGAACTGGAGGAATCCTCCTTTTTTTCCAGCTGACTAATCGCAACATCTACCAACAAGAAAAATGAATTGAAGTCACTACCAGATTTATTTGTTTTTGATTTATTAGTGGATAAATCAACAGGACCAGACTGCCATGAATTGTCATCAAAATGACTATGTCCTTGCACAGGTGTATAATTCATTCTAGGCAATTTAGCCACTGGCACATTGTCATTATGGTCAGACATAGATTCTGATTCTGAAAAAAAGTCACTTGATGATGCTTCAAAATCTGATACATAACCATCAGTTTCCGAGGAGAATCTAGATGGAGATCCCAACACATTCTCGTCAGAATGATGTTCAGGGGAGCTTTCCTGGTCAGATGAGAAAGTAACACGGTCTAAAAGAGACTGTTTGTGTTTTCTCGTGATTGTGTATTGCAATGGATCTTGTCCATCTTTTTTTATCATTTCGGGAAGAATCCTCCTTCTTGCATTTATGAACCAATTGCAAACTTGCAGCACTGTTAAATTTGTAGCATTTGATAAAAACACCTTCTCTTGATCTGAAGGATAAGCATTGTATCTGTGTTCATACAACCAGCCTTTCAACACTCGGACTGCTTCTTTTGGTAAATTTCCACGCCTTTTACGATTATCATTTTGTAATCCAATTGAATACTTCCTTTTTTCCTCTGAATCATAATCATTCTCCCATGGTCTTAAAAATTTCAGATCCTTACCTGAAATGAAAGAAAATTACTGTCATTCCAACTCTTATTTAATCATATGCATGTGTTAAACAAAAATCAATGCACAAAGGCATTCTCAATTTAAAGTATAGTCATTAAAAGTAAAGATTAATATTTTGTAGGTTGTTCTGATCAAATATTTTAATTTATAAAGGAATTGCAAGGATTTGAAACATTTCTCCATATTAAAACTTGTTTTAAAAATGTTGGATTTTACGTTTTTTAAAGATGTGCAAAAATTCACATTTTATTCACACAAGAACTGATTTTGGAGTTACTTTCCACACTCAAATGAAAATATCCCTGCAATTCTTTCATGACCAAGAAAGACTCAATTTCTGTTATCAAATGTGTCTGTATGAAGTCGATGTTATTATGTATGCACTGGTTCTAAATAAAACTTGTATGCTTCATAATTGTTGTTTCTCATTGACATGAATGGCCAGACTTGTACGGCATCAAATCAAGAACACGATATTGGGGCAATTAATGAACTAGTATTAGTAATAGTATTACTACCCCTCCCCCTTTTTTTTATAAATAAAGTTTTCACTTTCATGGAAAAATTGATCAAGCTTATTCTATAATTTCCATTTTGAAGAATTTTCAGTACATCCGTACGTCGACTGGCATACCAGATATCGTATGAACTAATACCTTTTCTGTTGAACAAGTTAAACTTGCTGGAAAAATAAGGAAAGACATTACGCGGGAAAGACTGACATACGCACGCTTTCAAACGAAATTTATTCAAGAAAATAAAACACAGGAACGAGTTATTATAGCTAGAAACATAATAAAAATATATCGAAGTAAAGACAAATATCACATTCCATGGAAACATTCGTACTTTCAACACGAAACCTGTCAATTTCTTTGTTTTCATCGGACCACGTGCTCGTAGTCGAGTAGTCGATGACATTTTCGTTCACAACAAACATAGTTTTAATTACTTTTATATTTTGTTATATTTCATGCAATTATAACGGTTATATTTCTTTGTACTTACTTCTTTTCATTTTCAGGCTGTCATTCATTTCAAAGTTTGCAGAATGTTAAATTTCTTAGCTAAAATGCTAAATTCACTCAATCTCCAGCCTAGGCTTCCCTGTTTACCTCGTGGTAGTAAATTTGACAAGCGCGCGACCACGTGTCCTATTAAAATTTAAGTAAACGTTGTTCTGATTGGTTGGAGAACTGCGTCATTGATTTTGATTGGTTGATTGGTACTGACACTTCGAGGCTCCAAATGTCAAATTGTGCGGGAACAAACGTCGTTTTTGACACATGCGCAAAATTTATACAAACAAAAGGAGATTACTTCACTAAACAAAAAGAATGACCAAGTCTTTGTCATTATTTTTTTTATTTGATAATATTAACCGGAAAATTGCCAATACATTGGGTAAAAATATTATATAAAGTTACATTGTCGAAAATGTGGTTCAGAAGACTCAGAACATAGCCTTAGATGTGTATTGCAAAGATTAAACAATATTATTTGATAATATTAACCGGAAAATTACCAATACATCAATAGGAAAAATATTATATTTAAAGTTACATTGTCGGAAATGTGGATTCAGAACATAGCCTCTGTATTGCAAAGATTAAACAATCATTACAAACTCGTATGAGCGTGAGTTTAACATTTATAAACTTCATAACATGATAGTTCTCATGTGGTGTGGGGCAAAAACATAGTCCCCCCACACACACACACACTTTTGAAAGTGAGGGGCACATTCTCCCCTTTCATACCGGCGCCTACGACCCTGATCTGAGTGATGGTTATTCCAGAAACGCGTCATGTGCAGACTAAATTCAATATCAACGTTTTATTGCTATTACTGAGTTGACACCTCTTGTTTGACTATTAGTTCCCGGGGGTATCTTCCGGCCGGTAGTCGGTGTTTCGGCACTGACATGGCTTATTTTTTTTTTTTTTTTTTTTTATCTATTATTGAAATTTAAAGTTCCTAATTATTGTTAAAACTAACGTACTCCTCTGCGGGCATATGTGACCATAGCCGATTTTGGCTATATCCCGGTTAGTCCCTATGGTTTATTTGCTTCCAAGGACTTTTCAATTACATGTACATGTATATGGTTTTCCAATCTTTTTATTAATGAGCGTACCTCATAGCCAGAAATGATAGGTGATTTGCTCATTTGCATATTCAAAATGGCGGCTCAAAGAGAATTTGGATTTTAACATATAGTTGAACGGGAAACTTTCTGTTAGCTTGGGCCGGACAGTTTGCCGGGATAAAAAATCAAACTATGCACCGGTTTGAACAATATCTCAAAATATTACAGCTGTACCATGAAAACTCAAGGTTCCCACCCAGTTTCAAATTTTGAAGCGTAAGCGCCATTCAAAAGCATTGAGAAGAAGTGAAAAAATGCATCCTGCACGGTTTTCAAGACCTAAAAGCACTTTTCTTACAATCCCCATTCTAGTTGCCGGGACAAATTCGGTCAGTTCCGGTAACATTGTTGAGGAATCTTTCTTCGATAAATATTTTGCTGAAAAATTAAAGGTTCCCACGATAATTTAAAAGAGGGCTTCACAAGTTTTTTTTTACCTTTCTAGTAGAGATTCAATAGGGGTTCACGCAAAAAAATCTACTATTTCGTAAAACCGCTTCTGCTAGACATAGCATTATTTGAGTCAGCACCGCATTCCATTGTAAATGTAAATAAACAATTAAAAAGAGGCTCCACAAGGGTATTTTTTTATTTCGACAAAACAACAGAACAAGTAACTATAATACAATTGGTAACAATACTGCTGATATATAAAGTTCAAAAAATTTAACAATATACTAAACGATTTCAATGACATACTAAACTTATGTGGGGCAGAAATTGAAAAAAAATGCACAATATATTTTTCATTTAGGTACTACATTTTTTTATTGCGTGGAAAAAGGGTGGGGTGGGGGGGGGGGGGGGGGGGGGGGGGCAGTGCATTAAATATATTTTCGATCTTTTACACATCATCGAATTCCTAATAAACATATGATGACAATTAATTTTGATACGATCACAAATTATTATGAAGTTATTTATGTGATCAAAACTGTGATGAAATATTATTTAAAAAAAATTGATACGAGTTTTCATCAGTGTCTTCCAAATATGGTTCACGTTTATTTGCTGACGTCATTACATGACGCGATTTGGTTTATGAATATTCATGAGCAAAATCACCCATCATTTCTGGCTATGTAATGAAGGCTATTCCAAAAAATGCATCATGGGCACTAACTTTGATATCTACGTTTTATTTATTATAGAGACACCTTTTTCAAATCGTGATCAAGATTTTTCATTAAAAGTGGGAATTAATTTATCGTTATTTATTCCAATCTAAATTGTTTTTGGTTATAATAAATCCGTCACCAAATTATAACTTGTGTGGTCTTTCAAAGCGATTTGCTTTCAGGACAGTATTATGAACCATTTGATTCGAGATCTGACATTAAGCAATAAGCACGCAGGTGGACAGGAAAGTGGAAGTAACTGCTTTATAGATGGACCGGAAAGTGGAGGGACAAACTTTCAAAACCCTAACAAGCATAAATAATACCCCAAAGATTATTTGGCTTCAAACGTACACTTGATACCATTAAACTGCTTGATTTATTGTACATATTTTGCCTTCATGCTAAAAATTCAGCTTTTTCTAACCCCCCCCCCCCCCCCCCTCTCAAGTAGGAGGGGGAGTACAAACTTAATATTGCCCCGGCATGTGCACCCCATCCCCACCCGTCTCCTACTCTCCCGAGTATACTACTTTTTTGTAGTATATTTATAACCAACATATAATAGCATCAATATCAATAATATTCAATTCCCAAACCAGAACGAAATCATTAAACATATTTAGAAAAAGCGCTGAATCATTCCTTCAGTTCTGAATTAACGTTTTCATCTTTATAAGAATGGCACTATTTCAAAATTAATTTAATAGTCGTTTGTTTGTGAAACAGTTGTATTTTTAAAATCAAGATCAATGACTGTTAATTATAAATAATGTATCATATTCAGACCTGCGACAATTCGTTATTCAAGCACAAAGAAAATGAAAATATATGTACAATCAATACATCAAAATAAAATATGTTGCGCGAGCGTGTCCTTGTTCGGTGACAAGATGTAACACGTGTAGAAAACAAGATGTTACCAGGTCTGATGCGAGAGGTATATTAATCAGTTCTTTGTACATAGCCATTGATAACCATTGTTTACTGTTTGTACAAGACAATATATTTAAATTTACTCTCAAGCTGTTTCATCTTACATTTGAATGTGCAGCAAATGTAGAACGGTCCCAGAACAAAATGTCAGAAAGTATTTCGTCAAACGTTCAACGGTCAGCAAAACCACATTCTTCCATACGTGTACATTCTACCAAATGTTAACTAGCAGAGGGGGCGAGTAATAACACATTAAAAACAACTATAACTCATGTTTATTTATTCCTGGTTCGTTTTCACTTCAAACCGTCCAAGATTTAAGTTCCACATAATCGATAGTTGTGATGGGGATTACAAATGAAGCAAACAAAAAACAACACAAAAACAAAAACAAAAGCAAAAAAAAATACAAAAAAATAACATAACATATATTTTAATTCGGCCCCCCTCCTCCCTCTTTAAAAATCATTTCTAATATCTGTTCATGCCGTAAGCATTTTTAATTGTATAATTACCACTCCGGAATGATGCCACGTTTGTTGTAGTAAATATGCGAGTTTACTGTGTTAAAACAAAAAAATATAGTGATTTTGTTTTATTTACGTGTATTATGATTGATTGTATCAGGTTTGTTCATGTTTGAATATCAAGTGACATAAAAAAAAAAAATATCAATAACTTGTTCTTTGTTGATTATATTTTAAAGATATGTACATGTTATAACTGACAAAAAAAAGTACCTCTTTAATGGTTTAAATATTTAAAGATTATGGAGATATATCTGTCTTAATCCTAATTTGAGTGGTTCACAGATCAACGTCCATTGTACAATTTCTTTACCGGGTCTGACAAGATAGGACATCATTTAACACATGTCCCTTGTCTCAGCGGTATTTATTTACTCAAGCAGAGAACGAAACATTCGGTGTGATAAGCTATCTTGGATAGTTAAGTAAACTAACAGATTAATTGATAAATATTTGATAACACCTGCTCTTTTTAATTTCTATTGTGGTATAGTGTAATAAAGTTACTCAGGTAAACGAGAAACTCTACCTGTCAAAATGGAATGGATCTTGACACGTGGATAAATAAACAAAACATTACAAAGATACTTAAAATAAAATATCAATAAAATGATTCTTTGTACTTCTTTCACATCTTCTTAAAAGCAAATTATCGTTTCCTTTCAAAAAGAAATTATTACATATATCAAGGATTTATATAGTACTATATAAATCCTTGCACATGTCTATACTAGGTAATTTCAGAACAAAGGAAAACGGAAGTGGGAAGTTTACACTGAATATTACTGAATGTAATTCACTCGTGAACCAGTCGTTTGTCTGCTTACTTCCCATACTGTTTTTGAAAAGCGGATTTTCAAAAATGGTAATACTGATGCCGATAATTTTAATTCATAATGGTAATTGCTGCTATTACAAAATATAAAAGAAAATATCTCATTCTGGCATTTCCTGGGTTTGTTTTCTTTCTTATTTTAGCATTTTGTTTTCGACTTTTTATCAATTTCGAACTACCAGAATTGTACCTCACAAATGTGTTCACATATTTTCGATATATGTATACCACGTGTAGATTTTCTATGTTCAGCGGTTATGTCTATACTAAAGTTTACGCATTTATACGCCTCGACGTTTAAGGACACCTTTTCTTATATATTTTCTACATGGGTATGCCACTTGACGTTTTCATCAAAAGAAACCACTTGTGATGGGAAGTAGGTGGACTATTCTTTTCATCGAGCGGATTCAAACAAGAATTGTAGGTCCGAAAAATTATTTGTATTTCTAAAAAGCATGATTTCAGTTTTTTTCTGGACTAAATGTCACCAATCATTGTGTAGACTGAATCCAAATTATGGTTATCTATATTTCTTTTATCATCTTGATTTGAATATCCAAGCGAGGTGTCATCCAAAAATAATCTAGACGAGGCCCAGAAGAACACCCCAGATATATAGAGAATGTTGTTGCTTTTCAATTTAATTAATATTAGATCTCCTCACTTGTTCAGCCTTTTTTCGTTGTTCCACACAGCCACAAAGTAAATATCGGAGTGAGACAAGGGTGGAGATCTAATTTGGAAATGTTCTGTTCATTACACTTAAAATCCACCTCTGATGTAAATCTATTGTCAAAACTCTCCATTATTTTTAAGGAATGGAGTTATTGTTCTCTTTGTACTTTAGATACTATATACAGACTTTTTTTTTTGTTACAAGATTAATAATTGATAAAATTAATGAAGTACAATGGGTGGATTTTAAGTTGGAGAATGTCCTCGTATCTCTCCATTCCTTAAAAACAATGGGCCTCGGCTCCATTATTTTTAAGGAATGGAGAGTTACTTGGACATTCTCCTATACATATAGGACATCTCTTAATGAACAACAGTAGTCGTTGATGGTCTGCTGTGAGTCTCAATGGAGTCTAAGCGGGATGTGGAAACGTACCCCACCACAATTGAGACCTCCTCTTTCCACCGTGGTAATCAAAACATCCGCCCATAGAACCATTCCCACGTCATCTTTACCTCTTTGTGAGCTTGTTAACGTCCTGAATACAACTCACTTAACGTTAACACAATCTATCACGCATTAACTCGAATATTCAATACATTTAGTCTTAATCAATTGTTGTACAATAATACCCCCAGCAAAGCTATTGAAAATGCGGCCTCTAATATCACATACAGGCCGCTAATAGAAGCCGCTGTACTTTAATAATTTGACCCATTTTTGGGACAAGGTTGACATCGTTTACGTAATGCATTTATCTGACGTCACACTATTGTTCGAACAGTGGATTATTTCTAAGAATCTACAGTTTATTCTTTTGTTCTTGAATATATGAACTTTAACCTTTTACTCTTTTAGGCTTAAAAACTGTTTCACTTATTTTTGGGCTTTCGTGTCTCGAACCACTGCTGGGCTTTTCAAAGTCTATTTTGACTTTCAAAACTTCCACCTAACCACTCGGATACGGTGACCACACTACTCTACGATATAATTAGTATATTTGACCCTTGATACATGTAGTAGGCTTTGTAAAAATAATATCAACAATTTAAAAAAAAAGCAATATACAAGACACGATACAAGTATTTCAGATCTGGCATAATTTATGTTCAGAACTGACGAGTATGTGAACTTTTAAAATGTATTCTCGCAATACAAAAACAACTAACGAACCGACCGCAACCCTACTAGCCAAATTACGTTGTCAAAACGTAGTGACAACGTAACTTTTTCGTTGTTACAACGTAAGAATTTTACGTTTTAACTACGCCGATTTGTAGACTCCCCTAAGCGTAACTACTACGTTGTGGTACTACGTAGTAAAAGACCTTTCTACAACCAAACGACAACCATGACCATGCAAGGACGTTTACACAACGTAACCACCAACCATCACAGGACCTTAATACGAGGTAAATACAACTAATTAAGGACGTTTACACAACGTAACTACCAACCATCATAGGACCTTTATACGACGTAATTACAACCACCAAAGGACCTTTACATGACGTAATTACAACCACATAGGGTCCTTTAGACAACGTAACTACAACCCCCTAGGGACCTTTACACAACGTAACTACGACCACCTAGGGACCTTTATACAATGTAACTACGACCACCTAAAGACCTTTATACGACGCAACTACAACCATCTCTATATAGTTATACAACTACAAAAAATGTACAACCCTAAAAGGACTTGTATAACCAAATTACGTTGTCAAAGCATTGTGACAACGTAATTTGGATAGTAGGGCAACTATAATCACATTAAGACCGTTACACCATGCAACTACCGGTACCAACTACAAAAATGTACATTATTTTTTGTGTATTTAAGGACCTTTTGTGATGTTCTTAATTTTTTTGAGTTAACTAATAAAATATAAAATTCTAAACATTTATTAATCCAAATTATTGCAAGTTTTCCAGATGATGAAACACTCTTTCTACTCTCAGACTCATCCCACCATAATCTATTTTAAAGATGCCAAAATGTTTAGATGTAATTATTATACAAATATGTCAGGTACATGTAATAATAAATATATCAGATTAAAAAACATGTAAAATAAATGTACTAAAAATCTTTATCTTGTGAAAGTTGCATTTGACTAAATTAAAGATGTACAAATGTATATAGATAACATCTATAGAAGTAATGAATAGGTATACATCAAGTGGAGGACCTACATTTTAAGGTCCCTGAACTATTATGTGGGCCCTTTTGCAGCCAGCAAGAATAACCAACAAGGTCAAAAGGGCCATGAACAGGGTGTTGGGGTGGAGTCCTTGACAATGGGCCAAACATTGATTCCTTTCCCACCAGCAGAGGTCTGAGTAACGGATGGTATCTTCTTCAATGGTGTTGTTCCATGGGAGATTCTGATAATTGTTTGTTTTTAATTTAACCACTATATCTCAGATTTTTATTAAAATTGCTGTACTGGGTTATAAGCATTTTATGCTAGAAAACAGAAATATCTTAATAAATATGGGAACTGAAGCACTAGTTGCTGGCTAAGGAAACAGCAGAAATACATGCATACATATAAAAATATCACCCTGCTAACAATGGACCAAACTTATAAGAACAACTTGACCTATAAATCTATTCTTTAGTTTAAAATTAAACACTAAAAAATATATAATCGAAAATTACCAAAAACGAAGAAAAATTTGTAGGATCATCAATGCACAGAAATTTTTTTTTTTTCATTCTTTAAATTACTAGAGAGGGATCATTAGGATAAACAAGTGATAGTCTTGATTTTTGGTGTTTGAATGCACAAGCCTGAACTAAGAATTCATATGTCTGTTTGTGGTTCCAATTGGTTCTAACATAAGGACTGAGCTGTCAAACTATTAAGCTGTGCACCAACAAAGGATTCGAGGATCCAACTGCCAAAATGTAGGCCATGAATAGATTCTGGCTAAGTCAAGCAGCCCATACAGCTTGGGATTCAGGTGCAAATTTGAAAATTTTACTAATTGCAGGGACATTTTGAGGCCATATGAAATTGGAATTGGAGCATATTCTAAGGTCAATATTAAGTACTTTAAGCCATTGACATATGATTCTATTACTAAAATAGCCTTATTCTAATAACAAAGACAGTAAAAAAAACTCCATTAATTTTGTTCAAAAGTTAGTTCATTAAAAAAGTTGTTTCCGGGATATAAGGTTTCATAGTAAGATCTACAAATGTACCAGTGTACACATCCCAATCCTGAGAAAGCTGTAACCCCAAAATATTCTTGTTAATGTATATAAAAATATAACAAAGAACAATAATATTTTAAGCTAAGCAATTCAAAATAAAAATATCAAAACCAATATATTACATCCCCTTACAGAGAAAAAATATAACCCTAATTTTCCTTTCTTTCTTAAAGAAAAAATATATATTATTAAATATGGGGACAGTCATGATCGTATGGTAGTTGGATTTATAACTACCTATGCAATCAGTGCACATCACCACTAATGTTGTGAGTTGTGAGGGGTAAAATTTGCACAGATAATGTTACCCATATTAAAATCTCCAACAAACTTACCCCTTCCATAAATTATTTCTATTCTAATAGGACATATACGGTAAATATTTAATCCATATTCCTTAATAGTGTACCCATATTAAAATCTCCAACAAACTTACCCCTTCCATAAATTATTTCTATGACGTGCTGTTTTGGCTTTGTAAACAAAAGGGTATAATAAAACAGCCAAATACGTCATGATCATTAGCGTGTGTAAGTCATAATAAACCGGGGATTTTTATACCCTTTTGTTTACAAGGCCAAAACAGCATGTCATATTAGAATTCAAAATACTGGCATACAAATCATGATTCTCATTCAACCAATCAACTTTCATTCAACATTATATTATATAATACTATCCTGGGTACTCTGGTTTCTTCTACCTTTATAAACTGCAATATTGTTGAAAGTGGTGTTAAACACTCATAACCTTATAATTAACTCAAACCCACATTATCTCAACCATACTGATACTGATATATATAAATCACAAAACTTGCATACAAAAAAAAACACATACAAATTCTAACATTTGGTCAGCAAAAAAATTAAAGATATAAAAAACAACAAAGTTAAATGAACAATGAAAAGTTTCCTTCAACTATAAAGTTTTTTTTCTCCATCAAGCATCTGGAAAGCTCCCTTCATTGGTGGATTGGTTCTGAAAAAAATAATATGATATTAATATTTTCAGCAAAATAGAACAACTTTAGGGGTGAAAATGTTTTTAGTAACTATTTTGATCATGATCAGAAGCTTGAAATTATTATATTTAGGAGATAACTGTATTGTATTTTAAGCTTTGCGGATGTAAATCGTCGGTTTTACGGTCGAAAAATGAGCTTACCTAGCGACACATATCGTAGCTAGGTAAACAGATATTTGCGACTGTAAGTGAAGACACATTGTAAAACCTATAATTAATTGATTATAACTCGGAAATATATTGCATGGATATATATTACAGAGCTAAAGAAAGAAATCCAAAAACTGTGACCAAACATATACGTTAAATTTTATTGTTAGGACAAATCTAGAAAAGATACATCTCCATTTAGGTAAAAAAAAAAAACATGAGAACAGAAGAGAATTAGAAGAGAAATAGTACAAAAAAAGTGCAGTTCAATCATTTAGATCTATTGCAAGACTACAATATTATCAAAATTAATACTTAATTTTAGAAGAAGCATTTGCAGTATGTAAAACATTAGACTCGGAGAGGAACTTACACTTAATATGCAAGAAACTTATATCTCTAGATTAAAAATTGATTTAAGACAGCACTTATCTTGCAGTTTTTGATATTTGTTGTTGATATAAACATATCCCGTAAAATGTTTTCCATGATCTCATTTCATTAATGAGAAATTACGAAAATCACAAAACCACATATAAATAATCAGTGGGGAGGAGATAAATATCGATCAATCAGTGGTGTGACCTAATTAAATAGCATAATTTACCCATGCCCAGTATTTCTCTACTGACCAATAGTATCTTCATTTATTACACTTTTATTATTTCTACACTTAATATAGAAAACTTTAAAAAGAAAAGTAGAAATGAACCAAAAAATTAAGTCCATGTTACAAAGCTCTGACAAAGGATCATATTATAATTATTTACTCTTGGGAATTTTAGGCATTTTTTTCTGCAGTTTTTTTTACATAACTATATTCCTTATTAATTGATTTCTCAAAATTTCATTACAGGTACAGTTAATTTGTCTTTGGGATGGGATCTCTATCAGATAGGTTGATCTTTTCAAAATGTGTTTATTTTCATTTTATCGTCAACTGTAACTGATGATATTTAACATAAATCTCTTCTTAAGAAATGTTCTGTATTTGAAGTAGATTGCATACATGTAATTAAATGTAACAAGTTCATCTAAAGAACCCTTTGTTTCTGTGATAGCCACACACTGTAAATATGGGAGGAGCTCTATTGGTATAACTTACATGTATAAGTGTATGCATGTATCATTATACATTTATTTTGTAGGCTTTGTGCATGAAGTCTAATTTCTGGTTCATCAATAAATCATCATGGTAGCTTTCGTGATCTGAGTTTAATCCCTATAAAATTGCCTCAGGACTAGATTAGTTGATAGTAAAATGTAAAATATAATGTTGTTGACTTGTCTGGCCTATAGCTAGAAGAACATGAAATTGAATACCTCTGATTAGATGATGGTGAAATTTGCTGTTGTCTAGCTATAGCTATGTGTTGATCGGTCTGACATTACAGGACATGAAGCAGGTGGCATCTGTGGCTTCCAATATTACATGGGGCCAGGAAGTATTTTGACTGGTTTGCCATATGTTGAAAAGTCACAAGATCAGCTATGTGCCTATACATGTAACAGCTATAACCTCAAATCCAACTGTACTTGTTTACCACTTTTACAGAAATGAACCAGCTCTGAAATTGTAATGAAGAAATTTAAACTATTTTATTCATAGTCTCATTTATATACACAATGTACAGGTATCATCAATGATCATACTGTCTTAACGATAAAAAAAAAGAGGCTACTTCCCCCTGCCTCCTAAGTATATACATGTAGCCAGAAATGAGGTACCATTTGGTAATTTGCATATCTAAGATGGGGACATCATGGGGAAGTCTGCAATTTTCATATGATCTACATTAAAGATATAATTTCTAATTGCATGCATGTTATTTTCTGAACTTGAAAATTATATACCTTTGGCTAAAATCAAGCTAAATAATAAATGAAATAACAATTAAATGTTCGAGGTTCCTGGACAAAATGAAAATCGGATGCATCTAACCTTTATCTGATCTTAAGAGTCTATGTAAAAATGTCTGTAATACAGAGACGTGCAAAAAGTATTCGGTCACTGTGATGTTTTACTATATATTTCATATAAAACCACATTTTTTAAAAACATTATTCCAAAGTCGACTCTTGTTCGATTTTGATGATTTTTTTACCAACAAAAACAGAAATTAAATGTAGTTTTACAACGTGATTTTAGCATAATTTTATAATCTATAATTTTTATGAGTTCACAATTTAAACACAAAACAAAATTTTGAACGTCAAAAATACAATACAATGATAGTACATTTGAAGACAAATAATTTAAGTTTGCATTTAAATCATGAATATTTAAAATCTGTGCTTCCAAAAAATATTTAAAAATAATCACAGAAAATTACATAGTTCTCGCTTCTGACGTTCTGTTGGTAAAAATTTCATCAAAATCGAACAAGAATTGAGTTTGGAATGTTTTGAAAAATTGTGGTTATATACCTGTATGAAGTATAGCAAAAAAATTACAGTGACCGAATACTTGTTGCACGTCTCTGTACATGAAATTGAGACCAATGAGGGAGATAACTTATTTACATTGAGACAAGAACAAATTAAATAAGTGTAATGGTTATTACTATTACTTTTTTATTCCCCCCCCCCCCCCCCCCCCCCAATAACCATTTAAATAACATGATATATAAAAAAAAATAAAAAATATTGAACTCTGGTGTAGTTCATCACAGGATTGTTGGGTGCTTTGCCTCTTGAGAATGCAATATTATACAGTATTATCTTTGGGTTGTTTAATATTACCTTTACAATGTACAGAAACGTGCTAAAAGTATCCGGTCACTGTAATTTTTTACTATATATTTCATATAAAACCACAATTTTTGAAAACATTATTCCAAAGTTAATTCTTGTTTGATTTTGATGAAATTTTTACCAACAGAACGTCAGAAGCGAGAACATATGTAATTTTCTGTGATTATTTTTAAATAATTTTTGGGACCACAGATTTTAATTTAAATGTTCATGATTTAAACACAAGCTTAAATTATTTGTCTTCAAATGTACTATCATTGTATTGTATTTTTGACGTTCAAAATTTAGTTTTGTGTTTAAATCGTAAACTCATAAAAATTATAGATTATAAATTTATGCTAAAATTACAGTGTAAAACTACATTTAATTCTGTTTTTGTTGGTAAAAAAATCATCAAAATCGAACAAGAGTCGACTTTGGAATAATGTTTTTAAAAAATGTGGTTTTACATGAAATATATAGTAAAAAATCACAGTGACCGAATACTTTTGGCACGTTTCTGTACCTCATTGCTTTGGTTACTGACATAACTACATTTTTGTACATGTACAAGGCATGTATGATTATAAACTTTTGCTGTAAATTAGTGTAAACCTTTATTGTGTTATTTTATTTTATTTCAATGTTTGAAAATCACTTAAATCACGCTAATCATTGTAACAAATTAATGATGATTTTTCTGTTCTTCGGGGCGTCTTGATTGACAATAAAGTATTTGTTTGTTTGTTTTTGACACAAAATTTAACAATGAATGACATTTGCCGATTTGGCGTCACACTCACAGTATTTTCTTAAATCAATTTGGATTGCTCATTCATAGATGTAATTCTATTGACTAACCTTACTGTATATTTCTACCTTCTAAACTCGAGGTTTTTGTATGTTCGGGACATCAAAGAAATTGTTAAAATTGTCACAAAACACCAAAATGATTTGAATTTTGGTAGGAATTCAAACTCCGGAAATAGCAATAACTTTTTATTATCGAATCGTTGACGGACACACTGAATTTCCGCATTGTATGCTATTATTTGACAAATCGATAAACGATCCACTCAGCTTGAAACTGCAGTGATCAAAATCTAATTCAAATATGACGAATATTTATGAGGAAAAGTACTTCTAATTTTTGGATAATGGTAATTTTATTGCAAGTAATTAAATCTTGGAGATACATTTGTATATTGCCTTCTTCATCACGTTCTACTAAGTTCAGTGGAAAGAAGAACGATTAACGATCAAGAGGCCACCGATACGATCCTCGTACATGGCGTTTTTATTATGTTTTTTTTATTGCTATTGATATACAACTATAGCCAGTTGTATCATCTTAACGCAAAAATGTAGCTTAATAACAACACAACTTAGCCTCACATTTTTTACTGATGAACCTGGAAATGCAAAAAGTCCTTATCAACCATGCATTTTTAGAATCAGGAGATCAACTACTATCAAATTCAAAGTCATGTCTAGAGAATACTTTTCAATTTGAAAAATTCACTTTTTAATTAAGATCCTTTCCCTTTTCCAGGGAAATACCTTAATGATTGGTGATAAGTACGTACGGTTGTTTGACAACGACTTGCATATAGCGTATTCTGAAATACGTTACCAGGACGTAATAATTACGTTTGAGTTTTTACGTTAGCATCAAGACCATATCCGTACGTAACAAAAGCGTTCAAACTACAGTGTCACAACGATCGACTTGCATATAACGTATTCTGAATACGTTACCAGGACGTAATAATTACGTTTGAGTTTTTACGTTAGCATCAAGGCTATATCCGTACGTAACAAAGACGTTGGAAAGTACGTTGTCACAACGTCTTGGATATAACGTATTCTGAATACGCTACCAGGACGCACACATTACGTTTGAGCTTTTACGTTAGCATCAAGACCATATCCGTACGTAACAAAAACGTTCAAACTACAGTGTCACAACGACTTGCATATAACGTATTCTGAATACGTTACCAGGACGTAATAATTACGTTTGAGTTTTTACGTTAGCATCAAGGCCATATCTGTACGTAACAAAGACGTTGGAAAGTACGTTGTCACAACGTTTTGGATATAACGTATTCTGAATACGTTACCAGGACGTATACATTACGTTTGAGCTTTTACGTTAGCATCAAAACCATATCCGTACGTAACAAAAACGTTGGAACATACGTTGTCACAACGACTTGCATATCACGTATCTAAAATACGTTGTGGCAACGTAATTTTCACGTAAGAAAGGGACCTGACCAAACAGCAACCAAACTGCAACGTTGTGAATACGTAGTGTGCTAGCTGGGAAGTAATAACAAATCAGACAGACCACAGGTGAATATTTGGGACACTTGAAAGACCTTGAAATATCTAAATATAAACGGGAATCGAAAGGACGATGACCGATAAAAATTTGTTAATTGTTGTCTTATTTGACTTTCTGAACATTAAAAGCACAGGCGCTCGTGGCACGGACCACCCCCCTTTTTTCTAACTTTCTGTTTACAAATTTATTTTCAATAAAATTTCTTTATTTCTTTATTATTTCGTCTCTTTTTCCTTATTTTAGCTTGTTCGTGTCAATATTCATACAATTTTATGCTAACATCAAATTGCATGTGTCGACCCTTATATAGATACTAATTATCCACAAGGCATGCGACTCGGCAGGTTTAAAAATCGTACCCCTGCTCGCTTCGAGTACATTTATTGCACCTTATTTCCATTACATTTATTGCACCTTATTTCCATTATGTCATTCAAACTAGGACATGTATCCATTCCTAAAAGACGCATCTTTTTGCCCCTGTTTTTGTTTTGTGCATACGATAGCTCAGTTCTCCTGAATTTTAAGATTTTCACACATTTATTGCCAAATTTTTCGTATAAGGGCCCACGGCTGACGGAAGTGACGTACCACTGCATTAACTTCAACGATAGGGTCAGATAAGCTCCAAACATTTAAATAATACATTTTTGGAACTTTTCTGACCCTATCGTTGAAGTTAATGCAGTGGTACGTCACTTCCGTCAGCCGTGGGCCCTTATACGAAAAATTTGGCAATAAATGTGTGGAAATCTTAAAATTCTGGAGAACTGAGCTATCGTATGCACAAAACAAAACCAGGTGCAAAAAGATGCGTCTTTTAGGAATGGATACATGTCCTAGTTTGAATGACATAATGGAAATAAGGTGCAATAAATGTACTCGAAGCGAGCAGGGGTACGATTTTTAAACCTGCCGAGTCGCATGCCTTGTGGATTATTAGTATCTATATAAGGGTCGACACATGCAATTTGATGTTAGCATAAAATTGTATGAATATTGACACGAACAAGCTAAAATAAGGAAAAAGAGACGAAACAATAAAGAAATAAAGAAATTTTATTGAAAATAAATTTGTAAACAGAAAGTTAGAAAAAAAGGGGGTGGTCCGTGCCACGAGCGCCTGTGATTAAAAGTGTAAAAATATATGCCATTCCATATATTTTTTCAACAACACTATTATTGTACAAGTTAGATACATTATTATTGAAACAAAAGAATTTGCCCGTATTGGATATAACGGGTTTCTTTTTCCGCATTCGTACTCAGGTGACGGCTTTGGTGCTACGCACCTCGGCCTTCACCTGAGTACTCATGTGGAAAAAAACCCGTTATATCCAATACGGGCCGCTTCTTTTGTTTCAATAGTACTGTATCCTATACATACACAAATGTATAAGAAAATGCTTTGAAATTATGTAAGTTGAAGATTTTGAAATTTTATTATTTATTCAATCAAATACAGACTACAATATAACAGTACACGTATGTATACATATAATAGGATTCGGAAACAAGCTAATAGCTTATACTAATTCGTCTACCATAATGTTCAATATATACAAATGTACATGCTACGTATAATTATTTTCAATAAATACTTAGAAATAAATAACCGTATTATGTAGATCAAAAACTGATGGAAAACATAATAAATACATTTGTACTTAGAAATAAATAACCCTATAATGTAGATCAAAACTGATGGAAAAAAAACACATAAAAATTCAAAATCATAATAAAGGGCTAAACTGAGTGCAGCATGATACGATCACAGCATGTCGACAAGTAGAAGTTGAACACGTGCATGTTAAATCAAGTGTGGACACAGTATTTTGCTTGGCACACATTAATTTGCTTGACCCATTGAAACATTTTGAAATTTGACACTTTTTGGCCCTTTTCAGTTGACTATCACGGACACCATAAGAGATAGCGTAATTCGTCAACACTCTACTGGAAGCTCTCAGCTCAATAAATAAATTCAAAGAAAAAAAAAAGCATCAAAAGGAGGAAAAATTCTATGTTGCATAATAACGATATGCATTTTTCCTGAAAGGAAAAAATACTTCATTAAAAAAACCCTTCAAAATTCGATGAAAAATAAACTTCCCATATACAAATAACAGAAACATGCATTGTTGCAGTTTATGGCGTCTTGTTTGGAAAGGGACACGGTTACAATACCAGAAATAAAAAAACTAACTTTATTGAGTCCCAAGGATCATTGTGTTTAAAATTCAAAAGGACCCGTCAATTAAAACTTAAGTAATTATAATAGCAGCAAGGAAACCATACTGTCTACAAACGAACAACGACGAAAGCGCCATAACACAATTCAGCGGCAATAATTTTTTGCGTTCGCATAAAACTATAATTACACCTTATTTAAGAATGCTGGATTCTGATTGGTTAATAGCCGTGATATTTTTTTTACTAATTACACCTTATATAAGAATGCTGGATTCTGATTGGTTAATAGCCGTGATATTTTTTCTACAAATTCAGACCTTGCATTTCACCGAGACGCTTGTAACAAAATTTGTAAAACGTTATCAGTTGTGCGTTTTATGTAACAATCGTAATTGCCGTTTTTACTCTTCACCGAGACGCTTGTAACACAATTTGTAAAACGTTATCAGTTGTGCATTTTATGTAACATCATTCGGTAGAATTAAACAGATACATCATGTTAGGTCCTGAAAACGACAAACAAAAGGTATTATTTATTTTGCCAGTGTTCTTAATAATATTCGGTGTAATCAAACAGATATATCATGTTTCGGAGGGATATTTGCGAAAAATACCAGTTTTGAGACTAAATTTCCCTCGCCATTCGGTTCGGGAAATTGTTCGTCTCTCGACTGGTATTTTTCGCAAATACCCCTCCCAAACAAGATATATCTGTATAAAATTCAAGCCTTGCATTGTGAATTTGCAGAATTTTTACTTCATGTAGGTGTATTTGCATAAGATTTAACTTTTTTTCAATGGTATTTGCAAAATCGTATTTGCCGTTTTTACCCTTCACCGAGACGCTTGTAACAAAATTTGTAAAACGTTATCAGTTGTGCGTTTTATGTAACATCATTCGGTAGAATTAAACAGATACATCATGTTAGGTCCTGAAAACGACAAGCAAAAGGTATTATTTATTTAGCCAGTGTTCTAAATAATATTCGGTGTAATTAAACAGATATATCGTGTTTGGAAGGGATATTTGCGAAAAATACCAGTCGAGAGACGATAAATTTCCCATTCGGCTCGGGAAATATTTCGTCTCTCGACTGGTATTTTTCGCAAATACCCCTCCCAAATATGATATATCTGTATAAAAATACATGTAATTTGAAAATGATTTCCTTTTTTAGAAAACAATAATTTCTTTATCGAAGAAATGTAAATGCAACTGTGTATAAATGACCCAGGTTCTATTGGGTTCAAAACCTGTGAAATCAATATAACAACAGATGCTAGGATATATATACAATATACGTACATTGTCGGTAAATATAAAATTTATTTGTACGAACTTTAGAAACAGGTAGAATAGCGAGCCTTTGGCGAGCTTTTCAGCCCTGTTTCGCAGCGAGTACAAATGAATTTTATATTTAACGACAATGTACGTATTTTGTGGAAAACTTGTCAGATTTAGACAAAAAGGACAGAAACAAGCGTCATTCCTCGCCTTTCATAAATGTTGTCAATGGTGTCTTCTTCGTGGTCTGCGTTACATTAGTACCAGTTTCATACTTGTCTGCGCCCTCCGCTGTACATAGCTACAGGGTACCAGGAAAGTTTATTCGTAGGCTGAAAAGTTTATTCGTATAGTACGAAAAGTTTATTCGTCTAGTACGAATAAAGCAAAAATTTATTCGCATAGCATATTTGTACAGAAAATGTACTGATTGCAGGATAAACAATACTTCAATACATCTCCTTCACCAGTAGTAACAAAAATACGATATAACAGGTTTCTCCCACAGAAACTGAGATTTACGTACGAAATACATTTTGTATCTGACATTTTGTACATAAACTGATTTTCGGTCATAAAACCTAGTATGTCGCGGATTACCATGTTTCTCGTGCAAAGAACTGGCCACTTATTCCCACAGGTGCATGGGGTATGGATTTCGTTTCCTCCTACCCTCTTTTCACTACTACTCCCCTTTTTTCAAAATTTCATTGTCTATAAATCATTCCTTTTTCAAAATTTTCATAATCATTCGTTTTTCTTCATTTGACAATATCAGTAGACGTCATACATCATGAATAATACGTGTATTCTGTGTCCACAGTTTTTCGACTGATACAGTATAAGAGAGAGGGTGAGCAACTCAATTTTCATATTTCGCGCCATATCGCTCACCTCGGTTGGGAAACCCCCGTGTTTTTTACACTTTTTACCATGTCTACATATGGCACTGTCGTATCAAACTGTTTCTAAGACACTTACCTAATTACCCATGTTCGAATTTCAGTCGGTACGTCGATCGTTTCCAAGAAATCTCACCGAGAATAGCGAAGCAGCTTCGTTTCTAGGTCAAACTACATCATCTTAGACGGAAGTGCAAGAACGATAACCCTAGGTTTTTTATGAATGGATTACCTGCAATGAAAAACCCAGATGCGCTCCGAATATTTTTCCCGGAATTTTTTGGCGAAAATATAAACCACTGAAAAAACATAACAGTAGACGGATTATTTCGTAAAAATGGCACAACGACCATCTGAATATGGAAACATGGAAATAATTTCATGGTAAATAACTGTTAACACATACAAAGAATTTCTCTGAGAGAAATTCAAACTGAGAAATAGATATGATTGAATGGTTAGAACTGAAGTCAAAATTTCAATGAAAAAGAAATATTCAGCTTGCCTCTACTTCAAATTATTAAAATCATACCACAAATACATATACATACACATTGTTATCAGTTGGGAGTCATTTTATTGAGTCCTTTTATTGAGGCGCTGGAAGGGGGTTTAGTTTAAACATATTTTATTGTCTTATAAATGTACAATTAGATTGTAAACAAGTTATATCAACTTAGTATATCCGCTCTATACAATAATGTTATATACATAAATAAGAAAATGACAGCAAGTTACATAATATAATAAATGTATACATGAATATATTTGATAAACAGAAGTAATGGGGGAAAAAGAGGGGGATAAGGGGATTGACTGCAAATAAATGATAACATCCTGAGTACATGGTATAATTTCGTATCATTCAAATCTATTAGAATGGTGTATATATTTTTGGACATTTCTAAACACTATTAAATTGTTTTCATCAGTTAAATTATCAGAGCCAAATAATAAGTTTTCAATTGAGATAACTGTATACGGTGTAATACTCATAAACGGGGTAAAATGCCATAGTCCCATTCTATAGCTGTTCTTATCTTCTTCTTCCTTTGTTTTATTTATTTATTTATTTATTTATTTATTTATTTATTTATTTATTTATTTATTTATTTATTTATTTATTTATTTATTTATTTATTTATTTATTTATTTATTTATTTATTTATTTATTTATTGAGCTGTATATGCATTTGTTTGGGCATGATTTTAATAATTTGAAGCAGAGGCATGCTGAATATTTCTTTTTCATTGAAATTTTGAGTTCTAACCATTCAATCATATCTATTTCTCAGTTTGAATTTCTCTCAGAGAAATTCTTTGTATGTGTTAACAGTTATTTACCATGAAATTATTTCAATGTTTCCATATTCAGATGGTCGTTGTGCCATTTTTATGAAATAATCCGTCTGCTGCTATGTTTTTTCAGCGGTTTATATTTTCCGCCAAAAAGTCCCGGGAAAAATATTCGGAGCGCATCTGGGTTTTTCTTTGCAGGTAATCCATTCGTAAAATACCTAGGGTTATCGTTCTTGCATTGCCGTCTAAGATGATGTAGTTTGACCTAGAAACGAAGCTGCTTCGCTATTCTCGGTGAGATTTCTTGGAAAAGATCGACGTACCGACTGAAATTCGAACATGGGCAATTAGGTAAGTGTCTTAGAAACAATTTGATACGACAGTGCCATATGTAGAAAAGGTAAAAAGTGTAAAAAAAACACGGGGGTTTCCCAACCGAGGTGAGCGATATGGCGCGAAATATGAAAATTGAGTTGCTTACCTTCTCTCTATACTGTACATATATCAGTCGAGAAACTGTGGACATAGAATACACGTATTATTCATGATGTATGACGTCTACTGATATTGTCAAATGAAGAAAAACGAATGATTATGAACATTTTGAAAAAGGAATGATTTATATGAAAATTTTGAAAAAAAGAGGGTAGTAGAGAAAAGGGGGAGGAGGAAACGAAATCCATGCCTCATGCGCCTGTGGTTATTCCAAGCGAAAATTACTATAGTCTCAAAACGAGAAACACGGAGTTTCGCGTCCAGAAATTGAAATAATTCTGATAATGGCGTGAAATTCCATTCAAGGAATAAATTTATAAAAAAAACACCATTATAATGAAGACATGATTTAATTTTAATTTTAGAACACATACTGAGTACAAATCTATCAATCTTAAAATGCATAGACAGATATTTTGAAATGACAAGAATAGCCTGCACCATGGTATAGTTATAGTGAAAACAAGAGACATGCCGCTGTTAATTGTTAGCATATGATTTGTGTTAGTAAACAAAGGCAATACATATAGTTGAGGTGAGAGGTAATTGTTCGTTTTGTTGCTATTGGTGAAATTGTCGACCACCACTATTTAAACTTTCTTTCTTTTCATAAAAAATATAACAAATTAACGGGCAAGATGTCTTGAAACCTTAACACTTGAGATGAGTGGAACAACTTCAGTCTTAGGCTTGTACTCAAAACATGACGACATTAACCGCCCGGCCACACTAAATTTACATGAACAATGACACACGAAGGCTAAAATCAATATAAATAAGGAGGCTATGATACCAGCCTATATATAATACTCTCCAAAAAAAGAAACGCAACATGTGAAAAAATATAATTTATTTCAAATTTTCAACATCATTTTAAATACAGAAATAAGCATTACATTACAGTGAAATTTGGCATACTGGTTGTTCAGACGTGAAAGGCATACAGTCGCTCAGATTGATTTTTTTTTAATATTGAAAGTTGCCAATATTCGATGTTTTATACTAATTGCAGTTGAAATTTTTCATAATATCATACGTATTTAACCTGGAACGAAGGAAATATGTCGCCGTTTGATTATCTTATTTCCCGTAAAGAATTCAATGTTTACCAGCATGATATTCATATATTCATGCATATGATCATATGACCTACAGAGTGACCTCATTCGGTAAAGCGTTTGCGCATGTGCGAAATTGTTTGCTGAAAAAGCACATGTTATAAATAAAAATATTGACGGATTCTACGCGAAAACGACACGGGAGGATTCAGCAAGATTTGTGTAAAAATTAAAAAAAGATGTTAAACCGACCTACTCCATTTTTCAACACGTAAGTATAATTTATATATCTTTTTTCGGCTGAATCGTATTTTGACAGAATTGCATCGTAGTTTTTTTTATATATCTTTTTTTTTTCAGGAGAAAACGCTAGGTGTTATCTCTTTTAAATTAGAGACTTAAATAATGAACTTCATGTCTGGTTTTTTTCTAAAATAATATAATCAAGAAACTCAAGTGTTGTCAATAATATGCAATACAATTTGTTTACAATTTTCCTTTTACCCTTTGCAGAGTTTGGGTTTGTTTTTATTGATTTAAATTTCATCACGTATTTTCGATTTTAAGTGTCATTCTTACTAAATACCATTATTTAATATTAACTGATTACCCCGGAATCCAATTTCATAGATATATTTCTTAAATTATATTAATTTTAACCAATGTTTACCTGCAACATGCTTTCTGGTTATTTATAGCAGTTATCAGTGTCCGCCGGTAAACTTCGGAAAAGACAGCCGACTTATAATTAGGTGTGTTAATGGCGATTTCACCAACAAACATTCGAATTCTTTTCACTAATTACGACATTATAACCTATTTTGTTATACCTGGCTTCTTGTTCAGAACATTTCATTAGTATAAAACATCGAATATTGGCAACTTTTAATATAAAAAAAAAATCAAGCTGAGCGACTGTATACCTTTAAAGTTCATTAAAATGTCAAAATTTATCACATTAAAATCTCTAGCGTTCAGATGACGTCACTTCAAAGTCAATATCTGTTGTGCCCACCATTATCCTCTAACACAACACGGCCACATCAGCAGCCCAAGATCGCTACATCCGGGTACTTCACCTGAGAATCCGAACCGTGACAGCAAGAGAAACAGCATAAAAAGTCCCAGGTCTCCGATGAATATCGGCACAGACAGTCAGAAACCGTCTCCGTGAAAACGGATTACGCGCCAGACGTCCTTACTTTGGCGCAGTACTGAGACGTCGGCATCGACTTGCAAGGGTCCGATGGTGCTACAGAGTAAGGGACTGGGACCTGCAAAACTGGAGGCGAGATATCAAACGTTGAGAATACCGTTCTAAGAACGATAACTCGCATAGAAAAACCATTAACAAAATACGTAATAACACTTCCTTAAAGTGCTAAAAGGCAATGCACATATTACCGGCACTCTTCGCTTCTAATGATAAACTTTACATGTGTGCTGTCTCACATATGTTTATCTAACAGAAATATATTAATATGTAATCTTACAAATACTGTGCCACATGTAGTCTATTAAAATAAACACACAGATCAACTTCTAAAGACAACTGAAATATTGTTGAAAATGGTGTTAAGCACCCATAATTAAAAAATAGACAGATATACGTTGAAATGAGGGAGCTGTCGGTTAACTGTTGAAATATGTAATGGTAGAAATTTAATGTCGACTGGATAGGAAAACCAGATACTTGTATAGTGATCCCTATATCGTTGTCTGTGTCACGACATTGTTAATCCGCTACGTTAACTCCTCCCATCAAACTTGGTGGAACTTAAGCTAAACTTTAACACACTCCTTTTGTACTGTCCATGTTTATGTTGTCTTTCATTTTTGTGATAGTGGGTGGTCGGTCTTGTGAGTGTAAGAGAAACTGTGAATGTATTTTATTATTTGTTCTACAATTGCTGTTTAAGGTCAAGATGGGAAGGGGTGAGATCTCATTAATCGGTTCAATCCCGTCACTTTTTTTTCCAGAATTCAACATTACGATATATGACAAACACTCTTAATCAGATTATTTTTTTTTTCCTCCACCAAAATCAGAATATTTTTTTTAGCGACATTGGGAATCAGAATATTTTTTTAGAAAAAAACCATACCCCCCCCCCCCCCCCCCCTCCCTTTCAAGTTAAATGGTCGTTCCCTTACGTTTAACAAAATGCTGAAACTCATCAGGATCTAAATATAATAACATTCGTGGGTTATAGGGTATAAGAAAATTAACTTTAAGTGTATGCATTTTGTATTGCATAAAGAGATGGGGGTTATAACTGTCGGTAAGGTATGGGATATTTATGACAAACAATTTCTAGAAATCAGTTATTATAAACAGGAAATATTAACAATTATAAACAGGAAATTTTCGCCAAAAATTAGGACTTGATGTGAAGAAAACCTTAAGTGAATACGTCGTGTAAGGCATCCATTATTGTGTATTTTAATTGAGGAGTTGGGATGGCATTGTTTCACATCAGAATAAACGGTGACGTAATCTTTTAAACAGTGTTGTCGACCCTTAACCCCCTCATTAACCTCTGTCAGTTCAAACCTTTCGCGCAAGAATATAACAACAGAAAATGAAAAATTAGAACGGATGTGGGATGTCATTCCTTTACTTTGTAATGATTTAGAATACCACAATTTTATAGCAATAAATACGCTACCATAATAAGATTTAGATAACACTAGCAGCTGACATGAACCGGAAACAAACAAAAAACTTATAAGTAATGGAGCCGAGACCCATTGTTTTTAAGGAATGGAGAGATACGAGGACATTCTCCAACTTAAAATCCACCTATTGTACTTTATTAATTTTATTAATTATTAATCTTGTAACAACAAAAGTCTGTGTATAGTATCTTAAGTACAAAGAGAACAATAACTCTCCATTCCTAAAAAATAATGGAGAGTTATGACAATAGACTTACATCACAGGTGGATTTTAATCGTCGGGAAATAATATTACAGATGCGTCTCATGATTTAATAATCAGTCTCGATCGGACATAATCCTCAAGTACAATGATCTTTTCCGGTATTAAGTATAATTGTCGTCTACATCTACCAACATCTATTATCTTTATTTTAATGACAATATTCAGTATTCTTATTGTAAATTCTGGAGCCCTTCCGATAGGCAGGAAAAAAACAGAAGAGACACTCAAGAGATATGGAAACTATAAATTACTCGTATACAGGAAATGAAACGGAACACTTTGAACACAGTGTACATGTAGAACTTTCTAAATGACACAAAAGAGAAAACGTGAAAATAATAGTCTCTCAATAAAACACTTCTTAGTAATTGCGACGATATCAACATCAATATTGAAACTTTACTCTTTGGGAACGATGATTATAGTTATGACGTCAACTCCAAAATACTTGGAAAAGTTCGAACTTTTATAAATCAATCTAAAAGATTTTAGGGCTAAGTCAGCAATTTTTCACCTGTACTTCTTACTTTCTTCTTATCAGTGTCAAAATTCTAAATGTCTATTGTTAGTGTTTAATTCATGTGTATATTTTATAAGGAGATGACTTCACATAAGTTGGTATAACTTGCTTTGGTATCTTCAAACTCTTCTTACGTGATTGGACTAGCTATATTACTGCTTCTCGTAAAAATGAAACTTTCCTTTGACAAAATTAGGGAACAGTAATAATTATATTGTATATAAGATGTTACTTAGCTGCGGAACCGTCATTTTTAATGGTCTTGAGTTACGGTTCCGCAACTATAGGAAGTTACTTATTTTACTGCCTAAAATTGTGTAAAACAGTCGACCAGTATTGAAAATTAACACAAATGTTGTAATTTTAAAATTGAGTGGAATTAAACATATTTTTATTTGCATAAGATCAAAACAAAATGAGATCAGACACAAGTTATTACATTATGATATAAAGCCGACAATTTACAACATGCAGGGCCGGATTAAAGCCAAGTTATGCCCTAAGCACAGGGCAACCTTAGTGCCCCCGCACCTTCCACTGGCATAATGTAAAAACTAACACGATCCCTTAATGCCAAGACTCATCATAATTGTCAAATGCCTTACATTAAATTCATGTATAAATAAAGCCTATAACATTTATTAATGTTTTATTTCATTTTTCCTACATTTTCGGTATGTTATTGAGCCTAATATCTGGCTGATAAAATAAACTGCCTTGTGGTCCGATTTGTGTGCTGCCCCCTTGCCTCTTGATGGCCTAAACACGTGCTTATTTTGCCTAAAGGTATGTTTGATAGTCATGGAAAAACCTGCTGAAGTCAGTCAAGGCGATGGGTGTGTTTGACATAGTCATGGAAAAACCTGCTGAAATCCATCGAAGCGATGGGCGTGTTTGATATAGTCATGGAAAAACCTACTGAAGTCAGTCGAAGCGATGGATGTGTTTGATATAGTCATGGAAAAACCTGTTGAAGTCAGTCGAAGCGATGGGCGTGTTTGATATATTCATGGAAAAACCTGCTAAAGTCAGTCGAAGCGATGGGTGTGTTTGATATAGTCATGGAAAAACCCGCTGAAGTCAGTCGAGGCGATGGGGGTGTTAGATATAGTCATAGAAAAACCTGCTGAAGTCAGTCGAAGCGGTGAGTGTGTTTGATATAGTCATGGAAAAACTTGCTGAAGTCAGTCGAAGCGGTGAGTGTGTTTGATATAGTCATGGAAAACCTGCTGAAGACAGTTGCAGAGGTGTGTGCTTGACAGTCATAGAAAAACCTGCTGAAGTCAGTTGAAGAGGTGTGTGCTTGACATAGTCATGGAAAAACCTGGTGAAGTCAGTCGAGACGATGGGTGTGTTTGATATGGTCATGAAAAAACCTGCTGAAGTCAGTGGAGACGATGGGTGTGTTTGATATAGTCATGGAAAAACCTGGTGAAGTCAGTCGAGGCGATGGGTGTGTTTGATATAGTCATGGAAAACCTGCTGAAGTCAGTCGGAGAGGTGAATGTGTTTGATATAGTCATGGAAAAACCTGCTGAAGTCAGTCAAGTCGATGGGTGTGTTTGATATAGTCATGGAAAAACCTGCTGGTCAGTCAAAGCGATGGGTGTGTTTGATATAGTCATGGAAAAACCTGTTGAAGTCAGTCGAAGCGATGGGTGTGTTTGATATAGTCATGGAAAAACCCGCTGAAGTCAGTCGAGGCGATGGGTGTGTTAGATATAGTCATAGAAAAACCTGCTGAAGTCAGTCGACGCGGTGAGTGTGTTTGATATAGTCATGGAAAACCTGCTGAAGTCAGTCAACACGATGGGTGTGTTTGATATAGTCATGGCACAACTTGCTGAAGTCAGTCGAGGCGATGGGTGTGTTTGATATAGTCATGAAAAAACTTGCTGAAGTCAGTCGAAACGGTGAGTGTGTTTGATATAGTCATGGAAAACCTGCTGAAGACAGTTGCAGAGGTGTGTGCTTGACAGTCATGGAAAAACCTGCTGAAGTCAGTTGAAGAGGTGTGTGCTTGACATAGTCATGGAAAAACCTGGTGAAGTCAGTCGAGACGATGGGTGTGTTTGATAAGGTCATGGAAAAACCTGGTGAAGTCAGTGGAGACGATGGGTGTGTTTGATATAGTCATGGAAAAACCTGCTGAAGTCAGTAGAAGAGGTGAGTGTTTGATATGTTCATGGAGAAACCTGCTGAAGTCAGTCAAGTCGATGGGTTTGTTTGATATAGTCATGGAAAAACCTACTGAAGTCAGTCGAAGCGATGTATGTGTTTGATATAGTCATGGAAAAACCTGCTGAAGTCCGTCGAAGCGATGGGCGTGTTTGATATAGTCATGAAAAACCTGCAGAAGTCAGTCGAAGCGATGGGTGTGTTTGATATAGTCATGGAAAAACCTGCTGAAGTCAGTCGAGGCGATGGGTGTGTTTGCTATGTTCATGGAAAAACCTGCTGAAGTCAGTCGAAGCGATGGGTGTGTTTGATAGTCATGGAAAAACCTGCTGGTCAGTCGAGGCGATGGGTGTGTTTGATATAGTCATTGAAAAATCTGTTGAAGTCAGTCAAGTCGATGGGTGTGTTAGATATAGTCATGAAAAAACCAGCTGAAGTCCGTCAAAGCGATGGGCGTGTTTGATATAGTCATGGAAAAACCTGCTGAAGTCAGTCGAAGCGATGGATGTGTTTGATATAGTCATGGAAAAACCTGCTGAAGTCCGTCGAAGCGATGGATGTGTTTGATATAGTCATGGAAAAACCTGCTGAAGTCATTCGACGCGGTGAGTGTGTTTGATATAGTCATGGAAAAACCTGCTGAAGTCAGTCAACACGATGGGTATGTTTGATATAGTCAGGGCACAACTTGCTGAAGTCAGTCGAGGCGATGGGTGTGTTTGATATAGTCATGGAAAACCTGCTGAAGACAGTTGCAGAGGTGTGTGCTTGACAGTCATGGAAAAACCTGCTGAAGTCAGTTGAAGAGGTGTGTGCTTGACATAGTCATGGAAAAACCTGGTGAAGTCAGTCGAGACGATGGGTGTGTTTGATATGGTCATGGAAAAACCTGGTGAAGTCAGTGGAGACGATGGGTGTGTTTGATATTGTCATGTAGAAACCTGCTGAAGTCAGTCGAGGCGATGGGTGTGTTTGATATAGTCATGAAAAAACCTGCTGAAGTCAGTCAAGTCCATGGATGTGTTTGATATAGTCGTGTAAAAACCTGCTGAAGTCAGTCGAAGCGATGGGTGTGTTTGATATAGTCATGGAAAAACCTGCTGAAATCAGTCGAGGCGATGGGTGTGTTTGATATAGTCATGGAAAAACCTGCTGAAGTCAGTCGAAGCGATGAGTGTGTTTGCTATGTTCATGGAAAAACCTGCTGAAGTCAGTCGAGGCGATGGGTGTGTTTGATAGTCATGGAAAAACCTGCTGGTCAGTCGAAGCGATGGATGTGTTTGATATAGTCATTGAAAAAACCTGTTGTAGTCAGTCAAGTCGATGGGTGTGTTTGATATAGTCATGGAAAAACCTGCTGAAGTCAGTCGAGGCGATGGGTGTGTTTGCTATATTCATGGAAAAACCTGCTGAAGTCAGTCGAAGCGATGGGTGTGTTTGATAGTCATGGAAAAACCTGCTGGTCAGTCGAGGCGATGGGTGTGTTTGATATAGTCATTGAAAAATCTGTTGAAGTCAGTCAAGTCGATGGGTGTGTTAGATATAGTCATGAAAAAACCTGCTGAAGTCAGTCGAGTCGATGTGTGTTTGATATATTCATGGAAAAACCTGCTGAAGTCAGTCGAAGCGATGGGTGTGTTTGATATAGTCATGGGAAAACCTGCTGGTCAGTCGAAGCGATGGGTGTGTTTGATATAGTCATGGAAAAACCTGCTGAAGTCAGTCGAAGCGATGGGTGTGTTTGATATTGTCATGGAAAAACCTGCTGAAGTCAGTCAAGACGATGGGTATGTTTGATATAGTCATGGAACAACCTACTGAAGTCAGTCGAAGCGATGGATGTGTTTGATATAGTCATGGAAAAACCTGCTGAAGTCCGTCGAAGCGATGGGCGTGTTTGATATAGTCATGGAAAAACCTGCTGAAGTCAGTCGAAGTGATAGATGTGTTTGATATAGTCGTGGAAAAACCTGCTGAAGTCAGTCGAAGCGATGGGTGTGTTTGATATAGTCATGGAAAAACCTGCTGAAGTCAGTCGAGGCGATGGGTGTGTTTGCTATGTTCATGGAAAAACCTGTTGAAGTCAGTTGAAGCGATGGGTGTGTTTGCTATTTTCATGGAAAAACCTGCTGAAGTCCGTCGAAGCGATGGGCGTGTTTGATATAGTCATGGAAAAACCTGCTGAAGTCCGTCGAAGCGATGGGTGTGTTTGATAGTCATGGAAAAACCTGCCGGTCAGTCGAGGCGATGGGTGTGTTTGATATAGTCATTGAAAAATCTGTTGAAGTCAGTCAAGTCGATGGGTGTGTTAGATATAGTCATGAAAAAACCTGCTAAAGTCCGTCGAAGCGATGGGCGTGTTTGATATAGTCATGGAAAAACTGCTGAAGTCAGTCGAAGCGATGGATGTGTTTGATATAGTCATGGAAAAACCTGCTGAAATCAGTCGAGGCGATGGGTGTGTTAGATATAGTCATGGAAAAACCCACTGAAGTCAGTCAAGACGATGGGTATATTTGATATAGTCATGGAAGAACTTGCTGAAGTCAGTTGAAGCGATGGGTGTGTTTGATTGTCATGGAAAAACCTGCTGGTCAGTGGAAGCGATGGGTATGTTTGATATAGTCATTGAAAAAACCTGTTGAAGTCAGTCAAGTCGATGGGTGTGTTTGATAGTCATGGAAAAACTTGCTGAAGTCAGTCGAGGCGATGGGTGTGTTTGCTATTTTCATGGAAAAACCTGCTGAAGTTCGTCGAAGCGATGGGCGTGTTTGATATAGTCATGGAAAAACCTGCTGAAGTCCGTCGAAGCGATGGGTGTGTTTGATAGTCATGGAAAAACCTGCCGGTCAGTCGAGGCGATGGGTGTGTTTGATATAGTCATTGAAAAATCTGTTGAAGTCAGTCAAGTCGATGGGTGTGTTAGATATAGTCATGAAAAAACCTGCTGAAGTCCGTCGAAGCGATGAGCGTGTTTGATATAGTCATGGAAAAACTGCTGAAATCAGTCGAAGCGATGGATGTGTTTGATATAGTCATGGAAAAACCTGCTGAAGTCAGTCGAAGCGATGGGTGTGTTTGATATAGTCATGGAAAGACCCACTGAAGTCAGTCAAGACGATGGGTATGTTTGATATAGTCATGGAAGAACTTGCTGAAGTCAGTCGAGGCGATGGGTTTGTTTGATATAGTCATGAAAAAACTTGCTGAAGTCAGTCGAAGCGGTGAGTGTGTTTGATATAGTCATGGAAAACCTGCTGAAGACAGTTGCAGAGGTGTGTGCTTGACAGTCATAGAAAAACCTGCTGAAGTCAGTTGAAGAGGTGTGTGCTTGACATAGTCATGGAAAAACCTGCTGAAGTCAGTGGAGACGATGGGTGTGTTTGATATAGTCATGGAAAAACCTGGTGAAGTCAGTCGAGGCGAAGGGTGTGTTTGATATAGTCATGGAAAAACCTGCTGAAGTCAGTCGGAGAGGTGAATGTGTTTGATATAGTCATGGAAAAACCTGCTGAAGTCAGTCAAGTCGATGGGTGTGTTTGATATAGTCATGGAAATCCTGCTGAAGTTCATCGAAGCGATGGGCGTGTTTGATATAGTCATGAAAAAACCTACTGAAGTCAGTCGAAGCGATGGATGTGTTTGATATAGTCATGGAAAAACCTGTTGAAGTCTGTCGAAGCGATGGGTGTGTTTGATATAGTCATGGAAAAACCCGCTGAAGTCAGTCGAGGCGATGGATGTGTTAGATATAGTCATAGAAAAACCTGCTGAAGTCAGTCAAGACGATGGGTATGTTTCATAGTCATGGAACAACTTGCTGAAGTCAGTCGAGGCGATGGGTGTGTTTGATATAGTCATGAAAAAACCTGCTGAAGTCAGTCGAAGCGGTGAGTGTGTTTGATATAGTCATGGGAAACTTGCTGTAGACAGTTGCAGAGGTGTGTGCTTGACAGTCATAGAAAAACCTGCTGAAGTCAGTTGAAGAGGTGTGTGCTTGACATAGTCATGGAAAAACCTGCTGAAGTCAGTCAAGGCGATGGGTGTGTTTGATAGTCATGGAAAAACCTGCCGGTCAGTCGAGGCGATGGGTGTGTTTGATATAGTCATTGAAAAATCTGTTGAAGTCAGTCAAGTCGATGGGTGTGTTAGATATAGTGATGAAAAAACCTGCTGAAGTCCGTCGAAGCGATGGGCGTGTTTGATATAGTCATGGAAAAACCTGCTCAAGTCAGTCGAAGCGATGGATGTGTTTGATATAGTCATGAAAAAACCTGCTGAAGTCCGTCGAAGCGATGGGTGTGTTTGATATAGTCATGGAAAAACCTGCTGGTCAGTCGAAGGGATGGGTGTGTTTGATATAGTCATGGAAAAACCTGCTGAAGTCAGTCGAAGCGATGGGTGTGTTTGATATAGTCATGGAAAAACCCACTGAAGTCAGTGAAGACGATGGGTATGTTTGATATAGTCATGGAACAACTTGCTGAAGTCAGTCGAAGCGGTGAGTGTGTTTGATATAGTCATGGAAAACCTGCTGAAAACAGTTGCAGAGGTGTGTGCTTGACAGTCATAGAAAAACCTGCTGAAGTCAGTTGAAGAGGTGTGTGCTTGACATAGTCATGGAAAAACCTGGTGAAGTCAGTCGAGACGATGGGTGTGTTTGATATGGTCATGGAAAAACCTGGTGAAGTCAGTCGAGGCGATGGGTGTGTTTGATATAGTCATGGAAAAACCTGCTGAAGTCAGTCGGAGAGGTGAATGTGTTTGATATAGTCATGGAAAAACCTGCTGAAGTCAGTCAAGTCGATGGGTGTGTTTGATATAGTCATGGAAAAACCTGCTGAAGTTCATCGAAGCGATGGGCGTGTTTGATATAGTCATGGAAAAACCTACTGAAGTCAGTCGAAGCGATGGATGTGTTTGATATAGTCATGGAAAAACCTGTTGAAGTCTGTCGAAGCGATGGGCGTGTTTCATATAGTCATGGGAAAACCTGCTGAAGTCAGTCGAAGCGATGGATGTGTTTGATATAGTCATGGAAAAACCTGCTGAAGTCAGTCGAGGCGATGGGTGTGTTTGTTATATTCATGGAAAAAGCTGCTGAAGTCAGTCGAAGCGATGGGTTTGTTTGATAGTCATGGAAAAACCTACTGGTCAGTCGAAGCGATGGGTGTGTTTGATATAGTCAAGGAAAAACCTGCTGAAGTTAGTAGAAGCGAGGGGTGTGTTTGATATAGTCCCGCTGAAGTCAATCGATTCAATGGGTGTGTTTGATATAGTCATGAAAAAACCTGCTGAAGTCAGTCGAAGCGGTGAGTGTGTTTGACATAGTGATTGAAAAACCTGCTGAAGTCAGTTGAAGAGGTGTGTGTTTGACATAGTCATGGAAAAACCTGCTGAAGTCTGTCGTGGTGATGGGTATGTTTGATATAGTCATGGAAAAACCTGCTGAAGTCAGTCGAGGCGATGGGTGTGTTTGATATAGTCATTGAAAAACCTGCTGAAGTCAGTTGAAGAGGTGTGTGCTTAACATAGTCATGGAAAAACCTGCTGAAGTCAGTCAAGGCGATGGGTGTGTTTGATATTGTCATGGAAAAACCTGCTGAAATCAGTCGAGGCGATGGGTGTGTTTGATATAGTCATGAAAAAACCTGCTGAAGTCAGTCGAAGCGGTGAGTGTGTTTGATATAGTGATTGAAAAACCTGCTGAAGTCAGTTGAAGAGGTGTGTGCTTGACATAGTCATGGAAAAACCTGCTGAAGTCAGTCGTGGTGATGGGTATGTTTGATATAGTCATGGGAAAACCTGCTGAAGTCAGTCGAGGCGATGGGTGTGTTTGATATAGTGATGGAAAAACCTGCTGAAGTCAGTCGAGGCGATTGGTGTGTTTGATATAGTCATGGAAAAACCTGCTGAAGTCAGTTGAAGAGGTGTGTGCTTGACATAGTCATGGAAATACCTTCTGAAGTCCGTCGAAGAGGTGTGTGCTTGATATAGTCATGGAAAAACCTGCTGAAGTCAGTCAAGACGATGGGTGTGTTTGATATAGTCATGGAAAAACCTGCTGAAGTCAGTTGAAGAGGTGTGTGCTTGACATAGTCATGGAAAAACCTGCTGAAGTCAATCGAAGAGGTGTGTGCTTGACATAGTCATGGAGAAACCTGCTGAAATCAGTTGATATAGTCATGGACTGCAATAAAAAATATCGACAGTTTTGTTCTTCCCTTAAACTATCTCTACCATATAAAATAACTTCTAACTAAATTAAAAATAAATTATACGTCTAATTTGATTATATAGTGGCCATTCAAAGGAAAAAAGGGTATACATTCTCATATGTTCAATGAGTTGAAGCGAGAGGTGATTGTTCGTTTCGTCGATATTGGTGGAGTTGTTGAGCAGCACTTTCTTTTCATAACATGATATATCTTTATTAAATATTTGTATTAATTAAATACAATAACAACAACAACAAAAACATAAATATTTTGAATATGTATGATTGCTATATTTATGAGACTTTTGTCAATCACAGTTAAGGAACACCGGTATCAACAAGTTAAATGCTCGTCTGTGTCTGTAACGTTAACTTGTGCAAAAAAATAATAAAACAATACTAAAACAAGTGATACAAAGATACACAGCATTGAAACAATATGGCTAACATTGTATTATTACATACAATATACAAATAACAATGTTATTTACATCGACAACATCCAATAATAACAAAATACACCTAACTATATATTAAATCGATATTGCTCAGAGTTTTCATTTTTTATTTTTTATTTTTTTTGCGATAAATTTGCATCACTATTACACTCTCAAGGGATGATATAACTTTGAAATATTATGCAGCAACAATGATATTTTAATATCTGGGTGTTACTGTAATTGCCATTTGTTTTAATTCAGGAATCAATATCGTCTTGAAAAGAAAATTATGACAGTCTATATAATTTTAAAATGAAACCAGAGAATTTCTATGTTAGCTTAAATATGGAGTCAATGGTTTCAAAAGAGAAAACAAACATACTCATCTTGTCCTTTTGAAGTAGTGGGGGATAGTTACATGAATAGAGCCAAGCAATACCAAGGAATACTATTCTATTATTGTCTACTCCTGAGGGAACTGTTCTTCTATATTGTTGTCTGGTGAGGTATAGTGCCTGAGCCAACGACGAGGGCACTATATCTCACCAGACAACACTATAGGAAAACTGTTCTCGAGGGAGAAGACAATAATATATTTAGTACATAACATCCCATTCCAGACATAAAAGAAAAACACACTCAAATTCAATATAATAATAATAATTTGCATTGCCAAACCTGGTAATGTTGACAGCAGACTGCAGCGCGAGTCTATTTTAAGGGAGATAAATCTTGACAAAAATATATAAAAACTAGGATGAACTGTTTTAGATACCTAAAACTTATGTCTCCCCTTAATGCGGCCATCTGTAGAACAACCCATCTCGAAAGACAAAACTGTTATGGTCCGGGCAAGAAAATACTATTTGAAAAACAATTATTTGACCTTGAGGTCAACGGTCAAGGTCCCACGAAGGTCATGGTACGCGACACACCACCTTATGGTCATGCATCCACATACCAAATATCATTGACATATCTCGAAAGACAAAAATGTTATGGCCTAGACAAGAAAATACTATTTAAAAAACAATTATTTGACCTTGAGGTCAAAGGTCAAGGTCCCACGAAGGTCATTACGGTATGCGACACACCGCCTTATGGTCATGCACCCACATACCAAATAAATACTATTTAAAAAACAATTATATGACCTTGAGGTCAAAGGTCAAGGTCCCACGAAGGTCATTACGGTACGTGACACACTGCCTTATGGTCATGCACCAACATACCAAATATAATTGACCTATCTCGAAAGACAAAAATGTTATGGCCTGGAAAAGAAAATACTATTTAAGAAAACAATTATTTGACCTGGAGGTCAAAGGTCATTACGGTATGCGACACACCGCCTTATGGTCATGCACCCACATACCAAATAAATACTATTTAAGAAACAATTATTTGACCTTGAGGTCAAAGGTCAAGGTCCCACGAAGGTCATTACGGAACGCGACACACTGCCTTATGGTCATGCACCAACATACCAAATATAATTGACCTATCTCGAAAGACAAAAATGTTATGGCCTGGAAAAGAAAATACTATTTAAGAAAACAATTATTTGACCTGGAGGTCAAAGGTCATTACGGTATGCGACACACCGCCTTATGGTCATACACCCACATACCAAATAAATACTATTTAAGAAACAATTATTTGACCTTGAGGTCAAAGGTCAAGGTGCCACGAAGGTCATTACGGTATGCGACACACCGCCTGATGGTCATGCACGCACATACCAAATATCATTGACCTATCTCGAAAGACAAAAATGTTATGGCCCGGACAAGAAAATACTATTTAAAAAACAATTATTTGACATTGAGATCAAAGGTCAAGGTCCCTAGAAGGTTATTACGGTACGCGAAACATCGCCTTATGGTCATGCACCCACATACCAAATATCATTGCCCTATCTGGAAAGACAAAAAAGTTATGGTTCGAAGAAGCTTCGCTGAGAAGAAGCGGAAGCGGAAGAAAAAATCAGACTAAAACAATATGTCTCCCTTCGTTCGAAGGGGAGACATAATTACGCGGGATAATATATGCCACAGGTATAGTTCCCGCGGGAAATCATTTGAAACTGGTATAGTTCCCGTCACCAGGTATAGTCACCCGTTGTCAAGTGTACTGTTCAAAAATAGTACACACTGATTATCCAATCAAAATACAGCATTTTCATATGTTAGATACTAAAGTGTCTTATCTAAATCCACGAGAAGAAGAAGATTATACTCAATAAATAATGTCTGTAACATGATAGCCTAAGAACGAATGATTTGGTTGCCATGGAGAAAAAGGGAGATAATGGATAGTGTAAGCATGCAAGGAAACACAATCATGCATAGCAAATTATTGTGTATTAAGGGCTGTTGCAGGGTGTTTTTTAAATGCCAGGAGTGTTGCATTCTCCATACACAAGCACTCCTTTGTCGCACCTCTTTTGAGGAAGTTGATCACTTGATTCGTTCTCTACAACCAGCAGAAATCCCTATATCTCACAAGGTGACCCCCTAGGAACCAAAGTAATAGCCCCCAGCCCCCAAAGAAAATCAAACTGCTAAACTATAATAATATAACATAAATGATACAAAAATAATTTCCAAAAAAAACCCAACATTTTCAACTAAGATTGAGTGGTTTCCTTACTACAAGTCGAGCATTTCCCAATATTTATCTTTTCATATTTTATACTTGAAATAATGGAAACAAAGTCACTATTCACAAGTAAAACGATGTCATTTTGATAGTATAAATATTGCATTAAATCCATATAATATCGTTAATGGGTAATTAGTTTGAAATGTTATGGTAGACGAATATTCGTCCTAGTTTGTTTGTGGGGTTCGTGTTGTTCAATCTTTAGTTTTCTGTGTAGTTATTTGTACATCATGATTTATTCTTTTGTTACTTTTTTTTATTGTCACTGTATTTGCTGTCCTTTGATTTACGGGTTCTCATTACAGCTTTGGTATCTTCAAACTTTTCTTAATTTTGTTTCCAGAAATCTGTTTGGGAATTAAAATGTTAAATTTGAAGGCATATTAATTGTAACTTCGTTGGAGATGCTTAGGGTTATGGTGTTTAACGCCACTTTAAACAATATTTAAGCTATATCGTGGTGGTCAGTTTTATTGGTGGAGGAAACCGGAGTACCCGGAGAAAACAACTGACCTGCCGCAAGTCACTGACAAATTTATCACATAATGTTGTATCGAGTACACCTCGCCATGAGCGGGATTCGAACTAACAACGTTAGTGGTGATAGTTATTTATTGCATAGTACATCTCATTGAGTATTTACACTTTACTATACATGCCTATCAGAAGCCGACATTTCTCATTATATATAATACAATTATTCCTGTGTTATTTGAAATATAAATAAATTGCATCAATAAAATCAGATTGATGTTTCATCTTCCTACCAAAATATAGCACAGTTATATTGTCATATTTTGGTACATTTTAATTTGCCTTTGATCAAATACTTTAAATTGATACTTTCTACTGCTCAGCGGAAACACAGCATTAACCCAAAAAACATGGATTGTGCACCAGAATAATGTTTTTTTTTGTGAAAATAATATTTTTTCTAGGGAAGACAGAAACCTTGCGAAGCTATCTCGCCTCGGTCGGTAACATAATTCAACCTTAGAAAATGGACATCACGATTTGAAATACGTGATATTGTACAACTTTTAATCAATTTTCGGTCTCCATCCTTCTTTCATTTTTTTAACCTTAGTCACTTCAATATTGTTCAGAGAATACGGTTTATCTCGTAAGTCATGTTCTTGAAGATCAAATAGAAATTTCCCATCGATAGTGTTTTCAACACACAATTTGGCTAGTTGAGGGAGAGCACACTGATTCAGACAATGTACAAGTTCTTTCACTGACATCTGAGACACACCCATCGAAGTTGTAGGTACAACACGTGTACTAGGTTGTACTCTTACGACTGGCCGTACTTGTGATTGTGGAAGTGCTGGGAAATTTGTTATCAAAGACATGTCTGGATAATCATAGTCTTG
The DNA here is from genome assembly GCA_963383655.1 of Bathymodiolus septemdierum. Taxonomy (NCBI): domain Eukaryota; kingdom Metazoa; phylum Mollusca; class Bivalvia; order Mytilida; family Modiolidae; genus Bathymodiolus; species Bathymodiolus septemdierum. The sequence continues at coordinate 111,271,476 of OY726518.1, read as the reverse complement.
GTCTCCATCATCATCATCATCAATTGTATCCTTTTCATCTAGTTTTACTGTTTGCTTTTCATCGCGTTGAACCTTTTCAGCAACTGTATGTTTAGGTCTTGGAGCTTTTGTGTCATCGGTATTCATATTCAATGGCCGCGACGTTTCTTGTCCTTTCGCTGTTGATTTTGATATATCTTTTGTCTGAGATTGATGAGGTTTTGGCTTTGTTAGGGGTGGTGGAGTAGAAGGTAACGGGTAAGGCTTTGACTTGACATGCGATATTGACGAAATAGGTGCTGGACTGGTAGGTGACGGAATAGGCATGGATTTGACGTCATAAGATGGAGAAGGAATTGGTTGAGAAACTGACGCCGTTATGTTGAGCTGGTGTGGTTTTGATGAATGGCCTTTTGATGTTATCTTTGCTTTTAGTTCAGATTGTACCCTCTTTAACTTTTTATAAAAAGTCTGAAAATGAACAAACACAGTCATAAACTATAGCAGTGCAAAAAAAATAGTATTACAGGCCGAGTTATTGGTGCATGACAAAACTTATTTCAGTTAGTACATGGCAGTCACTTTTATCGGCGGATGATCTCGAAGTATCTTGGACAAACCAGCGACTTGCAACAAATACCTATGTGACATAAATCTGCATTGATGACACCACATCAAGGAACCACAAATCTTTAGGTGATAGACACTAATGATATAATTTAAACTTCATTTGTTTGCGTCCACAGTGGTTCATTAATGTTTGTTGATTTCTCCGATAATAATAAAAAAACAGAGGCTCTCAAGAGCCTGTATCGTTCACCAATTGGTCCTATGTAAAAACTATGTCCTGCAGTGGTAGTCGTCTTGGAATTCCGATCAACATAAAAAACACAAAGTTTGTAAAGGACCTTCCAATGATAGATTTCTGGGTCCCCCATAAATCTATGACTTGAGATGGTGGCTAGCTTGGATTTCCAATCAGCATGAAAAAAACTAAATTTGTAGAGGCCCATCAAATGAGCATTCCTGAAAATGTGGTTTCAATTGTCCAAGTGGTTTCAGTAAAGAAGTGTTTTAAAACATTTTCCCATAAGGTCCAATGTTAAAATGGCTGCCATCTTGAATTTTATATCAGAACAAAAAACCTAAACCTTGTAGAGGACCATCCAATGAACATTCATGTACAGTCAGGCTTCAATCAGATTTGCGTTTTGAAACATTTTCCCCATAGGGTCCAATGTTAAATTAAGTCCTGCCGTAGCCACTATCTTGGATTTCATATCTGAACAAAAAACCAAAACTTTGTAGAGGACTATCCAGTGAACATTCCTGTGTAGTTTGGATTGAGTCTGATTTATAGTTTCTGAGAAGAAGGCATTTCTGATACAGTTTGACTTTGGGGTTGTTGTCTCATTGACATTTACCTCATATCTCATTATATTCATATTTGAACATTTTCCCAATCAGCCAATCAGAGCATATTATTGGCCCTGGCAGCCATGTTGAATATCCGAATGGAACGAAAAACAGAAAATGTGTAGAGGACCACCCAAGGAACATTCCTGCTAAGCTTGGTTCCAATTGACCCTGTGGTTTCGGAGAAGAAGCTTGAAATGTGAAAAAGTTTACAGACGACGGACGCCAAGTGATGGCAATAGTTCCCATGGACCTTTGGTCCAGGTGAACTAAAAAAACTAGATGTGTCGGAACGACACGAATGTCCCCGTCGTGAATATTAAGGAGGCTCGTAAATGTTTCACTCTTTTAATTCCCTCAGTAATAGGCCAATCCTCAAGCCTCCTTAAATTCACAAGATTTATTCAAGGAAACAGTATTGCCTCAACAAATCTTGATATGACCAGGAATCTACAACACTTGCATATGAATAAGAAGTCCTATGCCTATAAAACTTGATCTGTAACTCATCATTGTAATTCCAAAATTGAAAAAAAAGTGGTGACAACTAAATATTTGACCAAATTTCAAAGTCCAAGGGCCATAGGTCGACCAAAAATCATTGGACCGGAACGAAGCGTAAACTTGATCTGTATCTTATCATTATACAACCACATACCAAATATCAAGTCAATATCTCAAAGCATAGCGAAAAACTATTGTGACAACTGTTTTATTTCAGAATTACGGAATTGGGTAACACTATAAGTCCCTGCCACTTAGTGGCGGGGACATAAACATATGTGAAATGCAATGTATGTAGCTGGCCGCTTTATTCGGTTACTGGTGATGGGGACTACAGCAAAAGTACCAAAGCTCAGACACGAACATCTGCTAGAACTGTGAGTTAGACCAAGTGTTCCGGGTGTCAGACTAAGTACTCTGGGAGTCAGATCAGGTGTTCCGGGATTCAGACCATGTGTTCTTGGGAGTCGCATCAGGTGTTCCGGAAAGATAAGCATCTCATGCACTATTAATGTTTTAACTATTGTGTATATTGTTAATAAATGTGGTGGTGGTTTCAAACCATGATTTATAACGTTAAAAAGAAGACTAAATACAAACCATTGGAACATGATGTTTTGACTTTGATGATTGGGTTAGTTGTATGTAACTATCACTTTCGTCATCTGGAATGATAAATTTACGCAGTATAATCAACTGTGTTTAATAAATGGCGATTTCTTTTTACTTCTTATGTTATGAAGATAACATCTATTTTTAAATGGACATCAAAGCTAGCACTACAATAAATCCAACAAAGCATGTTGCTCTAGTACAAAGCGGATCTCATCATTATCACATTGAAAGTTAACTTATTCTCGCCATGATATAGCTGAAAAATTGCTGAGTTGGTGTTAAACAACAATCACTCACTCACTTGAACAAGTTTACCATGCAAGAATAAATCATGTGGATATGATGGCGCCACTTGGACAGACCTAAGGATGGATGTAAAATGGAAGATAGTGAAGAAGGTAGGGACATTTTGACTTGTAACGAGTCATCAACGACAACACCTGCCAACCCATTAGCTTGCTAGAATCCACTGTAAGTTGTATATTTTACATACAAGGAGCATGATATTCTCAAGACACAAAACATTCATTTACCTCTCGCCCTTAAAGCTAGTCTTGTATTTGAGTTGTCCCTAACAACCAGCGGGTGCATTAGTTCTAATAGACGTATACAATATTAACTTAGTGTTCGAGCAAGAACAGTTATATATTTCACTTGTTCTTCTACTTTTACCAAGTACTGACCAAATTCAACAAGAAAACTACATGATAGGATAATGTCACAAAAAGTGCATTTCTACGAACACAAGCTTGAGATAAACAAGTCCTAATAATTCTTACATTCTCCAGTGTCAATTCTTAAACAATTCCTAAAACTTCGAGAATCTTCTGTTGATAATTCTGTCAACAGTGAATGGAATGCCCACCATTTTGGACGTCTTCTTATCCAAAGAAGGGACCCAACATGATCTGATATGCATGAAGGGTTCATATTGATTGGTTGGTGTTATGGTGTTTAACGCCATTTTCAACAATATTTCAGTTAATATATCGTGGCGGTCAGTTTTATTGGTGGAGGAAACCGCCGACCTGCCGCAAGTCACTGACAAACTTTATCACATAATGTTGTACACGTCGCCCTGAGCGGGATTCGAATTCATATCAGTGGTGATAGGCAAAGATTGCATAGGTAGTTGTAAATCCAACTACCATACGATCACGGCAGCCTCTAGGGTTCATATTGAACAGTCTCCTTCTTAAAACGCCAATAATAATAATACAAATGTAATACATAAGGCTGTAACTAAGCCATGTTCATTAGTGAGAACCATTTTGTCTTGGGAGGAAAGTGATCTTTATTATAAAACTAGAGGCTCAGTGGTCTGAGCCTGTGTCGCTCACCTTTCATTCTACTTTGAGGAAACTTAATACAGAACCTCCCATGGGTGCTTCCCACTAAGTTTTGGTCATTTGGCTAAACAGTTACAAAGAAGAAGATATTTAGAAATCGACCAATCAGAAACAAAAATGGCCTGTGGCGGTCATGTTTATTGACGGATCGAAATGAAATGAGCATCTTTATAGATGACCTTCCAAGGATGCTTCCTACCAAGTTTCGATTCTTTTGGCAAAGGGGTTTCAGAGAAGAAGATTTTTTAGAAATCAACCAATCAGAAACAAGAATTGCCTTTGGCGGCCATGTTTGTCAACGGATCGGAACTAAATTAGCAATCTTTATAAAGGACTTTTCAAGGATGCTTCCTACCAAGTTTCGATTCATTTGGCCAAGTGGTTTCCAGAGGAGACGATTTTTTAGAAATCAACAAATCAGAAACAAGAATTGCCTGTGGCGGCCATGTTTGCTAACGGATTGGAACTAAATGAGCAATCTTTATAGAGGACCTTTTCACGAATGATTCCTACCAAATTTTGATTAATTTGGCCAAGCGGTTACAGAGGAGAATATTTTTGAGAAATCAACCAATCAGAAAAAAGAATTGTATGTGGCGGCCATGTTTGATAACGGATCGGGACGAAATGAGCAGTCTTTATAGAGAACTTTCCAAGGATGCTTCCTACCAAGTTTCGGTTCATTTGGCAAAGCGGCTTCAGAGGAGAATATTTTTTAGAAATCGACCTATCAGAAGCAAGAAATGTCTGTGGCGGCCATGTTTGTTAACGAATCGGAACTAAATGAGCAATATTTATAGAGGACCTTCCAAGAATGCTTCCTACCAAGTGTTGGTTCATTTGGCCAAGCGGCTTCAGAGGAGAAGATTTTTTAGAAATCAACCAATCAGAAACAAGAATTGTCTGGCGGTCATATTTGTAAACGGATCGGAACTAAATGAGCAATCTTTATAGAGGACCTTCCAAGGATGCTTCCTATCAAGTTTCGATTCATTTGACCAAGCGGTTTCAGAGGAGAAGATATTTTAGAAATCAACCAATCAGAAACAGGAATTGCCTGTGGCGGCCATGTTTTTTAACGGATCGGGACAAAATGAGCAAACTTTAGAGAGGACCTTCCATAGATGTCTCCTACCAAATTTCAGTTCATTTGGCTGAGGGGTTTCAGAGAAGATTAAAATGTGAAAAGTTAACGGACGACGGACGCCAAGTGATGGCAAGGTGAGCTAAAAAAAATAGTATAGGATTAATTGCTAGGTGTGAACAGTGCTGTCGTATACTTCGTGTGTGAACCAGCCTTAACACAGATTTCAATATACTAGTATATTACCAGGAAGAGAGTTTTTTATCTTTTATCGTTACAACCAGGAAGACGATTATTCTATTTAAGTGTTTGTTAGCTAACAAAATATAGACTATGATCTCATAAAAGATATTTAAAATCGATTATAAAACATTTCTATTGCATTAATCATAATCTAAGTTTCACAGGGTGTGAATGTAATAGATGGTTGTTGTAGACATGAAAGAAAATACTTTGTGATACTGAGGTAAAAAAGGAAAAGCACTGCAATTTGGTTTCCTGCATACATTCATTTTAAAATTCGGGCGGTGTGATAAAATTGAGTGAATATAGAAATTTAAAGGTAAACATTGCTTTGGTGTAAGGTTTTCAATCATAATAAAAAAAATTAAACACATAAAGACAGAAGATTATTTCCTTGAATTAGGTTAATTATATGTGTTCAAAGGTTTTCATGCACACATTTTTACTATTACTGGGTCGATACCTCTGCTGGTGGACTATTAGTCCCCGAGGGTATCATCCTCCCAGTAGTCAGTGCTTCGGTAATGACATGGTTTATTAGATATATTTATTACTGAAATTTACAGTTTCTGAATCATGTAATTATTATTAAAACTAAGGTTCTCCTCCCTCAGGCTCCAAAGAAGGTTTTATTATTTTTTTTATAATTTACATTTACAAACCTTAACTTCTTATAACTAAGAAAACATAAATATCACTCAATTTAGTGCCCAGTCTAAAAGGAAAATGGTCTATATGTCTATATATGAATAATATATACTTTACATTTGTTTCGGACGTTTTTGCTGAACACAGCCTGTCTCAGTGCTACCATTTTGCTTATAGATATATATATATATAATGAACTGTATAGTAAAAACACTAACGATGCTAGCAGGTTCTCTATATAATTAGACTTGCATCTTAAATGTGACACAGGAAAACTGAGTTCTAAAATCTATGACGAACGTGATCAAAATTGCTTTCGTGTGGTTCATTTACAATATGTAATTACACCCCCACACCGTGGTGTCTACTACTTGCCATGTAACTATTAAAATTGTCAGGATGTACTGTAGATAGTTTTTTGTAAATGAGGATTTCACGACGGGTATCATGCAAAGTAAAGCAGAAGCTTAGCATTGTGTACTATTTACTCTAATAGCAGTAATACATTTATCATGTTACTATTCTATAGAGCAGAAATGATATTAATATTAAAAGCGGCAGCTATTAAATGGCCAAAATATGTACCAACCTGGAACTTCATATATTAATAAAGGTCCATCTAGTTCTTCAGATGTCTGTGAGGTTTCTATTTCAACTGTGTAGAGAATCAAACATCAGACAAATAAACAAACCAATATCATTTTACAATGAATTTCATTTTTAAATTGTAATTTAACAAGATTTTTTCATAGTCACATAGTGGCGATTGCAGCATATATGTGTCGAGTGTGGGGGGGTCCAGAAATCAGAATGCTTCGCATGTGACGTTGGAAATCCAGGTCCTGGCGGGGTTAAAGGTAGCATGAATTAAGAAAACTATTACTATTGGAATGTATCTTATTAATTGCATCCTGCTCGAAATCCTACTTCCACAACCCCGTTGTGATCAGCCTGGTAACAGACCTAGTCTGGCTTACAGAAGAGTTGCTTTTTTAAGTTTTACATTAAAATGTCCTACGATATATAAAAATTTCGCTAAAATGACTTGAAACTCTATTGCTAAAATGTTCTATATTTTGGTGTTAAAATGTTAGTGAAGGGTGTCAGAATTGATTTTTTTTTTAAATAATAAAAGTTGCCAATATTCGATGCTTTATACTAATTGCAGTTGAAATTTTGCATAATGGCATACGTAAATAGCCTAGAACGAAGGAAATACGTCGCTGTTTTATTTTCTTGAATCCAGTAAAGAATCCAATGTTTACCCGTGCAATATTCATACGACCTGACAGTGAACTCATTCGGGAAAGCGTTTGCGCATGTGCGAAATTGTTTGTTGATGAAGAAAGCACATGGCACTTGTGAATCGGATCGTGGACGAATAAACACATTGACGGATTCTATACGAAAACGACACAAAAAGGAGGATTCAGCAAGCTTTGTGTAAAAATAAAAAAAAGATGTTATACCGACCTACTCCATTTTTCAACACGTAAGCATAATTTAGTATCTTTTTTCGGCCGAATCGTATTTTGACAGTAGAATTGCATCGTAGTTTTTTATATAGTCTTTTTTCAGGAGAAAACGCTAGGTGATATCTCTTTTAAATTAGAGACTAAAATAATGAACTTCATGTCTGTTTAAGAAAAAAAAATATATAATCAAGTCAACTCAAATGTTGTCAATAATATGCAATACAATTTTTTTACAATTTTGCCTTTATCGGGCCCCTTTGCAGAGTTTGGGTTTATTTTTATTGATTTCATCACGTATTTACGATTTTAAGTGTCATTCTTACTAAATACCATTATATAATATTTACTGATTACCCCGGGATCCAACTTTTCATAGATATATTTCTTAAATTATACTAATTCTAACGAATGTACATGCAACATGCTTCCTGGATATTTATAGCAGTTATCAATATTCGGCAAACTTCGGAAAAGCAGCCGACTTATAATTAGGTTGTGTTAATGGCGATTTTACCAACAGACATTCGAATTCTTTTCACTAATTACGACATTATAGCATATTTTTTAAACCTAGCTTCTTGTTCAGAACATTTTATTAGTATAAAACATCGAATATTGGCAACTTTTAATATAAACAAAACTAGAAAAGAAGTATGCCCCGCACTTGATAATTATGGACAAAGTTGTTTTGTTAAGAGTGTTTTTTTAAAAATGAAGTGTGTCTGTAAGACACAAATGATGCCTCCGCCTGACAATAAGAAATTATAAACAAGTCAAAAGTCCTTTAACACCATGTATGATGTTCTATTATACTCAACTTGTATACAGATAGTACCTTTAATTTTTCATTCCTGATATGTAAATATAAAGGTATTACCTGTAGTGAAATGGGTATAATTCTATCTAGAATCAGCTTAGTCGCAGCCCCTGGTCATAAACAAATGACTAAGTCCAACTACCTGTCATTATCAAATATTTGATGAAAATCAAAATCCTGTGGACATGCACACCTCCATTATGTGCATAAACATCATACAAAATATTAGAGCTGTAGCTCCAAAACTGTAGGAGGCGATAGCCGGACAAACCATGTATCTATATCCGGACAGACGAACAAAATGACTAAGTCCAACTACCTATCATTTTGAGAATATTTGATGAAAATCCTATGGACATGCACACCTCCATTATGTGTATAAACATCCTGCAAAATATTAAAGCTGCAGCTCTAAAACTGTAGGAGGAGTTAGCCGGACAAACCATGTTCCCTTTATGCAGCTAGTACGAAAAAAATGACTAAGTCCAACTACCTGTCATTTTGAGAATATTTCAAGAAAATCGAAATCCTGTTGATATGCATACCTCCATTATGTGTATAAACATCCTACAAAATATTAAACCTGTAGCTCCAAAACTGTAGGAGGAGATAGCCGAACAAACCATGTATCTATATCCGGACGGACAAACGGACGAACGAACGAACGGACAAACGGACGGACGAACGGACGGACAGGGGTAAATTAATATTCCTCCGACTCTTCGTCGCGGGGCCATAAAAATTCAATTCTGACAGCCTGTATGCCTTTAAGCTATATACTAGACAATAAGCGAGTGAGTAAAAAACAATTGTAAAACAATTTACAGTTATATAATAATCCATTTAATACATAAGCAGTAGAAATCTATTTATGTACAAACAATTTACAGTTATATAATAATCCATTTAATACATAAGCAGTAGAAATCTATTTATGTAATGCAACAAATATATTTCGAAAAATTACTAGACCATTTCAATGGCGTTCTTTACTAAATTACCCAATCTTGTAATCAGATCTCTCTGTACTTAATATCAAAACGACGTACCATTGAAATGAGTGGTTATTTAAACTATTCTACTAAATATAGTAATAATGTTATTTAATGTAAAATAAAACGTTTACATAGACTTCCTCATATAGAACTGCAGTGAATTGATAAAATCAACATATCACACGTTTCCAGATCAAAACCCGAAAATTAAGATAGTATTGATTGATTGGGGTTTAACCAATAAATCAATCATATTATGATAAAATATTTTTGAAACAAAAATGATTAGAAATTGACTGGGATTAAGTAACTCTAACGTGTATCAAAATGTAATGTAATATTATTTGCTTGGTCTGTACAGATTATTGTTGCAATACATAATTTCATACAGTTACATAGATACGGAATATAGACTGACAGCAGAATATAGATATTTAGTACCTACCTTTTTGACTTGTAATGTGTTTGTGTGTTTCTCTGTTTTGTTGAATGGATCTTGGAACAGTATTTGGTGCTGTAACATTTATGCTCAAATTTACTATATGAGGAATAATATAGATATTATGTAGATGGAAAGTATACCATGTTATAGAGGCGGATCCAGATATAAAATCTGATTTCAAAACAATTTATTTTAGGAAAAAATCAAAAGGTACCGGGTCTTAGTTGAAAGCGAAAATGACCCCAAAAAAATGACAAGGACAAAATTGGAAATATTCTGTTAAAACATGTCTTTATCCGTCTATAATGTTGCTCAAAAGGGCGGCCCAGACACCTTCCTTCTTGATCTGCATATGGATGGCAAGTCACAATATTAAATTGCATCTTAATAATATATTTGATATTAGATATATACTTTCTTTATTGATATTTTTTTCTTGATTTTCTAAAAATAAATAGTTTGTGTGGGATTACACAAGAAACACAATACCGGAAATAAGCCCAAAGTATCAGAATAAAAATGTGCTTTTCTGAGATCCCACAATTTCGACTACCTGTAAAATAATGAGGACTTACGTTTTTGAGGTTCAGCCACAGGTTCATAATCTAGTTCTTCTGATTCAGGTCTAGGCGTACAGACTTTTGTAGTGTCCTTTGGTTTACTATCGTCTACAGACATAGATATATGTTTTTATTTTGGAAAGAAACAGATAGCATTTATATAGATATACATAATGTGATAGTATAGACATCAGTTCCCTATAAAGCTATTACAAATATAAGATTAAGGAGAAATGAAAGACAGTGTAACCAACCACAGCAACACGAACTCGTGCTCTGGCAACGAAAGACAGATGTTGCTCGGAGAAGACAAAATTAGCGGCGGTGTTAAACATGTAAATGAGATCCGAGTCCTCAACTTGATATCTTGATCTCAAGCATCCACGCAAATATAAACACACAATAAAAAAACTGCACAAATTATTTTCAACTCAAACTACAACATATTTTCACAAAAGAGAATATAAAGATAGTATTGTTTTCATCCATTTCAGTTACAATATTTCTGGGTTAGGGTTATGGTGATTAACGGCACTTTCAACAATATTTCAGTTATATCGTGGCGGTCAGTTTTATCACAGGTATATGGGGTCATGACCTACATTACCCCCCTCTTTTTTTTGCAATTTTTTTTTCATACACTTCTTAACATAATTTTGGTAGTAAATTGTAAACATAACTTGATAGTGAAATGGCACAAATTTTTAAAGAAATCAATATAGAGAGAGAGAAATAGTAGATTTATGATTATTTGATACCAAAATTATATTGAGAAGTGTATGAAAAAAATTTGAAAAAGAGGGGTAATGTAGGTCATGATCCCATGTACCTGTGAGTTTTATTGGTGGAGGAAATCGGAGTACACGTAGATAACCACCGATCTAGCTCAAGTCACCGACAAACTTTATCACATAAAGTTGTATCGAGTACACCTTGCAATACGCAGGATTCATACTTTAGTGGTGATAGGCACTGATTGCACAGGTAGTTGTAAATCCAATTACCATACGATCACGACCACGACGGCCCACTTTCTGTCCAACATCTATGTGAGTTAATCAGAGAACGAGATAACAGTTTTTACATAATTTTGTTTCACTTATTGTAGTGAGTTTTGCTTTTATTATTAACAATAGAATATGTTCACCTGTTTAGTTTTAGATCATCACACCTGATTAAGACATCATCTTATTTGATTCGATCAACCATACAGTGTCAGTGTTGATTTTCGATTTTCCTTATTCAGTAGCCTGTATAGCGAGACTCCATTTAGTTTTAGTATAATAATTCATTTTTTAGGTAGCATATTTTAAAAAGTGGTCACCATCAATAATGTCATAGGTTTTATTGTAGTTTTATTAGTCTGGTACAAAATTCAGATTGATATGAACAGAACAGAACAAAACAGAACAGAATTTTCATTGGTGTAAAATCCATATACAAAGGATTGTTACCAAAACAACACATTACATACAAAATAAAGAAGCTGTTAAATGCAACCAAACTACATATACATGTTTGAAACGCATGCCTCCCTAACGACATTTAGTATGAGGAGGTGGTACATTTTAAATATGATTTAAATATCAATCAAAATACAAGATATAATAGTGATCTATATTTTCATGAAGCTATCACCTTGTCCAATGAATTGTCATCATTTTTTTAACAATACACAAAAATATCCTTTGCAGGAATTATAAAATTATTGATATAGATACCACAATTAATGATGAATTATAGAGTGATATGGGTGATATCCTTTACTCTGTGAGACTTCCCAGGATCATGTATGTTGTACAATCCTATCCCTTTATCACATGAAAACAGAACTTCTACATAAAATACACCGAGTGTTAATTAAATCGGTCATAATTTGACGATTTATCCACGAATTTCAGGAAAATTTAATACTCAAATGTCGTGACATATACGATGTGAATGAACTGTGGATGCCATCATGACTTGGTTAACCGTTTGTCGTTTCAACTATCCTGTCATCGTTTCCTATTTAATGCCTTTTTACCAAATATTTAACGAAGAACCCAAGTGTAACCTGGTTTAAATGGGGTTCGTGTAGCTCAATCTTTAGTTTTCTAAGTAGTCTTTTGCTGAGATCTCAGGGGTACGATTTTTAAACTTGCCGAGTCGCATGCCTTGTGGATTATTAGTATCTATATAGGGTCGACACATGCAATTTGATGTTAACATAAGATTGTATGAATATTGACACGAACAAGTTAAAATAAGGAAAAAAGAGATGAAATAATAAAGAAATAAAGAAATTTTATTGAAAAAAAATTTGTAAACAGAAAGTTAGAAAAAAGGGGGTTGGTAAGTCCGTGCCACGAGCGCCTGTGGTATAAATGTGCAATGCATTTGTCATAATTAAATTCATACGCAAACTATGAAAGTCCTGCTTGAATCATATCGCTATTATTTTCCAAGAAAATTGCTTCCCCCTATGTGAAAGAACGTCATTACTATTTAATTGTGAAACATGAATAACAGAATACAATTGTGCCTGGTACGGAAACGAGCAATATGACATTGAAACTAATTCATTACCGGAAAAAAAAAAAAAAAATAAAGGAAATGATCATAGTTAACATACTTTCGTTTTCTTCTATTTTAGATCACCTTGTCAAAGGCAATGTGAGTTTTGCCATCACTTGGCGTCCGTCGTCCGTCGTCCGTTAACTTTTCACATTGTAGTCTTCTCCTCTGAAACCCCTCAGCCAAATGAACTGAAACTTGGTAGTAAGCATCTATGGAAGGTCCTTTATAAAGATTGCTCATTTGGTCCCGATCCATTAACAAACATGGCCGCCACAGGCAATTCTTGTTTCTGATTGGCCGATTTTTGAAAACCTTCTTCTCTGAAACCGCAAGGGCAAATGAACCTAAACTTGGTGGGAAGCATCTATGGAAGGCTCTCAATACAGATTGCTCATTTCGTCCCGATCAGTTAACAAACATGGCCGCCACAGGTCATTCTTGTTTCTGATTGGTTGATTTCTAAAAAATCTTCTCCTCTGAAACCGTCTGGCCAAATGAATCAAAACTTGGTAGGAAGCATCCTTGGGCGGTTCTCTATAAAGATTGCTCATTTCGTCCCGACCAGTTAATAAACATGGCTGCCACATGTCATTCTTGTTTCTGATTGGTTGATTTCTAAAAAATCTTCTCCTCTGAAACCGCCTGGCCAAATGAATCAAAGCTTGGTAGGAAGCATCCTTGGGCGGTTCTCTATGAAGATTGCTAATTTAGTTCCGATCTGCTAACAAACATGGTCGCCACAGGCCATTCTTGTTTTTGATTGGTTGATTTCTAAAAAATCTTCTCCTCTGACACCGCTTTCCCTAATGAACTGAAAGTTGGTATGAAGCATCTATGGAAGGTCCTCTATAAGATTGCTCATTTTGTCCCGATCCATTGACAAACATGGCCGCCACAGGCAATTTTTGTTTCTCATTGGCCGATTTTTTTAAATCTCCTCTGAAACCGCTTGGCCAAATGAACCGAAACTTGGTAGGAAGCATCTATGGAAGGTCCTCTATAAAGATTGCTCATTTCGTCCCGATCCGCTAACACACATGGCCACCACAAGCCATTCTTGTTTCTAATTGGTTGATTTCTAAAAAAATCTTCTCCTCTGAAACCGCTTTCCGGAATGAACTCAAATTTGGTATAAAGCATGTATGGAATGTCCTCTATAAAGATTGCTCATTTCGTCCCGATTCGTTAGCAAACATGGCCGTCACAGGCAATTCTTGTTTCTGATTGGTCGATTTCTAAAAATCTTTTCCTCTGAAACCACTTTACCAAATGAACTGAAACTTGGTAGGAAGCATCTATGGAAGATCCTCTATAAAGATTGCTCATGTCATCCCGATTCGTTAGCAAACATGGCTGCCACAGGCCATTCTTGTTTCAGATTGGTCGATTTCTAAAAACTTCTTCCCTGAAACTGCTTAGTCAATTGAACCGAAACTTGGTAGGAAGCATCTATGGAAGGTCCTCTATAAAGATTGCTAATTTCATCCCAATCTGTTAACAAACATGGCTGCCATAGGGAATTCTTGTTTCTGGTTGGTTGATTTCTAAAAATCTTCTTCTCTGAAACTGCTTAGCCATATGAACCGAAATTTGGTGGGAAGCATTTATGGAAGGTTCTGTATTAAGTGTCCTCAAAGCAGAATGAATGGTGAGCTCAATGAGCCTCTAGTTTAAATGACTGTCAATTTAATTTCCTCACAAAATTGTCGCCATTTGCTAAGTTGTATATACGCTTAATTATATCATTAGTATTTTCATCTGCAGCATTCACTGTCCTTATCCTGAAAAGTGTGTGTGCAAATGAGAGAAACCATCGTTGATATGTTGTAATAGCTTATTACAGTGCACTTCGACGGTTTCAAGGACTCATCCAACAGATCTGCCAAGCTTGTTCCTCTCGACGAGGGCTCTCAGAATATAATACAGAAACACTAACCGTGAACCACAATGTGTGCAATATTTGAAGATAACCACGCTCCTTAGACATTAAAGACAACCTTTATAGAATTCGAAATAGAGCCTTGTACCCGTTACAAATGTTAGTTCCCTTAACCATCTCTCCATTCTTTACCAGTGGCAGTGAAAAGTCGTTGACCCGGCTGTCCCATTCACAAATTCCTCTATATTTATTACTGAAGTTTTTCTCCTAAACGTGCATCAAATATTTGCAATTTTACAATCAATCAATCAATTAATCAATCCATTGCTTGCTTAAATCTATTTCGTATAAATTATCAATTAGTCACTCATTCCAAGAAAAAGTCAATTTTGAGATGGAAAAAAAATCTGAAAAAATGTTCCTTTATTTTTAATTGCCGTTTTGTTGAAAGATTACCGAATAACACTGCAATCATAAATGAAAATTTCCTTCCTAAAAGTTTTCGAAAAGGAAATTATGTCACGTTAAAGTTGTGGCTAAAAATGCAGGTAACGAAGGTTAAAATACCTATTATGTATACCTACTAAAAGTCATCAATGAAATCATGTGCCACGGAAGCAGTTCCTGTCCCACTAGTGACACCTGTTAAGTTACTGTTAATCGACATCATCTGATACGAAAATCGTGTTCGGCTCCAGTAAACGTAATTAAATACAAATAACATAAATAAAACATGAACTCCATGCAAAACATATTGGCAGTAAACATCATTTTTACGCGGAAATCGCAGTAGATATAAAAAAAAATACAACACTTTTTCTGTCTGGGGGTTTTTAGTTTACAAATATCTCACAACATATGAATTTAAGTGATCTTAACTTCCGTTACCAAATCTGGATATTTTCTAAGCAGAAACGAAGAAAAGTTACGAGCTGAATATTGTTTAAAATCAAAATTGTACCTCCATCTTTATATATACAAGCATGTAACATTTGGTGTTTGCTTCAGAGAGAGCCAAACGACTATGCTTTGCATAATATATTAACTTCTGTAACTGTCTACTGCCATTAATATTGCAGGGGTTGGGGTTAGGATTATGGTGTTTAAGGCCACTTTCAACAATATTTCATATGCTAATTTAAAATGCAGAATCAACATAGTAATGGATGTTATTCGAAAATCGGCGACACATCGGTTTGATGTCACATAATCTATGAAATTCAAAACAGAATAAATCTTAGTTTCTATAATTATTTGTCCCATATCAAGTTAAATTAGCAAAGTTATTCAACAGTGCTCTCAACAACATAATAAAATATGTATTTCTAAAGTCAGTCCGGTTTAAGGCGACATAATATTTTTCTCGAATATTGTGTATTTGGGGATAATCTTAGATGATAAGGGTAATAACAAAATTACCGAACTCCGAACAATCTTACAAAGGGAAAGTCAAAACTCATAAGTATATAAACAGACAAAATCAGTCAACAACCGGAAAACTGAGCTCATTTTCACTTTTTTTTATGCGAGAAATATTCCCCTCCCAAATGCATTCATATGTTGAAAGTATAACATTACTTTCTTTATTAATGCTCTTTTATACCCTTATAAGGTTGACAGCATAAAACAAACATACAAACATGGATATATATACATATACAAACATGAAAATACAAATCAATCATACATTAAAACAAACATAATAATTATGCAGCTATATTGAGTCCACTCTCCTCAGTGCTAATGACCTTTGAATGAAAGGGGCAGCAAGTTGCATAAGACACGAAGAAAATTTAAAAAAAATTGAGATTTTGAATATGATTATTTCCCATCAATTTTGTGTATAAATTTTCAATCTGGGTTAAAAAAAAATTTGGCAATGAAAGAAGAAGTGTTCCTCGTCTTCAATTACATTTAGGTGACATTGCCTACAAATTCGTTGTTCTCTGTTTATTTTATTATATCTGCCTCTTTCAATTTCTAAAACATGATCACTTATTTGAAATGACATATTGAATCGTCTGTAATTACTGCACGAGCCGACGCCCTTTTGTGGAATGAGTGTGGTATGCCTGTTTTATCACATTAATATTATTTAATTTTAATTTTCCTTTTAATCTTTTGAAATTGAGCATACCTGATGAAGGTTATGTAAGAAGCGCGTCATGCGTACTACATAAGATATCTACATTTGAATATTTTCAAAAGTAATTTAGGGGAATATAATAGTATTGATTTTTTTTAAATAATGTACATACCTTTGCTATGTTTTCTAGGGCGTGGTGGTATCGGTGGTGGTAACGCTGGTGGTTCCTCGGGATCTTCATTCAAAGGAACTTCTTCTTCCTCTATTACATGAAAGCTTCGAGGATGCTTAGCAAATTCGACATATAAAGTTCCATCAATGATATCCTCATTTAGAGACTTTTGACTAAAATTGCTTACAACAAGAAATTCATACTCGTCAGGTTCTGAATAAATGGGAATATTTACTTCAATTTCATTCACCGCATCTCTACTAAGAGGCAGTAGTACTATACTTCTACGAACATATTTGCTATGCTCATTTTTAAAAAATTCTGGAATCTGGGGTTTGTGATGTCCAACCACGACTTCCTCTCTAAATACTCTATTTAGTTTCACACAACCAGTAAATGACTGGACATTATCAACTGCCTCTAGTAAGTCTGTTGTTAAAACTTTTTTGAATTCCTCTCCTACAAAAGTAACAAACTGTGGCAATGGTAGGCGGTCCACAACTTCAGTCAGTGTATATTCAGTATCGTCTGGCAATGGAACGAATCGACTTTTAATTGAATTATTTATTACCACAGTTTCATTTTCATATTTTGCAATAAGACCCTGTGATGGTAAATATCTGTCTAGTTCGAGTTTTGTTCCAGCTTTAATTTGAATAGCTGTATTATCTTTCGATTGTACAAAAAATGCCTTTTCGACACGTACAAACCGTGGAAAATCATGCATAAGCTCTGCCACCGTAGCATAGACTTTGTATTCGGTAGGTGGTTTTGTGATGACAACTTTCCCTTTATATCCGAGAGGAATAACAATTTCTTTATCTGGTTGCATATATCCAGTCCCATCTTCTATAATAGCTTGACTCCATGATGAAATTATTGTAGCGTACACCTTCTGGATACTTTTAACGAAGTCTAATTTTAACAAATCCCCTCTAGAAAATGACTCGGCTTCATTGCCACCGTAGAATCCTTCGGCCACTCTGACGACTGTCGGCATTGTTTCATAAACCACATCTCTGATAGTCAGGGAATGGTCGGACCACAATATATCGTCCTTACTACTTTTCATCTTCGTTCGACAAAATCATCACAGATAACAAAGGAAAATTGAACCAGGAAGTTATGTAGCTACACGTGACAAGGTCGATAAAGACTGAAATATAATGCCTTGTGTTTACCCAGGTTTAAACTAATTTTAGAAGAACATATAACGTACACATATGGAATGCTGTGTACTTGTAGAAAATTAGTATTAGAAATAACTTAATGTTAATAATACATAGAGAAATCATCACATTGAAAAATGTGCTCAAAATGTATTTAAGGTAGCACTATACAAAAATTTATATTTTTTCATCAAAATATTTTTTAATCAATTTTTATTTTATTATAATATTCTTGATATATAGGTGAACAAATAATTCAGATATGATGTACCATTAATGAGCATTAGGTTTAGTTAGTTTTGTAAACAAACACATGTGCTTGAATCAGAGATGATAAAAACAAGTGGGCGTCCTTAATTGTTTATCTATTTGATACTTTGATAGTTTTATAGCAATAAATAGCTTACCACTATAAATTCTGAGACGCTCCCACAAGCGACCTTCACCCCCAGTAGTTGAAAATCATAATAAAAATAACATTGAGATACTCCCTCAACACCGGATATATCCCAACAATTCATCCATAAACCTCATTCCATTTCCTACTGCGATTCATCACGCACGTTAAATTCGTGCAGCAGCTGATTTACAGAAAACCAAAGATAACTTTTATCATTGCTTAAATTTTATATTGTTGCTTAATACTATATATATATTAGTATCTAATTTTATTATTAGTGCTTTTACCGAGGTAAAATAGTGTGTATTTGACTGGTGAGTTAAATAATGGATTTTGACAACTTACAAAATGTGACTAGTGTAAGTGATACTTTGCCCTACGAGGCGATTAGCATAACGGGTAGAGATTGTTTTTGGGATGGGTCTGTGCCCAATCCTTTAGTGTCGGTAGGTAGCCCAACCATGTCCGTCTCTTCCATTATGTCTTAGCCTTCGGGAGCAGGTGCTAGAGTCGGCGGTCTTGCGGACCCAGTTCCGTCAAGACCAATGGTGGGTATACCAACCTTGTCCACTGTTACCCATACTGTTTCCAGACCAGTAAACACTACAGGGTTTTTTTCTTCAGCACCTGGTTCTTCTATGGGTTTGAACCTTCCTTCCTTCTCTTACCGCTTCAGAGATATAAAGGGGTCAAGATGGGGCAAACTACCAATATTTGGAATTTCATTTTGTCTCCTATTTTGAAATGTTTTTTTAGACTCCTTATGAAATTTCATTATCATGTTTCTCAAACACATTTGAATTACATCTAATAGTTTCCAAAATAAAAGGAAACCAAAGAAATTTAAGTTGTTGCATTATGCTAATTATGATTTAGGAGTTGTATGAGGTATAATTTATTATTTCAAGTAAATCATTCCGTAGCACCTGTCTTTGTCTTAAGAAAATGTCAGTTTGGTTAAAAATATGTTATTTACATAAAATTACCTTTAAAAACTATTATCTCCATTGTCTATAATAGAATTGTGGAATTGTTTATTATCAGTTTTAACAATGCAACATGTACTGTTTTGTAAAGGGGAGATCACAACCAGCAAACTACAAATTACAAATTAATATTTTTTTTTAACTCGGCTGTCAAAATTGAATTTTTTTTTTAATATTAAAAGTTGCCAATATTCGATGTTTTATACTAATGGCAGTTGAAATTTTTCATAATATCATACGTAAATAGCCTAGAACGAAGGAAATACGTCACTGTTTTATTTTCTTGAATCTAGTAAAGAATCCAATGTTTACCCGCGCAATATTCATACGACCTGACAGTGAACTCATTCGGGAAAACGTTTGCGCATGTGCGAAATTGTTTGTTGATGAAGAAAGCACATGGCACAAATCGAATCGTGGAAGAATGAAAACATTGACGGATTCTATACGAAAACGACACAAAAGGGAGGATTCAGCAAGCTTTGTGCAAAAATAAAAAAAAAGATGTACCGAGCTACTCCATTTTTCAACACGTAAGCATAATTTAGTATCTTTTTTCGGCTGAATCGTATTTTGACAGTATAATGCACTGGCGGATCCAGAGGGGGCGGAGGGGACGTTCGTCCCCCCCCCCCCAAAAGAGAGAGAGAGAGAGATCTTTGCGTCCCTCTATTAAGCATATCAGCATTCATTCATTCGCCTGTTAAATGTAATAAATCATTATATATTTTCAACAGAGAAACATGGGAAAATTGGCTAATATAGCACGCCGGGTATTCGGAAACTCGGCACAAGCTAGTTATTTTGAACGTTTTCATTGGTCAATTTTGAATTTTTGGACACTACCGACCGCAGAGCATGCTGTTCCGTGTTCCATTGCCGTCATGCTCCACTGTCTGTAGTGTCCAGAACATTTTATTAGTATAAAACATCGAATATTGGCAACTTTTAATATAAACAAAAAAATTCAATTCTGACAGCCTGTATGCCTTTAAAGGCCAAAAAACTAACGAAACCTGTCTGTAACAGAACAGAACCTTGTGAAATCAATCTTGTCTAATCTTCAGCCAACAAATATTCAGGTCAGAAAAAATGCAATTGCATTCCTTTAAAAAAATGTTTCTTTAGATAAACATCCATTTGTTTTACCTGATAGAAAAAAGATCCATGGCCCATCCAGAGAAAATACAAAGTCCAACAATCTAAAGATGATAGTTCTAACACAGACCATATGCATTTCTCTATTAATACTTCTTGTACAACCATCATGGCTACCAGAACAATATTGTGAGGTCTAGCTAAAACTAGTATCACCAATATAAATATTGTGTGTATGTGTGAACAGAATCTATACTTGTTACTAGATCTTCTGTCTTGGGAGACAATACACAGAATTGACGTTAAAGTATGCAACAATACAAAAGCATAGACGATCTGTGCTTCTATTACTCCACTGCTACAAATAGAAATTAGAAAATTCTATATATTCTACGACAAAATTATATTAGTGTAGATTGCTTATATATAGTAAAACTTAACCCAAACAGTATGTAATTTAAGTAAAACACAAATACTACTATCAAAGATACAACTACTATAGCAGACAACAGATGTAGATTCTCTGGTCTGAAAAATAATACATTATGTTATATGTCAAATATACAAAATATTTCATTGCTGTGTAATAATACAATTACATCGTATACAGGGCTTTCCATCTGTTTCAATTGTACCAGTACTTCCAGTACCAAAGACTATATTAGGTGGGTAAAAGTACCTGGTACCGCCCCATATTGAAAGGCCTGTGTATATTGGAACTTTATTGCTAAATTGTGATGCTAAACATTTGCTTTGCTTACTTTCCTTTCTGATCAGAAAACAAAGAATAAAGCACTAACCAAACACGTGATACAATGTAATTTAACTATCTAACCTTATAAGCCAATCACCAACATCTAGAATGTTCAGCCATTTGTTCCCCGTTTGATTCTAAGTTCTCATAAGACGACACAAGACTAGCACTGTTATCACCATAACAACATTCTTCCATGTTGGAATAAAATTTCCTCTAGATTTATAATCAGTCTCTTTGTTGAAATTCCCATCACTGAGTTTAATAGATTTTGAATGTTGTGAGTGAATTTCTTTAAAATTGCAATCTAAATTATGATTTGATGATGGAGGATTTTTCAAAGAAGGCTTTGTCTTGTCATATGTTGTTGGTTTCTCAGCATCTTTCTTTTTATCCACAGAGTGTAATTGTGTCTTGTAATTAACTATTAGTTCCACCATACTTTTCAAAATTAGCACATTAGTAACTGTGTGGAAATACCATGTCTGGTGTTCTTCTTCCACAAAACTACTGGACAATAAACTTATAGTGTGTAAAACTGTACCAAATATCAACAATAATGAAATGCTTCCCTTTCTATACATCTCCTGTTAAAAAAAACATTTCACTCAAATCAATGCATAGATTATATACTGGTAAAAGTATATTGTATTTGTCTTAATCTAAAGATTTCATATCCATATTTTGATATTCTAGTGTATAAAAATTAAAATGGCTATACAACAAAAATAGCAAGTGAACAACTAACAGAAGTGGCAAAAAAAATTCAAGTGGTAACATTATCATTAGAAACAGATCTCATATAGCACAAGATGTTTACCAGGGTACTGCTGTTTCAATGAGCTAGTAATATATAAATCCAACTCAGAGTGTTGATCTAGTACAAACCACACATTATCATTATCATCTCATTAACATCATATCCAGAAATTGATGGTATTTTCCTCATAAATATTCATCATATTTAAATTAGATTTTGATCACGTGACTGCAGTTTCAAGCTTGATGGATCGTTTATTAGATTTGTCAAAAAGATAGCCTACAGTACGGAAATTCAATGTGTCCGTCAATGATTCGAAAATTAAAAGTTATTGTTTATTTCCGCAAAGTTTTTCTTCTGTCAAAATTCAAATATTTTTGTTTTGGAACGATTTTTAGACATGTCTTTGATATCGCGATCATGCAAAAATGATCATATTATATTTAATGTGGGAACCCCGAGTTTAAAAGCTAGAAATATAAGGTTAGTCAATATAATTACATATATTATTGAGGAATCTAAATTAATTTCAGAAAATATGTCGCCAAATGTCATTCATGGTTAAATTTTGTGTCACACACCACCAGTTTCATGTATTTCAGACATTTTTACATAGACTCTAAAGGCCAATAAAGGGTTCGTCGCCTCGGATTTTCATTTAGTCCAGGAACCTCGAATATTTAATTGTTTTCATTAATTCTTATTTCATTTAATTCAGCTTGATTCAATGTATCATTTTCAAGTTCAGAAAATGACACACATGAGATCGTCTATATAGATCATATGAAAATTGCAGACATCCCGGCGTCGCCATCTTAGATATGCAAATGAGCAAAGTACCCATCATTTCTGGCTATGTGTTACTTGTTCTCGCCATGATATAGCTGAAAAAAATGCTTAGTTGGCTTTAAACAATAATCACTCACGCTTACATATTTTTTTTCTAGATAAAAGTAATAAGACAATTTAGATGTTTTACAGAAAATTTGCTGACAAGGGAGGCAATCCGGTGGACAACACAAACATATATTATGTGTTTTCAAAACCATTGACTTGGAATGTGCTATAACTTTTTTGTTATCCTTACTAGAGCGAGGCTGATTTTGTTATTGCGTCATTTCGTGTGATTAAATCTGTGACAGTTAAAATATGGTATATTTTGGGAATATATAAATAACTCTGAATATACATTATATGTTATTCAGCTATCAGACAGGGTATATAATGTGACATTCCCGGCTTAGGATCTATTTTCCCTGAGGCGCATTGGGTTTTTTTTTAAATACAACATCCAACTGTATTAAATAAATTTGCGTCTTTTATTTTCATTTTTTGTATCTCTAGATGTCCGTTTCCGTACCTTTGACGTCATTCTTCAATAACGTCAAAATATGTGTCGCGTCATATTTCATGTATGGGGAGTCTCATGAAGGAAAATACTGTACTAAATTTCTAAATCAATACAATTTCATATGTAGTAAATTTTATAAACTTTATAAATATAACATTAATATATCACATAACAAAACAACGGGTTTGCGAAACAGTTTCAATAATTTAAATGTTAACAACATGTAAATAAAACCTTGGTGTGGCCCCATGACGTCGGAAGTTTTCAAGGCTCAACGTTTTGTTTATTTGTTATGGTACAGCCGTGGAACATAGGAGTTTGCTGAATCGATCAGGTATTTGTGACGGAATTAACCGTTGTAATATTTTTTTTGTTCATGCAGCCGTTTTGAGTATAAAAACGGCATTTAATTTGGTAAAAATACATTTATTATTCCGTATTATACCATTGATTCAGTGAAGCGTAATGTTTTTTCGTCCATGTTTTAATCGTTTTTGGGGACTGAAATATATACCCCGTCTGTTTTCCGAATATATGCTGACATTCAGGGTTGAAGAACCAATGAAAATATGTGTAACAAACTAAATTCGTAAAATAAAGTATTAATTGTATTTTATCGGTAATTACGAGATAAAAGGATTGCAAATGAAATTTGCACCACCACCGATAAGACCTCCACAACCGCCACCGAATCACCTCCATTGCTTTTGGCTGAATCGCGTCGATTTACGATACTACTGGTCATTTAATTCGATTTTGTCAAAGAATAATATCGAATACCCTCAAAAACAGGACCTCCTTTTACACAATAAATGCCGACGCATTTTCAAAACTTAAACTTGTGCGACCTGACATGCAAAACTGACGTGGTCATCCGATTACCACGAAGTGTTTGGAAAAACTAGGACTTATTTTCTGAAAAGAAATCGTTTATGAGTTGCCAAAATAATTTAAGAGTTCCGTCTGAAATGTTTCATAATGTAAAACTTAATAAGTTATGAAATAATATCGACTAACCTAGAATGTTGATAGAATTCTCCGTTTCAAAACCATCACCGGATGGAACTGGAAGCACCTCCGCACCGCCACCGCTCGAGAGGTGTTGTACGTGGTGTAATAGGTAATTTCAAAACAAAGGAAAACGGAAGTGAGAAGCTTACACTGAATATTACTGAATGTAATTCACTCGTGAACCAGTCGTTTGTCTGCTTACTTCCCATACTGTTTTTGAAAAGTGGATTTTCAAAAATGGTAATACTGATGCCGATAATTTTAATTCGCAATGGTAGTTGCTGCTATTACAAAATATAAAAGAAAATATCTCATTCTGGCATTTCCTGGATTTGTTTTCTTTCTTATTTTAGCATTTTGTTTTCGACTTTTTATCAATTTTGAACTACCAGAATTGTATCTCACAAATGTGTTCACATATTTTCGATATATGTATACCACGTGTAGATTTTCTATGTTCAGCGGTTATGTCTATGCTAAAGTTTGCGCATTTATACGCCTCGACGTTTAAGGACACCTTTTCTTATATATTTTCTACATGGGTATGCCACTTGACGTTTTCATCAAAAGAAACCACTTGTGATGGGAAGTAGGTGGACTATTCTTTTCATCAAGCTGATTCAAACAAGAATTGCAGGTCCGAAAAATTATTTGTATTTCTAAAGAGCATGATTTCAGTTTTTTTCTGGACTAAATGTCACCAATCATTGTGTAGACTGAATCCAAATTATGGTTATCTATATTTCTTTTATCATCTTGATTTGAATATCCAAGCGAGGTGTCATCCAAAAATAATCTAGACGAGGCCCAGAGGAACACCCCAGATATATGGAGAATGTTGTTGCTTTTCAATCTAATTAATATTAGATCTCCTCACTTGTTCAGCCTTATTTCGTTGTTCCACACAGCCACAAAGAAAATATCGGAGTAAGATAAGGGTGGAGATCCAATTGGGAAATGTCCTGTTCTTTGCACTTAAAATCCACCTGTGATGTAAATCTATTGTCAAAACTCTCCATTAATTTTAAGGAATGGAGTTATTGTTCTCTTTGTACTTTAGATACTATATACAGACTTTTTTTTCGCTACAATATTAATAATTAATAAAATTAATAAAGTACAATGGGTGGATTTTAAGTTGGAGAATGTCCTCGTATCTCTCCATTCCTTAAAAATAATGGGCTTCGGACCCTTCGGGGCCTTGGCTCCATTATTTTTAAGAAATGCAGAGTTACTTGGACATTCTCCTATACATAAAGGACATCTCTTAGTGAACAACAGTAGTCGTTGATGGTCTGCTGTGGGTCTCATTGGAGTCTAAGCGGGATGCGGAAACGTACCCCACCACAATTGAGACCTCCTCTGCTGCAAGTCAAAATTTCCGACCGTATTATCTCCCCTTTCCACCGTGGTAATCAAAACATCCACCCATAGAACCATTCCCACGTCATCTGTACCTCTTTGTGAGCTTGTTAGCGTCCTGAATACAACTCACTTAACGTTAGCACAATCTATCACGCATTCACACGAATATTCAATACATTTAGTCTTAATCAATTGATCAACCCACCATTTCTTTAGAAATGCCTGTACCAAGTCAGGGTCATTGCGGTTTTCACAGTTTTCCGGTTGTTGACTGATTTTGTCTGTTTATATAATTATGAGTTTTGACTTTCCCTTTGTAAGATTGTTCGGAGTTCGATAATTTTGTTATTACCCTTATTTGATATATAAATGTATAAGAAAATGCTTTGAAATTATGTAAGTTGAAGATTTTGAAATTTTACTATTTATTCAATCAAATACAGACTACAATATAACAGTACACGTATGTATACATATAATAGGATTCGGAAACAAGCTAATAGCTTATACTAATTCGTCTACGATAATGTTCAATATATACAAATGTACATGCTACGTATAATTATTTTCAATAAATACTTAGGAATAAATAACCGTATTATGTAGATCAAAACTGATGGAAAACATAATAAATACATTTGTACTTAGAAATAAATAACCCTAAAATGTAGATCAAAACTGATGGGAAAAAAAAACATAAAAATTCAAAATCATAATAAAGGGCTAAACTGAGTGCAGCCGATGATACGATCACAGCATGTTGACAAGTATAAGTTGAACACATGCATATTAAATCAAGTGTGGACACAGTATTTTGCTTGACCTATTGAAACATTTTGAAATTTGACCCTTTTTTAACCTTTTCGGTTGACTATCTCGGACACCATAAGAGATAGCATAATTCGTCAACACTCTACTAATAATGGAAGCTCTCAGCTCAATAAATTCAAAAGCATCAAAAGGAGGAAAAATACTATGTTGCATAATAACGATAAGCATTTTTTCTGAAAGGAAAAAATACTTTATTAAAAAAAACCTTCAAAATTCGATGAAATATAAACTTCCTATATACAAATAACAGAAACATGCATTGTTGCAGTTTATGGCGTCTTGTTTGGAAACGGACACGGTTACAATACCAGAAATAGAAAAAAAACACCTTTATTGAGTCCCAAGGATCATTGTGTTTAAAATTCAGAAGGACCCGTGAATTAGAACTTAAGTAATTATAATCGCAGCAAGGAAACCACACTGTCTACAAACGAACAACGACGAAAGCGCAATAACACAATTCAACGTCATTTTTTTTTGCGTTCGTACAAAAACTAAAAATACATGTAATTTGAAAATGATTTCCTTTTCGTAGAAAAAAATAATTTCTTTATCGGAAAAATGTAAATGCAACTGTATAAATGACCCAGGTTTTATTGGGTTCAAAACCTGTGAAATCAATATAACAACAGATGCTAGGATATACAATAATTCAATACATCTCCTTCACCAGTTGAGCGATTCATAGTAGTAACAAAAATACGATATAACAGGTTTCTCGCACAGAAACTGAGATTTACGTGCGAAATACATTTTGTATCTGACATTTTGTACATAAACTGGTTTTCGGTCATAAAACCTAGTATGTCGCGGATTACCATGTTTCTCGTGCAAAGAACTGGCCAGTTATTCCAAGTGAAAATCACTATAGTCTCAAAACGAGAAACACGGAATTTCGCGTCCAGAAACTGAAATAATGCTGATAATGGCGTGAAATTCCATTCAAGAAATAAATTTATGAAAAAACAACAACACTATAATGAAGACATGATTTAATTTTAATTTTAGCACACATACTGAGTATAAATCTATCAATCTTAAAATGCATAGACAGATATTTTGAAATGACAAGAATAGCCTGCACCATGGTATAATTATAGTGAAAACCAGAATAAAAACAAGAGACATGCCGTTGTTAATTGTTAGCATATGATTTGTGTTAGTAAACAAAGGCAATACGGATAGTTGAGGTGAGAGGTAATTTTTCGTTTTGTTGCTATTGGTGAAATTGTCGAACACCACTATTTAACTTTCTTTCTTTTCATAAAAAATATAACAAATTAACGGGCAAGATGTCTTGAAACCTTGAGATGAGTGGAACAACTTCAGTCTTAGGCTTGTGGTCAAAACATGACGACATTAACCGCCCGGCCACACTAAATTTACATGAACAACGACACATGAAGGCTAAAATCAATATAAATAAGGAGGCTATGATACCAGCCTATATATAATACTCTCCAAAAAAAGAAACGCATAAGTATAATTTACTTCAAATTTTCAACATCATTTTAAATACGGAAATAAGCATTACATTACATTGAAATTCGGCACACTGGTTGTTCAGACGGTAAGTTCTTTAAAATGTCAACATTTATCATTCATATGTCACTTCAAAGTCAATATCTGTTGTGCCCACCATTATCCTGTAGCACAGCACTGACACATCAGCAGCCCAAGATCGCTACATCCGGGTACTTCACCTGAGAAACCGGACCGTGACAGCAAGAGAAACAGCATCAATGTCCCAGGTCTCCGACGAATATCGGCACAGACAGTCAGAAACCGTCTCCGTGAAAACGGATTACGCGCCAGACGTCCTTACTTTGGCGCAGTACTGAGACGTCGGCATCGACTTGCAAGGGTCCGATGGTGCAACAGAGTAAGGGACTGGGACCTGCAAAACTGGAGGCGAGTCTGGTTCAGCGATTAATCAAGATGCATGCTGCAGAAAAGAAATGGCCGTACACGTGTCTACAGACACCGGAATGAGAGGGTCGCAACGTGTTCGGTTTTTTTACATGAAAAACTTGAATATGTTGAATGAGAGTTCACCTCAGTTGGAATAATCATAGAGGAAAATAACATTTCTGGTTAATATATGTAAAATATTTAACTGTGGGTTGACTAAATATTTTATTTTATAAACAAAATCTCCGTGCAAAATATGCGGTAAAACGTAAACAAACCGAACACGTGTTTTGCTGTTAGAGTCATCTCTCAAAAGTCATGTGACCTCAAAGCGAGAATACCAATAAAGGTAATAACAAAATTACCGAACTCCGAACAATCTTACAAAGGGAAAGTCAAAACTCATAATTACACAAACAGACAAAATCAGTCAACAACCGGAAAACTGTGAAAACCGCAATGACCCTGACTTGGTACAGGCATTTCTAAAGAAATGGTGGGTTGAATCAGATTTTAAGGCGCCAAACCTCCCGCTCTCATTACGGTTCAAAGGTTCCGGCTGTCACTGTAACAGTATTTAAATACAGGAACAAAATAGGTAAAATAGTAGTCAAAGCAGTACCATATTCGGTGACGTAAATGTCAAAAATATTTTTACGTCACACATTGACAAAAAAAATTCTTGACATTTTTGACTTCTTTATCTTTATACATTTTCACTATATGAAAATGCATCGCTTATAATTTTTTCTGCAGAGACGGAATATATTTCGACAAGATATTGGTATCGGAATATAAACTTTTTAAGAGATCGAATAAGGCGAATCTTTTTATAGCCCTGGTCCAGTAGCCTGTTTCTCAGATGAAGATGACGTTTCAGGAAATCAGAATAATTGCTACTGGCCCTTGCATAGCGAATCAATTGCGAGATGTAAACACCATATGCAGGAGAAGCTGGTATATTGCTGCACATGTTTGGAAAATTTATGATTTTAAAATTGAAGTCGTCCCGCTTATCATAAATTTTAGTACTGAGTTGACCACTGTCGTCAAATTCGAGGTATAAGTCCAAAAATGATGCGGACGAAGCTGTATCGGTGGTCTCTTTAACTTCCAGCTCTGGAGGGTATATCAATGGAAGAAATTCTGCAAATCTAGAATTATTGATAGATAAAACGTCATCAATATACCTGTATGTGAAATTAAAGGCTCTAGCCTCATGAATCTTCTTATCTTTTACAAGCTTTTGAAGAAACTCCGACTCATATGAGTATAAAAATAAATCGGCTAGAAGAGGGGCACAATTCGTACCCATTGGTATGCCGACGACCTGCTGAAACAGTGTCCCTCCAAAGGAGACAAATATGTTATCGATGAGGAACTCCAGCATACTGATCACTTGTTCCTCGGAGTAGCATGTTTTACCTTTATGAATTTTGTTTGAAAAATATGTGGAATTGTAGCCTAACACAACAAATTTTGAGCCATAGTTTCTATGACTAAAAGCTTTATGAATTGTTTCTTTTAAGCGGGTTTTTAATTTGTCATGCGGTAGGGTGGTATATAGAGTTGAAAAATCAAAAGTTTTGATGGAGGATACCTGAGAGAAAGATCTTGATTTCAGGTTATCCAAAAGATCTTTAGAGTTTTTCAAAATCCACATGTGATTTATGCCACTACGCGAGTAAACAGTTTCACAATATTTCTGTTGTCCCTCTTTTACTGCAGACAGAATCTTTGTCAGGTGAATAGACAATTCTTTCGTCGAACAAGTTGATGATGTACCTTTCTTTGTATGGTGTCTTATGGAGTTTAGGTATCCAATATAAATAGGGTAAATCCTCAGACTCTTTACCAGAGGGAATGTTTAAAGAGGTCATGAATGATCTGTGGTTAGCTAGGATTTCATCTTTGTCGAACGAAGTTGGTTTGTATGTGGTATTACTAGAGGTGTTGCTATTTATGCCTAATTCCTTGATTAGGCATTCGAAGTAATATGATTTACATACAAACACGATATTGTTGGAAGCCTTGTCCGCAGGAACGATAACATATTTGTCATGAAGAGAGGAAAGACACTTAACGGCTTCTTGGTCTTTAAATACAGACTTAGGTCGACTATTAACACAATTTTTGAGTTTGTGAATCCGACCTTGTACTAGAGACCTAATTGTTCTAACCCAGTCTGACAAGGACTCTAACTCAGGATCTTGGTCTACTTCTCTCTTTATCCACCTTCTGGCATAATCTTCAACAGCATCCATAATTATCTTGAAATTATGTTTCCAATTGATGTGTTGAGGTTCTCTGAACAAAGACAAGATGGCGGGACTAAGTAGGTGAAATCAGTTAATATCGAAACATGTTTTATTATAATGAGCTGGAAATGAATAATAATAAGTAAGTAAATATGAAAAGCGATAGATAAATATGTAACGAAACGATTTATCCACATGACTCCGCTCTCACAAAGCGTTTTGTTGTGAAAATTACTGTTGAAAGGTGCGACGTATTCTTTGTAGGAGTTCCGCAAATTTTTGATAGAGTGAAATCCGTAGCCCTATGGTCTGCTAAGAATTTTTTTTTAATAAAAAGACCATAAAGGGCTACGGTTCCGCAGCTATGCTGAACCATGGTGTCTTTTTCGCGTATCAATATTGTTTTTGAAGGGATACATGCACTTGAGATTTGAAGGAAAGTTTTTGAAAATTCTTCACACATATCATCTACATCATCAAACTTACAAAGTTTTTCATTCCAATTTATATCAGTTAGCATCTGATTAAATCTAGCAAAATCAGTTTGGTCATATAACCAGATATCTCTTGTAAATGATCTCGATGTAGCTTTTGGGCATTTAATGAATGCAATTGCTGCATCGTGGTCGCTTATATGTCTTGGTATTTTAAGTACATCAGAATAATTACAGTTCAAAGTATCGCTTAGAATAATGGGGTCTAATAAAGGACTACTATTACCACTTATCGTGGTAGGTTTATCAATCACATTCTTAAGATTAAAAATATTCACAAGGTCAATAAGTTTGTTGTTATTTGAACACAATAGATTTGAATTCAGATCGCCCGTGATAATGATGTTTTCATTTACCTGAAGGGCCAACTCTATTGCGTATGTTAATCGTGTCCAGTAATCAATATCTGTACACGGAGATCTATATGTGTTACATAATAAAAAAGATTGACCTTTGGATCGTATTTCAACCCAGATAGTTTCGTCAAGATTGTTTTCTAATTCGGATTTCCTACTTATAGAGATATCATTTTTTCGAATAAATGAGGAGCCCACCACCACTATTTGAACGGTCTTTTCGATGGATAATATTCGGAAACGAATCGAGAGTTTTGTCACTATCATTTATTTGGTTATCAAGGTGTGTTTCAGTTACAACTAATATATCGAAATCATTCAAAGAGGTTTCAAGGAACTCCATTTTATTTCTAATACTGCGGATATTAATATTACACAACGAAATACATCTATCAGTATGATTGTTTTCCGAAATTGACTGTGATAATTCATGTGGACCAGGATTAGATTCGATATTTCCTACAAGTAGTATAAAATGGAGTGCAAAAAGTAAAAACAACGCATTTACATTTGGATTTAAACCCTGGAGCAAGAGAAGGCAGACAAACAAGAGAGAGCGTCGGAGGTTAGTTCTAAATATGTTCAAATAAGTATCAGTCCGAATAACAAAAGGTCCACACAGTCTGCAAGTGTGAGAATGGAACATGCCAATAACCGCTCTGTATTCTTCCAAACTATTACCCATTGGGTTTTAGGTTTGAAGACAGCAAAGAGCAGAGATAGGCCCGTCCCACTCCCACATCAAAACACACACCGCAGCATCCACACACAAAATTAAATGGGAGAAATAGCAACAATGATGAGAAAGTAAAGAAAGTTAACAAAACATAAATACATGTATATATACAAGCAAAGAAAATGAAAAGTAAGTTCATTTGAAATGTTGAGATATGGGAAATTATAGTGGTTATATTAAACTTCATTGGAAAAAAGAACCATATGTCATTAATTTACAGATATGTTGTATCATTTCTGTCACAATTCATCACTCCACATATCTACGACTTAAATATTCTACATTATATGTATAATAGATAATTTTATACATTTGTATATCGTAAACACTATACAATATTGGTAATACAGTTTTAGACACACAAAAGAAAATCACTTTACACACATAATCACTAATCAATTAAAGAAAAAATGTAACCATAAAAAATAAATAAATAAAAAAAAATAATAATAATAATAACTTCATATATGGATGATACACAATTATCATTTATTTTGCTTGCGTATTTATTATTATCGATATCTCGAATACAATGAACATATTTGGATACATGACCATGATACGTATAAATTTCAGGAGATTTTCATCATTTTACAATTTAATTTTTGATATTTCGTACACTGAGAAAAAAGAAAAAAACAAAACAAAAACAGAAAAAACTTGTTATTAGTCGGTCGAATATAATATGTACATTTTTGTATATAGATTTGAAGATTTGGAAATTAATTCCGACATACGGAAATTTAGTGTATATCAAAATTAATGTAGAACCATGATATTTCTCCTTTAGGGTGGGATGGTACACCATAAGCAGTTAATGAAGAGGGAAAATATCTGATTGATCTCTGTAAAAGTACAAAATATCTCGTCTGGGAAGTCTAATATTTAAAAAAAAAAAATCTGTTCAGACAGGAAGACATCATCAGTTTTGGTTTCAAATTAAATTAAAAATAAATAAATAAAAATGCTGTGGTTTTATTTATTTAGCTTTTTGTTACCTACTGATAAGCATACAATACCAAATATTGAGTTGTTCTTTGTTAAACTCCGATAACAAGTTGTGTATTTCCTGCATGAACGATCACTAATCAATTGAAGTATTTTTAACATGACACAACACAACAACACAAGAACAGTATTTTATATAATTTACAGTTACAGTCTCTCTATATATCTATGTAATATTTTTCTCACAAATTTTCAAATAATACATAAAGTAACGACTGGTGCATATAGTAACAGAATTACAAAGACGGAAAGAAAGCACTATCTTGGTGTATTTCAGAAGTCGTTTCAAGACAATGAGCCAAAACAGAAAAAAAAAACGATTTTTTTTTAACAACAGATGAGTCGAGAACACCTTTTAGAATAGATCGCGGAAATCAACCACGTAATTTCGCAACTAATGTGACAGCTTAACTAGATAGCTTTACTGTATTAGGTATTTGAGAAATTTGTCAGTCGATTGCGCATAGAATGAGTTATAAGTTGATTTTATTTAAATAAGTTTTCGATAATAAGCTAACACTTTGACACGTTCCCTTTTTCCGGAAATTAGGGGAAGATGGAAGATAAATATTTACATACAATTCAATACATGAATGGCAAGGAAAAAACTCAGAAACAATAACTATTAATCTGAGATAAATATATAGCTAAGTTTTTTAAGTTTAATTTATATCATAGTCAGAGGCATTAAGTAGGTTTCTGATGTCATCATGGTTCCGTATGAGGGTTCGTCTGCTACTTTCGTTAAGTTTTGCGTAGGCACGACCGTCCGTTGTCCAGTAGGTCTTGATGTTTTGGTTGTACTTTAGATCAGCGAGGGATTTTACTAGGTTTGTCCTTGTTTTTGTCAAGTTTTCTGTGATGAAGATTCTGTCGGCATCATTTTTGAGATTTCTTTTGGAGTTATACACTTTTCCGCGACATCTGTATGATAAGAATCTAACAATGACTTGAGATTTTCCATTTCTGACTTTCTGTCATTGGTGCTGATGTCTAGTTTAAGTTTATTTTTGCAGATATCTACTATGATGTCATCTGTGTTAACAGGGTGAATGATATGACCTCTATCGTCTGAAGAGGTGGGTGCTTGACATAGTCATGGAAAAACCTGCTGACGTCCGTCGAAGAGATGTGTGTTTGACATAGTCATGGAAAAACCTGCTGAAGTCAGTCAAGACGATGGGTGTGTTTGATATAGTCATGAAAAATCCTGCTGAAGTCCGTTGAATCGATGGGTGTGTTTGATATAGTCATGGAAAAACCTACTGAAATCAATCGAGGCGATGGGTGTGTTTGATATAGTCATGGAAAAACCTGCTGAAGTCGATCAAGTCGATGGGTGTGTTAGATATAGTCATGGAAAAACCTGCTGAAGTCCGTCGAAGCGATGGGTGTGTTTGATATAGTCATGGAAAAAACCTGCTTAAGTCAGTCGAAGCGATTGATGTGTTTGATATAGTCATGGAAAAACCTGCTGAAGTCCGTCGAAGCGATGGGTGTGTTTTATATAGTCATGGAAAAACCTACTGAAGTCAGTCGAGGCGATGGGTGTGTTTAATATATTCATGGAAAAACCTGCTGAAGTCAGTCGAAGCGATGGATGTGTTTGATATAGTCATGGAAAAAACCTGCTGAACTCAGTCGAAGCGATGGGTGTGTTTGATATAGTCATGGAAAAACCTGCTGAAGTCAGTCGAAGCGATGAGTGTGTTTGATATAGTCATGGAAAAACCTGCTGAAGTCAGTCGAGGCGATGGGTGTGTTAGATATAGTCATAGAAAAACCTGCTGAAGTCAGTCGAAGCGGTGAGTGTGTTTGATATAGTCATGGAAAAACCTGCTGAAGTCAGTCAAGACGATGGGTGTGTTTGATATAGTCATGGAACAACTTGCTGAAGTCGGTCGAAGCGATGGGTGTGTTTGATATAGTCATGGAAAAACCTGCTGAAGTCAGTCGAGGCGATGGGTGTGTTAGATATAGTCATAGAAAAACCTGCTGAAGTCAGTCGAAGCGGTGAGTGTGTTTGATATAGTCATGGAAAAACCTGCTGAAGTCAGTCAAGACGATGGGTGTGTTTGATATAGTCATGGAACAACTTGCTGAAGTCGGTCGAAGCGATGGGTGTGTTTGATATAGTCATGGAAAAACCTGCTGAAGTCAGTCAAGACGATGGGTGTGTTTGACATAGTCATGAAAAAACCTGCTGAAGTCAGTCGAAGCGGTGAGTTAGTTTGATATAGTGATGGAAAAACCTGCTGAAGTCAGTCGAGGCGATGGATGTGTTAGATATAGTCATAAAAAAACCTGCTGAAGACAGTCGAAGCGGTGAGTGTGTTTGATATAGTCATGGAAAAACCTGCTGAAGTGGGTATGTTTGATAGTCATGGAAAATCCTGCTGAAGTCAGTCGAGGCGATGGGTGTGTTTGATATAGTCATGAAAAAACCTGCTGAAGTCAGTTGAAGAGGTGTGTGCTTGACATAGTCATGGAAAAACCTGCTGAAGTCAGTTGAAGAGGTGTGTGCTTGACATAGTCATGGAAAAACCTGCTGAAGTCAGTCGAGGCGATGGGTGTGTTTGATATAGTCATTGAAAAACCTACTGAAGTCAGTCGAAGCGATGGGCGTTTTTGATATAGTAATGGAAAAACCTGCTGAAGTCAGTTGAGGCGATGGGTGTGTTTAATATATTCATGGAAAAACCTGCTGAAGTCAGTCGAAGCGATGGGTGTGTTTGATATAGTCATGAAAAAACCCGCTGAAATCGGTCGAGGCGATGGGTGTGTTAGACATAGTAATAGAAAAACCTGCTGAAGTCAGTTGAAGAGGTGTGTGCTTGACATAGTCATGGAAAAACCTGTTGAAGTCAGTCAAGGCGATGGGTGTGTTTGATATAGTCATGGAAAAACCTGCTTAAGTCAATCGTGGAGATGAGTGTGTTTGATATAGTCATTGAAAAACCTGCTGAAGTCAGTCGAGGCGATGGATGTGTTTGATATAGTCTTGGAAAAACCTTCTGAAGTCAGTTGAACAGGTGCGTGCTTGACAAAGTCATGGAAAAACCTGCTGAAGTCAGTCGGGGTGATGGGTATGTTTGACATAGTCATGGAAAAACCTGGTGAAGTCAGTTGAAGAGGTGTTTGCTTGACATAGTCATGGAAAAACCTGCTGAAGTCAGTTGAAGAGGTGTTTGCTTGACATAGTCATGGAAAAACCTGGTGAAGTCAGTCGAGACGATGGGTGTGTTTGATATGGTCATGCAAAAACCTGGTGGAGAAGATGGGTGTGTTTGATATAGTCATGGAAAAACCTGCTGAAGTCAGTCGAGGCGATGGGTTTGTTTGATATAGTCATGGAAAAATCTGCTGAAGTCAGTCGAGGCGATGGGTGTGTTTGATATAGTCATTGAAAAACCTGCTGAAGTCAGTCAAGTCGATGGGTGTGTTTGATATACTCATGGAAAAACCTGCTGAAGTCAGTCGAGGCGATGGGTGTGTTTGATATATTCATGGAAAAACCTGCTGAAGTCAGTCAAGGCGATGGGTGTGCTTGATATAGTCATGGAAAAACCTGCTGAAGTCAGTCGAGGCGATGGGTTTGTTTGATATAGTCATGGAAAAACCTGCTGAAGTCAGTCGAGGCGATGGCTGTGTTTGAGATACTCATTGAAAAACCTGCTGAAGTCCGTTGAAGCGATGGGTGTGTTTGATATAGTCATGGAAAAACCTGTTGAAGTCAGTCGAAGCGGTGAGTGTGTTTGATATAGTCATGGAAAAACCTGCTGAAGTCAGATGAAGAGGTGTGTGCTTGACATAGTCATGGAAAAACCTGTTGAAGTCAGTCGAAGCGGTGAGTGTGTTTGATATAGTCATGGAAAAACCTGCTGAAGTCAGATGAAGAGGTGTGTGCTTGACATAGTCATGAAAAACCTGCTGAAGACAGTCGAGGCGATGGGTATGTTTGATAGTCATGGAAAATCCTGCTGAAGTCAGTCAAGGCGATGGGTGTTTTTGACATAGTGATGGAAAAACCTGCTGAAGTCAGATGAAGAGGTGTGTGCTGGACATAGTCATGAAAAACCTGCTGAAGACAGTCGAGGCGATGGGTATGTTTGATAGTCATGGAAAATCCTGCTGAAGTCAGTCAAGGCGATGGGTGTTTTTGACATAGTGATGGAAAAACCTGCTGAAGTCAGTCGAGGCGATGGGTGTGTTTGACATAGTCATTGAAAAACCTGCTGAAGTCAGTCGAGGCGATGAGTGTGTTTGATATAGTCATGAAAAATCCTGCTGAAGTCCGTTGAATCGATGGGTGTGTTTGATATAGTCATGGAAAAACCTACTGAAATCAATCGAGGCGATGGGTGTGTTTGATATAGTCATGGAAAAACCTGCTGAAGTCGATCAAGTCGATGGGTGTGTTAGATATAGTCATGGAAAAACCTGCTGAAGTCCGTCGAAGCGATGGGTGTGTTTGATATAGTCATGGAAAAACCTGCTGAAGTCAGTCAAGACGATGGGTGTGTTTGATATAGTCATGAAAAATCCTGCTGAAGTCCGTTGAATCGATGGGTGTGTTTGATATAGTCATGGAAAAACCTACTGAAATCAATCGAGGCGATGGGTGTGTTTGATATAGTCATGGAAAAACCTGCTGAAGTCGATCAAGTCGATGGGTGTGTTAGATATAGTCATGGAAAAACCTGCTGAAGTCCGTCGAAGCGATGGGTGTGTTTGATATAGTCATGGAAAAAACCTGCTTAAGTCAGTCGAAGCGATTGATGTGTTTGATATAGTCATGGAAAAACCTGCTGAAGTCCGTCGAAGCGATGGGTGTGTTTTATATAGTCATGGAAAAACCTACTGAAGTCAGTCGAGGCGATGGGTGTGTTTAATATATTCATGGAAAAACCTGCTGAAGTCAGTCGAAGCGATGGGTGTGTTTGATATAGTCATGGAAAAAACTTGCTGAACTCAGTCGAAGCGATGGGTGTGTTTGATATAGTCATGGAAAAACCTGCTGAAGTCAGTCGAAGCGATGAGTGTGTTTGATATAGTCATGGAAAAACCTGCTGAAGTCAGTCAAGACGATGGGTGTGTTTGATATAGTCATGGAACAACTTGCTGAAGTCGGTCGAAGCGATGGGTGTGTTTGATATAGTCATGGAAAAACCTGCTGAAGTCAGTCAAGACGATGGGTGTGTTTGACATAATCATGAAAAAACCTGCTGAAGTCAGTCGAAGCGGTGAGTTAGTTTGATATAGTGATGGAAAAACCTGCTGAAGTCAGTCGAGGCGATGGGTGTGTTAGATATAGTCATAAAAAAACCTGCTGAAGACAGTCGAAGCGGTGAGTGTGTTTGATATAGTCATGGAAAAACTTGCTGAAGTCAGTCGAAGCGGTGAGTGTGTTTGATATAAACATGGAAAAACCTGCTGAAGTCAGTTGAAGAGGTGTGTGCTTGACATAGTCATGGAAAAACCTGCTGAAGTGGGTATGTTTGATAGTCATGGAAAATCCTGCTGAAGTCAGTCGAGGCGATGGGTGTGTTTGATATAGTCATGAAAAAACCTGCTGAAGTCAGTTGAAGAGGTGTGTGCTTGACATAGTCATGGAAAAACCTGCTGAAGTCAGTTGAAGAGGTGTGTGCTTGACATAGTCATGGAAAAACCTGCTGAAGTCAGTCGAGGCGATGGGTGTGTTTGATATAGTCATTGAAAAACCTACTGAAGTCAGTCGAAGCGATGGGCGTTTTTGATATAGTAATGGAAAAACCTGCTGAAGTCAGTTGAGGCGATGGGTGTGTTTAATATATTCATGGAAAAACCTGCTGAAGTCAGTCGAAGCGATGGGTGTGTTTGATATAGTCATGAAAAAACCCGCTGAAATCAGTCGAGGCGGTGGGTGTGTTAGACATAGTAATAGAAAAACCTGCTGAAGTCAGTTGAAGAGGTGTGTGCTTGACATAGTCATGGAAAAACCTGTTGAAGTCAGTCAAGGCGATGGGTGTGTTTGATATAGTCATGGAAAAACCTGCTTAAGTCAATCGTGGAGATGAGTGTGTTTGATATAGTCATGGAAAAACCTGCTGAAGTCAGTCGAGGCGATGGATGTGTTTGATATAGTCTTGGAAAAACCTTCTGAAGTCAGTTGAACAGGTGCGTGCTTGACAAAGTCATGGAAAAACCTGCTGAAGTCAGTCGGGGTGATGGGTATGTTTGACATAGTCATGGAAAAACCTGGTGAAGTCAGTTGAAGAGGTGTTTGCTTGACATAGTCATGGAAAAACCTGCTGAAGTCAGTTGAAGAGGTGTTTGCTTGACATAGTCATGGAAAAACCTGGTGAAGTCAGTCGAGACGATGGGTGTGTTTGATATGGTCATGCAAAAACCTGGTGGAGAAGATGGGTGTGTTTGATATAGTCATGGAAAAACCTGCTGAAGTCAGTCGAGGCGATGGGTTTGTTTGATATAGTCATGGAAAAATCTGCTGAAGTCAGTCGAGGCGATGGGTGTGTTTGATATAGTCATTGAAAAACCTGCTGAAGTCAGTCAAGTCGATGGGTGTGTTTGATATACTCATGGAAAAACCTGCTGAAGTCAGTCGAGGCGATGGGTGTGTTTGATATATTCATGGAAAAACCTGCTGAAGTCAGTCAAGGCGATGGGTGTGCTTGATATAGTCATGGAAAAACCTGCTGAAGTCAGTCGAGGCGATGGGTTTGTTTGATATAGTCATGGAAAAACCTGCTGAAGTCAGTCGAGGCGATGGCTGTGTTTGAGATACTCATTGAAAAACCTGCTGAAGTCCGTTGAAGCGATGGGTGTGTTTGATATAGTCATGGAAAAACCTGTTGAAGTTAGTCGAAGCGGTGAGTGTGTTTGATATAGTCATGGAAAAACCTGCTGAAGTCAGATGAAGAGGTGTGTGCTTGACATAGTCATGGAAAAACCTGTTGAAGTCAGTCGAAGCGGTGAGTGTGTTTGATATAGTCATGGAAAAACCTGCTGAAGTCAGATGAAGAGGTGTGTGCTTGACATAGTCATGAAAAACCTGCTGAAGACAGTCGAGGCGATGGGTATGTTTGATAGTCATGGAAAATCCTGCTGAAGTCAGTCAAGGCGATGGGTGTTTTTGACATAGTGATGGAAAAACCTGCTGAAGTCAGATGAAGAGGTGTGTGCTGGACATAGTCATGAAAAACCTGCTGAAGACAGTCGAGGCGATGGGTATGTTTGATAGTCATGGAAAATCCTGCTGAAGTCAGTCAAGGCGATGGGTGTTTTTGACATAGTGATGGAAAAACCTGCTGAAGTCAGTCGAGGCGATGGGTGTGTTTGACATAGTCATTGAAAAACCTGCTGAAGTCAGTCGAGGCGATGAGTGTGTTTGATATAGTCATGAAAAACCTGCTGAAGTCAGTCGAAGCGCAGAGTGTGTTTGATATAGTGATGGAAAAACCTGCTGAAGTCAGTTGAAGAGGTGTTTGCTTGACATAGTCATGGGAAAACCTGCTGAAGTCAGTTGAAGAGGTGTGTGCTTGACAAAGTCATGGAAAAACCTTCTGAAGTCAGTTAAAGAGGTGTGTGCTTGAGATAGTCATGGAAAAACCTGCTGAAGTCAGTCGAGGCAATGGGTATCTTTGATATAGTCATGGCAAAACCTGGTGAAATCAGTCGAGGCGATGGGTGTGTTTGATATAGTCATGGAAAAATCTGCTGACGCCAGTCGAGGCGATGGGTGTTTTAGATATAGTCATAGAAAAACCAGCTGAAGTCAGTCTAAGCGGTGAGTGTGTTTGATATAGTCATGAAAAAACCTGTTGAAGTCAGTCGAAGCGGTGAGTGTCTTTGATATAGTCATGGAAAAACCTGCTGAAGTCAGATGAAGAGGTGTGTGCTTGACATAGTCATGGAAAAACCTGCTGAAGACAGTCGAGGCGATGGGTATGTTTGATAGTCATGGAAAATCCTGCTGAAGGCAGTCAAGGCGATGGGTGTTTTTGAAATAGGCATGGAAAAACCTGCTGAAGTCAGTCGAGGCGATGGGTGTGTTTCACATAGTCATGGAAAAACCTGCTGAAGTCAGTCGAGGCGATGGGTGTGTTTGATATAGTCATGAAAAAACCTGCTGAAGTCAGTCGAAGCGGAGAGTGTGTTTGATATAGTGATGGAAAAACCTGCTGAAGTCAGTTGAAGAGGTGTTTGCTTGACATAGTCATGGAAAAACATGCTGAAGGAAGTCGAGGCGATGGGTGTGTTTGATATAGTCATGAAAAAACCTGCTGAAGTCAGTCGAAGCGGAGAGTGTGTTTGATATAGTGATGGAAAAACCTGCTGAAGTCAGTTGAAGAGGTGTTTGCTTGACATAGTCATGGAAAAACCTGCTGAAGTCAGTTGAAGAGGTGTGTGCTTGAAAAAGTCATGGAAAAACCTGCTGAAGTCAGTCAAGGCGATGGGTGTGTTTGATATAGTGATGGAAAAACCTGTTGAAGTCAGTCAAGGCGATGGGTGTGTTTGATATAGTGATGGAAAAACCTGCTGAAGTCAGTGGAGGCGATGGATGTGTTAGATATAGTCATAGAAAAACCTGCTGAAGTCAGTGGAAGCGGTGTGTGCTTGACAAAGTCATGGAAAAACCTGCTGAAGTCAGTCGTGGTGATGGGTATGTTTGATATAGTCATTGAAAAACCTGGTGAAGTTAGTCGAGGCCACGGGTGTGTTTGATATAGTCATTGAAAAAACCTGTTGAAGTCAGTCGAGGCGATGGCTGTGTTTGATAAAGTCATTGAAAAACCTGCCGAAGTCAGTCGAGGCGATGGATGTGTTTGATATAGTCTTGGAAAAACCTTCTGAAGTCGGTTGAAGAGGTGGGTGCTTGACATAGTCATGGAAAAACCTGCTGAAGTCCGTTGAAGCGATGGGTGTGTTTGATATAGTCACGGAAAACCTGCTGAAGTCAGTCAAGTCGATGGGTGTGTTTGATATAGTCATGGAGAGACCTGCTGAAGTCCGTCGAATCGATGGGTGTGTTTGATATAGTCATGAAAAAACCTGCTGAAGTCAGTCGAAGCGATGGATGTGTTTGATATAGTCATGGAAAAACCTGCTGAAGTCCGTCGAAGCGATAGGTGTGTTTGATTTAGTCATGGAAAAACCTACTGAAGTCAGTCGAGGCAATGGGTGTGTTTGATATATTCATGGAAAAACCTGCTGAAGTCAGTCGGAGCGATGGGAGTGTTTGATATAGTCATGGAAAAACCTGCTGAACTCAGTCGAACCGATGGGTGTGTTTGATATAGTCATGGAAAAACCTGCTGAAGTCCGTCGAAGCGATGGGTGTGTTTCATATAGTCATGGAAAAACCTGCTGAAGTCAGTCGAGGCGATGGGTCTGTTTGATATAGTCATGGAAAAACCTGCAGAAGTGAGTCGAGGTGATGGGTGTGTTTGATATAGTCATGGAAAAACCTGCTTAAGTCAGTCGAAGCGATGGGTGTGTTTGATATAGTCATGGAAAAACCTGCTGAAGTTCGTCGAAGCGATAGGTGTGTTTGATTTAGTCATGGAAAAACCTGCTGAAGTCAGTCGAGGCGATGGGTGTGTTTGATATATTCATGGAAAAACCTGCTGAAGTCAGTCGAAGCGATGGGTGTGTTTGATATAGTCATGGAAAAACCTGCTGAAGTCAGTCGAAGCGATTGGTGTGTTTGATATAGTCATGGAAAAAACTGCTGAAGTCCGTCGAAGCGATGGGTGTGTTTCACATAGTCATGGATAAACCTGCTGAAGTCCGTCGAATCGATGAGTGTGTTGCACAGTCATGGAAAAACCTGTTGAAGTCAGTCGAGGCGATGGGTGTGTTTGATATAGTCATGGAAAAACCTGCTGAAGTCAGTCGAAGCGTTGGGTGTGTTTGATATAGTTATGGAACAACTTCCTGAAGTCAGTCGAGGTGATGGGTGTGTTTGATATAGTCATGAAAAAACCTGCTGAAGTCAGTCGAGGCGATGGGTGTGTTTGATATAGTCATGGAAAAACCTGCTGAAGTCAGTCGAAGTGTTGAATGTGTTTGATTTTGTGATGGAAAAACCTGCTGAAGAAAGTCGAGGCGATGGGTGTGTTAGATATAGTCATAGAAAAACCTGCTGAAGTCAGTGGAAACGGTGAATGTGTTTGATATAGTCATGCAAAAACCTGCTGAAGTCAGTCGAAGCGGTGAGTGTGTTTGATATAGTCATGGAAAAACCTGCTGACGTCAGTTGAAGAGGTGTGGGCTTGACATAGTCATGGAAAAACCTGTTGAAGTCAGTCGAGGCGATGGGTGTGTTTGATATAGTCATGGAAAAACCTGCTGAAGTCAGTCGAAGCGATGGGTGTGTTTGATATAGTCATGGAACAACTTACTGCAGTCAGTCGAGTTGATGGATGTGTTTGATATAGTCATGAAAAAACCTGCTGAAGTTAGTCGAAGTGTTGAATGTGTTTGATTTTGTGATGGAAAAACCTGCTGAAGACAGTCGAGGCGATGGGTGTGTTAGATATAGTCATAGAAAAACCTGCTGAAGTCAGTGGAAACGGTGAGTGTGTTTGATATAGTCATGCAAAAACCTGCTGAAGTCAGTCGAAGCGGTGAGTGTGTTTGATATAGTCATGGAAAAACCTGCTGACGTCAGTTGAAGAGGTGTGTGCTTGACATAGTCATGGAAAAACCGGCTGAAGACAGTCGAGGCGATGGTATGTTTGATAAGTCATTGAATATCCTGCTGAAGTCAGTCAAGTCGATGGGTGTTTTTGACATAGTCATGGAAAAACCTGCTGAAGTCAGTCTAGGCGATGGGTGTGTTTGATATAGTCATGAAAAAGGCTGCTGAAGTCAGTCGAAGCGGAGAGTGTGTTTGATATAGTGATGGAAAAACCTGCTGAAGTCAGTTGAAGAGGTGTGTGCTTGATTTAGTCATGGAAAAACCTTCTGAAGTCAATTGAAGAGGTGTGTGCTTGACATAGTCATGGAAAAACCTGCTGAAGTCAGTTGAAGAGGTGTGTTCTTGACAAAGTCATGGAAAAACCTGCTGAAGTCAGTCGAGGCGATGTGTTTGTTTGATATAGTCATGGAAAAACCTGCTGAAGTCAGTTGATGAGGTGTGTGCTTGATATAGTCATGAAAAAACCTGCTGAAGTCAGTTGAAGTGGTGTGTGCTTGACATAGTCATGGAAAAACCTGCTGAGCTCAGTTGATATAGTCATGGAAAAACCTGCTGAAGTCAGTCGAGGCGATGGGTGTGTTTGATATAGTCATTGAAAAACCTGCTGAAGTCAGTCAGGTCGATGGGTGTGTTTGATATTGTCATGGAAAACCTTGCTGAAGTCAGTCGAGGCGATGGGTGTGTTTGATATATTCATGGAAAAACCTGTTGAAGTCAGTCAAGGCGATGGGTGTGTTTGATATAGTCATGGAAAAACCTACTGAAGTCAGTCGAGGCGATGGGTTTGTTTGATATAGTCATGGAAAAACCTGCTGAAGTCCGTCGAAGCGATGGTTGTGTTTGATATAGTCAT
This sequence comes from Bathymodiolus septemdierum, assembly GCA_963383655.1. Classification (NCBI taxonomy): domain Eukaryota; kingdom Metazoa; phylum Mollusca; class Bivalvia; order Mytilida; family Modiolidae; genus Bathymodiolus; species Bathymodiolus septemdierum. Next base: position 111,226,610 of record OY726518.1, on the reverse strand, counting down.
GGAAAAACCTGCTGAAGTCAGTCGAGGCGATGGCTGTGTTTGATATAGTCATGGAAAAACCTGCTGAAGTCCGTCGAAGCAATGGGTGTGTTTCACATAGTCATGGAAAAACCTGCTGAAGTCCGTCGAATCGATGAGTGTCTTTCACATAGTCATGGAAAAACCTGTTGAAGTCAGTCGAGGCGATGGGTGTGTTAGATATAGTCATAGAAAAATCAGCTGAAGTCAGTCGAAGCGGTGAGTGTGCTTGATATAGTGATGGAAAAACCTGCTGAAGTCAGTCAAACCGATGGCTGTGTTTGATATAGTCATGGAAAAACCTGCTGAAGTCTGTTGAAGCGATGGGTGTGTTTGATATAGTCATGAAAAACCTGCTGAAGTCAGTCGAGGCGATGGGTTTGTTTGATATAGTCATGGAAAAATCTGCTGAAGTCAGTCGAGGCGATGGGTGTGTTTGATATAGTCATTGAAAAACCTGCTGAAGTCAGTCAGGTCGATGGGTGTGTTTGATATTGTCATGGAAAAACTTGCTGAAGTCAGTCGAGGCGATGGGTGTGTTTGATATATTCATGGAAAAACCTGTTGAAGTCAGTCAAGGCGATGGGTGTGTTTGATATAGTCATGGAAAAACCTTCTGAAGTCAGTCGAGGCGATGGGTTTGTTTGATATAGTCATGGAAAAACCTGCTGAAGTCCGTCGAAGCGATGGTTGTGTTTGATATAGTCATGGAAAAACCTGCTGAAGTCAGTCGAGGCGATGGCTGTGTTTGATATAGTCATGGAAAGACCTGCTGAAGTCCGTCGAATCGATGAGTGTCTTTCACATAGTCATGGAAAAAGCTGTTGAAGTCAGTCGAGGCGATGGGTGTGTTAGATATAGTCATAGAAAAATCAGCTGAAGTCCGTCGAAGCGGTGAGTGTGTTTGATATAGTGATGGAAAAACCTGCTGAAGTCAGTCAAGCCGATGGCTGTGTTTGATATAGTCATGGAAAAACCTGCTGAAGTCCGTTGAAGCGATGGGTGTGTTTGATATAGTCATGAAAAACCTGCTGAAGTCAGTCGATGCGATGGGTGTGTTTGATATAGACATTGAAAAACCTGCAGAAGTCAGTCAAGTCGATGGGTGTGTTTGATATAGTCATGGAAAAAACTGCTGAAGTCCGTAGAAGCGATGGGTGTGTTTCACATAGTCTTTGAAAAACCTGCTGAAGTCCGTCGAATCGATGAGTGTGTTTCACATAGTCATGGAAAAACCTGTTGAAGTCAGTCGAGGCGATGGGTGTGTTAGATATAGTCATAGAAAAACCTGCTGAAGTCAGTCGAAGCGGTGAGTGTGTTTGATATAGTCATGGAAAAACCTGCTGAAGTCAGTCGAGGCGATGGCTGTGTTTGATATAGTCATGGAAAAACCTGCTGAAGTCCGTTGAAGCGATGGGTGTGTTTGATATAGTCATGGAAAAACCTGCTGAAGTCAGTCGAGGCGATGGGTGTGTTTAATATAGTCATTGAAAAACCTGCTGAAGTCAGTCAAGTCGATGGGTGTGTTTGATATAGTCATGGAAAAACCTGCTGAAGTCAGTCGAGGTGATGGGTGTGTTTGATATATTCATGGAAAAACCTGCTGAAGTCAGTCGAAGCGATGGGTGTGTTTGATATAGCCATGGAAAAACCTGCTGAAGTCAGTCAAGTCGATGGGTGTGTTTCATATAGTCATGAAAAAACCTGCTGAAGTCCGTCGAAGCGATGGGTGTGTTTGATATAGTCATGGAAAAACCTGCTGAAGTCAGTCGAGGCGATGGGTGTGTTTAATATAGTCATTGAAAAACCTGCTGAAGTCAGTCAAGTCGATGCGTGTATTTGATATAGTCATGGAAAAACCTGCTGAAGTCAGTTGAGGCGATGGGTGTGTTTGATATATTCATGGAAAAACCTGTTGAAGTCAGTCAAAGCGATGAGTGTGTTTGATATAGTCATGGAAAAACCTGCTGAAGTCCGTCGAAGAGGTGTGTGCTTGACATAATCATGGAAAAACCTGCTGAAGTCAGTCGAGGCGATGGGTGTGTTTAATATATTCATGGAAAAACCTGCTGAAGTCAGTCGAAGCGATGGGTGTGTTTGATATATTCATGGAAAAACCTGCTGAAGTCAGTCGAGACGATTGGTGTGTTTGACATAGTCATGGAAAAACCTGCTTAAGTCAGTTGATGAGGTGTGTGCTTGATATAGTCATGGAAAAAGCTGCTGAAGTCAGTTGAAGAGGTGTGTGCTTGACATAGTCATGGAAAAACCTGCTGAAGTCAGTCGAGGCGATTGGTGTGTTTGATCTAGTCATGGAAAAACCTGCTGAAGTCAGTTGAAGAGGTGTGTGCTTGACATAGTCATGGAAAAACCTGCTGAAGTCGGTCAAGGCGATGGGTGTGTTTGATATAGTCATGAAAAAACCTGCTGAAATCAGTCTAGACGATGGGTGTGTTTGACATAGTCATGAAAAAACCTGCTGAAGTCAATCGAAGTGGTGAGTGTGTTTGATATAGTGATTGAAAAACCTGCTGAAGTCAGTTGAAGAGGTGTTTGCTTGACATAGTCATGGAAAAACCTGCTGAAGTCAGTCGTGGTGATGGGTATGTTTCATATAGTGATTGAAAAACCTGCTGAAGTCAGTCGAAGAGGTGTGTGCTTGACATAGTCATGGAAAAACCTACTGAAGTCAGTTGAAGAGGTGTGTGCTTGATATAGTCATTGAAAAACCTGCTGAAGTCAGTCGAGGCGATTGGTGTGTTTGATATAGTCATGGAAAAACCTGCTGAAGTCAGTTGATGAGGTGTGTGCTTGATAAAGTCATGGAAAAACCTGCTGAAGTCAATTGAAGTGGTGTGTGCTTGACATAGTCATGGAAAAACCTGCTGAACTCAGTTGATATAGTCATGGAAAAACCTGCTGAAGTCAGTCGAGGCGATGGGTGTGTTTGATATAGTCATTGAAAAACCTGCTGAAGTCAGTCGAGGCGATTGGTGTGTTTCACATAGTCATGGAAAAACCTGCTGAAGTCAGTTGATGAGGTGTGTGCTTGATATAGTCATGGAAAAACCTGCTGAAGTCAGTTGAAGAGGTGTGTGCTTGACATAGTCATGGAAAAACCTGCTGAAGTCAGTCGAGGCGATTGGTGTGTTTGATATAGTCATGGAAAAACCTGCTGAAGTCAGTTGAAGAGGTGTGTGCTTGACATAGTCATGGAAAAACCTGCTGAAGTCGGTCAAGGCGATGGGTGTGTTTGATATAGTCATGAAAAAACCTGCTGAAATCAGTCTAGACGATGGGTGTGTTTGACATAGTCATGAAAAAACCTGCTGAAGTCAGTCGAAGCGGTGAGTGTGTTTGATATAGTGATTGAAAAACCTGCTGAAGTCAGTTGAAGAGGTGTGTGCTTGACATAGTCATGGAAAAACCTGCTGAAGTCAGTCGTGGTGATGGGTATGTTTGATATAGTCATGGAAAAACCTGCTGAAGTCAGTCGAGGCGATGGGTTTGTTTGATATAGTCATTAAAAAACCTGCTGAAGTCAGTCGAGACGATTGGTGTGTTTGATATAGTCATGGAAAAACCTGCTGAAGTCAATTGAAGAGGTGTGTGCTTGACATAGTCATGGAAATACCTTCTGAAGTCCGTCGAAGAGGTGTGTGCTTGATATAGTCAAGGAAAAACCTGCTGAAGTCAGTCAAGACGATGGGTGTGTTTGATATAGTCATGGAAAAACCTGCTGAAGTCAGTTGAAGAGGTGTGTGCTTGATATAGTCATGGAAAAACCTGCTGAAGTCAGTCGTGGTGATGGGTATGTTTGATATAGTCATGGAAAAACCTGCTGAAGTCAGTCGAGGCGATGGGTGTGTTTGATATAGTCATTAAAAAACCTGCTGAAGTCAGTCGAGGCGATTGGTGTGTTTCATATAGTCATGGAAAAGCTGCTGCAGTCAGTTGATGAGGTGTGTGCTTGATATAGTCATGGAAAAACCTGCTGAAGTCAGTTGAAGTGGTGTGTGCTTGACATAGTCATGGAAAAACCTGCTGAAGTCAGTCGAGGCGATGGGTGTGTTTGATATAGTCATGGAAAAACCTGCTGAAGTCAGTCGAGGCGATTGGTGTGTTTGATATAGTCATGGAAAAACCTGCTGAAGTCAGTTGATGAGATGTGTGCTTGATATAGTCATGGAAAAACCTGCTGAAGTCAGTTGAAGAGGTGTGTGCTTGACATAGTCATGGAAAAACCTGCTGAAGTCAGTCGAGGCGATGGGTGTGTTTGATATAGTCATGGAAAAACCTACTGAAGTCAGTTGAAGAGGTGTGTGCTTGACATAGTCATGGAAAAACCTGCTGAAGTCGGTCAAGGCGATGGGTGTGTTTAATATAGTCATGAAAAAACCTGCTGAAATCAGTCTAGACGATGGGTGTGTTTGACGTAGTCATGAAAAAACCTGCTGAAGTCAGTCGAAGCGGTGAGTGTGTTTGATATAGTGATTGAAAAACCTGCTGAAGTCAGTTGAAGAGGTGTGTGCTTGACATAGTCATGGAAAAACCTGCTGAAGTCAGTCGTGGTGATGGGTATGTTTGATATAGTGATTGAAAAACCTGCTGAAGTCAGTCGAAGAGGTGTGTGCTTGACATAGTCATGGAACAACCTGCTGAAGTCAGTCGTGGTGATGGGTATGTTTGATATAGTCATGGAAAAACCTGCTGTAGTCAGTCGAGGCGATGGGTGTGTTTGATATAGTCATTGAGAAACCTGCTGAAGTCAGTCGAGGCGATTGGTGTGTTTGATATAGTCATGGAAAAACCTGCTGAAGTCAGTTGATGAGGTGTGTGCTTGATATAGTCATGAAAAAACCTGCTGAAGTCAGTTGAAGTGGTGTGTGCTTGACATAGTCATGGAAAAACCTGCTGAGCTCAGTTGATATAGTCATGGAAAAACCTGCTGAAGTCAGTCGAGGCGATGGGTGTGTTTGATATAGTCATGGGAAAACCTGCTGAAGTCAGTTGATAAGGTGTGTGCTTGATATAGTCATGGAAAAACCTGCTGAAGTCAGTTGAAGAGGTGTGTGCTTGACATAGTCATGGAAAAACCTGCTGAAGTCAGTCGAGACGATTGGTGTATTTGATATAGTCATGGAAAAACCTGCTGAAGTCAGTTGAAGAGGTGTGTGCTTGACATAGTCATGGAAAAACCTGCTGAAGTCGGTCAAGGCGATGGGTGTGTTTGATATAGTCATGAAAAAACCTGCTGAAATCAGTCTAGACGATGGGTGTGTTTGACATAGTCATGAAAAAACCTGCTGAAGTCAGTCGAAGCGGTGAGTGTGTTTGATATAGTGATTGAAAAACCTGCTGAAGTCAGTTGAAGAGGTGTGTGCTTGACATAGTCATGGAAAAACCTGCTGAAGTCAGTCGTGGTGATGGGTATGTTTGATATAGTCATGGAAAAACCTGCTGAAGTCAGTCGAGGCGATGGGTTTGTTTGATATAGTCATTGAAAAACCTGCTGAAGTCAGTCGAGGCGATTGGTGTGTTTGATAGAGTCATGGAAAAACCTGCTGAAGTCAGTTGAAGAGGTGTGTGCTTGACATAGTCATGGAAATACCTTCTGAAGTCCGTCGAAGAGGTGTGTGCTTGATATAGTCATGGAAAAACCTGCTGAAGTCAGTCAAGACGATGGGTGTGTTTGATATAATAATGGAAAAACCTGCTGAAGTCAGTTGAAGAGGTGTGTGCTTGATATAGTCATGGAAAAACCTGCTCAAGTCAGTCGTGGTGATGGGTATGTTTGATATAGTCATGGAAAAACCTGCTGAAGTCAGTCGAGGCGATTGGTGTGTTTGATATAGTCATTGAAAAACCTGCTGAAGTCAGTCGAGGCGATTGGTGTGTTTGATATAGTCATGGAAAAACCTGCTGAAGTCAGTTGATGATGTGTGTGCTTGATATAGTCATGGACAAACCTGCTGAAGTCAGTTGAAGAGGTGTGTGCTTGATATAGTCATGGAAAAACCTGCTGAAGTCACTTGAAGAGGTGTGTGCTTGACATAGTCATGGAAAAACCTGCTGAAGTCAGTCGAGGCGATTGGTGTGTTTTTTATAGTCATGGAAAAACCTGCTGAAGTCAGTTGAAGAGGTGTGTGCTTGACATAGTCATGGAAATACCTTCTGAAGTCCGTCGAAGAGGTGTGTGCTTGCCATAGTCATGGAAAAACCTGCTGAAGTCAGTCGAAGAGGTGTGTGCTTGACATAGTCTTGGAAAAACCTGCTGAAGTCAGTTGAAGAGGTGTGTGCTTGATATAGTCATGGACTGCAATAAAAAATATCGACAGTTTTGCTCTTCCCTTAAACTATCTCTACCATATAAAATAACCTCTAACTAAATTAAAAATAAATTATACGTCTAATTTGATTATATAGTGGCCATTCAAAGGAAAAAAGGGTATACATTCTCATATGTTCAATGAGTTGAAGTGAGAGGTGATTGTTCGTTTCGTCGATATTGGTGGAGTTGTTGAGCAGCACTTTCTTTTCATAACATGGTATATCTTTATTAAATATTTGTATTAATTAAATACAATAACAACAACAACAAAAACCTTAAATATTTTGAATATGTATGATTGCTATATTTATGAGACTTTTGTTAATCACAGTTAAGGAACACCGTATCAACAAGTTAAATGCTCGTCTGTGTCTGTAATGTTAACTTGTGTAAACAAAATAATATAACAATACTAAAACAAGTGATACAAAGAATCACAGCATTGAAACAATATTGCTGACATTGTATTATTATATACAATATACAAATAACAATGTTATTTACATCGACAACATCCAATAATAACAAAATACACCTAACAACAACTATATATTAAATCGATATTGCTAAGAGTTTTCATTTTTGATTTTTTTTTTTTTTTTTTTTTTTGCAATTTATTTGCATCACTATTACACTCTCAAGGGATGATATAACTTTGAAATATTATGCAGCAACAATGCTATTTTAATATCTGGGTGTTACTGTAATTGCCATTTGTTTTAATTCAGGAATAAATATCGTCTTGAAAAGAGAATTATGACACTCTATATAATTTTAAAATGAAACCAGAGAATTTCGATATTAGCTTAAATATGGAGTCAATGGTTTCAAAAGAGAAAACAAACATATTCATCTTGTTCTTTTGAAGTAGTGGGGGATAGTTACATGAAAAGCCAAACAATACCAAGGAATACTATTCTATTATTGTCTACTCCTGAGGGAACTGTTTTTCTATAGTGTTGTCTGGTGATGTAAAGTGCCTGAGCCAACGACGAGGGCATTATATCTCGCCAGACAACACTATAGGAAAACTGTTCTCGAGGGAGAAGACAATAATATATTTAGCACATAACATCCCATTCCAGACATAAAAGAAAAACACACTCAAATTCAATATAATAATAATAAAATTTACAATGTAACATTATATTTACATTGCCAAACCTGGCAATGTTGACAGCAGACTACAGCGCGAGTCTATATTAAGGGAGATAAATCTTGACAAAAATATATAAAAACTAGGATGAACTGTTTTAGATACCTAAAATTATATCTCCCCATAATGCGGCCATCTGTACAACAACCTATCTCGAAAGACAAAACTGTTATGGCCCGGGCAAGAAAATACTATTTAAAAAACAATTATTTGACCTTGAGGTCAACGGCCAAGGTCCCACGAATGTCATTATGGTACGCGACACACCATCTTATCGTCATGCATCCACATACCAAATATCATTGACATATCGCGAAAGACAAAAATGTTATGGCCCAGACAAGAAAATACTATTTAAAAAACAATTATTTGACCTTGAGGTCAAAGGTCAAGGTCCCACGAAGGTCATTATGGTATGCGACACACCGCCTTATGGTCATGCACCCACATACCAAATAAATACTATTTAAAAAACAATTATTTGACCTTGAGGTCAAAGGTCAAAGTCCCACCAATGTCCTTACGGTACGCGATACACTGCCTTATGGTCATACACCAACATACCATATATAATTGACCTACGTCGAAAGACAAAAATGTTATGGCCTGGACAAGAAAATACTATTTAAAAAACAATTATTTGACCTGGAGGTCAAAGGTCATTACGGTATGCGACACACCGCCTTATGGTCATGCACCCACATACCAAATAAATACTATTTAAAAAACAATTATTTGACCTTGAGGTCAAAGGTCAAGGTCCCTAGAATGTCATTACGGTACGCGAAACATCGCCTTATGGTCATGCACCCACATACCAAATATCATTGACCTATCTGGAAAGACAAAAAAGTTATGGTTCGAACAAGCTTCGCTGAGAAGAAGAAAACGAAGAAGAAGAAGAAGAAGAAGAAGAAGCGGAAGCGGAAGCGGAAGACAAAATAAGACTAAAACAATATGTCTTCATTCGTTCGAAGTGGAGACATAATTACGCGGGATAATATATGCCAAAGGTATAGTTCCCGTGGGAAATCGTTTGAAACTGGTATAGTTCCCGTCGCCAGATATAGTCACCCGTTGTCAAGTGTACTGTTCAAAAATAGTACACACTGATTATCCAATCAAAATACATCATTTTCATATGTTAGGTACTAAAGTGTCTTATCTAAATCCACGACAAGAAGAAGTTTATACTCAATAAATAATATCTGTAACGTGGTAGCCTATGAACGAATGGTTTGGTTGCCATGGAGAAAAGAGGAGATAATGGATAGTGTAAGCATGCAAGGAAACACAATCATGCATAGCAAACTATTGTGTATTAAGGGCTGTTGCAGGGTGTTTTTTAAATGCCAGGAGTGTTGAATCCTCCATACACAAGCACTCCTTTGTCGCACCTCTTTTGAGCAAGTTGATCACTTGATTCGTTCCCTACAACCAGCAGAAGTCCCTATATCTCACAAGGTGACCACCTAGGAACCAAAGTAATAGCCCCCAGCCCCCAAAGAAAATCAAATTGCTAAACTATAATAATATAACATAAATGATACAAAAATAATTTCCAAAAAAAACCCAACATTTTCAACTAAGATTGAGCGGTTTCCTTACTACAAGTCGAGCATTTCCCAATGTTTAACTTTTCATATTTAATACATGAAATAATGGAAACAAAGTCACTATTCACAAGTAAAACGATGTCATTTTGATAGTATAAATATTGCATTAAATCCATATAATATCGTTAATGGGTAATTAGTTTGAAATGTTATGGAAGACGAATATTCGTCCTAGTTTGCTTGTCATATCCAGAAATTGATGGTACTTTCCTCATTAATATTCATCATATTTAAATTAGATTTTGATCACGTGACTGCAGTTTCAAGCTTGATGGATCGTTTATTAGATTTGTCAAAAAATAGCCTACAGTACGGAAATTCAATGTGTCCGTCAATGATTCGAAAATTAAAAGTTATTGTTTATTTCCGCAAAGTTTTCCTTCTGTCAAAATTCAAATATATTTGTTTTGTAACGATTTTAGACATGTCTTTGATATCGCCATCATGCAAAAATGATCATATTATATTTAATGTGGGAACCCCGAGTTTAGAAGCTAGAAATATAAGGTTAGTCAATATAATTACATATATTATTGAGGAATCTAAATTAATTTCAGAAAATATGTCGCCAAATGTCATTCATTGTTAAATTTTGTGTCACACTCCACCAGTTTCATGTATTTCAGACATTTTTACAGACTCTTAAGGCCAAAAAAGGGTTAGTCGCCTCAGATTTTCATTTAGTCCAGGAACCTCGAATATTTAATTGTTTTCATTAATTTTTATTTCAATTAATTCAGCTTGATTCAATGTTTCATTTTCAAGTTCAGAAAATGACACACATGCAATTATGAATGATATCGTCTATATAGATCATATGAAAATTGCAGACGTCCCGGCGTCGCCATCTTAGATATGCAAATGAGCAAAGTACCCATCACTTCTGGCTATGTGGGGTTCGTGTTTTTGAATCTTTAGTTTTCTGTGTAGTTATTTGTACATCATGATTTATTCTTTTGTTACCTTTTTTATTGTCACTGTATTTGCTGTCCTTTGATTTACGGATTCTCATTACAGCTTTGGTATCTTCAAACTTTTCTTAATTTTGTTTCCAGAAATCTGTTTGGGAATTAAAATGTTAAAGTTTGAAGGCATATTTATTGTAACTTCGTTGGAGATGCTTAGGGTTATGGTGTTTAACGCCACTTTAAACAATATTTCAGCTATATCGTGGTGGTCAGTTTTATTGGTGAAGGAAACCGGAGTACCCGGAGAAAACAACTGACCTGCCGCAAGTCACTGACAAATTTATCACATAATATTGTATCGAGTACACCTCGCCATGAGCGGGATTCGAACCAACAACGTTAGTGGTGATAGGTACTCATTGCATAGTACATATCATTGAGTATTTACACTTTACTATACATGCCTATCAGAAACCGACATTTCTCATTATGCATAATACAATTATTCCTGTGTTATTTGAAATATAAATAAATTGCATCAATAAAATCAGATTGATGTTTCATCTTCCTACCAAAATATAGCACAGTTATATTGTCATATTTTGGTATATTTTAATTTGTCTTTGATCAAATACTTTAAATTGATACTTTCTACTGCTCAGCGGAAACACAGCATTAACGAAAAACATGGATTGTGCACCAGAATAATGTTTTTTTTTTGTGAAAATAATATTTTTTCTAGGGAAGACAGAAACCTTGCGAAGCTATCTCGCCTCTATCGGTAGCATAATTCAACCTTAGAAAATGGACATCACGATTTGAAATACGTGATATTGTACAATTTTTAATCAATTTTCGGTCTCCATCCCTCTTTCATTTTTTTAACCTTAGCCATTTCAATATTGTTCAGAGAATACGGTTTATCTCGTAAGTCATGGTCTTGAAGATCAAATAGAAATATCCCATCGATAGTGTTTTCAACACACAATTTGGCTAGTTGAGAGAGAGCACATTGATTCAGACAAAGTACAAGTTCTTTCACTGACATCTGAGAGACACACATCGAAGTTGTAGGTACAACACGTGTACTAGGTTGTACTCTTACGACTGGCCGTACTTGTGATTTTGGAAATGGTGGTAAATTTGTTATCAAAGACATGTCTAGATAATCATAGTCTTGGTCTCCATCATCATCATCAATTTTATCCTTTTCATCTAGTTTTACTGTTTGCTTTTCATCACGTTGAACCTTTTCAGCAACTGTATGTTTAGGTCTTGGAGCTTTTGTGTCATCGGTATTCATATTCAATGGCCGCGACGTTTCTTGTCCTTTCGCTGTTGATTTGGATCTATCTTTTGTCTGAGATTGATGAGGTTTAGACTTTGGTTGGGGTGGTGGAGTAGTAGGTAACGGGTGAGGCTTTGACTTGACATGCGATATTGACGAAATAGGTGCTGGACTGGTAGGTGACGGAATAGGCATGGATTTGACGTCATAAGATGGAGAAGGAATTGGTTGAGAAACTGACGCCGTTATGTTGAGCTGGTGTGGTTTTGATGAATGGCCTTTTGATGTTATCTTTGCTTTTAGTTCAGATTTTACCTTCTTTAACTTTTTATAACAAGTCTGAAAATGAACAAACACAGTCATAAACTATAGCAGTGCAAATAAAATAGTATTACAGGCCGAGTTATTGGTGCATGACCAAACTTATTTCAGTTAGTACATGGCAGTCACTTTTATCGGCGGATGATCTCGAAGTATCTTGGACAAACCAGCGACTTGCAACAAATACCTATGTGACATAAATCTGCATTGATGACCCCACATCAAGAGACCACAAATCTAATGATATAATTTAAACTTCATTTGTTTGCGTCCACGGTGGCCCATTACTGTTGTAAATGTTTGTTGATTTCTCTGATAATAATAAAAAAAAACAGAGGCTCTCAAGAGCCTGTATCGTTCACCTGGTTATAAAAAGAACCAATTGGTCCTATGTAAAAACTATGTCCTGCAGTGGTAGTCGTCTTGGAATTCCGATCAACATAAAAAACACAAAGTTTGTAAAGGACCTTCCAATGATTGATTTCCAACTGGGTCCCCATAAATCTATGACTTGAGATGGTGGCTAGCTTGGATTTCCAATCAGCTTGAAAAAAACTAAATTTGTAGAGGCCCATCAAATGAACATTCCTGAAAAGTTGGTTTCAATTGTCCAAGTGGTTTCAGTAAAGAAGTGTTTTAAAACATTTTCCGATAAGGTCCAATGTTAAATGGCTGCCATCTTGAATTTTATATCAGAACAAAAATCCTAAACTTTGTAGAGGACCATCCAATGAACATTCATGTACAGTCAGGCTTCAATCAGATTTGCGTTTTGAAACATTTGCCCAATAGGGTCCAATGTTAAACTAAGTCCTGCCGTAGCCACTATCTTGGATTTCGCATCCAAACAAAAAACCAAAACTTTGTAGAGGACTATCCAGTGAACATTCCTGTGTAGTTTGGATTGAATCTGATTTATAGTTTCTGAGAAGAAGGCATTTCTGATACAGTTTGACTTTGGGGTTGTTGTCTCATTGACATTTACCTCATATCTCATTATATTCATATTTGAACATTTTCCCAATCAGCTAATCAGAGCATATTATTGGCCCTGGCAGCCATGTTGAATATCCGACTGGAACGAAAAACAGAAAATTTGTAGAGGACCATCCAAGGAACATTCCTACTAAGCTTGGTTCCAATTGGTCCAGTGGTTTCGGAGAAGAAGCTTGAAATGTGAAAAGTTTACAGACGACGGACGCCAAGTGATGGCAATAGTTCCCATGGACCTTTGGTCCAGGTGAACTAAAAAAACTAGATGTGTCGGAACGAATGTCCCCGTCGTGAATATTAAGGAGGCTCGCAAATGTTTCACTCGTTTTCAATTCCCTCAGTAATAGGCCAATCCTCAAGCCTTCTTAAATTCACAAGATTTATTCAAGGAAACAGTATTGCCTCAACAAATCTTGATATGACCAGGAATCTACAACACTTTCATATGAATAAGAAGTCATATACCTATAAAACTTGATCTGTAACTCATCATTGTAATTCCAAATACCAAAAATCAAGTCAATATCTCAAAGCATAGTGAAATAAAGTGGTGATAATTAAATATTTGGCCAAAGCTAAAAGTCCAAGGTGCGTAAATTAGCCCAAAATCATTCAATCGGAACGAAATTAAAGCTTGATAGATAGCTCATCACTATACACTCACATACCAAAAAGTCAAGTCAATATCTCAAATCATAGTGAAAAAAAAGTGGTGACAACTAAATATTTGGCCAAAGTCCAAGGGCCATAACTCGGCCAAAAATCATTGGACCGGAACAAAATGTAAACTTGATCTGTAACTCATCATTATACACTCATATAACAAAAATCAAGTCAGTATCTCGAAGGATAGCAAAAAAACGTGGTGACAACTAAATAGTTGGCCAAAGTTCAAAGTCCAAGAGCCATAACTCGGCCAAAAATCATTGGACCGGAACAAAATGTAAACTTGATCTGTAACTCATCATTATACACTTATATGCCAAAAATCAAGTCAATATCTCCAAACATAGCGAAATATTTAGCCAAATTCCAGTCCAAGGGCCATAGGTCGACCAAAAATCATTGGACCGGAACGAAGCGTAAACTTGATCTGTAACTTATCATTATACACCCACATACCAAATATCAAGTCAATATCTCAAAGCATAGCGAAAAACTATTGTGACAACTGTTTTATTTCGGAATTACGGAATTGGTTAGCACTATATGTCCCTGCCACTTAGTGGCGGGACATACAAATCTGTGAAATGCAATGTAAGTAGCTGGCCGCTTTATTCGGTTACTGGTGATGGGGACTACAGCAAAAGTACAAAAACTCAGACATCAGACTAAGTACTCTGGGAGTCGGATCAGGTGTTCCGGGATTCAGACCATGTGTTCTTGAGAGTCGTATCAGGTGTTCCGGAAAGATAAACATCTCATGCACTATTAATGTTTTAACTATTGTGTATATTGTTAATAAATGTGGTGGTGGTTTTAAACCATGATTTATAACGTTAAAAAGAAGAATAAATACAAACCATTGGAACATGATGTTTTGACTTTGATGATTGGGTTAGTTGCATGTAACTATCACTTTCGTCATCTGGAATGATAAATTTACGTAGTATAATCAACTGTGTTTAATAAATGCGCAATTTCTTTTTACTTCTTATGTTATGAAGATATCATCTATTTTTAAATGGTTATCAAAGCTGTTTTTTTATATTGCAGGCAATCATAAATTGTTCTTCCCCTCATTGCTACATTATACGTGCCACCAGAATGAAGTGGTGGTGGGAGGGGGGGGGGGGAACATTGATCGTCATCCATAAATTTTAATTGCAAATTGCGTTAGCACCTCGAAGAAAAGGTTGAAGTAAACATCCTTCGAAAGGGAACTAAATCACATGCTCTTGAAGTACATTAGTAGGCAAATCTGGCAAAGTGTCTATTCAAATGGTTCAATTAAGAAAATAATATAGAAATATAATTGCTGAAGTTCAATTGACCGATAGGATGATTGTTAGGTAACGTCATATGAGTAGTATTTCATAATTTTTCACGACTTAAGCTTGTTCTATCCATGGACTGTTGTTTCAGTGAGCTAGCACTACAATAAATCCAACTAAGCATGTTGCTCTAGTACAAAATAAGGGTAATAACAAAATTACCGAACTCCGAACAATCTTACAAAGGGAAAGTCAAAACTCATAATTATATAAACAGACAAAATCAGTCAACAACCGGAAAACTGTGAAAACCGTAATGACCCTGACTTGGTACAAGCATTTCTAAAGAAATGGTGGGTTGAATCAGATTTTAAAGCGCCAAACCTCCCGTTCTCATTATGGTTCAAAGGTTCCGGCTGTCACTATAACAGTATTTAAATACAGGAACAAAATAGGTAAAATAGTTCTCAAAGCAGTACCATATTCGGTGACGTAAATGTCAAAAATATTTTTACGTCACACATTGATAAAAAAATATCCTTGACATTTTTCTTGACTTCTTTATCTTTATACATTTTCACTATATGAAAATTCATCGCTTATAATCGTTTCTGCAGAGACGGAATATATTTCGACAAGATCTTGGTATCGGAATATAAACTTTTTAAGAGATCGAATAAGGCGAATCTTTTTATAGCTCTTGTCCAGTAGCCTGTTTCTCAGATGAAGATGACGTTTCAGGAAATCAGAATAATTGCTACTGGCCCTTGCATAGCGAATCAATTGCGAGATGTAAACACCATATGCAGGAGAAGCTGGACCTCATCATTATCACATTGAAAGTTAGCTTATTCTCGCCATGATATAGCTGAAAAATTGCTGAGTTGATGTTAAACAACAATCACTCACTCACTTGAACAAGTTTACCATGCAACAATAAAGCATGTGGATATGATAGCGCCACTTGGACAGACCTAAGGATGGATGTAAAATGGAAGATAGTGAATAAGGTAGGGACATTTTGACTTGTAGCGAGTCATCAACGACAACACCTGCCAACCCATTAGCTTGCTAGAAGCCACTGTAAGTTGCATATTTTTTATAACTTTTTATAACTAAGAAAAAATAAATATCACTCAATTTAATGCCCAGTCTAAAAGGAAAATGGTCTATATGTCTATATATGAATAATATATACTTTACATTTGTTTCGGACGTTTTTGCTGAACACAGCCTGTCTCAGTGCTACCATTTTGCTTATATATATATATATATATATATATATATATAAGGGGGGGGGGGGGGGGGGGGGGGAGTGTTGTGATCATAAATGGGTAAAACGTTTTGTTCGTTTGATGTAAAGTTGTACAGATTTGAAAATTTGCAGATTCTGCATCTCAGTTAAGGTGTCATCGCCAAAAAGTAAGACTTCAATTTTAAGTTCATTAAGAAAAACTAGTCTTAATTTCAATTCTTCTCTTTCTTCCTTGTAAAGACAACATTCTAATATATAATGAATTGCATCTTCAAATGCACACCCACATATACAGCCTGGATCATTAGCCAAATGCACACGAAAAAGATCAGCATTCAAACTACTGGATCTATGTCTCAGTCTAGTGTGAATTATATTTAATATTCTACATCCGCCAATGTAACATTTGGGAGGTTTTATTGTATGATTGTTATTTGCTTGTTTGAATCTATTTAGAGTAGGTGTATTTCTTAATTGTGGACTTAATTTATTCCATGATTTAATAGTAGAAGGGAAAAAGGAGTTTGCAAATAATTGTAATCTAGTGAACGGATTTCTAAATTCGGTTTGGTTGCGCAAATTTAATTCATTTTCCTCTCGTATAAAAGGCACTAAACAATCATATAAATATAAAGGACTATCATTATTACGTATTTTGTAGAACAAGTTTAATTTTCTACTATGTCTACGAGAATGGAGGGGTTCCCACCCAGTTTCAAAATATAGGGATTCTATGCTTGCAAATTTTGGCAACCCAGTAACAATTCTAGCAGCTTCGTGTTGTATTTGTTCAATTTTATTTAAATCCAAAATAGTACAACCATCCCACAGTTCACACGCATACTCTAATAATGGCCTTATATAAGTATAATATATTTTTTCGAGATTTTCCCTGTTAAGTTTAATTTTGAATTTACGTAGCATAGACAGTTGAACAGATGTGTTTTTTAATATATTTTGAATGTGACAATGCCATTTACAATTCGATGAAAACGTAACACCCAAATGTTTATGATTTACTACAAGTTCAACATCCTCATTATTAAAACGTATTTGAGGTTTAATATTTCCCTGATTTGTTGAGAATAGCATACATTTAGTCTTTTGGGGATTAAAATCCACTAACCATTTTGTTGACCAATTGTAAATTTTCATTATAGCTGAATTTAATCTTTGTTCAATTTCATTTATATTAGAAGATGCATACGATAGTGATGTATCATCAGCAAACAATCGCGAAAGACTTTGAATATCTTCAGTAATATCATTGATATATAATATGAATAGCAAAGGTTCTAACACAGATCCTTGTGGTACCCCACCTTTAATGTTCCTTACTTCTGAAAGACAATTTTGTAGAACAACTTTTTGATTTCTGTTACTTAAGTAATTTTCAAACCAATGCAACAAATTCCCGGAAATTCCATAAGCTTTTAATTTTTTAAGTAGGCCACGGTGCCAAACTTTATCAAAGGCTTTTGATATATCACAAAATACAGTACACATAACTTCACGATTTTCTAATGATAAACAAATATCGTGGTAAATTTCAATAAGTTGGTGCACGGTTGGATGTCCGCGCATAAATCCGGACTGATATTTATAAATAAGAGAGTTGTCCAATAAGAAATGAAATATATATTTGAAAACAACACGTTCAAAAACTTTCCCAACACAACTAAGTAGACTAAGGGAACGACCATTTAACTTGAAGGGGGGGAGGGGTTATGGTTTTTTTCCCAAAAAATATTCTGATTCCCATTGTTGCTGAAAAAAATATTCTGATTATGGTGGAGGAAAAAAAAATAATATGATTTAGAGTTTTTGTCATATAACCTAATGTTTAATTCTGGAAAAAAATTTCGCGCTTGGCTCTACAAAATAAATAAATATTCTAACTCTTGTGTTGTCCGAAAAAAATATTCTGTACGAAACAAAAAACCATAACCCCCCCCCCCCCCCCCTTAAGTTAAATGGCCGGTCCCTAATAGGTTGATAATTTGATGGGTCAGATTTTATACCTATCTTAAAGAGTGCAATAACTATAGCCGACTTCCAAATTTTTGGAAATTTTCTAGTTTGTAGGGAATAATTAAATATTAACTGGAGGGGTTTACAAATTGTAGAAGCCGTATTTTTTAACATACAGTGACTTATCAGATCGCTACCTACTGCTTTCCCAAGCTGTAGACATTCAAGTATGTCCTTAACTTCATCTGAAGTTATGTGTAGAGTGTTTATTCTATTACCTGTGCGATCATGCAAATCGGGGGTAAGAACATTAGAATTTTCTATTTCAGTTATGGAGCAGAAAAAGTTGTTTAATATATTGGCTTTATCCTCATTATTTATTACGTACTCACCAGAGTCTAATTTTTGCAATGGAGGGATGTTTGGGGAATGTTTACAGTTCCCCATTAATTTTTTAACCAATTTCCAGTATGATTTTGGATTTGACTTAACATTTTTATCTAACATATCATTAGCATTGATGAAAAATTGCTCTCTTGCATACTTTATCATATTATTAACTTTGTTCCGTTGGGTCTTATACTTACGTAGAAGAAAAGGGGAACTATTTTGTTTTTACCTGTTTATGGAGTCGATCTCTAATACGCATTGCTCTTCCTATAGCTGAATTAAACCAAGGTTTATCGTTTGGTCGCATAGTAATGATTTTAACGGGAACAAACATTTTTACAAATTCAATAAATTTATTTGTAAATTTAATAGACATTTCATCTATGTTTTCACTAGAAAGTAAGAAACCCTCCCAGTCGAACAGACGAATTTCAGAATTAAGATTTATAAAATCTGCATGTTTATACAACCATACTTCTCGTTGATACTTAGCTTGTAAATTGTACGGAATTCGTAAAGAAGCAGAAGTGGCATCATGGTCACTTATATTTCTATCAATTTGTATAACATCCGAGAACGATATTTCACATTCATCTGAATAAATAATAGGATCTAATAATGCACCAAACCTTGTTGGTTCATTAATACAATTTCTAAGGTTAAAATTATACATAATTTCATTTAATCGATGGTTGGTTTCAATTAAGAGATCAACATTCAAGTTACCGGTGATCACCACACGAGAAGACGACTCTAGCTTTTTCGACAGAATAATGAAAATTGTTCCAGAAGGGGTTTATAGCACTAGGTGACCTGTATACCACACATACAAGAATTTTGTGTGGAAGAATAAACACATTGACGGATTCTAAACGAAAACGACACAAAAAGGAGGATTCAGCAAGCTTTGTGTGAAAATTAAAAAAAGATGTTATACCGACCTACTCCATTTTTCAACACGTAAGCATGATTTAGTATCTTTTTTCGGCCGAGTCGTATTTTGACAGTAGAATTGCATCGTAGTCTTGTATATATTCTTTTTTTCAGGAGAAAACGCTAGGTGATATCTCTTTTAAATTAGAGACTAAAACAATGAACTTCATGTCTGCTTAAAAAAAATATATATAATCAAGTCAACTCAAGTGTTGTCAATAATATGCAATACAATTTGTTTACAATTTTCCCTTTATCGGGCCCCTTTGCAGAGTTTGGGTTTATTTTTATTGATTTCATCACGTATTTACGATTTTAAGTGTAATTCCTATTAAATACCATTATATAATATTAACTGATTACCCCGGGATCCAACTTTTCATAGTTATATTTCTTAAATTATACTAATTCTAACGAATTTACATGCAACATGCTTCCTGGTTATTTATAGCAGTTACCGGTATCAGTATTCGGCAAACTTCGGAAAAGCAGCCGACTTATAATTAGGTTGTGTTAATGGCGATTTTACCAACAGACATTCGAATTCTTTTCACTAATTACGACAGACATTATAACATATTTTTTAAACCTGGCTTCTTGTTCAGAACATTTTATTAGTATAAAACATCGAATATTGGCAACTTTTAATATAAACAAAACTAGAAAAGAAGTATCCCCCCGCACTTGATAATTATGGACAAAGTTGTTTTGTTAAGAGTGATTTTAAAAAAAATGAAGTGTGTCTGTAAGACACAAATGATGCCCCCGCCTGACAATAAGAAATTATAAACAAGTCAAAAGTTCTTTAACACCATGTATGATGTTCTATCATACTCAACTTGTATACAGATAGTACCTTTAATTTTTCATTCCTGATATGTAAATATAAAGGTATTACCTGTGGTGAAATGGGTATACTTCTATCTAGAATCAGCTTAGTCGCAGCCCCTGGGCATAAACAAATGACTAAGTCCAACTACCTGTTATTATCAAATATTTGATGAAAATCAAAATCCTGTGGACATGCACACCTCCATTATGTGCATAAACATCATACAAAATATTAGAGCTGTAGCTCCAAAACTGTAGGAGGAGATAGCCGGACAAACCATGTATCTATATCCGGACAGACGAACAAAATGACTAAGTCCAACTACCTGTCATTTTGAGAGTATTTGATGAAAATCACAATCCTATGGACATGCACACCTCCATTATGTGTATAAACATCCTGCAAAATATTAAAGATGCAGCTCTAAAACTGTAGGAGGAGTTAGCCGGACAAACCATGTTCCCTTTATGCAGCTAGTACGAAAAAAATGACTAAGTCCAACTACCTGTCATTTTGAGAATATTTCAAGAAAATCTAAATCCTGTGGACATGCACACCTCCATTATGTGTATAAACATCCTACAAAATATTAAAACTGTAGCTCCAAAACTATAGGAGGAGATAGCCGAACAAACCATGTATCTATATCCGGACGGACAAACGGACGAACGAACGAACGGACAAACGGACGGACGAACGAACGGACAGGGGTAATTTAATATTCCTCCGACTCTTCGTCGCGGGGCCATAAAAATTCAATTCTGACAGCCTGTATGCCTTTAAACTATATACTAGACAATAAGCGAGTGAGTAAAAAACAATTGTAAAACAATTTACAGTTATATAATAATCCATTTAATACATAAGCAGTAGAAATCTATTTATGTACAAACAATTTACAGTTATATAATAATCCATTTAATACATAAGCAGTAGAAATCTATTTATGTAATGCAACAAATATATTTCGAAAAATTACTAGACCATTTCAATGGCGTTCTTTACTAAATTACCCAATCTTGTAATCGATCTCTCTGTACTTAATATCAAAACGACGTACCATTGAAATGAGTGGTTATTTAAACTATTCTACTAAATATAATAATAATGTTATTTAATGTAAAATAAAACGTTTACATAGACTTCCTCATATAGAACTGCAGTGAATTGATAAAATCAACATATCACACGTTACCAGATCAAAACCCGAAAATTAAGATAGTATTGATTGATTGGGGTTTAACCAATAAATCAATCATATTATGATAAAATATTTTTGAAACAAAAATGATTAGAAATTGACTGGGATTAAGTAACTCTAACGTGTATCAAAATGTAATGTAATATTATTTGCTTGGTCTGTACAGATTATTGTTGCAATACATAATTTCATACAGTTACATAGATACGGAATATAGACTGACAGCAGAATATAGATATTTAGTACCTACCTTTTTGACTTGTAATGTGTTTGTGTGTTTCTCTGTTTTGTTGAATGGATCTTGGAACAGTATTTGGTGCTGTAACATTTATGCTCAAATTTACTATATGAGGAATAATATAGATATTATGTAGATGGAAAGTATACCATGTTATAGAGGCGGATCCAGATATAAAATCTGATTTCAAAACAATTTATTTTAGGAAAAAATCAAAAGGTACCGGGTCTTAATTGAAAGCGAAAATGACCCCAAAAAAATGACAAGGACGAAATTGGAAATATTCTGTTAAAACATGTCTTTATCCGTCTATAACGTTGCTCAAAACGGCGGCCCAGACACCTTCCTTCTTGATCTGCATATGGATGGCAAGTCACAATATTAAATTGCATCTTAATAATATATTTGATATTAGATATATACTTTCTTTATTGATAATTTTTTCTTGATTTTCTACAAATAAATAGTTTGTGTGGGAACAAACACAATACCGGAAATAAGCCCAAAGTATCAGAATAAAAATGTGCTTTTCTGAGATCCCACAATTTCGACTACCTGTAAAATAATGAGGACTTACGTTTTTGAGGTTCAGCCACCACCTCATAATCTAGTTCTTCTGATTCAGGTCTAGGCGCACAGACTTGTGTAGTGTCCTTTGGTTTACTATCGTCTACAGACATAGATATATGTTTTTATTTTGGAAACAAACAGATAGCATTTATATAGATATACATAATGTGATAGTATAGACATCAGTTCCCTATAAAGCTATTACAAATATAAAATTAAGGAGAAATGAAAGACATTGTAACCAACCACAGCAACACGAACTAGTGCTCTGGCAACGAAAGACAGATGTTGTTCGGAGAAGACAAAATTAGCGGCGGTGTTAAACATGTAAATGAGATCCGAGTCCTCAACTTGATATCTTGATCTCAAGCATCCACGCAGATATAAGCACACAATAAAAAAACTGCACAAATTATTTTCAACTCAAACTACAACATATTTTCACAAAAGAGAATATAAAAATAGTATTGTTTTCATCCATTTCAGTTACAATATTTCTGGGTTAGGGTTATGGTGATTAACGACACTTTCAACAATATTTCAGTTATATCGTGGCGGTCAGTTTTATCACAGGTACATGGGGTCATGACCTACATTACCCCCCCCCCCCCCCCTCTCTTTTTTACAATTTTTTTTTCATACACTTCTTAACATAATTTTGGTAGTAAATTGTAAACATAACTTGATAGTAAAATGGCACAATTTTTTTAAAGAAATCAATATAGAGAGAGAGAAATAGTAGATTTATGATTATTTGATACCAAAATTATATTGAGAAGTGTATGAAAAAAATTTGAAAAAGGGGGTAATGTAGGTCATGACCCCATGTACCTGTGAGTTTTATTGGTGGAGGAAATCGGAGTACACGTAGATAACCACCGATCTAGCTCAAGTCACCGACAAACTTTATCACATAAAGTTGTATCGAGTACACCTGGCAATACGCAGGATTCGAACTTTAGTGGTGATATGCACTGATTGCACAGGTAGTTGTAAATCCAATTACCATACGATGACGACCACGACAGCCCACTTTCTGTCCAACATCTATGTGAGTTAATCAGAGAACGAGATAACAGTTTTTACATAATTTTGTTTCACTTATTGTAGTGAGTTTTGCTTTTATTATTAACAATAAAATATGTTCATCTGATTGGTTTTAGATCATCACACCTGATTAAGACATCATCTTATTTGATTCGATCAACCATACAGTGTCTGTGTTGATTTTCGATTTTCCTTATTCAGTAACCTGTATAGCGAGACTCCATTTAGTTTTAGTATAATAATTCATTTTTTAGGTAAAATATTTTAAAAAGTGGTCACCATCAATAATGTCATAGGTTTTATTGTAGTGTTATTAGTCTGGTACAAAATTCAGATTGATATGAACAGAACAGAACAAAACAGAACAGAATTTTCATTGGTGTAAAATCCATATACAAAGGATTGTTACCAAAACAACACATTACATACAAAATAAAGAAGCTGTTAAATGCAACCAAACTACATATACATGTTTGAAACGCACGCCTCAGTAACGACATTTAGTATGAGGAGGTGGTACATTTTAAATATGATTTAAATATCAATCAAAATACAAGATATAATAGTGATCTATATTTTCATGAAACTATCACCTTGTCCAATGAATTGTCATCATTTTTTTAACAATACACAAAAATATCCTTTGCAGTAATTATAAAATTATTGATATAGATACCACAATTAATGATGAATTATAGAGTGATATGGGTGATATCCTTTACTCTGTGAGACTTCCCAGGATCATGTATGTTGTATAATCCTATCCCTTTATCACATGAAAACAGTACCTCTACATAAAATACACCGAGTGTTAATTAAATCGGTCATAATTTGACGATTTATCCACGAATTCCAGGAAAATTTAATACTCAAATGTCGTGGCATATACGATGTGAATGAACTGTGGATGCCATCATGACTTGGTTAATCGTTTGTCGTTTCAACTATCCTGTCATCGTTTCCTATTTAATGCCTTTTTACCAAATATTTAACGAAGAACCCAAGTGCAACCTGGTTTAAATGGGGTTCGTGTAGCTCAATCTTTAGTTTTCTAAGCTAGTCTTTTGTTGAGGTCTCAGGGGTACGATTTTTAAACTTGCCGAGTCGCATGCCTTGTGGATTCTATATAGGGTCGACATATGCAATTTGATGTTAGCATAAGATTGTATGAATATTGACACGAACAAGTTAAAATAAGGAAAAAGAGATGAAATAATAAAGAAATAAAGAAATTTTATTGAAAAAAAAATTGTAAACAGAAAGTTAGAAAAAAAAGGGGGTGGTAAGTCCGTGCCACGAGCACCTGTGGTATAAATGTGCAATGCATTTGTCATAATTAAATTCATACGCAAACTATGAAAGTCTTGCTTGAATCATATCGCTATTATTTTCCAAGAAAATTGTTTCCTCCTATATGACTGTGAAAGAACGTCATTACTATTTAATTGTGAAACCTGAATTACAGAATACAATTATGCCTGATACGGAAATGAGCAAAAATAAATAAATAAAGGAAATGATCATAGTTTCGTTTTCTTCTTTTTTAGCTCACCATGCCAAAGGCAATGTGAGCTTTTGCCATCACTTGGCGTCCGTCGTCCGTCGTCCGTTAACTTTTCACATTTTAGTTTTCTCCTCTGAAACCCCTCAGCCAAATGAACTGAAACTTGGTAGTAAGCATCTATGGAAGATCCTTTATAAAGATTGCTCATTTTGTCCCGATCCATTAACAAACATGGCCTCCACAGGCAATTCTTGTTTCTGATTGGCCGATTTTTTTAAATCTTCTCCTCTGAAACCGCAAGGGCAAATGAAACTAAACTTGGTAGCAAGCATCTATGGAAGGATCTCAATACAGATTGCTCATTTCGTCCCGATCAGTTAACAACCATGGCCGCCACAGGTCATTCTTGTTTCTGATTGGTTGATTTCTGAAAAATCTTCCCCTCTGAAACCGCCTGGCCAAATGAATCAAAACTTGGTAGGAAGCATCCTTGGGCGGTTCTCTATAAAGATTGCTCATTTCGTCCCGATCAGTTAATAAATATGGCCGTCACAGGTCATTCTTGTTTCTGATTGGTTGATTTCTAAAAAATCTTCTCTGAAACCGCCTGGCCAAATGAATCAAAACTTGGTAGGAAGCATCCTTGGGCACTTCTCTATAAAGGTTGCTCATTTAGTTCCGATCTGTTAACAAACATGGCCGCCACAGGCCATTCTTGTTTTTGATTGGTTGATTTCTAAAAAATCTTTTCCTCTGACACCGCTTTCCCAAATGAACTGAAAGTTGGTATGAAGCATCTATGGAAGGTCCTCTATAAAATTGCTCATTTTGTCGCGATCCATTGACAAACATGGCCGCCACAGGCAATTCTTGTTTCTCATTGGCCGATTTTTTAAAAATCTTCTCTGAAACCGCGTGGCCAAATGAACCGAAACTTGGTAGGAAGCATCTATGGAAGGTCCTCTATAACATTTGCTCATTTCGTCGCGATCCGCTAACACACATGGCCACCACAAGCCATTCTTGTTTCTGATTGCTCATTTCGTCCCGATTCGCTAACAACCATGGCCGCCACACGCAATTCTTGTTTCTGATTGGTCGATTTCTAAAAATTTTCTTTCCTGAAACTGTTTAGACAATTGAACCGAAACTTGGTAGGAAGCATCTATGGAAGGTCCTCTATAAAGATTGCTAATTTCATCCCAATCTGTTAACAAGCATGGTTGCCATAGGACATTCTTGTTTCTGGTTGGTTGATTTCTAAAAATCTTCTTCTCTGAAACTGCTTAGCCAAATGAACCGAAATTTGGTGGGAAGCATTTATGGAAGGTTCTGTATTACGTTTCCTCTAAGCAGAATGAATGGTGAGCCCACTGAGCCTCTAGTTTAAATAACTGTCAATTTAATTTCCTCACAAAATTGTCGCCATTTGCTAAGTTGTATATACGCTTAATTATCTTATTAGTATTTTCATCTGCAGCATTCACTGTCCTTAACCTGAAAAGTGTGTGTGCAAATGAGAGAAACCATCGTTGATATGTTGTTATAGTTTATTAGTGCACTTGGACGGTTTCAAGGGCTCATCCAACAAATCTGCCAAGCTTGTTCCTCTCGACGAGGGCTCTCAGAATATATTACAGAAACACTAACCATGAACCACAATGTGTGCAATATTTGAAGATAACCACGCTCCTTGGACGCTAAAGACAATCTTTATAGAATTCTGGATATTTTCTAAGCAGAAACGAAGAAAAGTTATGAGCTGAATCTTGTTTAAAATCAAAATTGTACCTCCATATTATTTATATATACAAGCATGCAACATTTGATTTTTACTT
Organism: Bathymodiolus septemdierum; assembly: GCA_963383655.1. Classification (NCBI taxonomy): domain Eukaryota; kingdom Metazoa; phylum Mollusca; class Bivalvia; order Mytilida; family Modiolidae; genus Bathymodiolus; species Bathymodiolus septemdierum. The sequence continues at coordinate 111,200,266 of OY726518.1, read as the reverse complement.
CAGAGAGAGACAAACGACTATGCTTTGCATAATATATTAACTTCCGTTACTGTCTACTGCCATTAATATTGCAGGGGTTGGGGTTAGGATTATGGTGTTTAAGGCCACTTTCAACAATATTTCATATGATAATTTAATATGCAGAATCAACATAATAACGGATGGTATTCGAAAATCGGCGACACATCGGTTTGATGTCACATAATCTATGAGGTTCAAAACAGAATAAATCTTAGCTTCTATAATTATTTGTCCCATATCAAGTTAAATTAGCAAAGTTATTTAACAGTGCTCTCAACAACATAATGAAATATATATTTCTAAAGTCAGTCCGGTTTAAGGCGACACAATATTTTTCTCGAATATTGTGTATTTGGGGATAATCTTAGAGTTCATTTTCACTTTTTTTTATGCGAGAAATATTCCCCTCCCAAATGCATTCATATGTTGAAAATATAACATTACTTTCTTGATTAATGCTCTTTCATACCCTTATAAGGTTGACAGCATAAAACAAACATACAAACATGGATATATATACATATACAAACATGAAAATACAAATCAATCATACATTAAAACAAACATAATAATTATACACCTATATTGAGTCCATTCTCCTCAGTGCTAATGGCTTTTGAATGAAAGGGCAGCAAGTTGCATAAGACACGAAGAAAAAAAAATGAGATTTTGAATATGATTATTTCCCATCAATTTTGTGTATAAATTTTCAATCTGGGTTAAAGATTCCTTTCTTAATAATTCGGTTTTTTTTTGGCAATGAAAGAAGAAGTGTTCCTCGTCTTCAATTACATTTAGGTGACATTGCCTACAAATTCGTTGTTCTCTATTTATTTTATTATATCTGCCTCTTTCAATTTCTAAAACATGATCACTTATTTAAATGAAATATTGAATCGTTGTAATTACTGCACGAGCCGATGCCGAGTGGCAGTAAATTTGACGAACAGTCACTTTTTTGGGAAATGAGTGTGGTATGTCTGTTTTATCACGACATTATTATTATTTAACTTTAATTTTCCTTTTAATCTTTTGAAATTGAGCATACCTGATGAAGGTTATGTAAGAAGCGCGTCATGCATACTACATAAGATATCTACGTTTGAATATTTTCAAAAGTAATTTAGGGGCATATAATTGTATTGAAATTTTTTTAATAATGTATATACCTTTGCTATGTTTTCTAGGGCGTGGTGGTATCGGTGGTGGTAACGCTGGTGGTTCCTCGGGTTCTTCATTCAAATGAACTTCTTCTTCCTCTATTACATGAAAGCTTCGAGGATTTTTAGCAAATTCGAGATATAAACTTCCATCAATGATATCCTCATTTAGAGACTTTTGACTAAAATTGCTTATAACAAGAAGTTCATACTCGTCAGGTTCTGAATAAATGGGAATATTTACTTCAATTTCATTCACCGTATCTCTACTAAGAGGCAGTAGTACTATACTTCTACGAACATATTTGCTATACTCTTTTTTCAAACATTCTGGAATCTGAGGTTTGTGATGTCCAACCACGACTTCCTCTCTAAATACTCTATTTAGTTTCACACAACCAGTAAATGACTGGACATTATCAACTGCCTCTAGTAAGTCTGTTGTTAAAACTTTTTTGAAATCCTCTCCTACAAAAGTAACAAACTGTGGCAATGGTAGGCGGTCCACAACTTCAGTCAGTGTATATTCAGTATCGTCTGGCAATGGAACGAATCGACTTCTAATTGAATGATTTATTACCACAGTTTTATTTTCATATTTTGCAATAAGACCCTGTGTTGGTAAATATCTGTCTAGTTCGAGTTTTGTTCCAGTTTTAATTGGGATAGCTGTATTATTCGATTGTACAACAAATGGCTTTTCGACACGTACAAACCGTGGAAAATCATGTATAAGCTCTGCCACGGTAGCATAGACTTTGCATTCGGTAGGTGGTCTTGTGATGACAACTTTCCCTTTATATCCGAGAGGAATAACAATTTCTTTATCTGGTTGCATATATCCAGTCCCATCTTCTATAATAGCTTGACTCCATGATGACATTATTGTAGCGTACACCTTCTGGATACTTTTAACGAAGTCTAATTTTAACAAATCCCCTCTAGAAAATGACTCGGCTTCATTGCCACCGTAGAATCCTTCGGCCACTCTGACGACTGTCGGCATTGTTTCATAAACCACATCTCTGATAGTCAGGGAATGGTCGGACCACACTATATCGTCGTCACTACTTTTCATCTTCGTTTGACAAAATCATCAGACAACAAATAATAATCGAACCAGGAAGTTATGTATAACTTCACGTGACTAGGTCGAGACAGATTGAAATATAATGCCTTGTGTTTACCCAGGTATAAACTAATTTTAGAAGAACATATAACGTACACATATGGAATGCTGTGTACTTGTAGAAAATTAGTATTAGAAATAACTTAATGTTAATAATACATAGAGAAATCATCACATTGAAAAATGTGCTCAAAATGTATTTAAGGTAGCACTATACAAAAATTGATATTTTTTCATCTATATTTTGTTTAATCAATTTTTATTTTATTATAATATTCTTGATATACAGGTGGAAAAATAATTCAGATATGATGTACCATTAATGAGCACTAGGTTTAGTTAGTTTTGTAAACAAACAGATGTGCTTGAATCAGAGATGATAAAAACAAGTGGGCGTCCTTAATTGTTTATCTATTTGATACTTTGATAGTTTTATAGCAATAAATAGCTTACCACTATACATTCTGAGACGCTCCCACAAGCGACCTTCACCCACAGTAGTTGAAAACCACAATAAAAATAACATTGAGATACTCCCTCAACACCGGATATATCCCAACAATTCACCCATAAACCTCATTCCATTTCCTACTGCGATTCATCACGCACGTTAAATTCGTGCAGCAGCTGATTTACAGAAAACCAAAGATAACTTTTATCATTGCTTAAATTTTAAATTGTTGCTTAATACTATATATATATTAGTATTTAATTTTATTATTAGTGTTTTTACCGAGGTAAAATTAAGAAATAATTCATGGTAGGCATAGAGTTGTGCAAATTTACACATGGGCTGGGCCTTTATATTCGAATTTTACCCCGAGCGAAAGCGAGTGGTAAAATCTAAGAATATAAAGGACCAGCCCATGTGTAAATTTGCACAACTCTATGCCTGCCATGGATTATTTCGATTCTAATAGGACAAATACGGTATTTTGTAACCATTCGTGAACTGTATACACACGGCATTTGGTGGCTGTTCCATTTACCTCCTTCGGAAATTTTGAATTGATTTTGAATTATTTGTATTTGAACGAGATATTTTAAAACAAAGATATGGATGTTAACATGAAAAACATATTTATTGTGTATTTTCCAATATAGATTCGAATGAACAATTCCTGCGTAAAAATATTTAAAAAAAAGTCGGAGTTAATCATTTCGTGCGCTAACAAGATGGCGAAGCGGAGTTGTCAAACATAATATCGAACACTTCAACAGTTGTTAATAATCGACAATTATTGTTAGATATGAAATAAAAAAAAATACATGCCAATGGATAAAAAGCTTGTATTGTTGACATAAAAAAAATTCCGGAATAAATACTTAAGACAACCATCTATCGATTTTGACTTTTGTAAAATATCGTCATCCTGTGACGTTGTTTACAAGGAACGCTGATTTACACAAGCTGGTTACTGATTTATTTTACGATTTTGTGAGCATTTTGCTTGTTTGAGTAGCAAAATTTGAAATGCCATCATTAAATATCAGTAACTTAATTACATCACCGTCCAGTTATCAATGTATACGTAGGAAAACATGAAAGTTAGTGCATTTTCGGTTATTCATGGCCGACACATATCAATGGAATGTATGTGTGCGTATTGGGGATCCCCAAATGTAAATTTTCAAAACAAATGATAAAAAAATACTTAGGTACAGAATATTTATTTATAACTGAGGGGAAATTTTTATTTTAAGGACTTTAAAAATACGCTCTATGCCGGTGTTTTGTTTGTTTACACTCGGTCGTCACGGTAATTTCACAGCGGGAGTCACAATGGAACAACCAGATTTGTTGTGTACTGCACTTGCGCTAAATATAGAGTTGTTGAGTATTATCGTGTGTACCGTTTTAGAGACGTCATATTAGAATAGTGTGTATTTGACTGGTGAGTTAAATAATGGATTTTGACAACTTACAAAGTATGACTAGTGTAAGTGATACTTTGCCCTACGAGGCGATTAGTATAACGGGTAGAGATTGTTTTTGGGATGGGTCTGTGCCCAATCCTTTAGTGTCGGTAGGTAGCCTTTGCTTACTGGCCTCAGCCAGTTCCTTTCAGTCTGGATACCATTCGGACTCCAGTTACTTGTAGTCAGTCTAACTTTTCTTCTGTCTTACAGAATTCTGAGTTGGTTAGTTCTGTTAAGGAGGTTTTATCTGACTTTAAGAAGTCCATGTCTGATGATTTGGCTAACATTTCTTCCAGGATTTCTTCTTTGGAAGCTGGCCATCGGGTCTCTCTTCCCACTCCTTGTGAGGAAGTATCTGATCTGATTTCTATGGCACCAGGGAGTCAAGAAGCTACCTTCCTCAGTGAAGATGAACACGAGGAAGGTGAGTCTTCAATATCGCTGATAAGGTTCCTTTGGCTGGTCATACTAAGTCTGTTGCATCTACGGATGTTGGTTCCCCTAGGGAATCGGAGGCAGAGGATTCTTCTGTGTCCTCTAAAGACCAGTTGAGGGCTAGCGTTTACTCTCTCTTGAGAGGAGTTGCTCATGTGCCCCTGTCTTCTCCTCCTAGACTTAAGAAGACTAACTTTATCTTTGAGACTTCTTGTGGTTTGGTTCAGGATAAACCCAATACTTTTGGCTCTTTTCCAGAATCTAATCATGCTTCTTCTGCAATTCAGTTTGTGAATGACTGTCTTTCAGTGAAGGTTAATGACAAGTCTTCTCAGAGCTCTTATTTTTCTGGGTTTGGTGCCAGTTTTTTTCCATGTAATTTCAAGAGTAAAGATTTTGAAATCCATGACTCTTCTATCGGGAAAACGGCCCCAGTTTGTGATAAGTCTTTTTCACAACTTCTTGGGGCCAAACCAGTTGATAGGCTTCGCCTTTCTCAGTCCTTGTGGGCCAAATCGGAGAACTTGCTTCGTAGTGCTTCACATTTTCTGGGTACTGCTGAGTTCTTTCTTTCAGCAGTTGGCGCTTTGCTTCAGGGGAAGGAAGGTGATGATCTAGCAGAGGTAAAGTCTCTTCTTCTGCAAGTAGATCAGGCCCTTGGGTCCTCTCAGTGCCTTCTCATGTGCACACTAGCCAATTTCACTCTTTCTAAAAGGCGTGAAATACTAGAGAAGTCTTCTGTCAATGAAATTCTTCAGGACTCCTTACTTTGTTCTCCTCTTTCTGATAAGGTTTTTGGTTTATCTTTACAGAAGTTTCAGGAGGAGGTCAATAAGACACCTCAGCCTCTTAGAGTCAATGTGCAATTGATTAATGGTAAGAGGTCAGCTTCTGTTTCATCTTCTGCCCCAACGGGTGTTGACAAGAGGAGGAAAATGTTTGTTCCCAAGGCTTCTGGTCCTACGAAACCCCAACAGAAAGGAGGTTTTAAAGGTGCCAAGAAGCCTGAGTCTCGTAAATAGGTTGTTTCCCCCTTGTATGTTGCTGACACCTCTCTTAGGATAGGAGCAGTTTCCTGTTCCTTTTCCCTCTGTTCCAGTGGGAGGGAGACTTACCCAGTTTCTACATCATTGGGAGAAGTTCACTACAGATGTATGTATTTTGTCAGTAATTCGAGGGGGATTGGATCTTGTGTTTCAGGAACGCCCTCCTTTGTCGGACAGTCCGATTCCTATGTCTCAGACCTCAGACAAAGAGAAGTTCCGTCTTCTGTCAGAAGAAGTTCAATCTCTATTACTGAAAAGAGTAATAGAGGAAATTCCTCTGACTCAGTCGACACCAGGGTTTTATTCTCGTCTCTTCTTGGTTCCCAAGAAAACTGGGAGAATGAGACCTGTGATAGATCTCTCTATTCTGAACAGTTATCTTTCGGTTCCTCATTTCAAAATGGAGACCAACAGATCTATCAGAGCTTGTATTCTTCCAGGTATGTTGACCACCAAACTGAACCTTTCGGATGCTTATTTCCATATCCCAATTTCTTTGGCTTCCAGGAAATTTCGCCGATTTGTCTGGAACAAGGTTAACCAATTTCTGGCGGTCCCGTTTGGCCTGGCGGTTGCACCACAGGATTTTACTCGGGTTTTTCAGACGGTTATAGCTCACTTGCATACTCTGTCGGTTCAAGCTCATTCTTATCTGGACGATTCTCTTCTGAAGGAATTCGATTCAGAAATTCTTTCTCGTCATACTTGCCTGTTAATCAGACTTCTGCTGGACCTAGGCTTCCTTATTTCTTGAAAAAAGTCTCAGATACTTCCTTCCCAGGACTTCCTGTTTTTGGGGGAACATTACAGGACAGAATTAGGTCTGATTTGTCCCCCAGAGGAAAAATTTCAGTCACTTTGCCAGAAAATTCTTATTTTCAGCAACAGTCACGGTTCGACAATTCTCTCAACTACTGGGCTTTCTGAATTCTCTGGCCGATGTGGTTCCTCTAGGTCGCCTTCGCATTCGACCTCTCCAGTTCTTTCTTCAGGAACATTGGGTCTCCGCTTCTCAAGTTTGGGAGGCTCTAGTACCTATTCTTCCTGTCTTACTGCCTCACCTAGATTGGTGGACTCGCAGGGAAAATGTTTTGACAGGTGTAGCTTTGCTTCACTCAGTTCCTTCTCTAACTCTGTATACAGATTCCAGTCTTCAAGGATGGGGAGCTTTTCTAGAGGGAAAGTCTGTGTCGGGAGTGTGGTCTCTTGTTTAGCAACAAGAACAAATCAATTTGCTAGAGATGAGAGCTGTCCTATTAGCGTTACAACATTTCATGACTCTTCTAGTTTCGAAAGCAGTAGTGCTACCGACGGACAATACAACAGCAGTGGCCTACTTGCAGAATCAAGGAGGAACCCGCTGTCATGCTCTCTTTCTTCTTTGCAAAGAAATTCTTCTTCTTTGTCTTCTATCGCACATTCATCTGGTAGTCAGGCATATTCCAGGGACCTTCAAGGTACTGGCAGATTGTCTGTCTCGCTTCCACAATCCAGTCAACACAGAGTGGGAACTACGGCAAGTAGTGTTCGACTCAGTTGTTCTGCGGTGGGATCGTCCTCATGTAGATCTCTTTGCTACCAGTCTAAATCACAAACTGGAAACCTTTGTATCTCCAGTTCCAGACCCTCTGTCCTTCGCAGTAGACGCCATGTCTATCTCTTGGGACGGAATGTTCGTCTACGCCTTTCCTCCGTTCCGCTTTCTTCTTCAAGTGCTTCTCAAGATCAAGCAATCAGATTGCAAGATCATACTTATTGCACCAGCCTGGCCAAAACAAGCATGGTTTCCAGAACTTCTGCTTCTGTCTTGTGCCAGGCCTCTGAAACTTCCTTTCAGACGAGATCTTCTGTCTCAGTTCAAGGGAAAAGTGGAACATCCAAGGCCAGAGTCTCTTTATCTTCACGCTAGGCTACTCTCAGGGAGGGACTCCGTCAGAAAGGCTTTTCTGAAGGAGCAACCTCACACATCTCAAAATCTGTCAGACAGTCTACAGGGATCGTGTATGAGGCCAAGTGGGCAATCTTCTGTGATTGGTGTAGTGGACGGGATATTGATCCAGTCCGAGTCACTGTTCAACAGTTAGCTGATTTTCTAGTTTACCTATTTGATATTAAACAGTTAGTACCCTCTACTATTAAGGGGTACAGATCAGCTATTGGCAGGTCTATTTCTTTACTTGGTGGACCTGATTTTGGGCAAAATGAATATATTTCTTTACTGGTTAGAAGTTTTAGTCTGGAGAGACCTAAGCAGAATAAGATGGTTCCTTAGTGGAATTTAGGGTTAGTCTTAGCTGCCCTAAATTCTCCCCCTTTTGAACCAGCAGAGGAAGTAGATTTACGTTTTCTCTACTACAAGTGCTGTTTCTTGCTTGCCTTAGCTTCTGGCAGAAGGAGAAGTGAGATTCATGCTTTTTCTGTTTCTGACTCTTGTCTACGTTTTAACAGAAACAAATCTTCTGTAACCCTGTTAACAGATCCTTGTTTCCTTGGAAAGAATCAGATTCCAGATAGGGGTGCTGAGCCAGTTATTATTCCAGCGTTCCCAAAAGATGCTTCTTCTAGGTTGTCGTGTGCAATCAGAATCCTTAGCATATATCTAGATAGAACTAAGAATTCTCGTCCTGCCAAGACTACTAGGCTTTTTCTTCCTTTGAAAAAGGGAATTTCTGACATCTCTGCCAAGACTATTTCCTCTTGGACTTGTCGTACTATTCTTCTGGCTTACGAGTCTTCAGGGAAAAAATTTCTTAACCGTCACTCGGTTAAAGCTCATGAAGTTCGTGCCCTTGCTTCTTCCTGGGCACTTTTTAATTCAGACTCTATTTCAGAGGTTTTGTCGGCTGGGTTTTGGAGATGTCAGGATTCTTTTACTTCTTTTTATCTTAGGTCTATGTCTGCCAAAGCAGACCGTCTTTTTGCACTTGGACCTATAGTTGTTGCTCAACATGTCAGTGTTCCTTTGGTTTCTGAGAGATCAGGGGATTCAGCTGTCTCTTAGATTCTGAGTTTCTCAGAATTTATAGTGGTAAGCTATTTATTGCTATAAAATTTGAAATTTTTCTAAGTAAAATTTACTTTTATTAAATAAATACTTACCACTATAAATTATAGGTCCCACCCGTTCCTCCCCTTCATTCCCTGCTGAGGCTTCTCTTGGGGAAATGGAATGAGGTTTATGGGTGAATTGTTGGGATATATCCGGTATAATTTTCATTTAGTAAAATCCAACTAAAAGGGAAGAATACACATAATGAGCAAACTAAGGTTCCAGGTGATTCCTGTTATAATTAGTGGTTCACGTCTGGTCAGTGGAGGTGGAGTGTTTACCTTATCAATAGGCAGTTAATCTCAAGCTAGGTCAGAGTGATGTAACTTCTCCCGCCAATTTCATGTGCTTACTGCACAGGGTGTGCATTTTCCAGCTATATTTAGAGTTTGTGTGAAGAAATTCTATCTTTCTGGTCAAATCATTGTTGATTTATGATTCAAGGTCAATCATTACGTGTTCCCATGGCACATTTGTGACTTTTATTCAAGAAAATGGGGTACCAAGAGGAAAATTACAACTTTTGGGATTTTTCCACTACAATTTTTGACATAAGATGTCGACTTTGAATGAAATTAGCTCCTGCATTGGTACCCCTAGAGACTTGGTTTTGGTATATGTTGTTCTTAGTCCTATTATCTGCAAAACGTGTCTCAGATTTCTGATAGAATTAATAGAACACATTCTACACACAATTAAAGTTGGCAAAATTTTATGAAGTCAGGCTGTATGCACACAATGGGGCTTTAAGAGAGATTGAAACATCACAAGAAAAATCTGAGACACGGTTTTGGAAGTCATGCTGTGTTGATTTAGAAATTGTAAAACGTTTTACCATTTGAATAAACATGAAACAGCTAATTTTGGTCAAGTGCACACATCAAGATTTTGCAACTAATTGCATAATGATTAATTATGTAATTGTTGCATAATCATAATATATAATCAGTGGAAAGATATATCGTTCTTCTTTCAAATGGTACCTCATTTGTTAATTTTGATGCAATATTAAGAAAGTTACAGCTGTTTTCAGATGGAAGATTGGAGGAAAAAAATCTTTGTATAGTGCTACCGTAATATGCACATTTTTTTAATTTGAACATAGTTTATATAAAGAAACGTATAAGATAAGATAAGTTAAAATCCACCTGTGATGTAAATTTATTGTCTAAACTCTCCATTATTTTTAAGGAATGGAGAGTTATGAACAATGTGGACAGGGGCGAGTTATTGTTCTCTTTGTACTTTAGATACTATACACAGACTTTTTTTTGTTACAAGATTAATAATTAATCAAATTAATAAAGTACAATGAGTGGATTTTAAGTTGGAGAATATCCTTCTTCTTCTTCTTCCAATTTAGGAACGGGATTCACACGTGAATGTATAAGGTTCCGCGAAAACTTTGCGGAGTGTCGGGCAACACAGCAGCCTTCTACCGACTATTTACAAGTAAAACTATATACAGGTGGGAGCTGGTCTAGTTGCTGTCAGGACGCGCCTTGAGGGCGCTCCTGAATCCCTCTACTGTGTTGGCCGGAGTTGTGTTAGCTGGCAGTTGGTTCCAGTCCCTGATGGTCTTGGGGAAGAACGAATTTCCGAAGGCCTCATTGCTCGTTCTTTCTTGATAAAGGCGATCTTTGCCTCTAGTCCTGCTGTCGTTGGCTTGCATATATTGGTGGCTGTCTATATCAATTAATCCATTTTTGATTTTATACAGCATGCATAGTCTATTAGACTTTCTCCTTTCTTCTAATTTTTCCCACTTCAAGGATTCTACCATTTTAGTAACACAGCCAGGTGTTCGGTCTATGTAATTATTGAAAACGAATCTTGCTGCTCTTTTTTGTACTTTTTCAAGGCTGCCAATCTTTTTCCGGTTTGTCGGGTCCCATACTGAGCTTGCATACTCCATTGTTGGTCTCACCATGGATGTATATGCTGCTGATTTCACTGGTTTGGTGCAGTCTTTTAAGTTGCGTCGAATAAATCCCAATGTGTTGTTGCCTTTGCCAATTGTATTGTCTATGTGCCTGTCCCAGGTGAGGTTGTTAGAGATGGTGACACCTAGGTATTTACTTGCGTCTACTGTATCTAATGTATGTCCATGTAGTTTGTAAGTTGTTGGCAGTGGTGATCTGTTCTTAGGTGTTATTCGAATGACTTGGCATTTCTTGGCGTTGAAACTCATTTGCCATTTGTCTTCCCAATCTTGTAGCGATGCTAAGTCATTCTGTAATAATACGCTGTCAGCTTGGTTGTTGATGGTACGGAAGAGTAGGCTGTCATCGGCAAATAGTTTTGTTTCTGATGATTTAACCATTTCTGACATGTCATTGATGTAGGTCAGAAACAGTAATGGTCCCAAGACGGTTCCTTGGGGTACACCAGACAGGACTGGGGCTTGCTCTGATGCTGCTCCCTCTAGTATGACTCTCTGCTGTCTATGTTGCAGGAATGATTGAATCCAGCTCTTTGTCTTGGCGTTGACTCCGTAATATTCTAATTTATGTAGAAGACGTTGGTGTGGCACTTTATCGAACGCTTTTGCAAAGTCTATCAAGATGATATCTACTTGTGAGCCCTTTTCCAATTTTGATGCTATTTCATGGATGGTTACTATGAGTTGGGACTCGCATGATCGTTTTTTGCGGAATCCATGTTGAGCATTGGTGAGGATCTTGTTTTTGTCGAAATGGTCCATGATGTTGCTGTGGACTATATGCTCCAGTATCTTACATGTGATGGAGGTGAGGGAAACAGGTCTATAGTTGGAGGCTAGATGTCTCTCGTCCTTTTTAAATAATGGTACAATATTAGCATCTCTCCAATCTTGTGGTACTTCTCCTGTGTCAATCGATGTTTGAAATATGTCTGTCAAGATTGGAGCTAGTTGGTCTGCCGCTGATTTTAAAATAAACGATGGAATTGAGTCTGGACCAGTTGCTTTGTGTATGTTCTGATTTTTCAGTAGTTTGGTTACTCCTTTACAGTTGATTTTTATGTATCTCTCTATTCCTTAAAAACAATGGGTCTCGGCTCCATTTTTTTCAAGGAATGGAGAGTTACTTGGACATTCTCCTATACATAAGATAAGTTGTATTTATAGTCGGCATATTTAAATAACAATACAACACAAGCTCTAGTGGGATTTTGACCGACATACACAATACAAGAATAAATAACAGTTAAAAACAACAAAAGCATGCACACAAATTAATAATTTAGATAAAAGCACTCATAGTAGCAAAATACAGCAAATAAGTTAAAGCACACATATAGCACAGACAAGGTAAGCATATACAAAAGTAAAAAAGTTAGTCAAGCACAGTAATAAAAGCTAAAAAAAAAATAAAAAAAATAAAACTGGTGTTACGAGCTAAAAAATAAATAAATATAAATAATATAAAAATTGAAAAGAACTTGATATTAATTTTTTCTACATGCATTACATTTGCATTCATTTCCATTCCATATGAAGCAACAGAAAATACTCATGTGCAAGCCCCATCCTTTTTAAATGTACAAGGTATACATTAGTTAAGATATTTTAATATAATTGCATAGAAGTCGTAATATAAGCAATAAATGGGTCAATTTGTAAATAAAAATCTATCAATAATATGAAATAATTATGATACCTCATGGAAACATGTAATTGTGACCAATCATTAGTACTTCATAGATATATTCACAGTATTCCCACTTTAAAAAAATTCATTAAAAAAATTTAAGAAAAAAATGTATCAGATTTGCGGGAAAAAAAATATCTACTTGAAAAGTAACTTTGACTGGAGAGTTTTATAGCTTGTATTAAGGGGTGTTTGTAATTGCTTTATTTATTTTTTATTCGTTAACTTGTTTCGGGTCATGTAAAAATGACGTTTCGCTTTATCACACCCTACAACCGGCCATCTGGACAACAGATGCTATCGGGAATTCAGATCATATCTACGTCACACGGAATGACAGGTAGGAATTTCTTCGACGTTTTTCTTCCATTTTATCTACTTTTTGGATTTTAAATTTATGTCTGATTTGTTGCACTACAAATGAGAAATTTGCATACCAAATATGACAGTATCGGTTTTAATATTTAGTAAGTTTGCAATCAATGAAGATATAATTTGACATTTTCAACAGAGAATTCTTCAGAACATGAAAAAAATTAAAAGAAATTCCATTGTTAATTAACTTTGTTTCTCTCATTATTGTGCAATATTCATACCGCTCCTCCTTGGCTGCTCCTGACACTTGTACAAAAATCATTTGTTTCCCGATTTGACATTAAAATGTCTCGTGAAATTTTCCATGTTCCCGATTGCCATTTAACTCCACTGATCTGATGAAATTGATGAAAAATGAAATATTACAAAACTTCTAAATATCCTAATTCAATCAAATCTTTTTAAAAGAAGTAATTTTCAAGCTATTTCTCAGTTTGTCCATGTCAAAGACATTTCCAAAGTCAATGACAATGAAAATCAATATAAGCAAAAGCTAATACTATGGTATTGGACAAAAAAACAATTTTTTAATGGGTTTCACAGCTTCGAAAATATATTTTTACTTCGGAACAATATCAATGTTTTGAATTTTAAAGGCAACCATTAGCCATGAATTTCAATATTTGAATTATTCTAAACACTAATGGCTCAACTTATTACAGGATAAACCAGAAATAAGAATTCATGTCACTGTTGTTCCCGATTGCCAACATCTGCTGTCAGTGATAGTCAGTTTCAAAATAATCTGCTGTCCCCGATAGCCAAAACATTTTGACCATTGGAATGAAATTGCATATAATATTCTTACTACATAACACTTCGAGTTCCCGTTGTACAGGAAGGTAGAAGAAACACTATATTTTTCATGTATATAATAGAAACTTGTTCTTTCTTTTGAAATTGTAGAGAAAACGTTAATGTTCTGAAGAATTCTCTGTTGAAAATGTCATTCCGTGTGACGTGGATATGATCTGAATTCCCGATAGCATCTGTTGTCCAGATAGCCGGTTGTAGGTTGTGTTTATGTAAATTTGTAATGGCTTGATTTGATTCGCTATGACTTTTGTGTTGGTTTCACTAAGAGGTGAGATTAGGGTCCGTAAAACTAGTTTTTACATCGCCATTTTATTGAAGTGCCTATTCTCAATCAGAACAGTGATATCGATCGGTCATGTATGTATGTGTTAGGGGCAGCACAGGTTTATTCTATAGGCTGCAGACTTCAAGAATGAGGACCCCTGCTAAAAGATTTTCAAATATAACTTTTATTTTAAAAATTAGTACATGTATACTATTTTGCATGGCTGAATTATTCATTTAGTAGGGTGAGGGGGCCCCATAACAATCTAATGTTAACATCAACTTACAAGTGTCGACCCAATACTCTTCGAAACATGTAAGTTGCTGCTAGCATAAGATTGTATGAATATGGACACGAACAAGCTAAATTAAGAGGAAAAAAAGTTGAAATAATAAAGGAATTTTATTGAAAATAAATATGCAAACAGAAAGTTAAAAAATGGGGGGAAGGGATAATTCCGTGCCACGAGTGCCTGTCATTTTCTGGTGCACTTGATACTTGATTATAATATTGGTTATTGGCAATTAAATGCTCATTTTGTCGTTAGGAACAGTGCCGGATTTAGATAAAGGGAGGCCCTAGGCTAATCCACCTGTGAGGCCCCTCGCAATTCCATACCTTCACGACTGGAGGAAGATGGAAGTGTGCTTAATCAATTTCAATTAGGCGATGATGATGATGATGATGATGATGATGGCTCTTTAAAATTGTTCAATATTTTGAAATGGAGTGCAACAGTACTGTGTAAGGAAAATTACTGAAGGGTTGTTTAGAAAGTACAGTACGGTTATGACAGCATTAAGTGTGAAAGTCCAATAACAGTGTTAAAAATATTATACAACATGGCCGGATGCCCCCTCAAATTTGAGGCCCTAGGCTTCATCCTGTCGAGCCTATAGGTAAATCCGGCACTGGTTAGGAATAATGTTTACATAAACAAATAATAGCCATGAAAATTTGTTTCCTCAAACATACTTTAGATTCCAACAAGGATTTATATAGTAAATCCTTGATTCCATTAAAATGATTTAATCCTCTTTTACCAAGTTTTGATAAATGAATGGAAGATTAGAAAAAAAATACGTACGCGTTCACCGGATAACACAGAAAATAATAATGATATAATTTTATAGAGTGAAAATGTTGATATTTCCGTCTATAGTTATTTTGAAATATAAAATGGTTCGATTAATTTACGTTTCTTCACCGTCATTTGGTTTCCATTTACACAACATACAAAAATGGCGACGTCCACAGATTTTTATTTGCGATATTATGCTGGCCACAAAGGGAAATTTGGACACGAATTCTTGGAATTTGAGTTTCGGCCTGATGGTAATATTACAGTTTTATCACAAAGCAACAAATGTGACTGGTTTTAAGTATTTAAATAAGATTATCAATCGTACTAAATATGTTCATTGTGCAAAGCGTGGGTCTTTTCAAAATTTTGAATATCTGAATTTAGCAGGGGATGTCATAGGGAAAGGAGACGGAATCAGCAAATAATTATGCTAGAAAATGGCCGATTTTACCATTCGATGTATCTCGGGATTTTATAATAAATAAGAAAATTCTCGTCTAGTTCGCGTATATCGAGAAATTTTTCATTGGATAATTTTTTAACGTATTTGAAGTGTGCATGCAAATTTAGAATCGACCTAAATAAGTCGGAAAATACCGAAGTATAATTGTAATATACGGAAAATACCGAAGGAAATTCGACAATATATATTTATAGGAAAGTGGGCGTTGATTATATAAATAAATCCAAAAGTTCTTCAAGGTAGGTATATTTAATTTAAATAATAGCAACTATAATATTCATATAAATATGAACATAAAAAAGTTATTGTTTAATATTGATAATAATTTCAAAATATAACAATTAAATGCAAAAAGTTGAATTAACAATATTTATTGAGGAAAATGATTTTTAAGGAATTTGAATAAAGAGAGATAATCATAGTATTGTACAATTACTACTGAAAAAGTTTTTGAGTAAAAAAAAGATTGAACCAATAGTAATTAACACAGTTTGTCTATAATCTAGTAATAAGTATCCTTATATTTAATAAAAAATGAAATATATTTTACAATACTGTCTGTACTCCTTTCGGAGTGGAAAGCCCATCTAAATAAATCCTCTGTTTTTATATATTCATAAAATAAAATAATCTAAAATGCATATGTATGCTAAATAAAATTTGGATTAAGATATCTACATAACATTAGTTGTTTACAAAATACACTTATATATATAATTATTGTTTGTAAACAAACATCTGCTTTGCTTATCATAAATCCTCGGAGTTACCACAAAAAATCTATCTGATTCTGATCCTGATCTCAACAGCAGCTCGCTGGTACAATTTGGCCTAAAATTTGATTATATTTTACATACAGGTATATTACAAGAAGACGTATGTTGAATGGAAAATAATACAAATATTCTTGGGCAATTAAATATTTCAAACTATTCCATCCATATTTTATCAAAATATATCCATGAATTAATCTTTGGCAATATCGTTTATCAAAACGATCACAATCTAGCACGTTATGACGGATGTTGATATAAGGGGAGACTAGATATTCCCAGGCCAGAATTTAATAATGAATAATTTGGGATCTTTCCAAGCGAAAGGTGATATTGGTCAAATTGAACGTATCCAACGCAGAGAAGTCCGTTTTAATAGTGGAAACTACAGTTCAAGAGAGGAAGACGCCACCCGTCGGCTAAAGCTCAAAGTTGGAAGTTTTAGCTTTTTTAAGCGTTCAGAATATGACAATTCCATAAAATCAGGTAGCTGCTTAGTAACCCGTCTTTGAACATTCTCTATTATATCAATATGTTTGATTTTGTAAGGGTGCCATACTGAACTTGCAAATTCCAAATGTGTCCTCAATAAGGTTTTATATACGTATGCAATGAAAGGCAAGTTGATTAATTCATAATTAGCCAGTTTATTTTAACTCAGAATCTACATATATGGAGTGGATGTGGCCGAGTGGTCTAGGGCGCTGGACGTAAGGCTAAGCGAATGGTGATGCAGTGTATCAATGGTGTGAGTTCAAATTCCGACGAGGGAAGAACAAAAATTTGACAGCTCTAAAATCTAATTCTAACACTGTTTGGTTTAATCTATATATATAAATATAGAAAGGATAATAAGGACAAGCCACGAAATTGCGTGTTATTGTGTGTAAAGTCTTTAAAAGTTTGTATTTGTCGTGTGATAGAAAACAAATTGTCATGCAAACTGTCGAAAAGGATATATTATTGCACGAGAAAACGTGGCAACCATTTCTATCAATGTTTTATGCAATTCTATATTATATTGATACATAAATTTGTAGTCTCGAGGTCGTTCAAAATTCGACCTTTCGGACTATCGACCCTTCGGACTATTGACCCTTCAGACCATTGAGCCTTTGGACTAATGAACTGACACGATTATTAAATACTATCATGAAGGATCAAACCTTGACTGACTATTTATAAATATTTACTAACTATTCTAACATGACCTCACTCTTTCCCTTTATTAAAAAAAAAAAACAGAATTATTTCTTCGTATTATCTCATTAGCACATGCGCCAATTAATGTGACTGACGTTTCTATTGGCAGCATAAATGGTGACCCGAATAATGCCGATAGAGGGCGCAGTATTATTCGAGTTACATAAATTGTGTGCGACATTTTCCGCAAGCGTATGTATAAATTACCGTCTTCCAATCAAAGTATTCTACCGTATTTGTACTCTTACATATCAAAATCGAAATAAATCATGGAAGCCAGACTGTGTTTTGAGTTTTAACATGGATTGGCGGATATTAGTTAATTGTATCCCTCGCTTCTGGCTCGGGATAAAATACTAATATCCGCCAATCCATGATGCTAAAACTCCCAACACATTCTGGCCTCCATGATTTATTTCTTAAATAGACCATTTGCCAATTCCCGACTTGATTTTAAAATTATACACTTTTAACATTTTATTATTTGAGTTATTTCCCTTACAGAGGACAAACTGGTTCCCGTTCAATGTAAGAGCAACATAAAGGATTAGGTGTAATACCACTAAACATGGGTACCAGTCGAAAAGAAGTACGTAAGCACAAAATGGATTCCTACAATGTTGAATAAAAAATAAACCCTATTAGATGCTGCAAAATACTGAATGTCAGCAGAAACCTACATATCTTAGGATAATTTTCAGCCCATATTTGATGTCCTTGTGTTTTAAATAAAAAAATTGATTGCATTGGAAAGAAACCACCTGAATTTATGTTAAATCGAAAGTGAAAGTAGGATTTTTGATGGTAGACATCTTCGGACTGTCTGTTTTTTCTTATATGCCATTAAATGTATGTTGATTTTCGGAGTTAAGCTTCCAATTAGGTGCCCCTTCCATGAGATATGAGTCTCACTTAGATTAAACTTAAGCTGAATCCTGAATGAAAGCTCTTCTTTTTTTTTAATTTAACATAGAAGGCTATGGAGAATTCCTTAAGAATTTGAGTATAATTTTCTTAAATTTATAGATAATTGAACCTTGTAAAATTATAGAAGTTACTTTTATAGCAAATAAAAAATTCACAAGTTGTTACAACATTAAAATTGTATACAGAGTATGAGCAAAATATATGTCATTTTGGTTGAATATTGCATGAAATTGACACTTTTGTCCGCCTCAAAGGGAAACCACTACTACAAATATGTGGAAAAAACGTATAATTTTAGAATCTAGTCGAAAACTGGCAAATCGGCTATTACACGTGGATAGTAAATATAAATGGTCAGTCAAGATTTCAACTTTCGTTGAGTGATTGATTGAGGTTTAACGCCAACTTTAGACACAAATCAATCAATAAATCAATCAATGAAAGTTTAAATCTTGTTATGTATACTTTCAACTTTTAAATACAACAATTTATTTAATGGGGTTATTAATAAGAAAGATAATATAACCTTCATTTCCTTGAAGGTTTTCCGTAAATAAAGAAGAAGAAGAAGTCTAGATATTTTTCATTCTCAATAAAATAACTTTTACTGAAAGCACGTGTATATGTTATTACCGGAAATGTAATCGTCGCCGCGGAAAACATCAAAGCGAAAGCTGCACACGCACGGGGCACTGGGGTCATATTTCAAGGCAAAAGAAACAAGATGTGCTATGATGCACTGGAAATGTTTGAATTTGTGATAAAACTTCATTGACACACACTAAAGGTAAGACAGAAAATAGGATGAAAATGCTCAAATTTCAACTTGTCTTAAAATAAACCCGTTCAAATGAATGAGGGTATTAATTATTACTGTTCTTTCAGTTTCAACGACAACGATTATGGTTTTGCAGTCGTCTGTCGTCTGACAGGTTATCATATAATACTAGTTACCTTTTAAGTTTTTTCTTCGAATAAGATGAAGCTAAATCATCTGTCAACATCCGTACACTTTAACATTTCAATCTTCTATTCTGAATCCACTAGGTCAATTGAACCCACACTTGGCAGGAATGTTTACTGAAAGATCCTCTACAAAGTTTATATTGATATTCTTTTTTCAATCACAATCCACCACAGAAACAAGAGACCCCAAATGTGGAACATTTATTTTCCAACCAATTTTGATTAGTTTTATTCTTTATGTTACTTATAAAATTGTCTCAATGTTGTATTCTAACAGATATTGTATCTCTTACCGCTTCAGAGATATAAAGGGGTCAAGATGGGGCAAACTACCAATATTTGGAATTTCATTTTGTCTCCTATTTTGAAATGTTTTCTTAGACTCCTTATGAAATTTCATTATCATGTTTCTCAAACACATTTGAATTACATCTAATAGTTTCCAAAATAAAAGGAAACCAAAGAAATTTAAGTTGTTGCATTATGCTAATTATGATTTAGGAGTTGTATGAGGTATAATTTATTATTTCAAGTAAATCATTCCTTAGCACCTGTCTTTGTCTTAAGAAAATGTCAGTTTGGTCAAAAATATGTTATTTACATAAAATTACTTTTAAAAACTATTATCTCCATTGTCTATAATAGAATTGTGGAATTGTTTATTATCAGTTTTAGCAATGCAACATGTACTGTTTTGTAAAGGGGAGATCACAACCAGCAAACTACAAATTACAAATTAATATTTAGAGGCTGTCAAAATTGAATTTTTTTTTCAATATTAAAAGTTGCCAATATTCGATGTTTTATACTAATGGCAGTTGAAATTTTTCATAATATCATACGTAAATAGCCTAGAACGAAGGAAATACGTCACTGTTTTATTTTCTTGAATCTAGTAAAGAATCCAATGTTTACCCGCGCAATATTCACACGAACTGACAGTGAACTCATTCGGGAAAATGTTTGCGCATGTGCGAAATTGTTTGTTGATGAAGAAAGCACATGGCACAAATCGAATCGTGGAAGAATGAAAACATTGACGGATTCTATACGAAAACGACACAAAAAGGAGGATTCAGCAAGCTTTGTGTAAAAATAAAAAAAAAGATGTTGTACCTACCTACTCCATTTTTCAACACGTAAGCATAATTTAGTATCTTTTTTCGGCTGAATCGTATTTTGACAGTATAATTCACTGGCGGATCCAGGGGGGGCGGAGGGGACGTTCGTCCCCCCCCCCCCCCCCAAAAGAGAGAGAGAGAGATCTTTGCGTCCCTCTATTAAGCATATCAGCATTCATTCATTCGCCTGTTAAATGTAATAAATCATTATATATTTTCAACAGAGAAACATGGGAAAATTGGCTAATATAGCCGACCGCAGAGCATGCTGTTCCGTGTTCCATTGCCGTCATGCTCCACTGTCTGTAGTGTTAAAAAATTCAAAATTGGCCAATGAAAACGTTCAAAATAACTAGCCTGCAACGAGTTCAAAGTGTCCGCACCTGTTCCGAATATACGAATACCCGGCATGATAAGGAAATCAGGGGAGTCACAGCTCCAGATAGATAATTTCAAGTGACATCTCCCTGTAATTTACATTCACTGCTTAGAAACTTTGAAACTTTTTGGAGGAGATTCATGCGTTTTAATACACTTCATCACATTCACAAAATGCTTCAAAATTGTTGACGGAAAAGCTTCCTAAATACTCAAAACCCAGGAGCTTCTGGGGGGGCTTCGTCCCCGGGGCCCTACCAGGACTCTGCCCTAAACCCGCTGGAGACCTTAAGCGGTCCACAGACCCCTCGCCGACTTTCGTCCCCCCTAGCACAAAATCATGGATCCGCCCCTGGAATTGCATCGTAGTTTTTATATATTGCTTTTCTTTCATGAGAAAACGCTAGGTGGTATCTCTTTTAAATTAGAGACTAAAATAATGAACTAAAAAAAATATAATCAAGGCAACTCAAGTGTTGTCAATAATATGCAATACAATTTGTTTACAATTTTCCCTTTATCGGGCCCCTTTGCAGAGCTTGGGTTTGTTTTTATTGATTTCATCACGTATTTCCGATTTTAAGTGTCATTCTTACTAAACACCATTATATAATATTAACTGATTACCCCGGGATCCAATTTCATATATATATTTCTAAAATTATATTAATTCTAACGAATTTACATGCAACATGCTTCTTGGTTATTTAATTATAGCAGTTATCAGTATTCGGTAAACTTCGGAAAAGCAGCCGACTTATAATTAGGTCGTGTTAATGGCGATTTTACCAACAGACATTCGAATTTTTTCACTAATTACGACATTATAGCATATTTTTTAAACCTGGCTTCTTGTTCAGAACATTTTATTAGTATAAAACATCGAATATTGGCAACTTTTAATATAAACAAAAAAATTCAATTCTGACAGA
Organism: Bathymodiolus septemdierum; assembly: GCA_963383655.1. Taxonomy (NCBI): domain Eukaryota; kingdom Metazoa; phylum Mollusca; class Bivalvia; order Mytilida; family Modiolidae; genus Bathymodiolus; species Bathymodiolus septemdierum. The sequence continues at coordinate 111,178,571 of OY726518.1, read as the reverse complement.
CTGTATGCCTTTAAAGGCCAAAAAACTAACGAAACCTGTCTGTAACAGAACAGAACCTTGTGAAATCAATCTTGTCTAATCTTCAGCCAACAAATATTCAGGTCAGAAAAAATGCAATTGTATTCCTTTAAAAAAATGTTTCTTTAGATAAACATCCATTTGTTTTACCTGATAGAAAAAAGATCCATGGCCCATCCAGAGAAAATACAAAGTCCAACAATCTAAAGATGATAGTTCTAACACAGACCATATGTATTTCTCTATTAGTACTTCTTGTACAACCATCATGGCTACCAGAACAATATTGTGAGGTCTAGCTAAAACTAGTATCACCAACGTAAATATTGTGTGTATGTGTGAACAGAATCTATACTTGTTACTAGATCTTCTGTCTTGGGAGACGATACACAGAATTGACGTTAAAGTATGCAACAATACAACAGCATAGACGATCTGTGCTTCTATTACTCCACTGCTACAAATAGAAATTAGAAAATTCTATATATTCTACGACAAAATTATATTAGTGTAGATTGCTCATATATAGTAAAACTTAACCCAAACAGTATGTAATTTAAGTAAAACACAAATACTACTTTCAAAGATACAACTACTATAGCAGACAACAGATGTAGATTCTCTGGTCTGAAAAATAATACATTATGTTATATGTCAAATATACAAAATATTTCATTGCTGTGTAATAATACAATTACATCGTATACAGGGCTTTCCATCTGTTTCAATTGTACCAGTACTTCCAGTACCAAAGACTATATTAGGTGGGTAAAAGTACCTGGTACCGCCCCATATTGAAAGGCCTGTGTATATTGGAACTTTATTGCTAAATTGTGATGCTAAAAATTTGCTTTGCTTACTTTCCTTTCTGATCAGAAAACAAAGAATAAAGCACTAACCAAACACATGATACAAGGTAATTTAACTATCTAACATTATAAGCCAATCACCAACATCTAGAATGTTCAGCCATTTGTTCCCCGTTTGATTCTAAGTTCTCATAAGACGACACAAGACTAGCACTGTTATCACCATAACAACATTCTTCCATGTTGGAATAAAATTTCCTCTAGATTTATAATCAGTCTCTTTGTTGAAATTCCCATCACTGAGTTTAATAGATTTTGAATGTTGTGAGTGAATTTCTTTAAAATTACAATCTAAATTATGATTTGATAATGAAGGATTTTTCAAAGAAGGCTTTGTCTTGTCATATGTTGTTGGTTTCTCAGCATCTTTCTTTTTATCCACAGAGTGTAATTGTGTCTTGTAATTAACTATTAGTTCCACCATACTTTTCAAAATTAGCACATGAACAGTAACTGTGTAGAAATACCATGTCTGGTGTTCTTCTTCCACAAAACTACTGGACAATAAACTTATAGTGTGTAAAACTGTACCAAATATCAACAATAATGAAATGCTTCCTTTCCTATACATCTCCTGTAAAAAAACATTTCACTCAAATCAATGCATAGATTATATACTGGTAAAAGTATATTGTATTTGTCTTAATCTAAAGATTTCATATCCATATTTTGATATTCTAGTGTATAAAAATTAAAATGGCTTTACAACAAAAATAGCAAGTGAACAACTAACAGAAGTGGCAAAAAAAATTCAAGTGGCAACGTTATCATTAGAAACAGATCTCATATAGCACAAGATGTTTACCAGGGTACTGCTGTTTCAATGAGCTAGTAATATAAAAATCCAACTCAGCGTGTTCATCTAGTACAAACCCCACATTATCATTATCATCTCATTAAAATCATATCTAGAAATTGATGGTACTTTCCTCATAAATATTCATCATATTAAATTAGATTTTGATCACGTGACTGCAGTTTCAAGCTTGATGGATCGTTTATTAGATTTGTCAAAAAGATAGCCTACAGTACGGAAATTCAATATGTCCGTCAATGATTCGAAAATTAAAAGTTATTGTTTATTTCCGCAAAGTTTTTCTTCTGTCAAAGTTCAAATATTTTTGTTTTGGAACGATTTTTAGACATGTCGTTGATATCGCGATCATGCAAACATGATCATATTATATTTAATGTGGGAACCCCGAGTTTAAAAGCTAGAAATATAAGGTTAGTCAATATAATTACATATATTATTGAGGAATCTAAATTAATTTCAGAAAATATGTCGCCAAATGTCATTCATGGTTAAATTTTGTGTCACACACCACCAGTTTCATGTATTTCAGACATTTTTACATAGACTCTAAAGGCCAAAAAAGGGTTCGTCGCCTCGGATTTTCATTTAGTCCAGGAACCTCGAATATTTAATTGTTTTCATTAATTCTTATTTCATTTAATTCAGCTTGATTCAATGTATCATTTTCAAGTTCAGAAAATGACACACATGAGATCGTCTATATAGATCATATGAAAATTGCAGACGTCCCGGCGTCGCCATCTTAGATATGCAAATGAGCAAAGTATCCATCATTTCTGGCTATGTGTTACTTGTTCTCGCCATGATATAGCTGAAAAAATGCTTAGTTGGCTTTAAACAATAATCGCTCACGCTTGCATATTTTTTTTCTAGATAAAAGTAATAAGACAATTTGGATGTTTTACAGAAAATTTGCTGACAAGGGAGGCAATCCGGTGGACAACACAAACATATATTATGTGTTTTCAAAACCATTGACTTGGAATGTGCTATAACTTTTTTGTTATCCTTACTAGAGTGAGGCTGATTTTGTTATTGCGTCATTTCGTGTGATTAAATCTGTGACAGTTAAAATATGGTATATTTTGGGAATATATAAATAACTCTGAATATACATTATATGTTATTCAGCTATCAGACAGGGTATATAATGTGACATTCCCGGCTTAGGATCTATTTTCCCTGAGGCGCATTGGGTTTTTTTTTAAATACAACATCCAACTGTAATAAATAAATTTGCGTCTTTTATTTTCATTTTTCGTATCTCTAGATGTCCGTTTCCGTACCTTTGACGTCATTCTTCAATAACGTCAAAATATGTGTCGCGTCATATTTCATGTATGGGGAGTCTCATGAAGGAAAATACTGTACTAAATTTCTAAATCAATACAATTTCATATGTAGTAAATTTTATAAACTTTATAAATATAACATTAATATATCACATAACAAAACAACGGGTTTGCGAAACAGTTTCAATAATTTAAATGTTAACAACATGTAAATAAAACCTTGGTGTGGCCCCATGACGTCGGAAGTTTTCAAGGCTCAACGTTTTTTTATTTGTTATGGTACAGCCGTGGAACATAGGAGTTTGCTGAATCGATCAGGTATTTGTGACGGAAATATCAGTTGTAATATTTTTTTTGTTCATGCAGCCGTTTTGAGTATAAAAACGGCATTTAATTTGGTAAAAATACATTTATTATTCCGTATTATACCATTGATTCAGTGAAGCGTAATGTTTTTTCGTCCATGTTTTAATCGTTTTTTTGGGGACTGAAATATATACCCCGTCTGTTTTCCGAATATATGCTGACATTCAGGGTTGAAGAACCAATGAAAATATGTGCAACAAACTAAATCCGTAATATTATATGTTATTCAGCTATCAGACAGGGAATATAATGTGACATTCCCGGCTTAGGATCTATATTCCCTGAGGCGCAGCCGAGGGGAATATATATCGTAAGCCGGGAATGTCACATTATATACCCTGTCTGATAGCTGAATAACAGATATATTACGGATTTAATCATTGATTTTTTTTAATACACCATCCAACTGTATTAAATAAATTTGCGTCTTTTATTTTCATTTTTCGTGTCTCTAGATGTCCGTTTCCGTATCTTTGACGTCATTCTTCAATGACGTCAAAATATGTGTCGCGTCATATTTCATGTATGGGGGTGTCTCAGGAAGGAAAATACTGTACTAAATTTCTAAATCAATACAGTTTCATCTGTAGTAAATTTTATAAACTTTATAAATATAACATTAATATATCACATAACAAAACAACGGGTTTGCGGAACAGTTTCAATAATCTAAATGTTAACAACATGTAAATAAAACCTTGGTGTGGCCCCATGACGTCGAAAGTTTTCAAGACTCAAGGTTTTGTTTATTTGTATGGTAGAGCCGTGGAACATAGGAGTTTGCTCAATCGATCAGGTATTTGTGACGGAATTAACCGTTGTAATATTTTTTTGTTCATGCAGCCGTTTTGAGTATAAAAACAGCATTTAATTTGGTAAAAATACATTTATTATTCCGTATTATACCATTGATTCAGTGAAGCGTAATGTTTTTTCGTCCCTGTTTTAATCGTTTTTGGGGACTGAAATATATACCCCGTCTGTTTTCCGAATATATGCTGACATTCAGGGTTGAAGAACCAATGAAAATATGTGTAACAAACTAAATTCGTAAAATAAAGTATTAATTGTATTTTATCGGTAATTACGAGATAAAAGGATTGCAAATGAAATTTGCACCACCACCAATAAGACCTCGACAACCGCCACCGAATCACCTCCATTACTTTTGGCTGAATCGCGTCGATTTACGATACTACTGGTCATTTAATTCGATTTTGTCAAAGAATAATATCGAATACCCTCAAAAACAGGACCTCCTTTTACACAATAAATGCCGACGCATTTTCAAAGCTTAAACTTGTGCGACCTGACATGCAAAACTGACGTGGTCATCCGATTACCACGAAGTGTTTGGAAAAACTAGGACTTATTTTCTGAAAAGAAATCGTTTATGAGTTGCCAAAATAATTTAAGAGTTCCGTCTGAAATGTTTCATAATGTAAAACTTAATAAGTTATGAAATAATATCGACTGACCTAGAATGTTGATAGAATTCTCCGTTTCAAAACCATCACCGGATGGAACTGGAAGCACCTCCGCACCGCCACCGCTCGAGAGGTGTTGTACGTGGTGTAATAGGTAATTTCAAAACAAAGGAAAACGGAAGTGAGAAGCTTACACTGAATATTACTGAATGTAATTCACTCGTGAACCAGTCGTTTGTCTGCTTACTTCCCATACTGTTTTTGAAAAGTGGATTTTCAAAAATGGTAATACTGATGCCGATAATTTTAATTCGCAATGGTAGTTGCTGCTATTACAAAATATAAAAGAAAATATCTCATTCTGGCATTTCCTGGATTTGTTTTCTTTCTTATTTTAGCATTTTGCTTTCGACTTTTTATCAATTTTGAACTACCAGAATTGTATCTCACAAATGTGTTCACATATTTTCGATATATGTATACCACGTGTAGATTTTCTATGTTCAGCGGTTATGTCTATGCTAATGTTTACGCATTTATACGCCTCGACGTTTAAGGACACCTTTTCTTATATATTTTCTACATGGGTATGCCACTTGACGTTTTCATCAAAAGAAACCACTTGTGATGGGAAGTAGGTGGACTATTCTGTTCATCAAGCTGATTCAAACAAGAATTGTAGGTCCGAAAAATTATTTGTATTTCTAAAGAGCATGATTTCAGTTTTTTTCTGGACTAAATGTCACCAATCATTGTGTAGACTGAATCCAAATTATGGTTATCTATATTTCTTTTATCATCTTGATTTGAATATCCAAGCGAGGTGTCATCCAAAAATAATCTAGACGAGGCCCAGAGGAACACCCCAGATATATGGAGAACGTTGTTGCTTTTCAATCTAATTAATATTAGATCTCCTCACTTGTTCAGCCTTTTTTCGTTGTTCCACACAGCCACAAAGGAAATATCGGAGTAAGATAAGGGTGGAGATCCATTTGGGAAATGTCCTGTTCATTGCACTTAAAATCCACCTGTGATGTAAATCTATTGTCAAAACTCTCCATTAATTTTAAGGAATGGAGTTATTGTTCTCTTTGTACTTTAGATACTATATACAGACTTTTTTTTCGCTACAATATTAATAATTAATAAAATTAATAAAGTACAATGGGTGGATTTTAAGTTGGAGAATGTCCTCGTATCTCTCCATTCCTTAAAAATAATGGGCTTCGGACCCTTCGGGGCCTTGGCTCCATTACTTTTAAGAAATGCAGAGTTACTTGGACATTCTCCTATACATAAAGGACATCTCTTAGTGAACAACAGTAGTCGTTGATGGTCTGCTGTGGGTCTCATTGGGGTCTAAGCGGGATGCGGAAACGTACCCCACCACAATTGAGACCTCCTCTGCTGCAAGTCAAAATTTTCGACCGTATTATCTCCCCTTTCCACCGTGGTAATCAAAACATCCACCCATAGAACCATTCCCACGTCATCTTTACCTCTTTGTGAGCTTGTTAACGTCCTGAATACAACTCACTTAACGTTAACACAATATATCACGCATTCACACGAATATTCAATACATTTAGTCTTAATCAATTGATCAACCCACCATTTCTTTAGAAATGCCTGTACCAAGTCAGGGTCATTGCGGTTTTCACAGTTTTCCGGTTGTTGACTGATTTTGTCTGTTTATATAATTATGAGTTTTGACTTTCCCTTTGTAAGATTGTTCGGAGTTCGATAATTTTGTTATTACCCTTATTTGATATATAAATGTATAAGAAAATGCTTTGAAATTATGTAAGTTGAAGATTTTGAAATTTTACTATTTATTCAATCAAATACAGACTACAATATAACAGTACACGTATGTATACATATAATAGGATTCGGAAACAAGCTAATAGCTTATACTAATTCGTCTACGATAATGTTCAATATATACAAATGTACATGCTACGTATAATTATTTTCAATAAATACTTAGGAATAAATAACCGTATTATGTAGATCAAAACTGATGGAAAACATAATAAATACATTTGTACTTAGAAATAAATAACCCTAAAATGTAGATCAAAACTGATGGGGAAAAAACACATAAAAATTCAAAATCATAATAAAGGGCTAAACTGAGTGCAGCCGATGATACGATCACAGCATGTTGACAAGTATAAGTTGAACACATGCATATTAAATCAAGTGTGGACACAGTATTTTGCTTGACCTATTGAAACATTTTGAAATTTGACCCTTTTATACCCTTTTCGGTTGACTATCTCGGACACCATAAGAGATAGCGTAATTCGTCAACACTCTACTAATAATGGAAGCTCTCAGCTCAATAAATTCAAAAGCATCAAAAGGAGGAAAAATACTATGTTGCATAATAACGATAAGCATTTTTTCTGAAAGGAAAAAATACTTTATTAAAAAAAACCTTCAAAATTCGATGAAATATAAACTTCCTATATACAAATAACAGAAACATGCATTGTTGCAGTTTATGGCGTCTTGTTTGGAAACGGACACGGTTACAATACCAGAAATAGAAAAAAAAACACCTTTATTGAGTCCCAAGGATCATTGTGTTTAAAATTCAGAAGGACCCGTCAATTAGAACTTAAGTAATTATAATCGCAGCAAGGAAACCACACTGTCTACAAACGAACAACGACGAAAGCACAATAACACAATTCAACGTCAATTTTTTTTGCGTTCGTACAAAAACTAAAAATACATGTAATTTGAAAATGATTTCCTTTTCTTAGAAAAAAATAATTTCTTTATCGGAAAAATGTAAATGCAACTGTATAAATGACCCAGGTTTTATTGGGTTCAAAATCTGTGAAATCAATATAACAACAGATGCTAGGATATACAATAATTCAATACATCTCCTTCACCAGTTGAGCGATTCATAGTAGTAACAAAAATAAGATATAACAGGTTTCTCGCACAGTCAACTGAGATTTACGTGCGAAATACATTTTGTATCTGACATTTTGTACATAAACTGGCTTTCGGTCATAAAACCTAGTATGTCGCGGATTACCATGTTTCTCGTGCAAAGAACTGGCCAGTTATTCCAAGCGAAAATCACTATAGTCTCAAAACGAGAAACACGGAGTTTCGCGTCCAGAAACTGAAATAATGCTGATAATGGCGTGAAATTCCATTCAAGAAATAAATTTATGAAAAAACAACAAAACTATAATGAAGACATGATTTAATTTTAATCTTAGCACACATACTGAGTATAAATCTATCAATCTTAAGATGCATAGAGAGATATTTTGAAATGACAAGAATAGCCTGCACCATGGTATAATTATAGTGAAAACCAGAATAAAAACAAGAGACATGCCGTTGTTAATTGTTAGCATATGATTTGTGTTAGTAAACAAAGGCAATACGGATAGTTGAGGTGAGAGGCAATTTTTCGTTTTGTTGCTATTGGTGAAATTGTCGAACACCACTATTTAACTTTCTTTCTTTTCATAAAAAATATAACAAATTAACGGGCAAGATGTCTTGAAACCTTGAGATGAGTGGAACAACTTCAGTCTTAGGCTTGTGGTCAAAACATGACGACATTAACCGCTCGGCCACACTAAATTTACATGAACAACGACACATGAAGGCTAAAATCAATATAAATAAGGAGGCTATGATACCAGCCTATATATAATACTCTCCAAAAAAAGAAACGCATAAGTATAATTTACTTCAAATTTTCAACATCATTTTAAATACGGAAATAAGCATTACATTACATTGAAATTCGGCACACTGGTTGTTCAGACGTTAAGTTCATTAAAATGTCAACATTTATCACATTAAAGTCCATAGCATTCATATGATGTCACTTCAAAGTCAATATCTGTTGTGCCCACCATTATCCTGTAGCACAGCACTGACACATCAGCAGCCCAAGATCGCTACATCCGGGTACTTCACCTGAGAAACCGGACCGTGACAGCAAGAGAAACAGCATCAATGTCCCAGGTCTCCGACGAATATCGGCACAGACAGTCAGAAACCGTCTCCGTGAAAACGGATTACGCGCCAGACGTCCTTACTTTGGCGCAGTACTGAGACGTCGGCATCGACTTGCAAGGGTCCGATGGTGCAACAGAGTAAGGGACTGGGACCTGCAAAACTGGAGGCGAGTCTGGTTCAGCGATTAATCAAGATGCATGCTGCAGAAAAGAAATGGCCGTACACGTGTCTACAGACACCGGAATGAGAGGGTCGCAAGGAACTGCGTCCTTCAGGTCGACAATTTCGTCGGAGGAAGTGGGGTGCCATATCCTACGTCCGAAAAACTCAACTGGTGCACATCCCCGCCAACCTTACCGTCGCTCGATACAGATATGAGGTTTTGACACCACACATGCTGCCCGCAATGAACCTCCGTATGGAAGTTTATCAGCACGACAACGTTCGGCCGCACACAGTTCGTGCTACTGTTGACTTTCTAGCCAACCAGAACGTAAGAGTGCTCCCTGGCCCTCTAAATCACCAGATTTTAACCCAATAGAACATTTGTGGGATGATTTGGATCGACGCGTGTGCAGTCGTCAACCAGCGCCGCAAACTCTGCAAGAACTGCAGCAGGCTCTTGAGCAAGAATGGGGGAGTATTCCGCAAGACCGTATTCGTTGATCGATCGAGTATATGCCGAGACGGGTCCGTGCTGTATTGCAGGCTAATGGTGGGCACAACAGATATTGACTTTGAAGTGACGTCACCTGAACGCCATGGATTTTAATATGATAAATTTTGACATTTTAATGAAGTTTAACGTCTGAACAACCAGTGTGCCAAATTGCTGTGTAATGTATAGCTTATTTCTGTATTTAAAATGATGTTGAAAATCTGAAGTAAATTTTATTTTCACATGTTGCATTTCTTTTTTTGGAGAGTATATATTATAAAATGTGGGATTAAGTAACCATATTATCGTAGTTCGGGTTTGGAACAGGAACAAAAAAAGTGACAGGATTGAATCGATTAATGAGATCTCACCCCTTCCCATCTTGACCTTAAACAGCAATTGTAGAACAAATAATAAAATACATTCACAGTTTCTCTTACACTCACAAGACCGATCACCCACTATCACAAAAATGAAAGACAACATAAACATGGACAGTACAAAAGGAGTGTGTAAAGTTTAGCTTAAGTTCCACCAAGTTTGATGGGAGGAGTTAACGTAGCGGATTAACAATGTCGTGACACAGAAAACGATATAGGGATCACTATGCAAGTATCTGATTTTCCTGTCCAGTCGACATTAAATTTCTACCATTACATACTTCAACAGTCAACCGACACTCCCTCATTTCAACGTATATCTGTCTATTTTTTAATTATGGGTGCTTAACACCATTTTCAACAATATTTCAGTTGTTTTTAAAAGTTGATCTGTACTTATTTTAATAGACTAAAGGTGGCACAGTATTTGTAAGATTACATATTAATATATTTCTGTTAGATAAACATATGTGAGACAGCACACATGTAAAGTTTATCATTAGAAGCGAAGAGTGCCGGTAATATGTGCATTGCCTTTTAGCACTTTAAGGAAGTGTTATTACGTATTTTGTTAATGATTTTCTATGCGAGTTATCGTTCTTAGAGCGGTATTCTCAACTTTTGATATCTTGATTGGAGCATGAAATAAACACAAGTCATTACGTTTAACAAAATGCTGAAACTCATCAGGATTTAAATATAATAAAATTCGTGGGTTATAGGGTATAAGAAAATTAACTTTAAGTGTATGCATTTTCTATTGGATAAAAAGAGGGGCATTATAACTGTCGGTAAGGTATGGGATTTTTATGGCAAACAATTTCTAGAAATCATTTTGAATTATAAACAGGAAATTTTCGCCAAAAATAAGGACTTGATGTGGAGAAAACCTTAAGTGAATACGTCGTGTAAGGCATCCATTATTGTGTATTTTAATTGGGGAGTTGGGATGGCCTTGTTTCACATCAAAATAAACCGTGACGTAAACTGTTAAAGAGCGTTGTCGACCCTTAACCCCCTCATTAACTCTGTCAGTTCAAACCTTTTGCGCAAGAATATAACAACAGAAAACGAAAAATTAGAACGGATGCGGGATGTCATTCCTTTACTTTGGGATGATTTAGAATACCACAATTTTATAACAATAAATACGCTACCATAATACAAATTTAGATAACATCCACTAGCAGCTGACATGAACCGGAAACAAACAAAAAACTGATGACCTCTACCCTAACTTGGCGGAAGCGCACCCTATTCCTTCATCACTTTTCCGCTTCCATTACTGCATGCAGCACGTGTGACGTGATTTTGGAGGAAAACATTTTAATTTTTTCTACATTTGTGAAACTAAACAGTTTTTTTTTTAGAAGTATTATACACAGGTAATACAAGATATTTATTGAATTATTATGGAAAATAGAGAACAAGGACTTGGTCTTTCTCCCTGGCAGTCAGCTACCACCTCGGATGAATTTTGGGATAGGGGTTTGGAAGATAATCCATAATTTCCTATATTTGTTGCTCCGGCAATAGATGAAATTGTGGATGGTTCCAGACAGGTTTTTACACCGTCTGTTTCCAATCGACCGAGCTCCGTCACTGGCCCCAATAATTCATCTGGGTCTCAATTGAGGCTGACTCGTCCTCAGGCCAAGACTACGCACACCTTTAGTAGGCCTATTGATACTACTATGCTTAGCTCCTCCATGGCTCCTTCAGGTATAAGGAGTAATGAATTTTATAGATCTAGGTGGCCCACTAATTATTTGTATCCACCAAATCAAACTATACCATCTTTTCACCCGTATAGTTTGCCACCTTTTTGGCATGGGCCTAGTACGGGTAGGTATGGCCAAGGGACTTCAATTAGTGAAGATATAAAGGCGTTAACAAATTATGTTAACCAGTTCCAGGCTATTACCAGGGCGCAATACAGTGAAGGTGTTGATAATATGGATTCCGACGGGGAAGACACATTTCCTCTGGCACCTAGAAGTCAGGGGGATCCGATCGATAGTTCGACGATTCGATGGTCCGACGGTTAAATAATCCGACAGTTCGATAGTCCGACAGTTCGATAGACCGACGGTTCGATAGTCCGACAAGTTTAATAGTTCCACCGTTCAAAATTTTATAGTTCCCCCGTTCATGCTACCTCCGACGTCTTGTGTGTAGTTGAGGTATCTCAAGGAACGCAACAGAAGTCCAGTTTAGGGGCATGATTTGTCCTATTTGCCGAGCAGGTATCGGGTATCGTCGGAAATCCACAACCAATTACGCTACATCCTTCTGGAATGATCTATTAAGAGCAAGAACATACAGCATCATCTGCAATGGGTTTCATGATGCCTTCTCGGCGAATAGGTCAAATCATCACAATTTAGACTAAGTACATGTCTATGATAAGGCGCTTGCTACGTGACGAATAGACTGAAATATAACGATGACAACGATAACTTTTCGACAATGGCATGATTGTTGACTGTCGGACTTCTTTTTTTAACGTATCTACTCGGCCATACTCGCTGCTGTCAAATGACCTAATTTTCCGTGCAACGGAAATTGTCGGACTGTCGGACTATCGAACTGTCGGACTAAAGAACTGTCGGACTAAAGAACTGTCGGACCACAACTACGCACTCGAAGTCAGGAGGGTAATTTGTTATCCCACGATGAAATTTGCTCTCCTGTTTCTAGCAGAAGGCCCCAACCTTCATGTGCTTTGGGTGGTCCGCTTCCATCTTTGGATAGTGGATCATCCATTCAAGGAGAGGATCAGAATCCATCAGCGGTTGGATATCGGGAAGCACTCAGACATAGAGTTTACACCATTCGGCGTGAACTCTCTGAAGTTCCCATGTCTTCCCCACCTCGGAAAGTACTTGCTCCCTCTGATTTTATGTCGTGCTCAGGTTTGGTGAAGGACAAACCTAAAGGGTATAAGTCCTTCCTAGAATCGGGACATACTAAGTCAGCCCTTGATTTCATGAATGAATCGATTTCAGATTTTCATTCTAGCAAGGTTACTTGGAATAAGTACAATGGTTTCCACATTCCCCTCTTCAAAGATCAGATCCATGGATTTCGCTATTCATGATTCTGCTCCGGAGAAAGGGTATCCGTCCTGTGATAAGACATACTCTGCCTTATTGGGGACAAAACCTGTAGAGGGATTGGTTTTAAACCAGTCCCCCTGGGATAAGTCAGGGAGTAATCTTCGACTTATGTCTAGTGTCCTTGGTACAGCAGAATATTTTATGGCTGCTGCTGGTTCTTTACTTAAGGACAAAGGGGATGAGTTTGATCAACTCAAGTCTCTCCTTCTACAGGTGGACCAAAGCATTGGTGTTTCACAACTCCTTCTGATGGTTACCTTATCCAACTTTACCCTGTCGAAGAAACAAGAGATGTTGGATAAATCACCCATTCCTGAGCTTCTTAAGGAGACTCTGTTGTTTTCTCCTATAGTGAAGGACAAATTATTTGGTCTTCCATTGAACAAACTTTAAGAAGAAGTTAGTACAACACCACAGACCGTGAAGGTAGATGTCCAAGTTTCTAATGGGCAGAGAAGAGTCACTACTTCTCAGTCCCATTCAGAATCTGGCTCTATGAAGAAGGCCACGGGAAAACCTTCAGGGTATCGCAAGAGATCAGCTACTAGAAATTCCTCCTCTACCACAGGTAAAAAAGCCAAAGTGGTACAGAGGAAAAAGCATAGTAAGTGATGGTTCACCCCCTCCGTCAGTACAACTTCCCGAGGAAGAGGAGTTTTTTCCAACTCCTTTTCCTCATATTCCAGTGGGAGGCAGATTAGCCCACTTCCTGAATCAGTAGCAACTGATCACTTCAGACAAGTGGGGTCTTTCAGTACTGCGGGGGGGGGGGGTCTGGAACTTCAGTTCCAGAGTCGACCTACATTGTCATCAGTTCCTCTGTATATGTCAGTGACGAGGGACCCAGACAGGAATCTCTTGCCTCAAGAAGAGGTTCACACTCTTCTGCACAAAGGTGTTGTAGCTTTAGTGAACCCTCCTCTTACTCCAGGTTTCTATTCCCGCCTTTTTCATGTACCAACAAAAAATGGGATAATGAGACCTGTGATAGACCTCTCCGTCCTGAATCAGCATCTAATAGTGCCGCATTTCAAGATGGAGACCAACAGATCTATCAGGGGTTCAATTCATTTAGGTATGTGGACAACGTCTCTCGATTTGACAGACGCCTATTTCCATATTCCTATTTCCCCCAAGTTCCGCAAGTTACTGAGATTTGTTTTGGAAGACAGGGTATACGCTTTCAAGACAATGCCTTTTGGCCTATCTACAGCCCCTCTAGTATTTACCAGAATTTTTCAGGCAGTGGTAGCACATTTACACAGCCAGTCAATTTTCATCCATTCCTATTTGAACGATTCTCTGTTGAAAAATATGTCCCAATTTCTTCTGAGAGATCATACCAATTTTGTGATAGGGCTGCTCCTCAAACTGGGTTTCCTAATTTCATGGAAGAAGTTGGAGCTAGTACACAGCCAAGACTTCATTTTTCTAGAGGAACATTATCGGACAGACCTGGGGACAGTTTTTCCCCAGAGGAAAAAATTGTAACTCTACAATTTCTGGTGAACAAATTTGTTCAGGTATCGTCAGTACCAGCTCGTCAATTTTTACAGCTGATAGGTTTTCTAATTTCTCTGATGGATGTTATTCCTCTGGGCCGTCTACAATTACGTTCTATTCAGTGGTACCTGAGGGAGTTCTGGCATCCAGTTACTCAAATGTGGGAGGCTTGTATTCCTGTTCTTCCCAGACTACTGCCTCATCTTCAGTGGTGGCTACAGAGGTCCAACCTTTTGACATGTGTACCTCTGGACCCCCAAAACCACACTGACTCTTTACACAGACGCCTCCCTAACAGGATGGGGTGCCTTCCTAGAAGGGAGAACAGTGTCAGGGTGTGGGAAGATTGTTATTTAGAAGAACACATAAATTTTCTGAAAATGAAGGCAGTTCTATTGTCATTGAGACACTTACAAGAAGTGATTCAAAGACAGTCTCTGTTGATAGCCACAGACAATACGACAGTGGCTGCTTATCTTCAGAATCAAGGGGGAACTCACTCCTCTTCTCTGTATCTTCTATGCAGAGAAATTATGTTGCTATGCGACAGTCTCCAGACAGTGTTGACAGTGAGACATGTCCCAGGCAATCCGAATCTAATAGCGGATGCATTATCTCGATTCTGTGTTCCAGTGAATACGGTATGAGAGTTACATCCAGTAATTTTTCAAGCTATCACTCTGATATGGGATCGCCCCCGATAGATCTGTTTGCCACCAGTTTGAATTACAAACTGGAGACATTTGTCTCTCCAATCCCAGACCAGAAAGCTTGGGCAGTGCATGCAATGACCATCTCCTGGAAAAGGATGTTCAATTACATCTTCCCACCATTTCGTCTTCTCCACAGGATTTTATACAAGATAAGAGAGGATGGTTGTAAGACCATTCTTATAGCTCCGGCTTGGCCAAGACAATCTTGGTTCCTGGATCTCCTACTATTATCGTGTGCAAAACCGCTTCGTTTTCCCTTGAAAGGGGACCTTTTGTATCAATTCAAGGGAAAAAGCTTCATCAAGGCCTGGAGAAACTCCATCTGCACGCATGATTGCTCTCAGGACGTCTATCAGACAGAGAGGCTTTTCTGAAAAAGCAACCAAGCGCATCTATGGGGCAGTTAGACAGTCAACAGGGGCATTATATGACTCAAAATGGTCAATCTTTTGTTCTTGGTGTCTGTCAAAACACATTGATCCTCTCAGTATCACTGCTCAGCAACTAGCTGAATTTTTTCTGTATCTTTTTGAAGACAAAGGTTATGCACCTTCCACCATTAGGGGTTACAGGTCAGCAATTGCAAGGACAATCCATCTCTCAGGCTGTCCTGATTTTGGTAGTGATGAGTTTTTATCACTCATGTTTAAAAACTTGTGTATTGAACGTCCGAAACAGAGACGTTTGATACCCGCTTGGGACTTGGGAATTGTTCTTAAAGCTTTACAATTTTTTGACTTATAAATACCGTTTTTTTTTTAGCCTTGGCTACAGGTCGCAGAAGAAGTGAACTTCATGCTCTTTCTGTTTCTGAGTCCTGTATTCGTTTTTTGGCAAATAAGTCCTCAGTTACCTTTTTGGCTGACCCAGCTTTTATTAGCTAAAAACCAGTTATCAGAAAAGGGTTTTGGGGTAATTGTTATTCCAGCATTACCCAATTCAGGTCCAACAAATTTATGTCCAATTCGTACTTTATTAAAGTATTTGGACACAGCTTTTGGAGTAAGGTCTAAAGATTCAAACAGGCTTTTTGTTCCTATTAAACAGGGACAAAATGACAGTACTGCAAAAGCCATTTCTTCATGGATTTGCAGTACTGTCATGTTGGCATATAAGTCTGCGGGAATTACTTTACCAAGAAACCAGGTTAAAGCCCATGAAGTTAGGGCAATAGCATCGTCTTGGAGTATTTTTAATTCTGCCTCCTTGACAGAAATTTTATCTGCAGGATTTTGATGGTCAGATAATACTTTCTATTATCATTTCCTTCGTTCCATGCCACAACATACTGACAACCTCTATTCTTTGGGGCCTTTAGTTTCAGCGCAAAAAGTATTTTTTTCTCCTACTGTTAATACTTTTAGGGGATTCAGCGCTACGATAAATTCTGTTATCTAAATTTTATTACGGTAACGTATTTATTGTTATAAAAAACGTACTTTGTAGAATTAAAATTATTTTTTGCTAAATAAATACCTACCATAATAAATTAGAGGTCACACCCCCCTCCCGTTCATCCCCTTTTTTAGTCTGCTTTGGAATGGAAAAGTGATGAAGGAATGGGGGGGTGTGCTTCCGCCAAGTTAGGGTAGAGATCATCAGTTTTTTGTTTGTTTCCGGTTCATGTCAGCTGCTAGTGGATGTTATCTAAATCTTATTATGGTAGGTATTTATTTAACAAAAAATAATTTTAATTAAAAAAAATTCGTTTTTTAACTACACATAACGAAATAGTCCATGAAAACAATTTGAAAATTGTTTTGAAAAAAAAGTGTCAGATAAAAATTTAAATCTTGAAATTTGAGCTTAGAACACTACATTATTGATTAATTTGTTTGAATGAATGCAGTTCTAGTTTTATAAGAATCTTGTAAAAGTTGATTGATAAGACGAGGGAGTGTCGACGTTGATAACTATTCGAGTTGAGTCAAAGAGAGATAACTCTAATGATATTTAAATACTAAATATATGTATTCAACAAGCAAACATTGATATTGTACCGTCAATAAGAAAGTTGATAGATGACAAGTAGATTAGGAGCAGGCAGTCGCAAATGAAAACTGGAAGTTGATATATCAAGTTGTCATTTGAAATATACGTATGCAAAACTACATAGCAAATAGTCCATGGCACTGAGGGTCATATGGCAGTATATGGACCGTTCCGTCACCAAAAAAATATTATATGGACCGAAGCTTCTGAGGTCCATATACTATTTTTTTGGTGACGGACCGGTCCATATACTGCCATATGACCCGAAGTGATATGAACTATTTGCTATATTATACTTTTTATCTAAAATAATGCAGGTACCTGGCCGATCCATATACTACCAGTCCATATACGAAAATAGTGACCGGCTGCCCTAGCAAAGACAAATAGGGAAAATAAAAACGTAAAGTGTAATATAAACATTTAGTACAAAATTTATTTGAGTATCATAAACACTAACAGTTCACTTCGTAAACGAAAATTAGCTGAAACACAGCCGGCTTTTTTTTCTCGAATCAAACGAAACTTTGCCAACAGTTTGCTTAAAATGTGCACACCAAATGTAGCATGTCTGTTAGTAATTAATTAGTCATATGTGCAACATTTTATTTGATCCTCCATAATATTTTTTCCTGTGGATTGTTTTTAATATAAAATATTATCCTTGGACAGTATTTCGATATTAAATTTCTTCCAATGCTATTATATATTTTCTAGATGAGGTGGAAGAAATTTAATATCAAAATATATCCGTGGATAACATTGAGCATTATAACTTTTCAGCCGGAAAAAATATTATAGAAGAAATAAGTTGATTTTATAAGTAACTAATTTTCTCAATTAATTAATTAACATTGCTGCAAATAAATATGTACTTAATACTAGTGAAATACTTCTTTATCAAATTTACCCTATTTCTTAGTTTTCTTTTGACGCTTTCATTTGCATTCTGTGGGTACTTGAATATTTTGGTCTTATATATATGTAACAATATCATTGTACTCATCTTCTTCCATTATTCAATATCGACCGTTACCAATGAATCAATTTTCTAATATATTTAAGCTTACACGACTATTGATTTTATAATGGGTTTGAACATTACTCAATCTGTCATTTAAATTGACAGTGTTCTGGCTATAATATATTTTCCGTATATATATATTTACCTGTAAATTTTATTTATAAAATATTTTCCGGATGGGTCAGGTGATTTATCAATGAGCGTCGGATATATAGCAAATAGTTTCATGGCACTGAGAGTCATATGGCAGTATATGGACCGGTCCATATACTGCCATATGACCCGAAGTGACATGAACTATTTGCTATATTATACTTTTTATCTAAAATAATAATGAAGGAACCGTTCCGGAACCGAATCGAAAACGAGGCAGTCTAGTCTCGATCCATACAACGCTATATTGACCGGCTGCGCTAACAAAGACAAATGAGGAAAATAAAATATTATCAGGATTATCTCATTTGATGGTTCAGGTGATTTATCATTAAGTATAGGAAAATGTCCAAGTAACTCTCCATTCCTTAAAAATAATGGAGCCGAGGCCCCGAAGGTGCCGAGGCCCATTGTTTTTAAGGAATGGAGAGATATGAGGACATTCTCCAACTTAAAATCCACCCATTGTACTTGGTTTTAGTTTATAATTATTTTATTTGATCAATGATACAAAGAGGATCAGACACAAGTTTTACCAACTTATGGAGTCTTCTATATTTACAATCATTATTACATTATATTGAGAATGCACAAGAAAACAAGAAAAATACAATTTTATCATATAATATAGCTGAAAATAGTAAACGAGTAAAAAGAAATGAGGAAAAAGTATGTGTGTGTGTGTGTGTTTGGATGCCGGATGGTGTTTGGTTAGTACATTAAACGATTAGAAATCGTTTAGACCTTTTCATGAATAGAAAAACTGAATCAAAAATGAAGCAATTATCTGCATAGCTTAAGGTTTCACTTCCTGATGTGAGAAGTGAAGTATTGAGACAAATCGCTTATGCTGAGACACAGATCATTTCTTATTTCAGAATATTTGGTACAAACAAAAAAGAAGTGGTTCGCATCTTCTTGGGGGGCACCGCAGCTACACGCTGGGCTAGATAAAATATGAACCTTGTGTAGATCATGGTCGAGGAAAGAAGCTGTACATCTAATTTGTGTTAGGATCACGTTTAACTTTCTAGGGCCATAGTAATAAAGTTTGGGAACTGAGATATAATTTGATTGGCTGTTAAGACGGATAGCGTTTTTGAATTTGGATAATGAATCTAATTTTCTGATTGCAATGTCAAGTTTATTCCATTCTTTAACTGTGGAAGGAATAAATGACGAATTGGTTATAGAGAGTCTACAGAAAGGAACTATTAAATTATCACCATTTCGCAAAGGGTATATAGTAGTACTCTGAATAGTTGGGGGAACTAGATGACGCAAGTATTCAGGTGCCATTCCACATTTTATATTAAAAAATAATTGGAGTTTTCTGCGATATCTCCGCTCTGATAGTGTTTCCCAACCTGTCTCAGCATATAAATACTCCAATTTTGTAAAAATGGGTAAACCTGTTACAATTCTGGCAACGTCTATTTGAAGTTTTTCTAATTTGTCTGAATAGCCAATTCCACAATTATTCCAGACTTCACAAGCGTATTCAAAAAGGGGGCGAATGTAGACTAAATACATTTTTTCTAAGTTGGATCTATTTAGACTGAATTTTAATTTCCGTAATATACCTAAATGTTTGGTTATATTTGTTATCATATTTTCTAAATGTTCATTCCATTTTGCATTTTGGGAGAGGATAACTCCCAGATGCTTATGACTAGTAGATAAAGGGATACTTTTGCCATTAAAAGAAAATTCGATGTTGTCTATGTTACCGGTATTGGAGAAAAACAAGATTTCTGTTTTTTCGGGATTGAATGACATTAGCCATTTACTAGACCAGGCATTTTTTAGTTCGAGTAGATCATGATTGATTACAGTTTTTATTTGATCAACACTTTGACTAGAATATCCGAGTGATGTGTCGTCAGCAAATAATCTACTCAACGATATAAGTTTTTCTCCTATATCATTTATGTATATCAGAAACATGAGGGGACCAATACCGACCCTTGGGGTACACCAGCTGAGACAGGTTCGAAACTTGACCAAGAGTTTTTATTAATTACTTTTTGTCTTCTTTTGAACAGATAGTTTTCGAACCATTTTATTAACTTCGCTTGAATTCCGTATGAATTCATTTTCTGAATAAGACCTTTGTGCCAAACCTTGTCGTAAGCTTTAGAAAAATCGCGAAAGACGAAGCATCCAAATTCTTTTTTTCTAGAGAGTTTAGAATCGAATTGTATAGTTCTAATAGTTGATGGACAGTGGAATGTTTTGGCAAAAACCCCGACTGGTATTTATATATGAGATTTGTTTACATGAAAAACTTGAATATGTTGAATGAGAGTTCACCTCAGTTGGAATAATCATAGAAGAAAATAACATTTCTGGTTAATATATGTAAAATATTTAACTGTGGGTTGACTAAATATTTTATTTCATAAACAAAATCTCCGTGCAAAATATGCGGTATACCGTAAACAACCGAACACGTGTTTTGCTGTTCGAGTCATCTCTCAAAAGTCATGTGACCTCAAAGCGAGAATACCAGCAAAGACAAGATGGCACGACTAAGTAGGTGAAATCAGTTAATATCGAAACATTTTTTATTATAATGAGCTGGAAATGAATAATAATAGGTAAGTAAATATGAAAAGCGATAGATAAGTATGTAACAAAACGATTTATCCACATGACTCCGCTCTCACAAAGCGTTTTGTTGTGAAAATTACTGTTGAAAGGTGCGACGTATTCTTTGTAGGAGTTGCGCAAATTTTTGATAGAGTGAAATCCGTAGCCCTAGTATGGTCTGCTAAGAAAAAAAATTAATAAAAAGACCATAAAGGGCTACGGTTCCGCAGCTATACTGAACCATGGTTTGTCTTTTTCGCGTATCAATATTGTTTTTGAAGGGATACATGGAAGGAAAGTTTTTGAAAATTCTTCACACATATCATCTACATCATCAAACTTGCAAAGTTTTTCATTCCAATTTATATCAGTTAGCATCTGATTAAATCTAGCAAAATCAGTTTGGTCATATAACCAGATATCTCTTGTAAATGATCTCGATGTAGCTTTTGGGCATTTAATGAATGCAATTGCTGCATCGTGGTCGCGTATATGTCTTGGTATTTTAAGTACATCAGAATAATTACAGTTCAAAGTATCGCTTAGAATAATGGGGTCTAATAAAGTACTAGTATTACCACTTATCCTGTTAGGTTTATCAATCACATTCTTAAGATTAAAAATATTCACAAGGTCAATAAGTTTGTTGTTATTTGAACACAATAGATTTGAATTCAGATCGCCCGTGATAATGATGTTTTCATTTACCTGAAGGGCCAACTCTATTGCGTATGTTAATCGTGTCCAGTAATCAATATCTGTACACGGAGATCTATATGTGTTACATAATAAAAAAGATTGACCTTTGGATCGTATTTCAACCCAGATAGTTTCGTCAAGATTGTTTTCTAATTCGGATTTCCTACTTATAGAGATATCATTTTTCGAATAAATGAGGAGCCCACCACCACTATTTGAACGGTCTTTT
Organism: Bathymodiolus septemdierum; assembly: GCA_963383655.1. Classification (NCBI taxonomy): domain Eukaryota; kingdom Metazoa; phylum Mollusca; class Bivalvia; order Mytilida; family Modiolidae; genus Bathymodiolus; species Bathymodiolus septemdierum. The sequence continues at coordinate 111,156,712 of OY726518.1, read as the reverse complement.
CGATGGATAATATTCGGAAACGAATCGAGAGTTATGTCACTATCATTTATTTGGTTATCAAGGTGTGTTTCAGTTACAACTAATATATCGAAATCATTCAAAGAGGTTTCAAGGAACTCCATTTTATTTCTAATACTGCGGATATTAATATTACACAACGAAATACATCTATCAGTATGATTGTTTTCCGAAATTGACTGTGATAATTCATGTGGACCAGGATTGGATTCGATATTTCCTACAAGTAGTATAAAATGGAGTGCAAAAAGTAAAAACAACGCATTTACATTTGGATTTAAACCCTGGAGTAAGAGAAGGCAGACAAACAAGAGAGAGCATCGGAGGTTAGTTCTAAATATGTTCAAATAAGTATCAGTCCGAATAACAAAAGGTCCACACAGTCTGCAAGTGTGAGAATGAAACATGCCAATAACCGCTCTGTATTCTTCCAAACTATTACCCATTGGGCTTCAGGTTTGAAGACAGCAAAGAGCAGAGATAGGCCCGTCCCACTCCCACATCAAAACACACACCGCAGCATCCACACACAAAATTAAATGGGAAAAATAGCAACAATGATGAGAAAAGTAAAGAAAGTTAACAAAACATAAATACATGTATATATACAAGCAAAGAAAATGCAAAGTAAGTTCATTTGAAATGTTGAGATATAACGGGGTTTCAAATGGGAAATTATAGTGGTTATATTAAACTTCATTGGAAAAAAGAACCATATGTCATTAATTTACAGATATGTTGTATCATTCCTGTCACAATTCATCACTCCACATATCTACGACTTAAATATTCTACATTATATGTATAATAGATAATTTTATACATTTGTATATCGTAAACACTATACAATATTGGTAATACAGTTTTAGACACACAAAAGAAAATCACTTTACACACATAATCACCAATCAATTAAAGAAAAAATGTAACCATAAAAAGCAAATAAATAAAAATAATAATAATAATAATAACTTCATATATGGATGATACACAATTATCATTTATTTTGCTTGCGTATTTATTATTATCGATATCTCGAATACAATGAACATATTTGGATACATGACCATGATACGTATTAATTTCCAGGAGATTTTCATCATTTTACAATTTAATTTTTGATATTTCGTACACTGAGAAAAAAGAAAAAAACAAAACAAAAACAAAAAAAAACTTGTTATTAGTCGGTCGAATATATTATGTATTTTTGTATATAGAATATAAGATATGGAAATTAATTCCGACATACGGAAATTTAGTGTATATCAAAATTAATGTAGAACCATGATATTTCTCCTTTAGGGTGGGATGGTACACCATAAGCAGTTAATGAAGAGGGAAAATATCTGATTGATCTCTGTAAAAGTACAAAATATCTCGTCAGGGAAGTCTAATATTTAAAAAAAAATCTGTTCAGACAGGAAGACATCATCAGTTTTGCTTTCAATTTAAATTAAAAATAAATAAATAAAAATGCTGTGGTTTGATTTATTTAGCTTTTTGTTACCTACTGATAAGCACACAATACCAAATATTGAGTTGTTCTTTGTTAAACTCCCGATAACAAGTTGTGTATTTCCTGCATGAACGATCACTAATCAATTGAAGTATTTTTAACATGACACAACACAACAACACAAGAACAGTATTTTATATAATTTACAGTTACAGTCTCTCTAGATATCTATGTAATATTTTTCTCACAAATTTTCAAATAATACATAAAGTAACGATTGGTGCATATAGTAACAGAATTACAAAGACGGAAAGAAAGCACTATCTTGGTGTATTTCAGAAGTCGTTTCAAGACAATGAGCCAAAAAAAAAAAAAAAACGATTTTTTTTAACAACAGATGAGTCGATAACACCTTTTAGAATAGATCGCGGAAATCAACCACGTAATTTCGCAACTAATGTGACAGCTTAACTAGATAGCTTTACTGTATTAGGTATTTGAGAAATTTGTCAGTCGATTGCGCATAGAATGAGTTATAAGTTGATTTTATTTAAATAAGTTTTCGATAATAAGCTAACACTTTGACACGTTCCCTTTCTCCGGAAATTTGGGGTTCTGTATAGGAATACCTATAGATAATAAATAAAACTCAATCTTTAATTATTGGGGACTTACGCTGTGCAGATATATCAATTGAAATGAATTGTATTGTCTAATTTTAAACGTTTTGACTTTTTATGAAAGGTTTTTCGATAATATGACAATACTTTGATACGTCCACTTCCTCCTACGGGGTATGATAGGGGGCACATATATAACTAGGTTAACAAAATATATATATGCTTATTTTAGATAGTATGACTTGCAGCGTGTGGACAAGTTGGGTTATGACAAAAATAGGATATGAAGAACAATAAATATGAAACTTAGTGGATTTAAGCTGGACTTTTAGCATTATGGAGAAAAACAATGTGATTTGACCTGGATTTACTGCATAAAAGTTATATGGGGGATGAAATTATAAGAGGATAGTCGATTTTAGTAGATACAAATCTGATGGAAGATAAATATTTACATACAATTCAATACATGAATGGCAAGGGGAAAAAAACTCAGAAACAATAACTATTAATCTGAGATAAATATATAGCTAAGTTTGTTAAGTTTAATTTATATCATAGTCAGAGGCATTAAGTAGGTTTCTGATGTCATCATGGTTCCGTATGAGCGTTCGTCTGCTACTTTCGTTAAGTTTTGCGTAGACACGACCGTCCGTTATCCAGTAGGTCTTGATGTTTTGGTTGTACTTTAGATCAGCGATGGATTTTACTAGGTTTGTCCTTGTTTTTGTCAAGTTTTCTGTGATGAAGATTGTGTCGGCATCATTTTTGAGATTTCTTTTCGAGTTATACACTTTTTCGCGACATCTGTATGATAAGAATCTAACAATGACTTGAGATTTTCCGTTTCTGACTTTACCAATGTCATTGGTGCTGATGTCTAGTTTAAGTTTATTTTTGCAGATATCTACTATGATGTCATCTGTGTTAACAGGGTGAATGATATGACCTCTATCGTCTACGGGTACATCAATGTTATGGAATCGAAGACTGGTCCTCCTGGAATATTGTTCCTGGTGTTCAAGACGGACTTCTAAATTAATGACAATGTCATGTAAAGAGTCTATTTCCTTGTCTTTTTCCTTTAATGAGGACTTTAAATGTTGTTCTTCTTGAATACGTTGGATTACAATGTGTGCCTGCTTAGATATCATCTCTTTCTGTTCGTCGATTCGTTTTTGGGTTTTTTTCAGTGTTTGTTTTAGTGGAATAATATGTTCGTCCATCAGCGCCTTAATGCTTGCTTCAACTGAGCTGTTTATAGAATCAGTTATTGACTCACTGATTTTGTCAGACAAAATGGGGATGATTTTACCAAGAACTTCTGGACTAGTTAGTGCCTCAATAACTTGTACAGTGATAGTTTTTTTTTGCACTGGAGTTTTTTTGGTACTGACTGATGCACTACGACCTTTTTCACCCACTGATGTGCTACGATGCCTCGTTTGTCGTGTTTGTTGCTTTGAAGTTGCTGGCAGATCTTCTGGACTTTCAGGAGTTCGTCTTTTATTGGGTCTACCAGGTGTTTCTAGTGTATTTTCGGATGGTAATTCAGATTGTTTATGGTTTATTAGTACTTCGACGTTTGGATTGTTTACTTTTGTGGGGGCTGCCATCTTTGTTTATATTTACAAACCGGTTCGCTAATTACAGGTAATGTTAGTTTGATTAAGTGCAGATTTGTTAAAATTTTCAGCAATCATTCGATTGTCAAATGACATATGACATTCCTTTGAAGCTTTTGGAGATTTAGATATTAATTCTTCCAGTATTATTTCCCATTTTTTAGGACAGCTCTATTACACGACCATTAAATCTTGCGCATACTTGGTTAATTTTATTAATTATTAGTCTTGTAACAAAAAAAGTCTGTGTATAGTATCTCAAGTACAAAGAGAACAATAACTCTCCAGTTATGACAATAGATTTACATCACAGGTGGATTTTAATCGTCGGAAAATCATATTACAGATGCGTCTCATGATTTAATAATCAGCCTCGATAGGACATAATCCTCAAGTACAATGATCTTTTCCGGTATTAAGTATAATTGTCGTCTACATCTACCAACATCTATTATCTTTATTTTAATGACAATATTCAGTATTCTTATTGTAAATTCTGGAGCCCTTCCGATAGGCAGGAAAAAAACAGAAGAGACACTCAAGAGATATGGAAACTATAAATTACTCGTATACAGGAAATGAAACGGAACACTTTGAACACAGTGTACATGTAGAACTTTCTAAATGACACAAAAGAGAAAACGTGAAAATAATAGTCTCTCAATAAAACACTTCTTAGTAATTGCGACGATATCAACATCAATATTGAAACTTTACTCTTTGGGAACGATGATTATAGTTATGACGTCAACTTCAAAATATTTGGAAAAGTTCGAACTTTTATAAATCAATCTAAAAGATTTTAGGGCTAAGTCAGCAATTTTTCACCTGTACTTCTTACTTTCTTCTTATCAGTGTCAAAATTCTAAATGTCTATTGTTAGTGTTTAATTCATGTGTATATTTTATAAGGAGATGACTTCACATAAGTTGGTATAACTTGCTTTGGTATCTTCAAACTCTTCTTACGTGATTGGACTAGCTATATTACTGCTTCTCATGAAAATGAAACTTTCCTTTGACAAAATTAGGGAACAGTAATAATTATATTGTATATAAGATGTTACTTAGCTGCGGAACCGTAATTCTTAACGGTCTTGAGTTACGGTTCCGCAACTATAGGAAGTTACTTATTTTACCGTCTAAAATTGTGTAAAACAGTCGACCAGTATTGAAAATTAACACAAATGTTGTAATTTTAAAATTGAATTGAATTAAACATATTTTTATTTGCATAAAATCAAAACAAAATGAGATCAGACACAAGTTATTACATTATGATATAAAGCCGACAATTTACAACATGCAGGGCCGGATTAAAGCCAATTTATGCCCTAAGCACAGGCCAACCTTAGTGCCCCCGCACCTTCCACTGGCATAATGTAAAAACTAACACGATCCCTTAATGCCAAGACTCATCATAATTGTCAAATGCCTTACATTAAATTCATGTATAAATAAAGCCTATAACATTTATTAATGTTTTATTTCATTTTTCCTACATTTTCGGTATGTTATTGAGCCTAATATCTGGCTGATAAAATAAACTGCCTTGTGGTCCGATTTTTGTGGCGCCCCCCTTGCCTCTTGATGCCCTAAACACGTGCTTATTTTGCCTATGGGTTAATCCAGCACTGACAGCATATACAAATATATACATGGATGTATTTCATCATAAACACAATAATAAGACAAAATCAATATATTGAATGCAATGTTAATGCAAAATAAACCTGCTGAAGTCAGTCGAAGCGATGGGTGTGTTTGATATAGTCATGGAAAAACCTGCTGAAGTCAGTCGAGGCGATGGGTGTGTTTGATATAGTCATGGAAAAACCTGCTGAAGTCAATCGAAGCAGTGAGTGTGTTTGATATAGTCATGGAAAAACCTGCTGAAGTCAGTCGAGGCGATGGGTGTGCTTGATATAGTTATGGAAAAACCTGCTGAAGTCAGTCGAAGCTGTTAGTGTGTTTGATATAGTCATGGAAAAACCTGCAGAAGTCAGTCGAGGCGATGGGTGTGTTTGATATAGTCATGGAAAAACCTGCTGAAGTCAGTCAAGACGATGGGTGTGTTTGATATAGTCATGGAAAAACCTGCTGAAGTCAGTCGGAGCGGTGAGTGTATTTGATATAGTCATGGACAAACCTGCTGAAGTCAGTCGAAGCGGTGAATGTGTTTGATATAGACATGGAAAAACCTGCTGAAGTCAGTCGAAGCGGTGAGTGTGTTTGATATAGTCATGGAAAAACCTGCTGAAGTCAGTCGAAGCGATGGATGTGTTTGATATAGTCATGGAAAAACCTGCAGAAGTCAGTCGAAGCGATGGGTGTGTTTGATAGTCATGGAAAAACCTGGTGAAGTCAGTCGATGCGATGGGTGTGTTTGATATAGTCATGGAAAAACCTGCTGATGTCAGTTGAAGAGGTGTGTGCTTGACATAGTCATGGAAAAACCTGCTGAAGTCAGTCTAAGAGGTGTGTGCTTGACATAGTCATGGAAAAACCTGCTGAAGTCAGTCAAGACGATGGGTGTGTTTGATATAGTCATGGAAAAACCTGCTGAAGTCAGTCGAAGAGGTGTGAGCTTGACATAGTCATGGAAAAACCTGCTGAAGTCAGTTGAAGAGGTGTGTGCTTGACAGTCATGGAAAAACCTGCTGAAATCAGTCGAAGAGGTGTGTGCTTGACATAGTCATGGAAAAACCTGCTGAAGTCAGTTGAAGAGGTGTGTGCTTGACATAGTCATGGAAAAACCTGCTGAAATCAGTCGAAGAGGTGTGTGCTTGACATAGTCATGGAAAAACCTGCTGAAGTCAGTTGAAGAGGTGTGTGCTTGACATAGTCATGGAAAAACCTGCTGAAGTCAGTTGAAGAGGTGTGTGCTTGACATAGTCATGGAAAAACCTGCTGAAGTCAGTTGAAGAGGTGTGTGCTTGACATAGTCATGGAAAAACCTGCTGAAGTCAGTTGAAGAGGTGTGTGCTTGACATAGTCATGGAAAAACCTGCTGAAGTCAGTTGAAGAGGTGTGTGCTTGACATAGTCATGGAAAAACCTGCTGAAGTCAGTTGAAGAGGTGTGTGCTTGACATAGTCATGGACTGCATTAAAAAATATCGACAGTTTTGCTCTTCCCTTAAGCTATCTCTACCATATAAAGTAACTTCTAACTAAATGCCTTCATACATTTGGAGTATTAAAAATAAATTATACGTCTAATTTGATTATATAGTGGCCATTCAAAGGAAAAAAGGGTATACATTCTCATATGTTCAATGAGTTGAAGCGAGAGGTGATTGTTCGTTTCGTCGATATTGGTGGAGTTGTTGAGCAGCACTTTCTTTTCATAACATGATATATCTTTATTAAATATTTGTATTAATTAAAAACAATAACAACAACAAAAAAAACATAAATATTTTGAATATGTATGATTGCTATATTTATGAGACTTTTGTTAATCACATTTAAGGAACACCGGTATCAACAAGTTAAATGCTCGTCTGTGTCTGTAACGTTAACTTGTGCAAACAAATAATAAAACAATACTAAAACAAGTGATACAAAAATACACAGCATTGAAACAATATGGTTGACATTGTATTATTATATACAATATACATCAAATAACACTGTTATTTACGGTGTCGTCTCACTTAGCCAACATTCTATATTTTATATAGGTACAGGTAAGAAAAAAATGTTGGCTATGTGAGATTGTGAAAGAATTTTGGCCTTCCTAATTAAGAGGGATTAAGGGGTCACATTAAGGGTGAACAATCAGGGTAATCACAGGTAAATAAAGGTAAATTTGAGTTGTTTTTTTTTTGGTTCTTTCTACATAAATGGCATTACATAAAATACGAAAACATAATGAAACATAATAATTAATATTATAAAACTTTAAAAATGTAAGTACACATGAAATATGCTCTCCAAGCTTGATTGTTCACTAATTTTTATAATTAACAAGTCAAGTTACATATAAATGAAAGAAATAATTGTTTTGTCTTACTTCATTTTCATTAGATTTTAACTAAGTATAGCATGTGATACCACACTTATTAATTACTTTTTTTTTAAATTAAATTTCAACAAATATATTATTTCAAATCTGTTTTACTTCATTTTCATTAGATTTTAACTAAATATAGCATGTGATATTGCACTTATAAATTACATTACAACAAATATATTATTTCATTTCTCATTAAATTTGTAATTTTAGTTTTTTTTTCTTAAATCACAGTGTTTTACTTCGGTTTCATTAGATTTTAACTAAATATTGCATGTGTATTTCACTTACTAATTACTTTTTTTAAATTAAATTGCACAAATATATATTATTTCATTTCTCATTAAATTTGTCATTTCGGTTTTTTGTTAATTCAACATATGTTAGTGCATTTTCATTGGATTTAACTAGATATAGCAAGTGATATTTCACTTATTGATTATAAAATTAAAAAGTTTTATTTAAACTGAGAATGTAATTAAGATATAATTAGTGTTTTTTTTATTTTTTATTTTTCAAACACAAAAAATTATCGATATCTCGAATACAATGAACATATTTGGATACATGACCATGATACGTATTAATTTCCAGGAGATTTTCATCATTTTACAATTTAATTTTTGATATTTCGTACACTGAGAAAAAAGAAAAAAACAAAACAAAAACAAAAAAAAACTTGTTATTAGTCGGTCGAATATATTATGTATTTTTGTATATAGAATATAAGATATGGAAATTAATTCCGACATACGGAAATTTAGTGTATATCAAAATTAATGTAGAACCATGATATTTCTCCTTTAGGGTGGGATGGTACACCATAAGCAGTTAATGAAGAGGGAAAATATCTGATTGATCTCTGTAAAAGTACAAAATATCTCGTCAGGGAAGTCTAATATTTAAAAAAAAATCTGTTCAGACAGGAAGACATCATCAGTTTTGCTTTCAATTTAAATTAAAAATAAATAAATAAAAATGCTGTGGTTTGATTTATTTAGCCTTTTGTTACCTACTGATAAGCACACAATACCATATATTGAGTTGTTCTTTGTTAAACTCCCGATAACAAGTTGTGTATTTCCTGCATGAACGATCACTAATCAATTGAAGTATTTTTAACATGACACAACACAACAACACAAGAACAGTATTTTATATAATTTACAGTTACAGTCTCTCTAGATATCTATGTAATATTTTTCTCACAAATTTTCAAATAATACATAAAGTAACGATTGGTGCATATAGTAACAGAATTACAAAGACGGAAAGAAAGCACTATCTTGGTGTATTTCAGAAGTCGTTTCAAGACAATGAGCCAAAACAAAAACAAAAAACGATTTTTTTTAACAACAGATGAGTCGATAACACCTTTTAGAATAGATCGCGGAAATCAACCACGTAATTTCGCAACTAATGTGACAGCTTAACTAGATAGCTTTACTGTATTAGGTATTTGAGAAATTTGTCAGTCGATTGCGCATAGAATGAGTTATAAGTTGATTTTATTTAAATAAGTTTTCGATAATAAGCTAACACTTTGACACGTTCCCTTTCTCCGGAAATTTGGGGTTCTGTATAGGAATACCTATAGATAATAAATAAAACTCAATCTTTAATTATTGGGGACTTACGCTGTGCAGATATATCAATTGAAATGAATTGTATTGTCTAATTTTAAACGTTTTGACTTTTTATGAAAGGTTTTTCGATAATATGACAATACTTTGATACGTCCACTTCCTCCTACGGGGTATGATAGGGGGCACATATATAACTAGGTTAACAAAATATATATATGCTTATTTTAGATAGTATGACTTGCAGCGTGTGGACAAGTTGGGTTATGACAAAAATAGGATATGAAGAACAATAAATATGAAACTTAGTGGATTTAAGCTGGACTTTTAGCATTATGGAGAAAAACAATGTGATTTGACCTGGATTTACTGCATAAAAGTTATATGGGGGATGAAATTATAAGAGGATAGTCGATTTTAGTGGATACAAATCTGATGGAAGATAAATATTTACATACAATTCAATACATGAATGGCAAGGGGAACAAAACTCAGAAACAATAACTATTAATCTGAGATAAATATATAGCTAAGTTTGTTAAGTTTAATTTATATCATAGTCAGAGGCATTAAGTAGGTTTCTGATGTCATCATGGTTCCGTATGAGCGTTCGTCTGCTACTTTCGTTAAGTTTTGCGTAGACACGACCGTCCGTTATCCAGTAGGTCTTGATGTTTTGGTTGTACTTTAGATCAGCGATGGATTTTACTAGGTTTGTCCTTGTTTTTGTCAAGTTTTCTGTGATGAAGATTGTGTCGGCATCATTTTTGAGATTTCTTTTCGAGTTATACACTTTTTCGCGACATCTGTATGATAAGAATCTAACAATGACTTGAGATTTTCCGTTTCTGACTTTACCAATGTCATTGGTGCTGATGTCTAGTTTAAGTTTATTTTTGCAGATATCTACTATGATGTCATCTGTGTTAACAGGGTGAATGATATGACCTCTATCGTCTACGGGTACATCAATGTTATGGAATCGAAGACTGGTCCTCCTGGAATATTGTTCCTGGTGTTCAAGACGGACTTCTAAATTAATGACAATGTCATGTAAAGAGTCTATTTCCTTGTCTTTTTCCTTTAATGAGGACTTTAAATGTTGTTCTTCTTGAATACGTTGGATTACAATGTGTGCCTGCTTAGATATCATCTCTTTCTGTTCGTCGATTCGTTTTTGGGTTTTTTTCAGTGTTTGTTTTAGTGGAATAATATGTTCGTCCATCAGCGCCTTAATGCTTGCTTCAACTGAGCTGTTTATAGAATCAGTTATTGACTCACTGATTTTGTCAGACAAAATGGGGATGATTTTACCAAGAACTTCTGGACTAGTTAGTGCCTCAATAACTTGTACAGTGATAGTTTTTTTTTGCACTGGAGTTTTTTTGGTACTGACTGATGCACTACGACCTTTTTCACCCACTGATGTGCTACGATGCCTCGTTTGTCGTGTTTGTTGCTTTGAAGTTGCTGGCAGATCTTCTGGACTTTCAGGAGTTCGTCTTTTATTGGGTCTACCAGGTGTTTCTAGTGTATTTTCGGATGGTAATTCAGATTGTTTATGGTTTATTAGTACTTCGACGTTTGGATTGTTTACTTTTGTGGGGGCTGCCATCTTTGTTTATATTTACAAACCGGTTCGCTAATTACAGGTAATGTTAGTTTGATTAAGTGCAGATTTGTTAAAATTTTCAGCAATCATTCGATTGTCAAATGACATATGACATTCCTTTGAAGCTTTTGGAGATTTAGATATTAATTCTTCCAGTATTATTTCCCATTTTTTAGGACAGCTCTATTACACGACCATTAAATCTTGCGCATACTTGGTTAATTTTATTAATTATTAGTCTTGTAACAAAAAAAGTCTGTGTATAGTATCTCAAGTACAAAGAGAACAATAACTCTCCAGTTATGACAATAGATTTACATCACAGGTGGATTTTAATCGTCGGAAAATCATATTACAGATGCGTCTCATGATTTAATAATCAGCCTCGATAGGACATAATCCTCAAGTACAATGATCTTTTCCGGTATTAAGTATAATTGTCGTCTACATCTACCAACATCTATTATCTTTATTTTAATGACAATATTCAGTATTCTTATTGTAAATTCTGGAGCCCTTCCGATAGGCAGGAAAAAAACAGAAGAGACACTCAAGAGATATGGAAACTATAAATTACTCGTATACAGGAAATGAAACGGAACACTTTGAACACAGTGTACATGTAGAACTTTCTAAATGACACAAAAGAGAAAACGTGAAAATAATAGTCTCTCAATAAAACACTTCTTAGTAATTGCGACGATATCAACATCAATATTGAAACTTTACTCTTTGGGAACGATGATTATAGTTATGACGTCAACTTCAAAATATTTGGAAAAGTTCGAACTTTTATAAATCAATCTAAAAGATTTTAGGGCTAAGTCAGCAATTTTTCACCTGTACTTCTTACTTTCTTCTTATCAGTGTCAAAATTCTAAATGTCTATTGTTAGTGTTTAATTCATGTGTATATTTTATAAGGAGATGACTTCACATAAGTTGGTATAACTTGCTTTGGTATCTTCAAACTCTTCTTACGTGATTGGACTAGCTATATTACTGCTTCTCATGAAAATGAAACTTTCCTTTGACAAAATTAGGGAACAGTAATAATTATATTGTATATAAGATGTTACTTAGCTGCGGAACCGTAATTCTTAACGGTCTTGAGTTACAGTTCCGCAACTATAGGAAGTTACTTATTTTACCGTCTAAAATTGTGTAAAACAGTCGACCAGTATTGAAAATTAACACAAATGTTGTAATTTTAAAATTGAATTGAATTAAACATATTTTTATTTGCATAAAATCAAAACAAAATGAGATCAGACACAAGTTATTACATTATGATATAAAGCCGACAATTTACAACATGCAGGGCCGGATTAAAGCCAATTTATGCCCTAAGCACAGGCCAACCTTAGTGCCCCCGCACCTTCCACTGGCATAATGTAAAAACTAACACGATCCCTTAATGCCAAGACTCATCATAATTGTCAAATGCCTTACATTAAATTCATGTATAAATAAAGCCTATAACATTTATTAATGTTTTATTTCATTTTTCCTACATTTTCGGTATGTTATTGAGCCTAATATCTGGCTGATAAAATAAACTGCCTTGTGGTCCGATTTTTGTGGCGCCCCCCTTGCCTCTTGATGCCCTAAACACGTGCTTATTTTGCCTATGGGTTAATCCAGCACTGACAGCATATACAAATATATACATGGATGTATTTCATCATAAACACAATAATAAGACAAAATCAATATATTGAATGCAATGTTAATGCAAAATAAACCTGCTGAAGTCAGTCGAAGCGATGGGTGTGTTTGATATAGTCATGGAAAAACCTGCTGAAGTCAGTCGAGGCGATGGGTGTGTTTGATATAGTCATGGAAAAACCTGCTGAAGTCAATCGAAGCAGTGAGTGTGTTTGATATAGTCATGGAAAAACCTGCTGAAGTCAGTCGAGGCGATGGGTGTGCTTGATATAGTTATGGAAAAACCTGCTGAAGTCAGTCGAAGCTGTTAGTGTGTTTGATATAGTCATGGAAAAACCTGCAGAAGTCAGTCGAGGCGATGGGTGTGTTTGATATAGTCATGGAAAAACCTGCTGAAGTCAGTCAAGACGATGGGTGTGTTTGATATAGTCATGGAAAAACCTGCTGAAGTCAGTCGGAGCGGTGAGTGTATTTGATATAGTCATGGAAAAACCTGCTGAAGTCAGTCGAAGCGGTGAATGTGTTTGATATAGACATGGAAAAACCTGCTGAAGTCAGTCGAAGCGGTGAGTGTGTTTGATATAGTCATGGAAAAACCTGCTGAAGTCAGTCGAAGCGATGGATGTGTTTGATATAGTCATGGAAAAACCTGCAGAAGTCAGTCGAAGCGATGGGTGTGTTTGATAGTCATGGAAAAACCTGGTGAAGTCAGTCGATGCGATGGGTGTGTTTGATATAGTCATGGAAAAACCTGCTGATGTCAGTTGAAGAGGTGTGTGCTTGACATAGTCATGGAAAAACCTGCTGAAGTCAGTCTAAGAGGTGTGTGCTTGACATAGTCATGGAAAAACCTGCTGAAGTCAGTCAAGACGATGGGTGTGTTTGATATAGTCATGGAAAATCCTGCTGAAGTCAGTCGAAGAGGTGTGAGCTTGACATAGTCATGGAAAAACCTGCTGAAGTCAGTTGAAGAGGTGTGTGCTTGACAGTCATGGAAAAACCTGCTGAAATCAGTCGAAGAGGTGTGTGCTTGACATAGTCATGGAAAAACCTGCTGAAGTCAGTTGAAGAGGTGTGTGCTTGACATAGTCATGGAAAAACCTGCTGAAATCAGTCGAAGAGGTGTGTGCTTGACATAGTCATGGAAAAACCTGCTGAAGTCAGTTGAAGAGGTGTGTGCTTGACATAGTCATGGAAAAACCTGCTGAAGTCAGTTGAAGAGGTGTGTGCTTGACATAGTCATGGAAAAACCTGCTGAAGTCAGTTGAAGAGGTGTGTGCTTGACATAGTCATGGAAAAACCTGCTGAAGTCAGTTGAAGAGGTGTGTGCTTGACATAGTCATGGAAAAACCTGCTGAAGTCAGTTGAAGAGGTGTGTGCTTGACATAGTCATGGAAAAACCTGCTGAAGTCAGTTGAAGAGGTGTGTGCTTGACATAGTCATGGACTGCATTAAAAAATATCGACAGTTTTGCTCTTCCCTTAAGCTATCTCTACCATATAAAGTAACTTCTAACTAAATGCCTTCATACATTTGGAGTATTAAAAATAAATTATACGTCTAATTTGATTATATAGTGGCCATTCAAAGGAAAAAAGGGTATACATTCTCATATGTTCAATGAGTTGAAGCGAGAGGTGATTGTTCGTTTCGTCGATATTGGTGGAGTTGTTGAGCAGCACTTTCTTTTCATAACATGATATATCTTTATTAAATATTTGTATTAATTAAAAACAATAACAACAACAAAAAAAACATAAATATTTTGAATATGTATGATTGCTATATTTATGAGACTTTTGTTAATCACATTTAAGGAACACCGGTATCAACAAGTTAAATGCTCGTCTGTGTCTGTAACGTTAACTTGTGCAAACAAATAATAAAACAATACTAAAACAAGTGATACAAAAATACACAGCATTGAAACAATATGGTTGACATTGTATTATTATATACAATATACATCAAATAACACTGTTATTTACGGTGTCGTCTCACTTAGCCAACATTCTATATTTTATATAGGTACAGGTAAGAAAAAAATGTTGGCTATGTGAGATTGTGAAAGAATTTTGGCCTTCCTAATTAAGAGGGATTAAGGGGTCACATTAAGGGTGAACAATCAGGGTAATCACAGGTAAATAAAGGTAAATTTGAGTTGTTTTTTTTTTGGTTCTTTCTACATAAATGGCATTACATAAAATACGAAAACATAATGAAACATAATAATTAATATTATAAAACTTTAAAAATGTAAGTACACATGAAATATGCTCTCCAAGCTTGATTGTTCACTAATTTTTATAATTAACAAGTCAAGTTACATATAAATGAAAGAAATAATTTGTTTTGTCTTACTTCATTTTCATTAGATTTTAACTAAGTATAGCATGTGATACCACACTTATTAATTACTTTTTTTTTAAATTAAATTTCAACAAATATATTATTTCAAATCTGTTTTACTTCATTTTCATTAGATTTTAACTAAATATAGCATGTGATATTGCACTTATAAATTACATTACAACAAATATATTATTTCATTTCTCATTAAATTTGTAATTTTAGTTTTTTTTTCTTAAATCACAGTGTTTTACTTCGGTTTCATTAGATTTTAACTAAATATTGCATGTGTATTTCACTTACTAATTACTTTTTTTAAATTAAATTGCACAAATATATATTATTTCATTTCTCATTAAATTTGTCATTTCGGTTTTTTGTTAATTCAACATATGTTAGTGCATTTTCATTGGATTTAACTAGATATAGCAAGTGATATTTCACTTATTGATTATAAAATTAAAAAGTTTTATTTAAACTGAGAATGTAATTAAGATATAATTAGTGTTTTTTTTATTTTTCAAACACAAAAAATTATGGTTAATTATTAGAATAACAAAAAATCAATAATTACTGAAATATATCTTATTTCTATGGTAAAATACTAGATATCAATGACTCTTTATTTCATTCTTTACAAAGATTACAATACATCTAAAAAGGAATGAAATAGCATACACATAGTATATCACTAATTTATTATTTTATAAAAAACATAATTACTTATTGATTAAATGTTAAAATAGTACAGATACAAAAAAAACTAACAAACAAACAAACATATAAATAATTAATTATTTCGTAAGTAACCAAAATACAATATAGAACAGACTATAACGATTTCCTATTGTTTTATGATAATCACACTGTCTCACACAGCCAACATTTTTTTTCTAATGTGTTGTCACGTTTTTTCTATATAAAATAACAACCAACTTAGTGCTAAAACAACAATCTATAGCAATAAAATCCATCAGGTATGACTCAGGTAAGAAATTAGTTTGTATGCCAAGTGAGACAATGAAATTTTCAAATGTTGGCCAGGTGAGACTAAACCTTATTTACATCCACAACATCCAATAATAACAAAATACACCTAACAACAACTATATATTAAATCGATATTGCTCAGAGTTTTCATTTTTTATTATTGGTTTTTTTTTGCAATTTATTTGCATCACTATTACACTCTCAAGGAATGATATAACTTTGAAATATTATGCAGCAACAATGCTATTTTAATATCTGGGTGTTACTGTAATTGCCATTTGTTTTAATTCAGGAATCAATATCGTCTTGAAAAGAGAATTATGACAGTTTATAATAATTCTAAATGAAACCAGAGAATTTCTATGTTAGCTTAAATATGGAGTCAATGGTTTCAAGAGGGAAAACAAACATATTCATCTTGTCCTTTTGAAGTAGTGGGGGATAATTACATGAAAAGAGCCAAACAATAACAAGGAATACTATTCTATTATTGTCTACTCCTGAGGGAACTGGTCTTTTATAGTGTTGTCTGGTGAGGTATAGTGCCTGAGCCAACGGCGAGGGCACTATACCTTACCAATCCCTTTTGGGAATCGAAGCCAGAGTTGTTTTCTGATATTGCCTACCTCCGAATCCCTTATCAACCATGCATAGTTCTATTCGGGAATTTTTTTTCAGGTACCCCCGCCTCGAACCGGCGTGAATTACGCCTGCACCCCGTCGTGCCAACTGGCCTGGAGTTGTCAAAAGTAGACATATTTTGCTGCATAAATATGTAAATAGAATCATGATCACCTACCTATGACGCCAGATACAGCTCATCATTCCCAGCCGCCGCTTCAGATCCATTGAATGTCGCCATTTTGACTTGTTTTGAAAGAATGTCACGTGATCGCTTTTTCCACGAATTACGTGGTATAGTCCATTCCATACTTCTTGTTCAATCGGTATTCAACTGGCGATGTTATGTTCTACAGCCGAGTTGGTTTAATACAATATATATATGTCATTTGTCAACTTGACTAACTAGTTATCTAAATATTAACAGAAGAAGTTCCTCGTGTAAAAAGAAAAGAATGCTTCAATACCGATCAATCAGATGTATGGAATAGACTATACCACGTAATGGAAAAAGCGATCACGTGACATAATTTCAAAACAAGTCAAAATGGCGATGGATCTGAAGCGGCGGCTGGAAATGATGAGCTGTATCTGGCGTCATAGGTAGGTGATCATGATTCTATTTACATATTTATGCAGCAAAATATGTCTACTTTTGAATACTCCAGCGCCGGTTGGCACGACATTGAGGTGCAGGCGTAATTCACGCCGGTTCGATGCGGGGTACCTGAAAAAAAATTCCCGAATAGAACTATGCATGATTGATGAGGGATTCGGAGGCAGGCAATATCAGAAAACAACTCTGGCTTCGAATCCCAAAAGAGATTATATACCTCACCAGACAACACTATAGGAAAACTGTTCTGGAGGGAGAAGACAATAATATATTTTGTACATAACATCCCATTCCAGACATAAAAGAAAAACACACTCAAATTCAATATAATAATAATAATAAAATTTACAATGTAACATTATATTTGCATTGCCAAACCTGGCTATGTTGACAGCAGACTACAGCGCGAGTCTATTTTAAGGGAGATCAATCTTGACAAAAATATAAAAAAATTACGCGGGATAATATATGCCACAGGTATAGTTCCCGCGGGAAATCGTTTGAAACTGGTATAGTTTCCGTCGCTAGGTATAGTCACCCGCTGTCAAGTGTACTGTTCACACATAGTACACACTGATTATCCAATCAAAATACAGTATTTTCATATGTTAGATACTAAAGTGTCTTATCTAAATCCACGAGAAGAAGAAGTTTATACTCAATAAATAATGTCTGTAACATGGTAGCCTATGAACGAATGGTTTAGTTGCCATGGATAAAAGGGGAGATACTGGATAGTGTAAGCATGCAAGGAAACACAATCATGCATAGCAAACTATTGTGTATTAAGGGCTGTTGCAGGGTGTTTTCTAAATGCCAGGAGTGTTGCATCCTCCATACACAAACACTCCTTTGTCGCACCTCTTTTGAGGAAGTTGATCACTTGATTCGTTCCCTACAACCAGCAGAGGTCCCTATATATTACAAGGTGACCCCCTAGGAACCAAAGTAATAGCCCTCAACCCCCAAAGAAAATCAAACTGCTAAACTATAATAATATAACATAATTGATACAAAAATAATTTCCAAAAAAAAACCCAACATTTTCAACTAAGATTGAGCGGTTTGCTTACTACAAGTCGAACATTTCCCAATGTTTAACTTTTCATATTTTATACATGAAATAATGGAAACAAAGTCACTATTCACAAGTAAAACGATGTCATTTTGATAGTATAAATATTGCATTAAATCCATATAATATCGTTAATGGGTTTGACATGTTATGGTAGACGAATATTCGTCCTAGTTTGTTTGTGGGGTTCGTGTTGTTCAATCTTTAGTTTTCTGTGTAGTTATTTGTACAACATGATTTATTCTTTTGTTACTTTTTATTGTCACTGTATTTGCTGTCCTTTGATTTACGGGTTCTCATTACAGCTTTGGTATCTTCAAACTTTTCCTAATTTTGTTTCCAGAAATCTGTTTGGGAATTAAAATGTTAAAGTTTGAAGGCATATTTATTGTAACTTCGTTGGAGATGCTTAGGGTTATGGTGTTTAACGCCACTTTAAACAATATTTCAGTTATATCGTGGTGGTCAGTTTTATTGGTGGAGGAAACCGGAGTACCCGGAGAAAACAATTGACCTGCCGCAAGTCACTGACAAATTTATCACATAATGTTGTATCGAGTACACCTCGCCATGAGCGGGATTCGAACCAACAACGTTAGTGGTGATAGTTATTTATTGCATAGTACATCTCATTGAGTATTTACACTTTACTATACATGCCTATCAGAAGCCGACATTTCTCATTATATATAATACAATTATTCCTGTGTTATTTGAAATATAAATAAATTGCATCAATAAAATCAGATTGATGTTTCATCTTCCTACCCAAATATAAGACAGTTATATTGTCATATTTTGGTACATTCTAATTTGCCTTTGATCAAATATTTTAAATTGATACTTTCTACTGCTCAGCGGAAACACAGCATTAACGAAAAAACATGGATTGTGCACCAGAATAATGTTTTTTTTTGTGTGAAAATAATATTTTTTCTAGGGAAGACAGAAACCTTGCGAAGCTATCTCGCCTCTCGGTAACATAATGCAACTTTAGAAAATGGACATCACGATTTGAAATACGTGATATTGTACAACTTTTAATAAATTTTAGGTCTCCATCCTTCTTTCATTTTTTTAACCTTAGCCACTTCAATATCGCTCAGAGAGTACGGTTTATCTCGTAAGTCATGTTCTTGAAGATCAAATAGAAATTTCCCATCGATAGTGTTTTCATCACACAATTTGGCTAGTTGAGGGAGAGCACACTGATTCAGACAAAGTACAAGTTCTTTCACTGACATCTGAGACACACCCATCGAAGTTGTAGGTACAACACGTGTATTAGGTTGTACTCTTACGATTGGCCGTACTTGTGATTGTGGAAGTGGTGGTAAATTTGCTATCGGTGGAAGTGGTGGTAAATTTGCTATAAAAGACATGTCTGGATAATCATAGTTGCCTTGGTCATCATCATCATCATCAATTTTATCCTTTTCATCTAGTTTTACTGTTTGCTTTTTATCGCGTTGAACCTTTTCAGCAACTGTATGTTTAGGTCTTGGAGCTTTTGTGTCATCGGTATTTATATACGATGGCCGCGACGTTTCTTGTCCTTTCGCTGTTGATTTTGATCTATCTTTTGTCTGAGATTGATGAGGTTTAGGCTTTGGTCGGGGTGGTGGAATAGTAGGTACCGGGTCAGGCTTTGACTTGACATGCGATATTGACCGGGTAAGTGACGAAATAAGATTGGACTTTTCAATGGGTGCTGGACTGGTAGGTGACGGAATAGGCATGGACCTTCCAATGGATGTTGGACTGGTAGGTGACGGAATAGGCTTAGATTTTCCAATGGGTGCTGGACTGGTAGGTGACAGAATATGCTTGGACTTTCCAATGGAAGTTGGACTGGTAGGTGACGGAATAGGCATGAATTTGACGTCACAAGATGGAGAAGGAGAAACTGACGCCGTTATGTTGAGCTGGTGTGGTTTTGATGAATGGCCTTTTGATGTTATCTTTGCTTTTAGTTCAGATTGTACACTCTTTAACCTTTTATAAAAAGTCTGAAAATGAACAAACACAGTCATAAACTATAGCAGTGCAAATAAAATAGTATTACAGGCCGAGTTATTGGTGCATGACAAAACTTATTTCAGTTAGTACATGGCATTCACTTTTATAGGCAGATGATCTTGAAGTATCTTGGACAAACCAGCGACTTGCAACAAATACCTGTGACATAAATCTGCATTGATGACCACATCAAGGGACCACAAATCTTTAGGTGATAGGCACTAATGATATAATTTAAACTTCACTTGTTTGCGTCCACAGTGGCCCATTACTGTTGTAAATGTTTGTTGATTTCCCCGATAATAATAAAAAAAAACAGAGGCTCTCAAGAGCCTGTATCGTTCACCTGGTTATAAAAAGAACCAATTGGTCCTATGTAAAAACTATGTCCTGCAGTGGTAGTCATCTTGGAATTCCGATCTACATAAAAAACACAAAGTTTGTAAAGGACCTTCCAATGATTGATTTGCAACTGGGTCCCCCATAAATCTATGACTTGAGATGGTGGCTAGCTTGGATTTCCAATCAGCATAAAAACATCTAGATTTGTAGAGGCTCATTCCTGAAAATTTGGTTTCAATTGTCCAAGTGGTTTCACTAAATAAGTGTTTTAAAACATTATCCCATAAGGTCCAATGTTAAACTAAGTTCTGCCATAACTGCCATCTTGAATTTTATATCAGAACAAAAAACCTAAACTTTGTAGAGGACCATCCAATGAACATTCATGTACAGTTCAATCAGATTTGCGTTTTGAAACATTTTCCCCATAGGGTCCAATGTTAAACTAAGTCATGCCGTAGCTACCATCTTGGATTTCGTATCGGAACAAAAAACCAACACTTTGTAGAGGACTATCCAGTGAACATTCCTGTGTATTTTGGATTGAGTCTGATTTATAGTTTCTGAGAAGAAGGCATTTCTGATACAGTTTGACTTTGGGGTTGTTGTCTCATTGACATTTGTCTCGTTGACATTTACCCCATATCTCATTATATTCATATTTGAACATTTTCCCATAGGGTCCAATGTTAATCTATGTCCTGCGGTGGCAGCCATCTTGGATTTCGGATCGGCATAAAAAACCCAAACATTTTAGAGGACCTTCAAATGATTATTCCTGAGCAGTTTAGTTTCAATTGTCCAAGTGGTTTAAAAGAAGAAGCGTTTTGAAACATTTTTCCCATAGGGTCCAATGTTAAACTAAGTCCTGCCGTAGTCGCCATTTTGAATTTCATATCGGAACAAAAAACCTAAAGTTTGTAGAGGACCATCCAATGAACATTCATGTACAGTTTGGCTTTAATCATATTTGTAGTTTCTGAGAAGAAGGCATTAGAACATTTTCCCATACGGTCCAATGTTAATCTATTTCCTGCAGTGGCAGCCATCTTGGATTTTCGATCGGCATACAAAACTTAAATGTTGTAGAGGATCTTCCAATGATTATTCCTGGGCAGTTTGGTTTAAATTGTCCAAGTAGTTTCAGAGAGGAAGCGTTTTGAGACACTTTTCCCATAGGGTCCAATGTTAAACTAAGTCCTGCTGTAGCCACCATCTTCCATTTTATATCGGAACAAAAAACCTAAACTTTGCAGAGGACCATCCAATGAACATTCCTGTCTAGTTTGGATTCAGTCTGATTTGCAGTTTCTGAGAAGGCATTTGAACATTTTCCCATAGGGTCCAATGTTAATCTATATCCTGCGGTGGCAGCCATACTGGATTTTGGATCGGCAAATTTTTTTTTTAGAGGACCTTCAAATGATTATTCCTGGGCAGTTTGGTTTCAATTGTCCAAGTGGTTTAAGAGAAGAAGCGTTTTGAGACACTTTTCCCATAGGGTCCAATGTTAAACTAAGTCCTGCGTATCCGCCATTTTGAATTTCATATCGGAACAAAAAACCTAAAGTTTGTAGAGGACCATTCAATGAACATTCATGTACAGTTTGGCTTTCATCATATTTGTAGTTTCTGAGAAGAAGGCATTTGAATATGTTCTCATAGGGTCCAATGTTAACTATTTTCTGCAGTGGTGGCCATCTTGATTTTCGATCGGCATACAAAACCTAAGCTTTGTAGAAGACCTTCCAATGATCATTCCTGGGCAGTTTGGTTTAAATTGTCCAAGTGGTTTCAGAGAAGAAGCGTTTTGAAACATTTTTCCCATAGGGTCCAATGTTAAACTAAGTCCTACCGTAGCCGCCATTTTGAATTTCATATCGGAACAAAAAACCTACACTTTGCAGAAGACCATCCAATGAATATTCATCTACAGTTTGGCTTTAATCATATTTATAGTTTCTGAGAAGAAGGCATTAAAACATTTTCCCATAGGGTCCAATGTTAATCTATGTCCTGCGGTGGCGGCCATCTTGGATTTCCGATCCACATAAAAAACAGAAACTTGGTAAAGGACATTCCAATGATCATTCAATTACAGTTTGGGTTCAGTCAGTTCATTAGTTTCAGAGAAGAGGATCTTTGAAATTTCAGCCAATCAGAGCATATTATTGGCCCTGGCAGCCATGTTGAATATCCGACTGGAACGAAAAACAGAAACTTTGTAGAGGACCACCCAAGGAACATTCCTGCTAAGCTTGGTTCCAATTGGCACAGTGATTTCGGAGAAGAAGCTTGAAATGTGAAAAGTTTACAGACGACGGACGCCAAGTGATGGCAATAGTTCCCATGGACCTTTGGTCCAGGTGAACTAAAAAACTAGATGTGTCGGAACGACACGAATGTCCCCGCCGTGAATATTAAGGAGGCTCGCAAATGTTTCACCCTTTTTTAATTCCCTCAGTAATAGGCCAATAATAGCAAACTATTGTTTAAGATCTGTATCCTCAAGCCTCCTTAAATTCACAAGATTTATTCAAGGAAACAATATTGCCTCAACAAATCTTGATATGACCAGGAATCTACAACACTTGCATATGAATAAGAAGTCCTATACCTATAAAACTTGATCTGTAACTCATCATTGTAATTCCAAATACCAACAATCAAGTCAATATCTCAAAGCACAGTGAAATAAAGTGGTGATAACTAAATATTTGGCCAAATTTCCAAAGTCCAAGGGCCAAAAATCATTGAACCGGAACAAAATGTAAACTTGATCTGTAACTCATCATTATACACATATACCAAAAATTAAGTCAATATCTCCAAGCATAGCGAAAAAAAGTGGTGACAACTAAATATTTGGCCAAATTTCAAAGTCCAAGGGCCATAACTTGGCCAAAAATCATTGGACCGGAACGAAACGTAAACTTGATCTGTAACTTATCATTATACACTCACATACCAAATAACAAGTCAATATCTCAAAGCATAGCGAAAAAGTATTGTGACAACTGTTTTATTTCGGAATTACGGAATTGGGTAACACTACATGTTCCTGCCACTTAGTGGCGGGGACATAAAAATCTGTGAAATGCAATGTATGTAGCTGGCCGCTTTATTTAGTTACTGGTGATGGGGACTACAGCAAAAGTTCCAAAACTCAGACACGAACATCTACTAGAACTGTGAGTTAGGTCAAGTGTTCCGGGTGTCAGACTAAGTACTCTGAGAGTCAGATCAGGTGTTCCGGGATTCAGACCATGTGTTCTTGGGATTCGCATCAGATGTTCCGGAAAGATAAGCATCTCATGCACTATTAATGTTTTAACTATTGTGTATATTGTTAATAAATGTGGTGGTGGTTTCAAACCATGATTTATAACGTTAATAAAAAGAATAAATACAAACCGTTGGAACATGAAGTTTTGACTTTGATGATTGGGTTAGTTGTATGTAACTATCACTTTCGTCATCTGGAATGATAAATTTACGCAGTATAATCAACTGGCGTTCCGTGTTTAATAAATGCGCAATTTCTTTTTACTTCTTATGATATGAAGATATCATCTATTTTTAAATGGTTATCAAAGCTGTTTTTTTATATTGCAGGCAATCATAAATTGTTCTTCCCCTCATTGCTACATTGTACGTGCCACCAGAATGAAGTGGGGGAAAGAGCATTGATCGTCATCCATAGATTTTAATTGCAAATTGCGCTAGCACCTCGAAGAAAGGGTTGAAGTAAAACATCCTTCGAAAGGGAACAAATCACATGCTCTTGAAGTACATTAGTAGACAAATCTTGCAAAGTGTCTATTCAAAAGGTTCAATTAAGAAAATAATATAGAAATATAATTGCTGAAATTCAATTAACCGATAGGATGATTGTTAGGTAACGTCATAGGAGTAGTATTTCATAATTTTTCACGACTTAAACTTGTTCTATCCACCGACTGTTGTTTCAGTGAGCTAGCACTACAACAAATCCAACTAAGCATGTTGCTCTAGTACAAAGCGGACTTCATCATTATCACATTGAAAGTTAACTTATTCTCGCCATGATATAGCTGAAAAATTGCTGAGTTGGTGTTAAACAACAATCACTCACTCACTTGAACAAGTTTACCATGCAACAATAAATCATGTGGATATGATAGCGCCACTTGGACAGACCTAAGGATGGATGTAAAATGGAAGATAGTGAATAAGGTAGGGACATTTTGACTTGTAACGAGTCATCAACGACAACACCTGCCAACCCATTAGCTTGCTAGAATCCACTGTAAGTTGTATATTTTACATACAAGGAGCATATTCTCAAGACACAAAACATTCATTTACGTCTCGCCCTTAAAGCTAGTCTTGTATTTGAGTTGTCCCTAACAACCAGCGGGTGCATTAGTTCTAATAGACGTACATGTATATAATATTAACTTAGTGTTCGAGCAAGAACAGCTATATATTTTACTTGTTCTTTTATTTTTACCAAGTACTGACCAAATTCAACAAGAAAACTACATGATAGGATAATGTCACAAAAAGTGCATTTCTGCGAACACAAGCTTGAGATAAACAAGTCCTAATAATTCTTACATTCTTCAGTGTCAATTCTTAAACAATTCCTAAAACTTCGAGAATCTTCTGTTGATAATTCTGTCAACAGTGAATGGAATGCCCACAATTTTGGACGTCTTCTTATCCAAAGAAGGGACCCAACATGATCTGATATGCATGAAGAGTTCATATTGATTGGTTGGTGTTATGGTGTTTAACGCCATTTTCAACAATATTTCAGTTAATATATCGTGGCGGTCAGTTTTAATGGTGGAGGAAATCGCCGACCTGCCGTGAGTCATTGACAAACTTTATCACATAATGTTGTACACGTCGCCCTGAGCGGGATTCGAACTCACAACATCAGTGGTGATAGGCAAAGATTGCATAGGTAGTTGTAAATCCAACTACCATACGATCACGGCGGCCTCTAGGGTTCATATTGAACAGTCCTTCTTCTAGCACCAAGAATAATAATACAAATGTAATACATAAGGCTGTAACCAAGCCATGTTCATTAGTGAGAACCATTTTGTCTTGGGGGGGGGGGGGGGGGGGGGGGGAAGTGATCTTTATTATAAAACTAGAGGCTGGGCTGAGCCTACGTCGCTCACCTTTCATTCTACTTTGAGGAAACTTAATACAGAACCTCCCATAGGTGCTTCCCACCAAGTTGTGGTCATTTGGCTAAACAGTTACAGAGAAGAAGATATTTAGAAATCGACCAATTAGAAACAAGAATGGCCTGTGGCGGCTATGTTTATTGACGGATCGGAACTAAATGAGCAATCTTTATAGATGACCTTCCAAGGATGCTTCCTACCAAGTGTCGATTCTTTTGGCAAAGCGGTTTCAGAGAAGAAGATTTTTTAGGAAATCAACCAATCAGAAACAAGAATTGCCTGTGGCGGCCATGTTTATCAACGGATCGGAGCTAAATTAGCAATCTTTATAAAGGACTTTCCAAGGATGCTTCCTACCAAGTTTTGATTCATTTGGCCAAGCGGTTTCAGAGGAGATGATTTTTTAGGAATCGACCAATTAGAAACAAGAATTGCCTGTGGCGGTCATGTTTGTTAATGGATTGGAACTAAATGAGCAATCTTTATAGAGGATCTTTCATGGATGCTTCCTACCAAATTTTGATTCATTTGGCCAAGCGGTGACAGAGGAGAGGATTGTTTTAGAAATCAACCAATCAAAAACAAGAATTGTCTGTGGCGGCCATGTTTGATAACGGATCGGGACGAAATGAGCAATTTAATAGAGAACCTGCCATAGATGCTTCATGCCAAGTTTCGATTCATTTGGCCAAGTGGTTTCAGAGAAGAAGATTTTTTTAAATCGGCCAATCAAAAACAAGAATTACCTATAGCGGCAATGTTTGTTAACGAATCGGAACTAAGTGAGCAATCATCATAGAGGACTTTCCAAGGATGCTTCCTACCAAGTTTCTGTTAATTTGCCAAAGCGGCTTCAGTGGATAAGACTTTTTTTTAGAAATCAACCAATCAGAAACAAGAATTGTCTGTGGCGGCCATGTTTGTAAATGGATCGGAACTAAATGAGCAATCTTTATAGAGGACCTTCCAATGATGCTTCCTACCAAGTTTCGATTCATTTGGCCAAATGACAGCCGGAACCTTTGAACCGTAATGAGAGCGGAGGTTTGGCGCCTTAAAATCTGATTCAACCCACCATTTCTTTAGAAATGCCTGTACCAAATCAGGATCATTACGGTTTTCACAGTTTTCCGGTTGTTGACTGATTTTGTCTGTTTATATAATGATGAGTTTTGACTTTCCCTTTGTAAGATTGTTCGGAGTTCGGTAATTTTGTTATTACTTTATCCTACCAAGTTTCGATTCATTTGGCCAAGCGGTTTCAGAGAAGATTTTTTTAGAAATCAACCAATCAGAAACAAGAACTGCCTGTGGCGGCCATGTTTGTTAACGGATCGGGACGAAATGAGCAATCTTTATAGAAGACATGCCATAGATGCTTCCTACCAAGTTTCAGTTCATTTGGCCAAGCGGTTTCAGAGGAGAAGATTTAAAAAAATCGGCCAATCAGAAACAAGAATTGCCTATGGCGGCCATGTTTGTTGATGGATCGGGACAAAATGAGCAATGTTTAGAGAGGACCTTCCATAGATGTCTCCTACCAAGTTTCAGTTCATTTGACTGAGGGGTTTCAGAGGAGAAGATTAAAATGTGAAAAGTTAACGGACGACGGACGACGGACGCCAAGTGATCGCAAAAGCTCACGTTGCCTCTGGCAAGGTGAGCTAAAAAAAATAGTATAGGATTAATTGCTAGGTGTGAACAGTGCTGTCGTATACTTCGTGTGTGAACCGGCTTTAACACAGATTTCAATATATATTACCAGGAAGAGAGTTAAAATCATTACAACCAGGAAGACGATTATTCTATTTAAGTGTTTGTTAGCTAACGAAATATAGACTATAATCTCATAAAAGATCTTTAAAATCGATTATAAAACATTTCTATAGCTTACATCATAATGTTTGTTTCACAGGGTGTGAATGTAATAGACCTACATCTTTAATGTGACACAGGAAAACTGAGTTCTAAAATCTATGACGAACGTGATGAATAATGCTTTCGTGTGGTACATTTTCAATATTTAATTACCCCCCCCCCCCTCCCACACACACACCCCACCGTGGTGTCTACTACTTGCGATGTAACTATTAAAATTGCCAGGATGTACTGTAAACAGTATTTTGTAAATGAGGATTTCACGACGGGTATCATGCAAAGTAAAGCAGAAGCTTAGCATTGTGTACTATTTACTCTAATAGCAGTAATGCATTTATCATGTTACTATTCTATAGAGCAGAAATGATATTAATATTAAAAGCGGCAGCTATTAAATGGCCAAAATATGTACCAACCTGGAACTTCATATATTAATAAAGGTCCATCTAGTTCTTCAGATGTCTGTGGGGTTTCTATTTTAACTGTGTGTAGAGAATAGTGTAATTTTTATTAGATATGCGCTATATAAATATTGTATATAATAATAATAATAATAGAGAACCAAACATCAGACAAATAAACAAACCAATTTCATTATCAAATATTTGATGAAAATCAAAATCCTGTGGACATGCACACCTCCATTACGTGCATAAACATCAACAAACTATTAAAGCTGTAGCTCCAAAACTGTAGGAGGAGATAGCCGGATAAACCATGTATCTATATCCGGACAGACAACAAAATGACTAAGTCCAACTAACTGTCATTTTGAGAACATTTCAAGAAAATCAAAATCCTGTGGACATGCACACCTTCATTGGGGACGGAGCATTTAACTTGAAGGGGGAGGGGGAGGGTGGTTATGCTTTTTTTCTAAAAAAAAAATATTCTGATTCCCAATGTTGCTGAAAAAAATATTCTGTTTTTGTCGTCTGTTACATTGTCTGCAAATATCTAAAAATAGAAGTATAGGGAATTCCATACTCGGGAAAAAGTCTATCGAAAGCCAGTAGTGACACATTACACCATGTTTTAAAAAAATGATTAAAAAGTATATATTTGATTAATTTTTTAACATTTAAAATTCTATTAAAAAAATGTGATATATTTATAGCTATTCACCCAGAAATTAAGAAAAAGAAAGACATTCAATTACAAGTTGTCAGCTATAAGAAATTATATATCTATCTGCTGATTAAAAATTAAAATAAAAATTATATATGGTAAAATTTCTGTTAAATTTTCATGTAAAAAAAATATATCTTTTTTTGTTGACAGTTTTTAATCAAAGATTTTCTGACCGTTTCTGTGTTTTAATGAATTTAATTTTGAACAAATATTATGGTAAAGACATTGGATAATGAAACATTAGGTGGACCACAGCAAATTGTTTTCCTGGCTTACCATAAATCGAAACTATCAACGGAGTTATCTCCCCTATCGAATCGAGGTTACCCTGTTTCTGGTTCAGTTGAGATTATTACCAAATTTGAAAGGTAAGCCATTTACTTATTTCTTATCAGAATTCTTTGAAAAATTGATATGTTTTAATTTAATACATGTGTTTTAATATTATGTTAACTTTTCTTTGTTTAAGTCTCGTATATTATCACAAATAGAAAAAATCCGTTACGCTATCGAATCCCGGACACGCCAGGATATACTAGACAATAAGTGGGTGAGTACAAAACAACTGTCAAACAATTTTCAGTTATATATAATAATCCATTTAATACATAAGCAGTAGAAATCTATTTATGTACAAACAATTTACAGTTATATAATAATTCATTTAATACCATCGTCGGTAACCCACGGTTGATTCCGATACGTTACTCTCTCTCCATCACCCGTGGGTCAAATCGCTTGTAAACATTCGTACTCATGAATAATTCATAAGTCTTCGCATTACAAACTTCAAATGCGATTCAACCAATCAAATCGTTCCTTTCATAATGAGCTTGGTTAAAAGTTAAAAATGTCGGACCTGTTGCAAAAATTTGGAAAGAATTGAGGGACTTTCAACAAGAATCTGTAGACAATTTGCTTGAGGGAAAGGTTGTTTATTTGTCAGATTTTTACCTCCGATACCAAAGAGTTTCACTTTCATAAACGTGATTTTGATTGGTTGATTCGAAACTTTGAATATTCATGAAAATGAATGCTTACAAGCGATTTGACCCACGGGTGATGGAGAGAGTAACGTATCGGAATCAACGGTGGGTTACCGACGATGGTTTAATGCATAAGCAGTAGAAATCTATTTATGTAATGCAACAAATATCATATATATATATTTCGAAAAATTACTAGACCGTTACAATGGCGTTCTTTACTAAATTACCCAATCTTGTAGTCAGATCTCTCTGTACTTAATATCAAAACGACGTACCATTGAAATGAGTGGTTATTTAAACTATTCTACTATTGTAATAATGTTATTTAATATATAATAAAACATTTACATAGACTTCCTCATATAGAACTGCAGTGAATTGATAAAATCAACATATCACACGTTTCTAGATCAAAACCCGAAAAATAAGATAGTATTGATTGATTAGGGTTTAACCAATAAATCAATCATATTATGATAACATATTTTTGAAACAAAAATGATTAGAAATTGACTGGGATTAAGTAACTCTAACGTGTATAAAAATGTAATGTAATATTGTTTTCTTGGTCTGTACAGATTCTTATTGCAATAAATAATTTCATATAGTCACGGCTGGTAATCGGCACAAGCAGAACAGTCGGTTCTGCAAAGAAATTCGTGAGGATAGCTTCCGGTTTTGGTGGAGGAGAGTTCACGAAGACGCTTCGCAAGGTATGTACATGTCAAAAATTGAAATTTGCTTTTTTACTGCTCGAATATTGCAAAATCAGAGAATGCTATGCTGTGGCGAATGCTTTCACGATTAGAAACATGTATAGTTTATTGTTGTATATGAAGAGTAACTCTCGCAAAACCAATCGTCCCACGAAAAACATGACGAAAATTGTGACACTCTTACATTTCTAAGTTGTTCTTGACAAAGATGCAAGTTAAATTTTCAATATTTTTTCATCGTGAGAGTCTAAATGTAATCGGGGATAAATTCCGATTCGTCAGAAGTAAATTGAAGTCTAGATAAATCTACAAACTGTCAATTTTCTCGTTTTTCTGCTTGAGGAGATCGGTTCTGATAGAGCACATTGCGAATGCATGAGGAGATTTGCTAGTTTTGTTAATTGTTTTCTGCAAAATTGATCAATTGACACTTTTAAACATAACACTGATAAATACTCTGTCCACTTTCATGAGATGCCAGGATTCAAGGAAAAGAGGAAATGGGGACTGATATTGATTCTTTACAAAAAAAACATTTCGATATAGATTGCCTGTATCACCGCCAAGGAAACGAACAAAAACAAGTAGCAGTACACCAAATTTAAAATCCCCGATTGATTTTGCGAGAGTTACACTTCATATACAACAATAAACTATACATGTTTCTAATCGTGAAAGCATTCGCCACAGCATAGCATTCTCTGATTTTGCAATATTCGAGCAGTAAAAAAGCAAATTTCAATTTTTGACATGTACATACCTTGCGAAGCGTCTTCGTGAACTCTCCTCCACCAAAACCGGAAGTTATCCTCACGAATTTCTTTGCAGAACCGACTGTTCTGCTTGTGCCGATTACCAGCCGTGATAGTTACATAGATACCGAATATAGACTGACAGCAGAATATAGATATTTAGTACCTACCTTTTTGACTTGTAATGTGTTTGTGTGTTTCTCTGTTTTGTTGAATGGATCTTGGAACAGTATTTGGTGCTGTAACATTTATGCTCAAATTTACTATATGAGGAACAATATAGATATTATGTAGATGGAAAGTATACCATGTTATAGAGGCGGATCCAGATATAAAATCTGATTTCAAAACAATTTATTTTAGGAAACAATCAAAAGGTACCGGGTCTTAATTGAAAGCGAAAATGACCCCAAAAAAATGACAAGGACGAAATTGGAAATATTCTGTTAAAACATGTCTTTATCCGTCTATAACGTTGCTCAAAAGGGCGGCCCAGACACCTTCCTTCTTGATCTGCATATGGATGGCAAGTCACAATACTAAATTGCATCTTAATAATATATTTGATATTAGATATATACTTTCTTTATATTTTTTTCTTGATTTTCTAAAAATAAATAGTTTGTGTGGGATTACACAACAAACACAATATCGGAAATAAGCCCAAAGTATCAGAATAAAAAATGTGATTTTCTGAAATCCCACAATTTCGACTACATGTAAAATAATGAGGACTTACGTATTTGAGGTTCAGCCACCACCTCATAATCTAGTTCTTCTGATTCAGGTCTAGGCGCACAGACTTTTGTAGTGACCTTTGGTTTACTGTCCTCTACAGACATAGATATATGTTTTTATTTTGGAAAGAAACAGATAGCATTTATATAGATATACATAATGTGATAGTATAGACATCAGTTCCCTATAAAGCTATTACAAATATAAGATTAAGGAGAAATGAAAGACATTGTAACCAACCACAGCAACACGAACTAGTGCTCTGGCAACGAAAGACAGATGTTGCTCGGAGAAGACAAAATTAGCGGCGGTGTTAAACATGTAAATGAGATCAGAGTTCTCAACTTGATATCTTGATCTCAAGCATCCACGCAGATATAAACACACAATAAAAAAAACTGCACAAATTATTTCTGGGTTAGGGTTATGGTGTTTAACGCCACTTTCAACAATATTTCAGTTATATCGTGGCGGTCAGTTTGATCACAGGTACATGGGGTCATAGCCTACATTACCCCCCCTTTTTTGCAAATTTTTTTCCATACACTTCTTAACTTAATTTTGGTAGTAAATTGTAAACATAACTTGATAGTAAAATGGCACAAATTGGTAAAGAAATCAATATAGAGAGAGAGAAATAGTAGATTTATGATTATTTGATACCAAAATTATATTGAGAAGTGTATGAAAAAAAAAAAAAAAAAAGGGGGGGGTAATTTTAGGTCATAACCCCGTGTACCTGTGAGTTTTATTGGTGGAGGAAATCGGAGTACCCGTAGAAAACCACCGATCTACCTCAAGTCACCACAAACTTTATCACATAAAGTTGTATCGAGTACACCTTGCAATACGCAGGATTCGAACTTTAGTGGTGATATGTACTGATTGCACAGGTAGTTGTAAATCCAATTACCATACGATGACGACCACGACGGCCCACTTTCTGTCCAACATCTATGTGAGTTAATCAGAGAATGAGATAACAGTTTTTACATAATTTTGTTTCACTTATTGTAGTATGAGTTTTGCTTTTATTATCAACAATAAAATATGTTCATCTGATATTTTGGTGTAGGTTAATTTTGGTCTTTTTTCTCCAATAGAGGGTCGTTTTATTTCGGTGTGTGAAATTTTTGCCATTTTCGTTTCTAGAGTGTTTAATTTTGGCCACTTTTGGTTCCCAGCATTTGTCCTACTTCCGATTTTCACGCCGTTTTGTTTTGGTTTGTGTAGGGTACCTCAGCATTTCGGAGGCGAATACAAACAATAGAGGTCTCTTTGGAAAGGAAAATTACTTGGCTTTCGACTGGTGGAAACAGTTTTTGTAAATATTAAGGCATTCTGAAGTTACGATCAATTTAACACGACCACTTAAAAAAATGCAAGTAAGTGAGTTCCTCCCCTTGTTGTATTATATAGTTGTGTTTTTTTCGGACGCACCTAGCCCCTGTGCAATTATACATAATACATAAAACCAATAAGACAATTACGTGTTTATTGATTTTTCTTTTTCCTATAGGTAATTGTCATTTTAATGATATTTGACATTTTGTTGATTGAATAAATTTTATTGGTATTGCATGGTTTTTATCAATGTACTTTATTTACCTGTAATTTCTCTCTTGTCATCCAAGCCAACTATTTCACATCGTGAACACTTTTCAGTTTGACTTGTGTGTGTATATACATGTATAACGGTAATTGACAAAGTTTTACTTAGGAAAGAAGTAAGACAAAAAGGTACAGATTAGGAAATATAAATATAAAAAGATATTAAGGCAGTGTTCAATTTTGGCGGTTAATTTTTGGAGTGTGACATATGTTGGTGTGTTTAATTTTGGCACTTCGTATTTAGGGGTCAAAATAGGCCAAAATAAAACCATGACCAAAATTTCCCGATTTACGGTATAACTACTATTGTTTGGACTTTCTTTCTCTTTATTTATATAACTTTATTCCCCTAGGGGCCCCAAATTGGCTTAATAAAAAACATCTTATCTTATCTTTACGGGCGCATTACATTGGGGCGGAATATGGCTTCATTATTTCAAGATTTCAAGATTTATTTGAAAACACTCAGACACATATACAAGTCACAGTGTAACAAGAGGTCATTTTTTAAATAATATAGATACATTCAAGACATGACAGAATGAACATACGATGAAAAATAATAAATCTGACAGTAAATATAATATAAAGTTACAACATAATACACGGCTGTTAATCGACACAAGCAGAACAGTTGGTTCTGCAAAGAAATTCGTGAGGATAACTTCCGGTTTTGGTGGAGGAGAGTTCACGAAGACGCTTCGCAAGGTATGTACATGTCAAAAATTGAAATTTTCTTTTTTACTGCTCGAATATTGCAAAATCAGAGAATGCTATGCTGTGGCGAATGCTTTCACGATTAGAAACATGTATAGTTTATTGTTGTATATGAACTGTAACTCTCGCAAAATCAATCGTCCCACGAAAAACATGACGAAAATTGTGACACTCTTACATTTCTAAGATGTTCTTGACAAAGATGCAAGTTAAATTTTCAATATTTTTTCATCATGGGAGTCTAAATGTAATCGGGGATAAATTCCGATTCGTCAGAAGTAAATTGAAGTCTAGATAAATCTTCAAACTGTCAATTTTCTCGTTTTCCTGCTTGAGGAGATCGGTTCTGATAGAGCACATTGCGAATGCATGAGGAGATTTCCTAGTTTTGTTAATTGTTTTCTGCAAAATTGATAAATTGACACTTTTAAACACAAAACTAATAAATACTCTAATCAAAATAAACTATTCTCTGTCCACTTTCATGAGATGACAGGATTCAAGGGAAAGAGGAAAAGGGGACTGACATTGACTCTTTACAAAAAAGTTTATTAAAAAAAATCTCTTTCAATTTCAAAATATTTATATCCTTTCAAACGGGTTTCCACATCTATTCGGCGCAACCTTTTTACTCAAGATGACGGAAACTTCACCGCAGATCTACACAAGTTATAATATTACATGATTTCAGCACATACATAGGTCTAAGGTAAACTAAACTTTCACTTAATTAGTGCTAGTAGTCATGAATAAATTAAACACAAGATGTCAATTAAACTGTGGACATATCCTTAAAATAAATCGGTAAAGTGTGTACACATAACACACTACATCATAGAAAAACAAACCACAAATTAATATTATTCTCAACTGTATATTTAATTTAGAGTGTATCATTTGTATTAGAAATTATAAAAATATGATTCACATTAAGTATTATATATACCATGGATCTTACGAATTAACTTATTTAAACCAACGAATCCGAAGGACGAGTTGGTTTAAATAAGTTCATGAGTAAGATCCATATGGTTTGTAACAGAAATTACATGTTTGACAGATCTATGACGTCAAAATCATGGAATAACAGATCCTATGACGTCAAAATCATGGAATAACAGACCTATGACGTCAAAATCATGGAATAACATCAAGATCTTCATGTTAGGCCATGCTTTGTAAACGTTCACTATTTTCAAGTTGATTATTGCATAAAAACATCAAAGGAAAAAATGCGTATGTATGTTACAAAATTATCTTACAGTGCATTTTCAATTTTTTCCAATGTAAGAGAAGTTAATCTTGTGTATCCTATTCACAATGGAAGTTGTCACAAACAACAAATGATCAATAATGACAAGTTAAATCATGGGAAACCGCAGTTACAATTATGAATTGATTCCTTAAATGAAATGTTTCTTTCTAGGTGGACAGCCCATGAACAATGAAATATTACTTTTATACTTTTAAAAACCCGACGGGAAGAAGGGCATCAGTTTGTGAATTTATTACCAGACAGACATGCAACATTTGTGATTATACAGTGGATTACATGTGTCGTACCAAAACTAGCAAATCTCCTCATGCATTCGCAATGTGCTCTATCAGAACCGATCTCCTCAAGCAGGAAAACGAGAAAATTGACATTTTGCAGATTTATCTAGACTTCAATTTACTTCTGACGAATCGGAATTTATCCCCGATTACATTTAGACTTCCATGATGAAAAAATATTGAAAATTTAACTTGCATCTTTGTCAAGAACATCTTAGAAATGTAAGAGTGTCACAATTTTCGTCATGTTTTTCGTGGGACGATTGATTTTGCGAGAGTTACAGTTCATATAAAAGAATAAACTATACATGTTTCTAATCGTGAAAGCATTCGCCACAGCATAGCATTCTCTGATTTTGCAATATTCGAGCAGTAAAAAAGAAAATTTTAATTTTTGACATGTACATACCTTGCGAAGCGTCTTCGTGAACTCTCCTCCACCAAAACCGGAAGTTATCCTCACGAATTTCTTTGCAGAACCAACTGTTCTGCTTGTGCCGATTACCAGCCGTGAATACAGGCAGTTACATATAATCAGATTTACATTCCATTATTTTCCATTCAATCCACGATTAAAAATAATTTTCCCTCAGCGAAACGTTAAACAAGGATCTCTTTACCTGGAAAATAAATACATATCACCATCTATGATCTAAACCGCCGTAAATGTCTTTAAAGGGCATTATGTGTATAATCAAGGACGCACTGGTATTAAACTGATGTTCGTAACTTAAGTTACCTACATCCCAACATGGCGGACACGGAAAATGGTAAATTAGAATATCATTGTTTTCTCTTTGTTTTTAGCTTATTTTCAAATATTGTCATTTCAAATGTATAGATATTTTAACAATTAACTGTAGTGATATGCTTAAATCAACTGTAAATTCTCCTATGTGGCGCAAAACCTACTTTAAGAAATACAAATGATGTAAGTAACTTTAGAATTATTTTTGAACGATGTTCGTAACTTTCAAATATGATGTTGGTAACTTTAAAGTTTGGTGTTTCTCAAATCATATTTAAAACATTTAAAGAACAACGCTTTTGTAATAAATAAAATTTGAAAACAAAGAAAAACATCCTTGAAGTGATAGAGAGGGTAATAGAGGTGGGAGAGATTATATAATGCACGAGAGAGAAAAAATACAGAGCGGAGGATGAGAGGGTTATGAATGAGTGAGATGAACTAAAGATGAGGGTAGCGGGAGAAGAACACCTTGTACAACGTTCGTTTCCAATTAGCAATAATAAACACGTGGCTTTGCGTTTCCTGTAATCTTTTGTAATCTTACAGCGATGGATATCGAGAATGACCAGATAATTAATAGTGCTGAGGCCGATGCGGCAGTCGATACAACATATGTAGTTGTTTAGTATTATATTGATATTGATATTTGGTCTTGGACTGTGTGCTCTAGAAGGGTCTTTCATAAACTACGACCTTGCAATAGGGCGTTTTGACTTCCGACCTTTGGGTGTTTAGGGCCTCCCATGGATGGCGACCTCCGACATCATCATTAAATTCGATTAGGGCCATTCTGGGTCTCATATATAAATTCTAACAAAGTATATTTGTATGTAAATTAACAGTTTTTTCTATGTGTAAATATGCCGTGAATTATTACCAAATTAATTGTCCTTTGTGTTTTTTGCTTATTTTAATAAAAATGGACACACCAGATCAAGTATTTTAAGAATGACACATCTAATTATTTCCCTTTAATGCTGAAATGAAACCAGATTAATTTATTATTAATTTGTTAGACTATTGTATTAAATACAGATAAATAAAGATTTATAATACTTTTTAACGAATCTATAATTTGTAAGTATTAAAATTGGATTAATCTATGGTAAAGCTGTTTTCGAAAAGTTCATTTTTTTTATATCATACCATTTCAAGTTTTACAAATACATATACATTTATAAATATGCATTGAAATTGACAGGATGTTAGTCTGAACAGTCTTGACGGTATATAAACGAATTAGTTAATATCAATAGTTTTTATACCCATACCCCCCACAAACAAAGTTTGGGGGGTATATAGGAATCACCCCGTCCGTCCATGTACCTTGTAAGCGCAACTCCTCCTAAACCGCTTATTGGATTTTTATGAAACTTTTCACATTTGTAGTACACTACCTGCAGATGTGCATGAAGGAATATGGTTGCTGTCCAAAATTCAAAAGGAGAGATAATTCAACTTATACTTTCACGAAAAGGGGGGCATGTACCTTGTAAGCGCAACTCCTACTAAACTGTTTACTGAATTTTTATGAAACTTTACACAGTTGTAGTACACAACCTGCAGATGTGCATGAAGGAATACCGTTGCTGTCTAAAATTTAGAAGGGGAGATAATTCAACTTATACTTTCACGAAAAGGGGGGTCGTGTACTTGTGGCGACCCCTAGATGTATGTTCTTGGTTAGTTTATTTTGGAGATGGGATGTTGTCTCCTTGCCATAACTCCATATCCGTTCATTTTTCATAGGTAACTTGCTAATATACCTTATTCCAAAGTTTGAACATCATAGTATTGCAAGCGGGGGGTATCACTCAGTGAGGTCACTCACAGTTCTAGTTTAAATCAGGATCGCATTCATGAATTTCCTTCACCCATGTTAAATATAATTATACACATAGATTTCCTACAAGTCCCTTATCTATATTCTTGTATACTTTAGTAAATATGTTGCTATAGGTAATATATCTCTACCGACAATATTTATGTAGTACAGATACATTGCTTTCAGCAGCAAACGTATTAAAGGGGTACGCACAAGGTACACATAGGTTAGAAAGGGACTTATTGTAGCAAGTCTATAATTGTTTACATTGACATGATTACGATGTTTCATGGATCAACAAGTCTTCAACTGTCAATAAGTCGCATGTGACGCTAAAACAAATCAACATCCTAAAAATGTGAGAAAGGTAGAATACTGTACATGTATGCGACCCTGAATTGTTTTTCTTCTTAATACTCGTTCTATATGCTTTCGTTTCGTTGCTTGTTGTTCTTTTTACTTTTAAGTTGTCTGCATGCTTAATTTTGCTTTTAAATTGAAACCAAGAGTTTCTTAACGAGCAATTAAACACCTTCTTATTATTTAACAGTTATGGAAATCTGCAGTTACGGACATCCCTTTAAATATCTTTCTAAAGTTACGAACATCACTTCAAAGAGTTACGTACATCCTTCAAATTTTTTCAAGTTAATATTTCAATGCTCTCATAAGAGTTTCGTCATTTTTATGTATGCATTCGAGTATCTAATATTCCCACCTGTAATCATACCGTTGGACTTACTAATAAGCGCTACTGATAAAGAGAAAACAAGGATATTCTAATTTACCATTTTCCGTGTCCGCCATGTTGGGATGTAGGTAACTTAAGTTACGAACATCAGTTTAATATCAATGTCCTTGGTATAATTCAGCAAATTTCGCGGGGCCCAGTAAGGGGGCACTGCATACGCAACTTGTAATTATGTTAAAACATTAGGTTTTTTTTAATATCAACAATGAATACTACTTTGTTTCAAATCTATTTAAAATTTATTTGGCCTAAGAGACAAGAATGTGAAAGAAAGCACACATTCTTTATCTCATAATAATATATAGGCAAATAATTTGATTCTGAGGGGGCCTGGCAAGATTAATCGGGTTAGAATATTTGACAGAAAATTCATTCAACACATAGTATAGGACAGGTTATAACATTGTTTACTCAGTACAGGCCAGATTACTTCTTTTTTTTTAATTTTCTATGAAGCAAAGGCCAGAATTTTTTTCCAACTTTGGATGGCCAGATTATTTATTCTATTTACAAAAACTGCCAGACCCCGTTTCATATTACTTTAATTTTAAAAGCAGTGTGTATGTGAACACTTTTTACATGGTTCGTAACCTTCTGAACACATTTATTTCAAATAACTATTTATCTTCATACAAGATGGACTTGCAAATTGTGAAAACCTAAACTAATATGGGAAAACAGTGCTTGATCGTAGATGGGTATACATTTCGTAGGGATAGTATACTAAAGTCTGGGGAAATATCTTGGCGCTGTTCCTTAAACAGACAGAAATGCAAGGCTAAAATAAAAACAGATGCTGATTCTACTAGAATTTTGTCCGGAACACTAGACCACAACCACCCAGCAAGTGACCGCTCCTTGGAAAGAAAACTGGTAAGAAACCGGGTGAAAAGGAAAGCTACGGAAGATATTTCGTCCAGACCAGCAAAAATAATTAAAAATGAACTGTTTGCTTCCAATGAAGAAAACATTAAGCCCAGTGACATCACAAGTTTATGCCAGGCACTGTACAGAGAAAGGCGGAAAAAATTTCCTAAACTACCTTCCTCTATTGAGGAGGTCAGTGATGTTTTGAACTTTTTGAAACCAATAAACACAAGCAAGGATGAACGCCAATCTTTACCCCTATCATTCATAGTGATCAAATGTACAGGTGAATTTCTCCCACATCAAAGGAAATTTGTTAACGGCATTCATTGTCGATGGCAAAAGGGGGAGGGTCCAGGGAAGACCACATGCGATGAGTTTAACTAAAATTAACTTCATGCACACTATTGTGTATGATTTTTTTCAATAAACAAACGAGTTGTTTAATTCAGAATAACCTCATGCACGCTATGTATGTACTTCCGTCATCTTTGACTCGCTATTTTGAAGTAAAAAAATTGATGTAATGAGTATAATAGTGACATCCTATTACGTCATTCAAAAACAAACGAATGGGATATCGAACCACAGGCGCTTGTGTAGAGTCAAAATTGTGTAGCTAAAAAATATGCTCGCTGTTTAACTCTACACAAACGCCTGTGATCGAACCAAGTGAAAATGATCGCGATGCGTAGAGACATCTTTTCAGTAAAAAAGCATTTTCAAAATTTATATTACTTGTTACCTGACTGACTAAATGAGCATTTAATTTCAATGTTGCAATGAATGACGCACGTGTGTTACTCACATTTCACTATTTCACATGAGAAAATGTTTTTCAAATATATATTGCAATTAATCCTCAGATGTGAATTAAAGAATGATATTGTGTTGTAAAATTGAATGTTTAAAAAAAAAAGTATTATTTGAAGACAAAGATGTCCGTGTGTTGTATATATTAAAGGTATATGATACATGTACTGCTAACACAATGTGTGTTAAGAATGTTGTGGTGAAGTAAACTTTTAACCTAAATGGTTATAAAATTTGATGAAAATTATAAAAATTCAGTGTAAAAAACAGGACTTTCTGAAATTTAAATGAAGTGCCTGGAAATTGCTAGATTGCAGGATTTTGCACCAACTACCCCAGACCCCCAGTCGTAATAGCACCTCGCTCCGCGAAGTGCGCGACTCGCGTTGCGAGTCTCTGTAACCCCCCTCTGGAAATTTCTGTTTACGGGCCTGTCAATTATAATGAAAGTTTCTTACATGAAGAGTAATAATTCACAATATTTTAAGGGCAAATCTAAAACGTGTAACGGAACGAAACGAAACGAAATAGAAACGAAACGAAACAACGAAATTGTTTCGTTTCTTGTTTTAGTATTTATCTGCGTGTAATTACTAATTCAAGGAACTGTTTCGTTTCGTTCCGGTTCCGTTTCGTTTCTTTAATTAGTAAAAATACAGACCCCCAGCCATAATAGCACCTCGGAAAAAGAGATGAAATAATAAAGGAATAAAGAAATTTTATTGAAAAGAAATTTGTAAACAGAAAGTTAGAAAAATGGGGGGTGGTAGGTCCGTGCCACGAGCGCCTGTGGTATAAATGTGCAATGCATTTGTCATAATTAAATTCATACGCAAACTATGAAAGTCCTGCTTGAATTATATCGCTATTATTTTCCAAGAAAATGGTTTCCTCCTATATGACTGAAAGAACGTCATTACTATTTAATTGTGAAACCTGAATTACAGAATACAATTATGCCTGGTACGGAAACGAGCAATATGACATTGAAACTAATTCATTACAGGAAAAAAAATTAAAAAAAATAAAGGAAATGATCATAGTTAACACGTTTTCTTCTTTTTTAGCTCACCTTGCCAAAGGCAACGTGAGCTTTTGCCATCACTTGACGTCCGTCGTCCGTTAACTTTTCACATTTTAATCTTCTCCTCTGAAACCCCTCAGCCAAATGGTAGGAATCATCTATAGAAGGTCCTTTATAAAGATTGCTAATTTTGTCCCGATCCATTAACAAACATGGCCAACACAAGCAATTCTTGTTTCTGATTGGCCGATTTTAAACAATCTTCTCCTCTGAAACCGCTAGGTCAAATGAACCGAAACTTGGTAGGAAGCATCTATGGAAGGTTCCCAATAAAGATTGCTCATTTCGTCCCGATCCGTTAACAAGCATGTCCGCCACAGGTCATTCTTGTTTCTGATTGGTTGATTTCTAAAAAATCTTCTCCTCTGAAACCGCCTGGCCAAATGAATCAAAACTTGGTAGGAAGCATCTTTTGAAGGTTCTCTATAAAGATTGCTCATTTAGTTCATATCCGTTAACAAACATGGCCGCCACAGGCCATTCTTGTTTTTGATTGGTTGATTTCTAAAAGATCTTCTCCGCTGACACCGCTTTCCCAAATGAACTGAAATTTGGTAGGAAGCATCTATGGAAGGTCCTCTATAAAGATTGCTCATTTTGTCCCGATCCATTGACAAACATGGCCGCCACCGGCAATTCTTGTTTCTGGTTGGTTGATTTCTAAAAATCTTCTTTTCTTAAACTGCTTAGCCAAATGAACCGAAACTTGGTGGGAAGCATCTATGGAAGGTTCTGTATTAAGTTTCCTCAAAGCAGAATGAATGGTGAGCGACACAGGCTCAGTGGGAAAGAATAACTCAATTTAATTTCCTCACAAAATTGTCGCCATTTGTTAAGTTGTATATACGCTTAATTATATTATTAGTGTTTTCATCTGCAGCATTCACTGTCCTCAACCTGAAAAGTGTGTGTGCAAATGAGAGAAACCATCGATTGATATGTTGTTATATTACACTTTACGTTTTTATTTTCCCTATTTGTTTTTGTTAGCGCAGCCGGTCACTATTTTCGTATATGGACCGGTAGTATATGGACCGGCCAGGTACTTGCATTATTTTAGATAAAAAGTATAATATAGCAAATAGTTCATGTCACTTCGGGTCATATGGCAAAATATGGACCGGTCCGTCAGCAAAAAAATATTATATGGACCTCAGAGGACCGGTCCATATACTGCCATATGACCCTCAGTGCCATGAACTATTTGCTATATAGCTTATTACAGTGCACTTGGACGGTTTCAAGGGCTCATCCAACAGATCTGCCAAGCTTGTCCCTCTCGACGAGGGCTCTCAGAATATAATACAGAAACACTAACCGTGAACCACAATGTGTGCAATATTTGAATATAACCACGATCCTTGGACGTTAAAGACAATCTTTATAGAATTCGAAATAGAGCCTTGTACCCGTTACAAATGTTAGTTCCCCCTAACCATCTCTCCATTCTTTACCAGTGGCAGTGAAAAGTCGTTGACCCGGCTGTCCCATTCACAAATTCCTCTATATTTATTACTGAAGTTGTTCTCCTAAACGTGCATCAAATATTTGCAATTTTAAATCAATCAATCAATTAATCAATCCATTGCTTGCTTAAATCTATTTCGTATAAATTGTCAATTAGTCACTCATTCCAAGAAAAAGTCAATTTTGAGATGAAAAAAAATCTGAAAAAATGTTCCTTTATTTTTCATTGCCGTTTTGTTGAAAAGATTACCGAATAACACTGCAATCATAAATGAAAATTTCCTTCCTAAAAGTTTTCGAAAAGGAAATTATGTCACGTTAAAGTTGTGGCTAAAAATGCAGATAACGAAGGTTAAAATACCTACTAAAGTCATCAATGAAATCATGTGCCACGGAAGCAGTTCCTTTCCCACTAGTGACACCCGTTAAGTTACTGTTAATCGACATCATCTGATACGAAAATCGTGTTCGGCTCCAGTAAACGTAATTAAATACAAATAACATAAATAAAACATGAACTCCATGCAAAACTTATTAGCAGTAAACATCATTTTTACGCGTAAATCGCAGTAGATATAAAAAAAAATACAACACTTTTTCTGTCTGGGGGTTTTTAGTTTACAAATATCTCACAACATATGAATTTAAGTGATCTTAACTTCCGTTACCAAATCTGGATATTTTCTAAGCAGAAACGAAGAAAAGTTACGAGCTGAATATTGTTTAAAATCAAAATTGTACCTCCATCTTTATATATACAAGCATGTAACATTTGGTTTTTGCTTCAGAGAGAGCCAAACGACTATGCTTTGCATAATATATTAACTTCTGTTACTGTCTACTGCCATTAATATTGCAGGGGTTGGGGTTAGGATTATGGTGTTTAAGGCCACTTTCAACAATATTTCATATGATAATTTAAAATGCAGAATCAACATAATAACGGATGTTATTCGAAAATCGGCGACACATCGGTTTGATGTCACATAATCTATGAGGTTCAAAACAGAATAAATCTTAGTTTCTATAATTATTTGTCC
The DNA here is from genome assembly GCA_963383655.1 of Bathymodiolus septemdierum. Taxonomy (NCBI): domain Eukaryota; kingdom Metazoa; phylum Mollusca; class Bivalvia; order Mytilida; family Modiolidae; genus Bathymodiolus; species Bathymodiolus septemdierum. Next base: position 111,112,237 of record OY726518.1, on the reverse strand, counting down.
CATATCAAGTTAAATTAGCAAAGTTATTCAACAGTGCTCTCAACAACTTAATAAAATACATATTTCTAAAGTCCGGTTTAAGGCATCTTCGCTAGCCAAGGGTTACGATCCGCTCTACTCATCTTCACCCTTGGCATCGTTAGACGGATTTTCGAGGTCACACGGTGACGGTTTATATGTAATGCAGCTAGTGGTAGCTGCAACCAATCAGAACGCGCTTTACGCTTCCCGTCTTCGTGCCAACAAAGACATCTTTTCCGTCTATAATAGCCGTTATAGATTTACTCTGATTGTCTGTCAATGAGTTTATATTAAATTTTTCACAAATCTTCGCTTGAAAATCAGCCATATTATAATCTCGAGTCAATTTTCAGGGCATTCAAACGAAAGGAAATGAAAGCCTCGCGTCGATTGGCTGAAAATGACATCTTTACAAGGGGCGTAACTGTCAAAATCCAGCAGGTGGCAGTGCGCGGGAATTACGAAAATCCGTCTAACGATGCCAAGGGTGAAGATGAGTAGAGCGGATCGTAACCCTTGGCTAGCGAAGATGAGTTTAAGGCGACACAACTTTTTTTTCTCGAATATTGTGTATTTGGGGATAATCTTAGATGATAAGGGTAATAACAAAATTACCGAACTCCGAACAATCTTACAAAGGGAAAGTCAAAACTCATAAGTATATAAACAGACAAAATCAGTCAACAACCGGAAAACTGAGCTCATTTTCACTTTTTTTTATGCGAGAAATATTCCCCTCCCAAATGCATTCATATGTTGAAAATATAACATTACTTTCTTGATTAATGCTCTTTTATACCCTTATAAGGTTGACAGCATAAAGCAAACATACAAACATGGATATATATACATATACAAACATGAACATAAATGTACAAATCAATTACATTAAAACAAACATAATAATTATGCAGCTATATTGAGTTCACTCTCCTCAGTGCTAATAACTTTTGAATGAAAGGGGCAGCAAGTTGCATAAGACACGAAGAAGATAAAAATAAATTAAGATTTTGAATATGATTATTTCCCATCAATTTTGTGTATAAATTTTCAATCTGGGTTAAAAATTCCTTTCTTAATAATTCGTTATTTTTTGGCAATGAAAGAAGAAATGTTCCTCGTCTTCAATTACATTTAGGTGACATTGCCTACAAATTCGTTGTTCTCTATTTATTTTATTATATCTGCCTCTTTCAATTTCTAAAACATGATCACTTATTTAAATGAAATATTGAATCGTTGTAATTACTGCACGAGCCGATGCCGAGTGGCAGTAAATTTGACGAACAGTCACTTTTTTGGGAAATGAGTGTGGTATGTCTGTTTTATCACGACATTATTATTATTTAACTTTAATTTTCCTTTTAATCTTTTGAAATTGAGCATACTTGATGAAGGTTATGTAAGAAGCGCGTCATGCATACTACATAAGATATCTACGTTTGAATATTTTCAAAAGTAATTTAGGGGCATATAATAGTATTGAAATTTTTTTAATAATGTATATACCTTTGCTATGTTTTCTAGGGCGTGGTGGTATCGGTGGTGGTAACGCTGGTGGTTCCTCGGGTTCTTCATTCAAATGAACTTCTTCTTCCTCTATTACATGAAAGCTTCGAGGATTTTTAGCAAATTCGAGATATAAACTTCCATCAATGATATCCTCATTTAGAGACTTTTGACTAAAATTGCTTATAACAAGAAGTTCATACTCGTCAGGTTCTGAATAAATGGGAATATTTACTTCAATTTCATTCACCGTATCTCTACTAAGAGGCAGTAGTACTATACTTCTACGAACATATTTGCTATACTCTTTTTTCAAACATTCTGGAATCTGAGGTTTGTGATGTCCAACCACGACTTCCTCTCTAAATACTCTATTTAGTTTCACACAACCAGTAAATGACTGGACATTATCAACTGCCTCTAGTAAGTCTGTTGTTAAAACTTTTTTGAAATCCTCTCCTACAAAAGTAACAAACTGTGGCAATGGTAGGCGGTCCACAACTTCAGTCAGTGTATATTCAGTATCGTCTGGCAATGGAACGAATCGACTTCTAATTGAATGATTTATTACCACAGTTTTATTTTCATATTTTGCAATAAGACCCTGTGTTGGTAAATATCTGTCTAGTTCGAGTTTTGTTCCAGTTTTAATTGGGATAGCTGTATTATTCGATTGTACAACAAATGGCTTTTCGACACGTACAAACCGTGGAAAATCATGTATAAGCTCTGCCACGGTAGCATAGACTTTGCATTCGGTAGGTGGTCTTGTGATGACAACTTTCCCTTTATATCCGAGAGGAATAACAATTTCTTTATCTGGTTGCATATATCCAGTCCCATCTTCTATAATAGCTTGACTCCATGATGAAATTATTGTAGCGTACACCTTCTGGATACTTTTAACGAAGTCTAATTTTAACAAATCCCCTCTAGAAAATGACTCGGCTTCATTGCCACCGTAGAATCCTTCGGCCACTCTGACGACTGTCGGCATTGTTTCATAAACCACATCTCTGATAGTCAGGGAATGGTCGGACCACACTATATCGTCGTCACTACTTTTCATCTTCGTTTGACAAAATCATCAGACAACAAATAATAATCGAACCAGGAAGTTATGTATAACTTCACGTGACTAGGTCGAGACAGATTGAAATATAATGCCTTGTGTTTACCCAGGTATAAACTAATTTTAGAAGAACATATAACGTACACATATGGAATGCTGTGTACTTGTAGAAAATTAGTATTAGAAATAACTTAATGTTAATAATACATAGAGAAATCATCACATTGAAAAATGTGCTCAAAATGTATTTAATATGCACATTTTTTAATTTGAACCTAGTTTATTTAAAGAAACGTATGAATGCGATTGAGCAACAGAAAATACTCATGTACAAGCCCCATCCTTTTTAAATGTACAAGGTATACATTAGTTAAGATATTTTAATATAATTGCATAGAAATTGTAATATAAGCAATAAATGAGTCAATTTGTAAAAAAAAAAATCTATCAATAATATGAAATAATTATGATACCCCATGGAAACATGTAATTGTGATCAATCATTAGTACTTCATAGATATATTCACAGTATTCCCACTTTTTAAAAATTCATTAAAGAAATTAAAAAAAAATATATATCAGATTTGCGAAAAAAAAAATATCTACTTGAAAACTAACTTTGACTGGAGAGTTTTATAGCTTGTATTAAGAGGTGTTTGTAATTGTTTTATTTTATTTTTTTTATTCGTTAACTATTTCGGGTCATGTATAAATGACGTTTCGCTTTATGTAAATTTGTAATGGTTTGATTTGATTCGCTATGACTTTTGTGTTGGTTTCACTAAGAGGTGAGATTCGGGTCCATAAAACTAGTTTTAACATCGCCATTTTATTGAAGTGCCTATTTTCAATCAGAATAGTGATATCGATCGGTCATGTATGTATGTGTTAGGGGCAGGACAGGATTATTCTATAGGCTGCAGACCAGGTCCTTCAAGCATGAGGGCCCCTGCTAAAAGATTTTCAAATATAACTTTTATTTTTAAAAATTAGTACATGTATACTATTTTGCATGGCTGAATTATTCATTTAGTAGGGTGAGGGGGCCCCATAACAATCTAATGTTAACAGCAACTTACACGTGTCGACCTAGATACGATAACGTAACCCTCATTCCGCTTGTGCTCCAGTTAGGGTTACGAATCGGTCCCATTCAACGTATGGGAGCAAATTAAAATTTTCGTTAAGTGAATATTTCAACTTTCTTTTTGCATATCTGGTCATAACTTATTATTCCCTACAATTTTTAAGTAATGGCGATACGAAATAAGTGTTACAATACCTGTTTCTACCTTCACGATCGATTTAGTATTCGAAATTTGTTTCTTGTCCGCCATGGCACCTTACGTATACTCTCGTGATGGGCGGAGCCTATCCATATATGGATCTGAATGCCAAATATAAAAACTTACTACGATGTTAAATACTACGACTGATCCAAATAAGGATATCTCCAAAACGAGGCAAGTGCACGTGAAATAGCAACTTGTAAACAAAATGTCGGACAGAAAGAAGATTTCATTCATTCAAATTTTCAGATGGATATAAGTCTACCATGGATTGATGCAGCGTTTACTTAAACACCTCAAGCTTTACCTAAATATATTTATCTTTCACCCCCGTTAATTTTTCCAACCACTTACAACGGAATTAGGACAAAAAACCGCCCGGTGTGAATCATTCCGGGCGCTGCTCCCATACGTTGAATGGGACCGATTCGTAACACTCGCTGGGAGCAAAAGCGGACTGAGGGTTACGTTATCGTATCTAGTGTCGACCCAATACTCTTCGACACATGTAAGTTGCTGCTAACATAAGATTGTATGAATATGGACAGGAACAAACTAAATTAAGAAGAAAAAAAGTTGAAATAATAAAGGAATTTTATTGAAAATAAATATGCAAACAGAAAGTTAAAAAATGGGGGGGGGGGCCCTGTTTTTACTTTATGCGAAAACATATGACGCCATTTTACTGACAGCAAAAGTTGCCAGATAATCGAGAGTATATTACAGTGGGGGATCATAACAAAAAAAAAAAAAAAAAAATAAAGAGAGAGAGAGAAAGAGAGAGGGGGCGGGATCTTCCGTTGCATTGCCCTTTTAGTTTATCTAATTACTTTTGAACTTTTGAATCAGTCGACGATTAATCAGAAAACAAAGTGATATTATAATCCCTTAGACATTAATTTTATCAAAATCCATCCATTCTACAAACACTTCAATACAAATTACCCCATTTTCAACAGAGAAACATGAGAAAATTGGCTAATATAGCACGCCGAGTATTCGGAAACTCGGTGCAAGCCACAGGCGCTCGTGGCACGGACCTACCACCCCCCTTTTTTCTACTTTTCTGTTTGCAAATTTATTTTCAATAAAATTTCTTTATTTCTTTATTATTTCATCTCTTTTTCCTTATATTAACTTGTTCGTGTCAATATTGATACAATTTTATGCTAACAACAACTTGCATGTATTGACCTAGTTCTAATAATAAAACCCTAAATGCTCGCTTACTCGCAAGGGTGATAACGGGATGCCATTACACGTAATGGAGCAGCCGCCGAGATTTTTTGCGCTCGCTTACAGAGCTTCTGACGCCTGCATTTATCAATAATAAGACATAACCTTTCCTTTTGTCCATTATTATAGCAAGTTTTTATCACCTACCAGTATTTTAGAATGTAATTCCCACAAATAAAAATCTTCTCTTTGAAAATTTTGAATTTCGTCATTTCCGGCCTCACTATTTGGATGTCGATACCATATTTGGCGATTTAGGCGTGAATGTTTACCAATCGTAACTACTCGGCCATTCTCGCTACCCTGCAAATAACAGGGTAGCGAGAATGGCCGAGTAGTTACGATTGGAATGTTTACATCAGCTTGTAATAAGAAATACCATATTTAGAAAAGCTTCGCCTTCCGTAGTTTCCGGTTATGGAAAACGATAGATAAATTTGAACAAGATTGTTGCTAACTTTGAAAAGCATATATTTCTCAGCCAAACCGATTTAACAAGGACTGGGATCATCAGTAATTGTTATAATGAAATGTTTGAATCGTAAATAGTGAGTTTTTATGTTTCAACTGCAACTTTTTTTTTGCTCCATTGTGACGAATGGGACCGCGTTGTAGCTCTGCCGAGACACAAGTTTGTCACAGGAGCTACATTATTGCAGCTAGTATTGACCCTATATAGATGATCATAGATACTAATAATCCACAAGGCCTTGCATGTGGATTATTAGTATTTATATACACAGGCACTTGTTTCATTCAAAAAATGTATGCCTCCTCCTCTTCCTTACTAAGTGAGGAAGAGGAGGGGGCATATATTTTTTGAATGAAACAAGTGAAGTAAGGAAGATGAGGAGGCATACATTTTTTGAATGAAACAAGTGCCTGTGTCTATATAGGGTCAACAGAAAGTTAGAAAAAAGGGGGGTGGTAGGTCCGTGCCACGAGCGCCTGTGGGTGCAAGCTAGTTATTTTGAACGTTTTCATTGGTCAATTTTGAATTTTTTGACACTACAGACCGCAGAGCATGCTGTTCCGTGTTCCGTTGCCGTCATGCTCCACGGTCTGTAGTGTCCAAAAATTCAAAATTGGCCGGCCAATGAAAACGTTCAAAATAACTAGCTTGCATCAAGTTCAAAGTGTCCACACCTGTTTGGAGTATACGAATACCCGGCGTGATAAGGAAATCAGGGGAGTCGCAGCTCCAGATAGATAATATCAAGTGACATCTCCCTTTAATTTACACTCACTGCTTAGAAACTATTTGAAACTTTTTGGAGAAGATTCATGCGTTTTAATACGCTTCATCACATTCACAAAATGCTTCAAAATTGTTGACGGAAAAGCTTCCTAAATGCTCAAAACCCAGGATCTTCAGGGGGGCTTGACCCCCCCGGGGCCCCCTACCAGTGCTCTGTCCTGGACCCGCTGGAGACCTCTTAGTTCTAATAATAAAACCCTAAATGCTCGTTTACTCGCAAGGGTTATAACGGGATGCCATTACACGTAATGGAGCAGCCGCCGAGATTTTTTGCGCTCGCTTACAGAGTTTCTGACGCCTGCATTTATCAATAATAAGTCATAACCTTTCCTTTTGTCCATTATTATAACAAGTTTTTATCACCTACCAGTATTTTAGAATGTAATTCCCACAAAATAAAAATTCATGTTTACTAAGCTCTCTAAACATTTTGAATTTCGTCATTTCCGGCCTCACTATTTGAATGTCGATACCATATTTGGCGATTGAGGCGTGAATCGTGTAGTAAGAAATACCATATTTAGAAAAGCTCCGCCTTCCGTAGTTTCCGGTTATGGAAAACGATCGATAAATTTGAACAAGGTTGTTGCTACCTTTGAAAAGCATATATTTCTCAGCCAAACCGATTTAACAAGGACTGGGATCATCAGTAATAGTTATAATGAAATGTTTGAATCGTAAATAGTGAGTTTTTATGTTTCAACTGCAACTTTTTTTTTTGCTCCATTGTGACGAATGGGACCGCGTTGTAGCTCTGCCGAGACACAAGTTTGTCACAGGAGCTACATTATTGCAGCTAGAGACCTCTCGCCGACTTTCGTCCCCACTACTGACACAAAATCCTGGATCCGCCCCTGTATTAAAATACAAGAATGGCTTTTAAAGCAATCTTATGTACAAAGAAATATTTAACTAGCCATTCTTTGAAAATTTCAATCGTCATATGAATGAAGGGTTAACACTGTTAATCGCTATATCGGAAAATCGATAATTTAGTACGAAAACCCATCACACGATGCAATCCTCTTTTACCAAGTTTTGATAAATTAATGGAAGATTAGTGAAAAAATACGCACGCTTTCACCAGATAACATTGAAAATAATAATGATATAATTTTTTAGAGTGAAAATGTTGATATTTCCGTCGATAGTTATTTTGAAATATAAAATGGTTCGATTAATTTACGTTTCTTCACCGTCATTTGGTTTCCATTTACACAACATACAAAAATGGCGACGTCCACAGATTTTTATTTGCGATATTATGTTGGCCACAAAGGGAAATTTGGACACGAATTCTTGGAATTTGAGTTTCGGCCTGATGGTAATATTACAGTTTTATCACAAAGCAACAAATGTGACTGGTTTTAAGTATTTAAATAAGATTATCAATCGTACTAAATATGTCCATTGTGATTGTGCAAAGCGTGGGTCTTTTCAAAATTTAAAATATCTGAATTTAGTAATGAACAATTTGGGATCTTTCCAAGCGAAAGGTGATATTGGTCAAATTGAACGTATCCAACGCAGAGAAGTCCGTTTTATTAGTGGAAACTACAGTTCAAGAGAGGAAGACGCCACCCGTCGGCTAATCTCGTTGAGGTTAGGATTCCGAAGAAATTTCCCCTCATAACGGCTCTCAATCGGGTTGGAATACTTTGAAATAGACTGTATATAGTGAAGTGGAAGTGTATGCCAAATATCCTGAACAGCATGTATCAAATCTTGTTTAGTTTTGATATCATTCCAGTCTTCGAAATTAGGCGGTAGTCTGAAGCCTGTGGCGTGTAAAATTGTACACGGGCATATAAAATGAGTAGTTCCACCAGTCCGACGGACCTGTGAAAAAAAAGTCATATAGTTTCAAAAGTTGATTTCATAAGATATTTAGTTTATTGTTCTCCGTTTTCAGTTGCTGCCGAGTCAATGCAAAAAAATGGGTAGGCAAACAAGTCCTTTTAAGAATTTTCGATATTCGAAATAGATTTAAGTGTGTTTGTTTTTTGCAATTTGATTGGTTGATATTTTTACCATCATGTAGGTTTTAAAAAAGGACGAGAAGCAGGGCTCACATTAGAGGGCGAAGTAGTTGCCTTGTGAAGGTTGACTTTGATTTCTCGTTGGTCAAAAGCGAAGTTCAAGTAGCCTTGTAATTTTGAAGAGTCACCCTAGGCTATGTTGCCCGCGTATTTTTGCCACGTGCCATTTATGAAAATATCGACATCGTGTTTATTGAATTCTATGGTATTCATTAAGTATTTTGAAAGTGACTTTCTTGAAAAGTAATCTATTTCGGTTTAAAGGAACTTTAATTTCGTTCAATATCAAATAAAAATGGCACCACGAGAAAGGGGGCGCAATCAGACACTGCTACGGGAAATGTTGATCGAAGCTACTTTCAACCAAGCAAACTGTCGATTAATTTTGTTCTCAATCCTGTGACAAAGTCTTGAGTTCTCGTATATAAATATGTTCATATTTGAGAAGGTTGGTCATTCAAAATTCGTTGAAATGCACGGAGACACTTCAGATTTTTTTCGATCCGATCGGTATTTTTTATTAATTGCGATCTATTTATAGAACTGTTGCTGACAGACCTGTCTACGTTAATATCTCTGCAGTTAGAAAATAGACTGAACTACAGTAGTTTTGTTCCATTGTTGAACTCTGATTTGAGGTCTGACAAATAATAATTACAATCTTTACTTGCTTCAGTTTATGACTGTTAGTGTCAATATATGTTCATGCTATATTTGCATTCCCTAACTATCTATATATAGTTGGACCGTTGAGCAAATTGGCATATACATATTTCTTCTGCTGAAGGCTACACAAATATGACTTTTTGCATTTTGTGTGGTATTAATTCAAAGCATAGTGATATTTAAAAAAAAAAGGGGGGGGGGGTACATATTAAAAATTATCACCAAATTATATGTCACACGCAATGATGACACCACAAGTTTTTGTTATAAGTCTTATAACAATATTGGTTGTGATGATGATGATGAGGAGGAGATGGACAGTGATGATATGGAATATACTGAGGATGATTTTAGAATTTTCAGGAGATTAATATAAACATGAATCCAAAATAAAGTGTCTTTTTTTTTTCTTTTTTTTCTTGCATTCTGGTCTTACATAATTGACATGTCCACATAATATTTGGTACATCATCATGTTTTGAGTTTTGGTGGTTTGAATTATTTTATGGTCATTAATGTAGTTTTCAAATTCGGGCCTGTAAATATTTGAACTTACAGGCCCGATGGGCTTGTGAGGTAAAAAGTTAAGCGTGAAGACTGTCATTCACCCTCCTCTTGAGTTGAATTTTAAGTGTCCGCCAAACATTTTCTATGATATTGAGATCAGGGCTCTGTGGTGGCCAAAGAAGAGTGGGAATGTGGTTGTCCCTTTTCCACTGGGTGGTCTGTACGAAGACATGACATGGCACGTTGTCCTCCTGTAGTGTCCAACGATCCGTAGGAAAATGTTTAGTAACAACTGGCCATAAACATTCATCCAACACATTGATATACTTCTCGAAATTCATATTTCCTTCTACTGATACAAGTTTTGCAACACCTTTGTAACTAATGCAGCCCCAAAACAACACAGACACAGCTGACTGACGATCCTCGTCACCATACTGCCCTAAACATATGAGGCATAAAAGTTTCATGTGAGCGACGCCACACATACATTTTCTTGTTTTTTTCCAATAACAACAGGGCTCACGTTAGCTGCAATAATGTAGCTCCTGTGACAAACTTGTGTCTCGGCAGAGCTACAACGCGATCCCATTCATCACAATGGAGCAAAAAAAAAGTTGCAGTTGAAACATAAAAACTCACTATTTACGCTTCAAACATTTCATTATAACTATTACTGATGATCCCAGTCCTTGTTAAATCGGTTTGGCTGAGAAATATATACTTTTCAAAGGTAACAACGACCTTGTTCAAATTTATCGATCGTTTTCCATAACCGGAAACTACGAAAGGCAGAGCTTTTCTAAATATGGTATTTCTTACTACACGCTGATGTAAACATTCACGCCTCAAACCGCCAAATATGGTATCGACAATCCAAATAGTGAGACCAGAAATGACGAAATTCAAAATGTTCAGAGATGGATTTTTATTTCGTGGGAATTACATTCTAAAATACTGGTAGGTGATAAAAACTTGTTATAATAATGTACAAAAGGAAAGGTTATGTCTTATTGATAAATGCATGCGTCAGAAACTCTGTAAGCGAGCGCAAAAAATCTCGGCGGCTGCTCCATTACGTGTAATGGCATCACGTTATAACCCTTGCGAGTAAGCGAGCATTTAGAGTTTTATTATTAGCACTAGGCTCACGTGCCTGGTCCTTAGCTAGTTGATAAATTAGTGTACATATATATTTGAATAATATAAAGTTCAAGATTAAGATTTTTATGTCACGATAACCAGATGGTCACGTGACAGTATGATACTCGGATCAGATTACAGATGCTGATGAAGCTTGTCGGTCAAGCGAAATATCCGTCAATTTGATTATAATTATAGTCTTTTTGTAGACTTATAGTTATTTTTGTTATATTTTAGCATCTTTTTTTATGTTGTTGTGCTGCATTTTATACATTTATTTATCATGTTTGTTTGTGTGCACAGAATCGTTAACACTTGTTTCCGATCTGACATCCCGTAGGTTAATACGTTGGCTACTTTTTCAGACGTTTATATATACAAAAACTCTAGATTAATTTCAGAACGTTGCGGCCTTCCTCAATGGAAGTTTATTACATATATATGAAAAACAAACAACATGAAGTTACAATAGACTGGAGATAACAATGTATATTTTCAGCTCAAAGATCTAATTCTTACACTGTTTCGTTTAATTTTCAGACATATATATTGGGAATAAACTTTTTTTTAAACCAAAGAAGATCAAAATCCTACACCTGAGAGTTTAATTTTTTTTAGGGGAGTTTTAATCAATGAGTGATTGACTTCTCTCTTTCAGTTATACAATAAGAAGTTTAAATGTCCAACAATAGGATTCATCTGTAAGCAAAGGCAATTGTATTCATTCAATAGATGAGTTCCATTTGCAGTTTTTTAAACTCCTAAAACAATACCTGGGTAAACTATCAGTGGATCCGCTATTTATCTCAGTGCTTTTGGACAAGCCAAGTTTATTACTACTTGTATGTTTTGAAAAAGTCATTGAAAAAAATGTAATCCCTAAGTCTTGCTACAGAGCATTTGTTCCAACAAACTTTGTAATGTTGAATAGCAGGGTTCGACATTAACGGTTGTCCGATTGCCCGGGACAAGTGAAAACGGCACCCAACTTGTCCGATCGGGCAAGTGAAAATGATTCTGTGATATGTTCAATTCCTGAAGAGCAAAATGATTAATATTGAATTATTCAGTGTTGGAAGTTGCGGCGAATTTTACCTAAACATCGCGTCGTATGTACATTGTATCGTGTATTTTACGCCATTTTGTTGACTACGGAATTCCCCTTTCTCAAATAAAGATTGTGTTATTTATATTAGCCAATCACAAATGCCTAATTAGGTGGCGGTGCTGCATCAACATCATATTTATTTTCGCCGGCCAATGAAAAGCTAGAGTTATTTGCAGTGTTCTAATTTTAGAAAATTATCCCTGATGTGTATTATCTTTGCGATCAATATATTGAAAGCGTGATAGATTACTGGAATAAAAATTCAAGCAAACTATAGTCGTTGTCAGTCTATGATAAGGAACATTTATACTTAAATTTTCTAACAAAAATATTTCAGAAATCCTCATCAATCACCTGTATTTATAAAACTGACATATTCCCGCAGATTGATAGGTACGTAATTATATAGCCAAATGATGCACTAACACTATGCCCACATCATAAGGTGTAAATAATTAATATGAGAGGTTATTTTTCTCTAGGAACGGTCATTGTAGATTGCATAGTTCAGACATGGGGTAATCGTAATTTGTAATCATTGTAATCAATCGATTACATTTTTTCATGTAATCTGTAATCAGCCATTTTTTAGATTACATGTAATCGTAATGTAATCGATTACATTCATTTTGTCCATGTAATCATGATTACTTTCTGATTACATTTAGATTACTTTTCATCATTTTTACTTATTTTGTCTTGATTGAAACATCTCCTTAGATATTTAATGTATGGTTTATGTAAATGAATTTTCTTCATGAAATTTATTAAACAAATAATGTAGAATGGTTTACTAGAAAAAATATAAAGTTTATTGACATCTAAATAAAAAAATATGTTATGAAATTCAATTGTTAAAAACTCCCCAAAAAAATCTATTAAAATTAATTGGCAATCACAACCTGAACAAAAGATATATTATTCTATGTTTAATTACAATCAAAACTGTTACAGGTACAAAAAATATTATGTATTAATTATGGCTTCAAAGACTTGATATCCAAACAAATAATATCTCAATTTCAATTACTTTAGGATTTCAAAATTTCAGTGAAAACAGTTTGTCGGCTTGTGTAAAACACAACAAACTCTAAAAATTTTAATTATCTGACACAATTTTCAAGATTTTATATATGAAATTACTTTTTCTTACAAAGTAATTGTAATTTAATCGATTACATTTGAAAATTGATGTAATGTAATGTAATCATGAAAATTGCAAAGTAATTGTAATGTAATCGATTACAAGTTTGGCATAGTTCTACACTACATGCATATATGGCACTTACGAATTCGTGCTAGTAGTTTACAGTTTCGGGCAAGTAAAATCAATATGGCACTTGCCCAAATGGGCAAGTTGGTCAAAAAGTTAATGTCGAACCTTGAATAGGTCCCTTTTTCTCTATAAAAAATATATATAATTTCAAAGATATAAAAATGTGTCTGTTAAAAGGGGTTAGGGTTTAATGTCACTTTCAACAGTAGGAAAGCGAAGTACCTGGAGAAAACCACCGAACTGTCGCAAGTCACTGACAAACTTTATCACATAATGTTGTATCAAGCACACCTCGCCTGAGCAATATTCAAATTCACAAATTCAGTGGTGATAGATACCGATTGCATAGGTAATTAATCCAACTACCATACGATCACGACCACAAAGGCCCCTAAAGTGTTGAAGGAGTTGTGATGTTCTTGTAATGTTCAATTCTTTGAAAAAGACAAATATGATTTTTTTCACTTTTGTTTTGTAAAAAGTAGTAGGAGATACTGTTCTTTTTTCATTTGTCAGTTAAAAGGAGCTGTAGGCCATGTACAGGTATTTTTCGCTAAATTACCTTAAATTTATCCTATATTTTCATCCAAAAAATCCTATATTCCTATATAATTTTGGTGAAAAGTGGCTTGACATCCTGTAATAGACTTCGCAATTCTTCTCCTTTTGAATCCTCTGGACTGTTCTTTGTGAAAGTTTGTAAGGTGCGCTATTATTAAATTTAGAGGTAAGGTCTCCTAGGGTCTGTCTCCTGTTGGTTTTATCCATACGTAGTAGCAGACGATCAGTCCTGACATTCGTGTTCTTTTTTCGGCAGCTTCTCAGAAGATTTTCTACAGTGCCTCGTTTCCGGTAACATTTTATGATGTAAGAAACTGTTCTTCGGTTTAAAAACAAGAATTCTGCAATCTTACAAGCACCATACCCTTCTTGATCAAGCCCTATGATAGTTTCTTTCAGGTCAGTAGACAACTCCTTCCCGTCTCGCATCATTTTTATAAATGCTGTGTTCCCCCAAATTTCAGCCCATTTCACCTTATTTACAGTGTTTGGTGAAATTAGTACCCCTCAAAATTATCCCGGATACATTTTTGCACAATTACTGATACTATTACTAGGTCAATTATGAAAAATTAAGATGTCATTGTATGCTGACAGACTTAACGTCAGCCATTTTGGGAAAATATATATGGCATGGCACTTGTACATCCTTCGGAATCCTAAGATGTAGATACACACAGAAAATTTCTTTGGATTCTTAAATACACATATAGATGCACCAATCATGGGCCAAAGGCCGTAAATGTCACATAGATTATACACGTGGTTATTTTTATAAATTTTGTTCATCTGAAACAATTTTCACAAGTTTTAACAGCAAACATGTCTGAAGAATTTTACTAGACCGATCAGCCTACTGATGTTTCACGATCACCAGCCCACAGTAATTTTCACTTGACAGGCTTCAGCCTAAAGTCGCGGATTGTGTTTGAAGATATTTCATTGGGTCATATTGACATATCGGTTGAAACTGAAAGTCTCTGTTTCAGGATTAGCCACTGTCATCTGTTATGATGATTATCCTGGAAATATACAAGAAGTAACAAGATGATCATATACCCACTAAAAATTAGAAAGAAATATCCTAAGTGAGTCTAAGTGTCATTCTGATTAATTAAGACTGTGATCATTTTGACTGTTATGGGAGATCATAATCATGTGATAGATCAGGTTTGAAAATGGAAGTACTGTACACTTGACAAGGAAAGTGAATTTAAGCGATCATATTTATGCAGTCTTTGCCTTAATTTTTTTCACCTACTTACCCGAAAGCCAAATTTAGAAAAAAAATCTATTTATTCAAACATTCAGAATTTTCACTTGTCTGAATCCAGTTTTACTTGTCCCAGGCTTATGGCAAGTGGGTTAGCACGAAGACTGTTTATGTCCCAGAGTTACTCAGTAAAGGCTTTTCATGAGTAGAACCAAAAAAGACTAATCTACTGTCCTATAATAGAAATAGATGATAGTTTGACCCAGATTTAGATATTAATTTTCCACATTTGTTTTTATTCTACAGGTAAATTAAGATATGCTAATAACTCCAACTATAAAAATGACACCATGATTAGGAAAGAGGTATGTATATATTAGTACTGTGATCATACTCTGTGGTTTAGATTTTCACCATGAACAGAACCGCATCTGTGGTGTAATGGTTAGCATGTTCGCCTCGATTGCGGTGAATCGTGGGTTCGGGCCCTGATTTGAGTCAATCTAAAGACTAGAAAATTGGTATTTGTTGCTTCTCTGCTAAGCACACAGCGTGAAGGAGAAAGAACAAAGACTGGTTGGCTGGGAATCGGGATAATGTTGCAGAATGGGACGACATGTCTATCCACATACTGTTTCAGTGATCTACATGTAGCACTATAAAAATCCAGCTAAGTGTGTTGGTCTAGTACAAAGCGGACCTCATCATCATCATCTCATTGAAAATTAACTTGCCATGATATAGCTGAACAATTGCTGAGTTGGCATTAAACAATAATCACTCGCTCACTTATTCTTATATATTGTACGTTTATATATATATATTTTAGGCTTATGTACACAAGTCAATCATGGAAGAAATTAAAAGAATAATAGAAGATGCTGAGATTATGCAAGAAGATGATGTTTTATGGCCACCACCAGATAGAGTTGGAAGACAAGTTTGTATTCTATTTGTCATCAATCAAAACAATATATAATAGAGAAGTTTTGTCTATTCCACATCCCCAAATAAACTGGAATCCTAAGCGAACTGAACATTTAGTTACAAAGCTAGAAAGCTCTACATATTTATCTTTGTATATTACCTGAATCCTTGTACATTCTGATTCCAAACAAATCTTTTTGTCCAACATGTGTTTGGACATAATTGAAATGAATATGGAAATTTAATGTGCATGTTCTGAAAGATTATTGCTAAAATGACTATTTTCATTTATGATAAAAAAAAAAGATTCAGAATACATATGGAGTTATCTTCTCTTAAGGTTTTCAATTGAACCAATGGGACATTAATTCAATCTTTCAATAATAATGAATATTCAGCTTAATTTAGCTCAGTTGAATTAAAACTTATTACAAATTTTAAGTAATGGATCATTTCATTTACTTGGACAAATGTAAAACACTAGCATGTCCTTAAACGTTACTATATAATTATAAATGCACTTGGTTCTACTTACAAAATAACTTGTTTAATTAATCCTAAAACAAAAATTGTTGTAAAACAGTTAGATAGGTCAAACATAATCGAATTAATTTCTTGGTTCTAAAAAAAAAGAAATGATTGGGGGGCAATTTTCTTTTCCCTTTTAAGTTTTTATTGAAAATGTTTTTGTGTGGTTTTCTACAATAATGACTTTGTTTGAATCATGATGATTATAGAATATTTTTTTTAAAGAAATAATACATAAATGAACTTCGGAAAATTAAAAATGAACTTGATAACATTTCAGTATGAGTGTTGTCATGTCAACAATCTCTAATATAATGAGACTTCTATACCATCCAAATATAACCAACGTTGATAATATCTAAGTCAACTTATGATAGAAACCTGTATATTAAAGAGATCTCTTCAGAATCTGTTTGAATTTTCCAATTTGAATTAACAGTTTTCCAAACAAAATCTGCATCATTTTTTTTCCTAACGAGTAAGAGTTATTTCCCTATGACAAAGATCTGTTTAATTATGAAATCGGATACCGGTATTTATCCGGAAATATGTAAATATCAAAAATTTTGTTGATTGACTTGCCAATCAAATTGGTAGTTTGACCTCCAAAGTGAACATACAGGCAGACATGGGAACCAAGTAATTATCTTTTCGTGGCCATAAGAACTTTAAACTAGAGGCTCAGGTGAGCCTGTATCGCTCACCTGACATAAATAAGCCCTCTTAAGAATGTCTGCATGCCGAATACATCTAAGTTTTACCATTCAAATCCCATAGGGTTCTATGTTAAAACTATGTCTGCTCATGGCAGCCATCTTGGATGGAGGTCATGGTCACCGGACACAATTTTGAAAGTATACTGCCCAAGGACCATCCATGCCATGTTTGCTTTAAATTGGCTGATTGGTTTCAGAGGAGAAGACTTAAACAATTTTCCCATAGGTTCTATGTTAAAACTATGTCCGCTGACGGTGGCCATTTTGGACTGAGATCGGGGTCACTGAACACAATTTTGGCAGTTGACCACCTAAGGACCATCGATGACATGTTTGCTATATTGGCTTACTGGTTTCAGAGGAGAAGATTTTAAAACATTTTTTCCCATAGGGTCCTATGTTAAAACTATGTCCGCTGAAGGTGGCCATCTTGGATGGAGGTCAGGGTCACCGGACACAATTTTGAAAATTGACCACTTAAGGACCATCCATGCCATATTTGCTTTAAATTGGCTTACTGGTTTCAGAGGGGAAAAAATTTAAACATTTTTCCCATAGGGTCTTATGTTAAAACTATGTCCGCTGACGGTGGCCATCTTGGATGGAAGTCTGGGTCACAGGACATAATTTTGAAAGTTGACCACCTAAGGACCATTCATGCCATGTTTGCTTTAAATTGACTTACAGGTTTCAGAGGAGAAGACTTAAACATTTTTTCCATAGGGTCCTATGTTAAAACTAAGTTGAGTCATGGTGGCCATCTTGAATTTCCGATCGGCAACCGATTCACAAGTTTAGTAAAGGACCACCCAATGATCATTCCTGCAAAGTCACAATTCAATTGGCTTGGTGGTTTCTGACAAGAAGATTTTATTAAAATTTCAGCCAATGAGAACACATTATGGACCCTGGCAGCCATTTTGGATTTCAAATCAGCACCAAAAACACAAATCTGGTAGAGGACCATCCAATGAACATTTCTGGCAAGTTTGGTTCAATTCTGTTCAGTGGTTTCAGAGAAGAAGATTTAAATGTGAAAAGCTAATGGATGGACAACGGATGCTTACCCATGACAAAAACTCACATGGCCTATGGCCAGGTGAGCTAAAAAGGATTAGAAAAAAAAATCAATAAATTGACAAGTCAGTTTTTTGAATGGAAAATATGAATAATGAAAATTTCCTTTTTGAATAAATGCTAATTTTTTGCACAAATCAGCATCATAATTATCTCATAACTCCTAGGGAAGACATATTGTTTTCATCCTATCTGCAGATAACAAAAGTTTGTTAATACAATTCCTCCTACATTTTAAATGAATATTCCTCAAATTTTTGCAAGCTTACTTATTACGATCATAATGTCACCCATTTTCAACAATTTGTTTCACCTGAAAAAAATATTGTGTTATTGTGGTATTTTCAATTTTTATTTGAGGAATCTTTATCGTAATATGTCTCCTAAAATTTAGAGTCATACCGGAATCCTATACTTGCCAGCTCGTAATTCGACCAAAAACCTATATTGATCGAGTAATCCCATATTGGCCTTGTAAACGTATATATATTGCAGACGCTTTATAATCTCATTTAGACGATTCAATACCATGGTAGTTAATTAATAATTGTAAATATTTTGTATAATATTTAGGAACTGGAGATTGTAATTGGTGATGAACATATATCATTCACAACATCAAAGATAGGCTCCTTGGTGGACGTCAACCAGAGCAAGTAAGTATAAATGGAATAGTTGTTAGTGTCTTCAGCACTTCAGATATATACAGTTCACACATCTAATTACACTTTAAATTGTTTTGTTTGAAGTGGAGAAACATAAAAACGGAAACATTTTTCAATACTTTGATCTTGTTTCCTGCTGATTACAAGTATTCAAGATCTTAACTATTTATTAATACAATTGTAATTGTTTTATATTCATAAATATGTAATAATAATAATTCTGGTTTTGCAATTAAACAGTGGCATTATAAAGGGGATAGCATCTTTAGAGGGAAACATTTAGTTGTATTTACTACCGTATCTGAAATCAGGCATGATACTTTAATTTTGATGTAGTGGCCTTATAAGATGGAAACTACTGTAACTACAATATATGGATCAACCCTCTTTAGTATACCCACAATAACACAAACTGTAACTACAATGTATGGATCAACCCTCTTTAGTATACCCACAATAACACAAACTGTAGCTACAATGTATGGATCAACCCTCTTTAGTATACCCACAATAACACAAACTGTAACTACAATGTATGGATCAACCCTCTTTAGTATACCCACAATAACACAAACTGTAACTACAATGTATGGATCAACCCTCTTTAGTATACCTACAATAACACAAACTGTAACTACAATGTATGGATCAACCCTCTTTAGTATACCCACAATAACACAAACTGTAACTACAATGTATGGATCAACCCTCTTTAGTATACCCACAATAACACAAACTGTAACTACAATGTATGGATCAACCCTCTTTAGTATACCCACAATAACACAAACTGTAACTACAATATATGGATCAACCCTCTTTAGTATACCTACAATAACACAAACTGTAACTACAATGTATGGATCAACCCTCTTTAGTATACCTACAATAACACAAACTGTAACTACAATGTATGGATCAACCCTCTTTAGTATACCTACAATAACACAAACTGTAACTACAATGTATGGATCAACCCTCTTTAGTATACCCACAATAACACAAACTGTAACTACAATGTATGGATCAACCCTCTTTAGTATACCCACAATAACACAAACTGTAACTACAATGTATGGATCAACCCTCTTTAGTATACCTACAATAACACAAACTGTAACTACAATGTATGGATCAACCCTCTTTAGTATACCTACAATAACACAAACTGTAACTACAATGTATGGATCAACCCTCTTTAGTATACCTACAATAACACAAACTGTAACTACAATGTATGGATCAACCCTCTTTAGTATACCCACAATAACACAAACTGTAACTACAATGTATGGATCAACCCTCTTTAGTATACCTACAATAACACAAACTGTAACTACAATGTATGGATCAACCCTCTTTAGTATACCTACAATAACACAAACTGTAACTACAATGTATGGATCAACCCTCTTTAGTATACCTACAATAACACAAACTGTAACTACAATGTATGGATCAACCCTCTTTAGTATACCCACAATAACACAAACTGTAACTACAATGTATGGATCAACCCTCTTTAGTATACCTACAATAACACAAACTGTAACTACAATGTATGGATCAGCCCTCTTTAGTATACCTACAATAACACAAACTGTAACTACAATATATGGATCAACCCTCTTTAGTATACCTACAATAACACAAACTGTAACTACAATGTATGGATCAACCCTCTTTAGTATACCCACAATAACACAAACTGTAACTACAATATATGGATCAACCCTCTTTAGTCTACCTACAATAACACAAACTGTAATTACAATGTATCGATCAACCCTCTTTAGTATACCCACAATAACACAAACTGTAGCTACAATGTATGGATCAACCCTCTCTAGTATACCTACAATAACACAAACTGTAACTACAATGTATGGATCAACCCTCTTTAGTATACCTACAATAACACAAACTGTAACTACAATGTATGGATCAACCCTCTTTAGTATACCTACAATAACACAAACTGTAACTACAATGTATGGATCAACCCTCTTTAGTATACCCACAATAACACAAACTGTAACTACAATGTATGGATCAACCCTCTTTAGTATACCTACAATAACACAAACTGTAACTACAATGTATGGATCAACCCTCTTTAGTATACCTACAATAACACAAACTGTAACTACAATATATGGATCAACCCTCTTTAGTATACCTACAATAACACAAACTGTAACTACAATGTATGGATCAACCCTCTTTAGTATACCTACAATAACACAAACTGTAACTACAATATATGGATCAACCCTCTTTAGTATACCCACAATAACACAAACTGTAACTACAATATATGGATCAACCCTCTTTAGTATACCTACAATAACACAAACTGTAACTACAATGTATGGATCAACCCTCTTTAGTATACCCACAATAACACAAACTGTAACTACAATATATGGATCAACCCTCTTTAGTATACCTACAATAACACAAACTGTAACTACAATGTATGGATCAGCCCTCTTTAGTATACCTACAATAACACAAACTGTAACTACAATGTATGGATCAACCCTCTTTAGTATACCTACAATAACACAAACTGTAACTACAATGTATGGATCAACCCTCTTTAGTATACCTACAATAACACAAACTGTAACTACAATGTATGGATCAACCCTCTTTAGTATACCTACAATAACACAAACTGTAACTACAATGTATGGATCAACCCTCTTTAGTATACCCACAATAACACAAACTGTAACTACAATGTATGGATCAACCCTCTTTAGTATACCTACAATAACACAAACTGTAACTACAATGTATGGATCAACCCTCTTTAGTATACCCAGAATAACACAAACTGTAACTACAATGTATGGATCAACCCTCTTTAGTATACCTACAATAACACAAACTGTAACTACAATGTATGGATCAACCCTCTTTAGTATACCCACAATAACACAAACTGTAACTACAATATATGGATCAACCCTCTTTAGTATACCTACAATAACACAAACTGTAACTACAATGTATGGATCAACCCTCTTTAGTATACCCACAATAACACAAACTGTAACTACAATGTATGGATCAACCCTCTTTAGTATACCTACAATAACACAAACTGTAACTACAATGTATGGATCAACCCTCTTTAGTATACCTACAATAACACAAACTGTAACTACAATGTATGGATCAACCCTCTTTAGTATACCTACAATAACACAAACTGTAACTACAATGTATGGATCAACCCTCTTTAGTATACCTACAATAACACAAACTGTAACTACAATGTATGGATCAGCCCTCTTTAGTATACCTACAATAACACAAACTGTAACTACAATATATGGATCAACCCTCTTTAGTATACCCACAATAACACAAACTGTAACTACAATATATGGATCAACCCTCTTTAGTATACCTACAATAACACAAACTGTAACTACAATGTATGGATCAACCCTCTTTAGTATACCCACAATAACACAAACTGTAACTACAATATATGGATCAACCCTCTTTAGTATACCTACAATAACACAAACTGTAACTACAATGTATGGATCAGCCCTCTTTAGTATACCTACAATAACACAAACTGTAACTACAATGTATGGATCAACCCTCTTTAGTATACCTACAATAACACAAACTGTAACTACAATGTATGGATCAGCCCTCTTTAGTATACCTACAATAACACAAACTGTAACTACAATATATGGATCAACCCTCTTTAGTATACCTACAATAACACAAACTGTAACTACAATGTATGGATCAACCCTCTTTAGTATACCCACAATAACACAAACTGTAACTACAATATATGGATCAACCCTCTTTAGTATACCTACAATAACACAAACTGTAACTACAATGTATGGATCAACCCTCTTTAGTATACCCACAATAACACAAACTGTAACTACAATATATGGATCAACCCTCTTTAGTATACCTACAATAACACAAACTGTAACTACAATGTATGGATCAACCCTCTTTAGTATACCCACAATAACACAAACTGTAACTACAATATATGGATCAACCCTCTTTAGTATACCTACAATAACACAAACTGTAACTACAATATATGGATCAACCCTCTTTAGTATACCTACAATAACACAAACTGTAACTACAATGTATGGATCAACCCTCTCTAGTATACCTACAATCACACAGTAACTACAATGTATGGATCAACCCTCTTTAGTATACCTACAATAACACAAACTGTAACTACAATATATGGATCAACCCTCTTTAGTATACCCACAATAACACAAACTGTAACTACAATGTATGGATCAACCCTCTTTAGTATACCCACAATAACACAAACTGTAACTACAATATATGGATCAACCCTCTTTAGTATACCTACAATAACACAAACTGTAACTACAATATATGGATCAGCCCTCTTTAGTATACCTACAATAACACAAACTGTAACTACAATGTATGGATCAACCCTCTTTAGTATACCTACAATAACACAAACTGTAACTACAATGTATGGATCAACCCTCTTTAGTATACCCACAATAACACAAACTGTAACTACAATATATGGATCAACCCTCTTTAGTATACCCAGAATAACACAAACTGTAACTACAATGTATGGATCAACCCTCTTTAGTATACCTACAATAACACAAACTGTAACTACAATGTATGGATCAACCCTCTTTAGTATACCCACAATAACACAAACTGTAACTACAATGTATGGATCAACCCTCTTTAGTATACCCACAATAACACAAACTGTAACTACAATGTATGGATCAACCCTCTTTAGTATACCTACAATAACACAAACTGTAACTACAATGTATGGATCAACCCTCTTTAGTCTACCCACAATAACACAAACTGTAACTACAATGTATGGATCAACCCTCTTTAGTATACCTACAATAACACAAACTGTAACTACAATGTATGGATCAACCCTCTTTAGTATACCTACAATAACACAAACTGTAACTACAATGTATGGATCAACCCTCTTTAGTATACCTACAATAACACAAACTGTAACTACAATGTATGGATCAACCCTCTTTAGTATACCTACAATAACACAAACTGTAACTACAATGTATGGATCAACCCTCTTTAGTATACCTACAATAACACAAACTGTAACTACAATGTATGGATCAACCCTCTTTAGTATACCTACAATAACACAAACTGTAACTACAATGTATGGATCAACCCTCTTTAGTATACCTACAATAACACAAACTGTAACTACAATGTATGGATCAACCCTCTTTAGTATACCCACAATAACACAAACTGTAACTACAATGTATGGATCAACCCTCTTTAGTATACCTACAATAACACAAACTGTAACTACAATGTATGGATCAACCCTCTTTAGTATACCTACAATAACACAAACTGTAACTACAATGTATGGATCAACCCTCTTTAGTATACCTACAATAACACAAACTGTAACTACAATGTATGGATCAACCCTCTTTAGTCTACCCACAATAACACAAACTGTAACTACAATGTATGGATCAACCCTCTTTAGTATACCTACAATAACACAAACTGTAACTACAATGTATGGATCAACCCTCTTTAGTCTACCCACAATAACACAAACTGTAACTACAATGTATGGATCAACCCTCTTTAGTATACCTACAATAACACAAACTGTAACTACAATGTATGGATCAACCCTCTTTAGTATACCCACAATAACACAAACTGTAACTACAATGTATGGATCAACCCTCTTTAGTATACCCACAATAACACAAACTGTAACTACAATGTATGGATCAACCCTCTTTAGTATACCTACAATAACACAAACTGTAACTACAATGTATGGATCAACCCTCTTTAGTCTACCCACAATAACACAAACTGTAACTACAATGTATGGATCAACCCTCTTTAGTATACCTACAATAACACAAACTGTAACTACAATGTATGGATCAACCCTCTTTAGTATACCCACAATAACACAAACTGTAACTACAATGTATGGATCAACCCTCTTTAGTATACCCAGAATAACACAAACTGTAACTACAATGTATGGATCAACCCTCTTTAGTATACCTACAATAACACAAACTGTAACTACAATGTATGGATCAACCCTCTTTAGTATACCCACAATAACACAAACTGTAACTACAATATATGGATCAACCCTCTTTAGTATACCCACAATAACACAAACTGTAACTACAATGTATGGATCAACCCTCTTTAGTATACCCACAATAACACAAACTGTAACTACAATGTATGGATCAACCCTCTTTAGTATACCACAATAACACAAACTGTAACTACAATGTATGGATCAACCCTCTTTAGTATACCTACAATAACACAAACTGTAACTACAATGTATGGATCAACCCTCTTTAGTATACCTACAATAACACAAACTGTAACTACAATGTATGGATCAACCCTCTTTAGTATACCTACAATAACACAAACTGTAACTACAATGTATGGATCAACCCTCTTTAGTATACCCACAATAACACAAACTGTAACTACAATGTATGGATCAACCCTCTTTAGTATACCCACAATAACACAAACTGTAACTACAATGTATGGATCAACCCTCTTTAGTATACCCACAATAACACAAACTGTAACTACAATGTATGGATCAACCCTCTTTAGTATACCCACAATAACACAAACTGTAACTACAATGTATGGATCAACCCTCTTTAGTATACCCACAATAACACAAACTGTAACTACAATGTATGGATCAACCCTCTTTAGTATACCTACAATAACACAAACTGTAACTACAATGTATGGATCAACCCTCTTTAGTATACCCACAATAACACAAACTGTAACTACAATGTATGGATCAACCCTCTTTAGTATACCCACAATAACACAAACTGTAACTACAATGTATGGATCAACCCTCTTTAGTATACCTACAATAACACAAACTGTAACTACAATGTATGGATCAACCCTCTTTAGTATACCCACAATAACACAAACTGTAACTACAATGTATGGATCAACCCTCTTTAGTATACCTACAATAACACAAACTGTAACTACAATGTATGGATCAACCCTCTTTAGTATACCCACAATAACACAAACTGTAACTACAATGTATGGATCAACCCTCTTTAGTATACCCACAATAACACAAACTGTAACTACAATGTATGGATCAACCCTCTTTAGTATACCTACAATAACACAAACTGTAACTACAATGTATGGATCAACCCTCTTTAGTATACCCACAATAACACAAACTGTAACTACAATGTATGGATCAACCCTCTTTAGTATACCCACAATAACACAAACTGTAACTACAATGTATGGATCAACCCTCTTTAGTATACCCACAATAACACAAACTGTAACTACAATGTATGGATCAACCCTCTTTAGTATACCCACAATAACACAAACTGTAACTACAATGTATGGATCAACCCTCTTTAGTATACCTACAATAACACAAACTGTAACTACAATGTATGGATCAACCCTCTTTAGTATACCCACAATAACACAAACTGTAACTACAATGTATGGATCAACCCTCTTTAGTATACCTACAATAACACAAACTGTAACTACAATGTATGGATCAACCCTCTTTAGTATACCTACAATAACACAAACTGTAACTACAATGTATGGATCAACCCTCTTTAGTATACCTACAATAACACAAACTGTAACTACAATGTATGGATCAACCCTCTTTAGTATACCTACAATAACACAAACTGTAACTACAATGTATGGATCAACCCTCTTTAGTATACCTACAATAACACAAACTGTAACTACAATGTATGGATCAACCCTCTTTAGTATACCTACAATAACACAAACTGTAACTACAATGTATGGATCAACCCTCTTTAGTATACCTACAATAACACAAACTGTAACTACAATGTATGGATCAACCCTCTTTAGTATACCCTACAATAACACAAACTGTAACTACAATGTATGGATCAACCCTCTTTAGTATACCTACAATAACACAAACTGTAACTACAATGTATGGATCAACCCTCTTTAGTATACCTACAATAACACAAACTGTAACTACAATGTATGGATCAACCCTCTTTAGTATACCTACAATAACACAAACTGTAACTACAATGTATGGATCAACCCTCTTTAGTATACCTACAATAACACAAACTGTAACTACAATGTATGGATCAACCCTCTTTAGTATACCACAATAACACAAACTGTAACTACAATGTATGGATCAACCCTCTTTAGTATACCTACAATAACACAAACTGTAACTACAATGTATGGATCAACCCTCTTTAGTATACCCACAATAACACAAACTGTAACTACAATGTATGGATCAACCCTCTTTAGTATACCTACAATAACACAAACTGTAACTACAATGTATGGATCAACCCTCTTTAGTATACCCACAATAACACAAACTGTAACTACAATGTATGGATCAACCCTCTTTAGTATACCTACAATAACACAAACTGTAACTACAATGTATGGATCAACCCTCTTTAGTATACCCACAATAACACAAACTGTAACTACAATGTATGGATCAACCCTCTTTAGTATACCCACAATAACACAAACTGTAACTACAATGTATGGATCAACCCTCTTTAGTATACCCACAATAACACAAACTGTAACTACAATGTATGGATCAACCCTCTTT